>JAKSZU010000009.1:59855003-60581343 GCA_026018925.1 Tupaia tana | reverse complement strand
CTGTCTGTCTGTCTTTTTTTTAATTTTTGCTTTTTAGAATTTTTTAAGGTGAGGCGTCTTACAGGGCCCTTTGGCCCCTCCCTCCTAGGCCTTTGTTTTGTTAATAATCCCCTCTGCTCCTCCTCCCAGAACAGCCCTTCTTCAAGAGACAGTCTGCTCCATGGCTCCTGAGATGTAGACATGCTGGGAGGAAGGAAGAGGTCCCACTCCTAACTGGGCCTCCAGCATACAAAATCCCACATGGTAGGAAAACCCCTTTCATATCTCCTGTCTCTGAATCAATCTTGGTCTCTCTCTACCTCTCACTCTCTCTCTCTCTCTCTCTCTCTCTCTCTGTCTGTCTGTCTTTTTTTTAATTTTTGCTTTTTAGAATTTTTTAAGGTGAGGCGTCTTACAGGGCCCTTTGGCCCCTCCCTCCTAGGCCTTTGTTTTGTTAATAATCCCCTCTGCTCCTCCTCCCAGAACAGCCCTTCTTCAAGAGACAGTCTGCTCCATGGCTCCTGAGATGTAGACATGCTGGGAGGAAGGAAGAGGTCCCACTCCTAACTGGGCCTCCAGCATACAAAATCCCACATGGTAGGAAAACCCCTTTCATATCTCCTGTCTCTGAATCAATCTTGGTCTCTCTCTACCTCTCACTCTCTCTCTCTCTCTCTCTCTCTCTCTCTGTCTGTCTGTCTTTTTTTTAATTTTTGCTTTTTAGAATTTTTTAAGGTGAGGCGTCTTACAGGGCCCTTTGGCCCCTCCCTCCTAGGCCTTTGTTTTGTTAATAATCCCCTCTGCTCCTCCTCCCAGAACAGCCCTTCTTCAAGAGACAGTCTGCTCCATGGCTCCTGAGATGTAGACATGCTGGGAGGAAGGAAGAGGTCCCACTCCTAACTGGGCCTCCAGCATACAAAATCCCACATGGTAGGAAAACCCCTTTCATATCTCCTGTCTCTGAATCAATCTTGGTCTCTCTCTACCTCTCACTCTCTCTCTCTCTCTCTCTCTCTCTCTCTGTCTGTCTGTCTTTTTTTTAATTTTTGCTTTTTAGAATTTTTTAAGGTGAGGCGTCTTACAGGGCCCTTTGGCCCCTCCCTCCTAGGCCTTTGTTTTGTTAATAATCCCCTCTGCTCCTCCTCCCAGAACAGCCCTTCTTCAAGAGACAGTCTGCTCCATGGCTCCTGAGATGTAGACATGCTGGGAGGAAGGAAGAGGTCCCACTCCTAACTGGGCCTCCAGCATACAAAATCCCACATGGTAGGAAAACCCCTTTCATATCTCCTGTCTCTGAATCAATCTTGGTCTCTCTCTACCTCTCACTCTCTCTCTCTCTCTCTCTCTCTCTCTCTGTCTGTCTGTCTTTTTTTTAATTTTTGCTTTTTAGAATTTTTTAAGGTGAGGCGTCTTACAGGGCCCTTTGGCCCCTCCCTCCTAGGCCTTTGTTTTGTTAATAATCCCCTCTGCTCCTCCTCCCAGAACAGCCCTTCTTCAAGAGACAGTCTGCTCCATGGCTCCTGAGATGTAGACATGCTGGGAGGAAGGAAGAGGTCCCACTCCTAACTGGGCCTCCAGCATACAAAATCCCACATGGTAGGAAAACCCCTTTCATATCTCCTGTCTCTGAATCAATCTTGGTCTCTCTCTACCTCTCACTCTCTCTCTCTCTCTCTCTCTCTCTCTCTGTCTGTCTGTCTTTTTTTTAATTTTTGCTTTTTAGAATTTTTTAAGGTGAGGCGTCTTACAGGGCCCTTTGGCCCCTCCCTCCTAGGCCTTTGTTTTGTTAATAATCCCCTCTGCTCCTCCTCCCAGAACAGCCCTTCTTCAAGAGACAGTCTGCTCCATGGCTCCTGAGATGTAGACATGCTGGGAGGAAGGAAGAGGTCCCACTCCTAACTGGGCCTCCAGCATACAAAATCCCACATGGTAGGAAAACCCCTTTCATATCTCCTGTCTCTGAATCAATCTTGGTCTCTCTCTACCTCTCACTCTCTCTCTCTCTCTCTCTCTCTCTCTCTGTCTGTCTGTCTTTTTTTTAATTTTTGCTTTTTAGAATTTTTTAAGGTGAGGCGTCTTACAGGGCCCTTTGGCCCCTCCCTCCTAGGCCTTTGTTTTGTTAATAATCCCCTCTGCTCCTCCTCCCAGAACAGCCCTTCTTCAAGAGACAGTCTGCTCCATGGCTCCTGAGATGTAGACATGCTGGGAGGAAGGAAGAGGTCCCACTCCTAACTGGGCCTCCAGCATACAAAATCCCACATGGTAGGAAAACCCCTTTCATATCTCCTGTCTCTGAATCAATCTTGGTCTCTCTCTACCTCTCACTCTCTCTCTCTCTCTCTCTCTCTCTCTCTGTCTGTCTGTCTTTTTTTTAATTTTTGCTTTTTAGAATTTTTTAAGGTGAGGCGTCTTACAGGGCCCTTTGGCCCCTCCCTCCTAGGCCTTTGTTTTGTTAATAATCCCCTCTGCTCCTCCTCCCAGAACAGCCCTTCTTCAAGAGACAGTCTGCTCCATGGCTCCTGAGATGTAGACATGCTGGGAGGAAGGAAGAGGTCCCACTCCTAACTGGGCCTCCAGCATACAAAATCCCACATGGTAGGAAAACCCCTTTCATATCTCCTGTCTCTGAATCAATCTTGGTCTCTCTCTACCTCTCACTCTCTCTCTCTCTCTCTCTCTCTCTCTCTGTCTGTCTGTCTTTTTTTTAATTTTTGCTTTTTAGAATTTTTTAAGGTGAGGCGTCTTACAGGGCCCTTTGGCCCCTCCCTCCTAGGCCTTTGTTTTGTTAATAATCCCCTCTGCTCCTCCTCCCAGAACAGCCCTTCTTCAAGAGACAGTCTGCTCCATGGCAGATGTAGACATTTCGCGCGGCGCGCTAGCGCGCCGCGCGGTTTTCTAATTTTTGATTTTTATTGAAATTTTTTGAATATTAATTTTTGTTTTTTAGATTTATTCCAAAGTTTTTCTCTTCTTTTTCTCTGTTTCTTGTCTGTTTTTTGTTGTTGTTGGTATTGTTTCCCTCTCTCTGCTTCCTTTTCTGCACACTTCCCAACCCTCGTATTAATCTTCAAAATTTCGGGAAGAAACCGACCACCCACCAGATGACCAGAAATCGCTGCAGGACCACAAGATATATGGAGAAGCAGGAAAATGCCTCTCCTCCAATTGAAACGGATAGCTCCTCTTCATCCACACACAGTTCAAGGGAATTCATGGAAATGTCTGATAAACAATTCAGATCACTCATAATGGCAAAGCTAACAGAGAGCAAAGAGAAGAGAGACAAGGATCTGCTGAAGGGGAAGGAGAAAAGAGTTGAAGAGTTCTAGGAGGTGAGGAAATTCATGCAAGATCTAAAAGAGGAGTTTCACACTCTACAAAAGAATCAGATGGAGCTGTTAGAGATGAAGGATATAATACAAGAAGTCAAAATCTTCCTTGAAAGTATTAAAAGCAGACTAGATCATTCAGAAAATGGAATCTCTAATGTAGAAGAGAAAATGGCTGGCCTAGAAAGGTCCACCATAAAGACTGAGATAATGGCCCAAAACTTTGAGAATAATATGCAAGAAGTACTAGATACAATTAAACGTCCAGGGGCGGCAGTCGGGGGCTCCGCTCCGCGTGCCGGCGCATGGGGTTGGGGAGGCGGGCGCGGGGGCTCCACTCCACGTGCTGGGGTGCGGGGTCAGGGCGCGGGGGCT
Organism: Tupaia tana; assembly: GCA_026018925.1. Classification (NCBI taxonomy): domain Eukaryota; kingdom Metazoa; phylum Chordata; class Mammalia; order Scandentia; family Tupaiidae; genus Tupaia; species Tupaia tana. Next base: position 60,577,660 of record JAKSZU010000009.1, on the reverse strand, counting down.
CCGCTCCACGTGCCCTTCTGGAGTTCCGGCCCGATTGGGGCTCTGCCCCGCGTGCCGTGGCCGGGGCTCTGCCCCCGCGTGCCGTGGCCGGGGCTCTGCCCCCGCGTGCCGTGGCCGGGGTCTGCCCCGCGTGCTGCATCAGCTGATGGCCGTCTCTGCTTCCCTGAGCCGCGTTCCTGAAACTGTGTTCCATGGAGATTCACCTACATTTGCGGGGCTGCACGAGACCCACCCTTGGTCCAGCCCTGAGTGGAGTCTACGTTCCCTCTTGTTGGGAACTTTATGATCTGATAATTGGAGGAAAAAAAAAATCATGTTTATCATAAAAAATAATTAGAATAATAATAATAATGATTGGGGGATACATAGGAAAGATATTGAATGTTGAAGTGGGGAGATTAATGTCTCTGTACTGACTGACATGCATGGCATTCCCTTTTGAAAAAGCAATGTAATACACTGTAAAGTTATATGTAATTCAATGTAACAAAAAATGGATAATAATAAAAAAAAAGAGAAAAGAAGAAAAAAAAAAAAAAGTTCCTTAGTAAAGAAAATTTCGAAGATAAAGAAATAGAATAACGTAATGAACTCTTAAGTATTCATTGCCCAGCCTCAACAGTTACCGACATTTTACCAGTTTTATTTCATTTACCTTTTTGTGATGGTATGTTTGCTTTTCTAGAGTATTTTATGTATGTATGTATGTATGTATGTATGTTAGGTTTTTGCCATAGGGCGGGTGTACTCTCCAGAGAGAAACAGTGAGAGGGAAAGTGAAAAATCATCCCCCGGGAGGGATGGACATGCTGCAATCCCTTCTCCATTCTCTAGGGATTTCGGGCAAGCATGCACACATGCCTGGCTTGAGTTTTAAGCTGCCTGGTCCAGGACTCAAACTGCAGTCAACTATGTGGGAGTCCAGTGATTTATAACCATTACACCATCTGCTGGATCCATCAGCATGACTCAAGCCATCAGGTCCAGGATATGAACCGTGGTCAGTCATGTGGAAGACCAGAACCTTAACAACTATGTCGTCTTCTGGCCCCTTGCTGGAATATTTTAAAGAAATTTCCGGACATCATATTACTTCCCCTTTATAATCTTCAACCAACTTGTTTATTTAACCTAATCAATTGCATCTAATCTAGTAGGTACCAATTTAAAATACAGGAATATTTTGGCAATAAACAATATGAGTGAGTTTTAACAACTTGCAGTTAAATAGTACAAAACAGTAAAAAACTAGATATAGAATACAGTTGTGTTGTAGTAGAGTACAATCCTGCGTGTTTTTAATGATAGCCTTATTTTATCCAAAAGAAAGTTGTATATAATGTTCAGTCAGTTTTTTATAACAAGACAAGGTCATGTGCCATATATTTTGTAAAGTTATATAGATAAATATGTACAGAAAAATTTTAGTAAAGGGTTTTAAATGAATACAGTTTTTTGTATTTGGATGGGTCACCTTTATTACCTAGGTTTCATAGGTAATAGGCCACTAGGCTAGATGAATGAGATAGTATAGTACATTCAAAAGGAAAGAAAATAACAGTTATACTTTAGACTCTGATACTTAAAGTGGAAATAACATTTTCTATCAGGGATATAAAACATGTGGCAATGCAAATTACAGAAATTATCAGTCATATATGCTCTCCAGATATCAACAGTGAGAATTCAACTAGATGGATTAAAGGTGACTGAATCTGTTGATAGGGCTGGGTCATTTAGTGTATCAATCCCAGAAACTAACTGCAAAACACCTCTGTGTTAATGGCAGGCCAGGCCAGGCTTCAACTGAATGGAAGAACCATTAACGGGAATTAAACTTGGTGAGATTGAGTACACCTTTTTTTTTTTTTTTTTTTACCTTCACATAGAGGGCTTTATGATTCAACCCTCAAAGTAAAATATCTAGTGACATATTAATTAAAATGAGCAAAAGCACATCATCCTACACTTTGTCATAAAAATGTGAGTTCTTCCACTGAGACTTTTTTTCTGGACTGATGCCCATTCTGGAAATGAAGACAGGCTGACTTTTTGAAAATGATATGCTTGGCTTCAAAAGTCCATTTTATAACTGACATGGCAGTGTTTAACCTGGCTCAATTTTAGAATAGAAACTTCAGGAAAACACAAAGGTTGACTGGGACTTAATATTTGGAATAATAGATAAAGATGAAATGTCAAGAGGAACTAGAAAAATCCTATCTAGCAGTTTCATTCATAATGAAAAAAAAGGGTTATGAAGATTTCTGGTTCAAGGCTTTTTAAGTGACTATCAGGAAATTTATACATGTTGGTAACACAATTAGAAGCGATGGGTAGTTTCAATTTTCCAAGCCATTCTGACCATTTGTTAGAGAACTGGAGCAAATGGCTGGAAAAAGTAGGAGGGGCCAATCAATTGTATGTACTTTGAGGATGGAAACCTATTTGATTTGTTCTTGAAAAGGTGTGATGAGACTTTTAATAAGTAACGGGTGTTTCAATATTTAAAATTTTGAAAGTGCAGTAGTATTCAATTGTGAGGAGAGAGATTACATAGATACATTATTGGAAGACTGATTAAAATAGGTCTTACACAGGCTGAAATCTGTAACAGCATAGGTAAAAGAAGGAAATAAGGTTCATGTGAGGACTATGAGATCCTAAAAACAATGAAACTGATGAGAGTGTCCTAGAGTCTGATAGATGTAAGTAATATGAAATAGAGGAAGTGATTTTACAATACGGCTAAACCTTCAAAAGAGAAGAAATTTTTGTTTATTTATTTCTTCCATCAGTGAGAAACAGGGAGAGAAAGAGAGAGTCAGAGACAGCACTCCTAATAAAGTCTTAATACCACCTCAGCCAGACCCAGATTATGAGCAGCCACATGTCCAGTGTACTCAAAGAACCATAGACACAAACTAGGTACTTTACCATGTGGGTTGGCCTCAGAGCATCACATTTTACTCCTCCACCAGTATCTAGACCCCGAAAGGGAGGAATTTTAAAACGAATGCTGCAGATCTGTGGGGGGAAAATAGAAAACAAGGATTATCCCAAACCATATTGATTGATCAGAAACCATAGACTCTCTTGAAGCAACTGTGGATAAATGATTTTCTCCTGTTTAATAAATGCAAAATTGAAATATTTCCCTGGTGTTATGCTTATTACCTCTAATATATACAGGTGTATCTTGCTTGTGTTCCATGCAGCTCTTCTAAAATTAATGTTTCATTTATGTACATTTATATACTGTAAGCAAGACATGATACAAACTTAAGGTAAATGGATAGATTCTGTGTCCATTATAATCTATTATGCATGTTACCTTGTTTTAAACCTAGTTTTTCCTAATAATAAGCATAATATACAGGGTCAGTGTAGAAAATTTGTTAAGAATTGATTTCTATTTTAGAATTATTTTATTTAATTTTATTATTATTATTATTATTGTTGTTGTTGTTGTTATCTAATTTGACCAGAGAGAGAGAGAGAGAACAAGCCGCCAGGCCTAGGACTCAAACTTTTTCGGCTATGTGGGAGTCCAGTACCTTAACCACCACGCCACCTGCTGGCCCCTTGTTAAGCATTTTTAAGGCAGGTAGAAACAGAAAAGAAAATTAAAAGCATCTCTCTTCCCTCAGAGATACATTTTTTCTAGTCTTAAAAATTTTTATTAACGTATAGTAATTTCCCATACTTATGTTGGTATAATGTTATTTTTCAATACAATAATACATTGTGTAATGACTAAGTCAGAGTAATTACCATACTCACCATCTCAACCATTTTTCATTACTTGTGTTGGGAACATTCAGAATCCTCTCTTTCAGTTACTTTGAGATATATAGCAAACCACGGCCATCTATATTCACCTCACTGTATTTTATAACACTGGAAGTTGTCCCTCTTATTGATCTTTGATTTTTTTTCCCATTAATCAACATTCTTTTATTCCCTCTACCTGATCCTTCCTGGCCTCTAGTAGTCATTCTTTATCTCTCCATCTCTATTAGGTCATTTTAATTTTTTTCAATTTCCACACATGAAGGAGAATACGTGGTATTTCTTTCTATGCCTGACTTATTTTACTTAATATGATGCTATCCAGTCTCATCTATTTAACATCAAATGACAGGAGTTTTCTCTTTGTAATGACTGTATAGTATTCCTTTGCATGCACACAAACACACACACACACACACACACACACACACACACACACACTATGTTTTCTTAATCCATTTGTCTGTTAATGGAAGCTTAGGTTGATTTCATAGTTTGGCTATTTCTAGTCTTTTGGTTTTAACATTGGAAGAAACATATTCCAAACATATAGGAAAGTAGAGACTAATATAACAGATTGCTATATGCTCAACCACTGGGTTATAACCACTGGGTTATAAATACTATTTGCTATATTAACATAGGATTTTTTTAAAGTAATATTTTATCAAAGATATTAACAGTATTCTCCAAACTATTCTTCTTTCTTCCTCTGCAGTCCCAAAGTTGGTTTGAATTCTATATTTTTTATACTTGTTCTGTATCTATGTATTCATAACTGATACAAAGTATTTATATTTTTTTAATTTACATAAATGGCTTCATAGTGTGCACATATTCTTTTGAAACTCCTTTGTTTTTTTTTTTAGAAGTTTCTCATATTGATAAATATAGATCTGATTCATTTTCACTCGAAAAACAATATACCTCAAGGTATCTATACATTTTCCTGTCAATAGACATGTTAGTTATTTCCATTAAAAATGTAAAAAGTGGAGACCAATAGATGGTGTAATGGTTACATTGCTGGACTTCATGTAGTTGACCATGGTTCAAGTCCTGGACCTGGTGGCTTAAAACTCAATCCAGGCATGTGTGCTCAAGATTCTGAGGGGAGAATGGAGAAGGGATTGTGGCATGGCCACCCCCCCTGGGGGATTATTTATCGCTTTTTGTCTCTCTGTTTTTCCAGTGAGCATATGCACCCTATAGCAAAAATCTCTCTTAAAAATTTTCTTTTTTAAAATGTTTTAGTGCAAACTCTCATTTATATGCCCCGTACACATTAATAAACTTTCTCTAGGGTATAGATCTAGAAGTAGATTTCACAAGTCTTAAGTTATTACATTTATATCTTTATTAGATATAGCCACATCATCCTCCATAGTGGTCATAGAAATTCATTATCCCAAGAACAATGTACAAAAGTTCCATTTTCCCTGCATAGTTGTGAACTATGATGTTCTCAAAATTTTGTCAATTCAATGACTAAATTTATATCTGCCTTTATTTCATTTCCCTGATTTCCAGTAATGTATGTCTTTTAATGCACGTATTGGGCAATCTGGTTTCCTCTTTTGTGAATTATTTTCTTAATTTTTCAATAGATGGTTTATCTTTTATGATTTGTAGCTCTCTACATGTCATGGATAATACTGTTTTTGTGAGTTACATGTGTTGCAGATATCTTCTCCTAGTCTGTCTCTCTTCTTTTAGTCTAGCTTATGGTGTATTTAAATGTATAGATGCTTTTAGTTTTAATGTAGTAAAAAAAAAAGAGATGATCATGGGCTAATGAATTTTTCAATATTGATAGTTCATGCATTTATCTTCTTATTTACCAAGTACTTACTGAGTTTCTGCTATGTGCCAGGCACTGTTCTAAATTCTATGAATATACAAAGAACCAATTAGTTAAAGTCCCTGAACTCATGGAAATTAGAGTTAGTGAGTGAAATGCTCAAGGAAAAAGTAAATACACATCTACATAAAATATATGCTAAATGTTATAAAGAGAAATAGAGCAGGGTAAGGGGGTATAGAGTGAAAAGGAGTGGTAGGTTATTTTAGATAGGGCAGTTGGAGTTGTCCTTCTAAGATGTAACATTTGAATAAAAAGCTGAATCAAGTGATGGAATGAATGACATCCACAAGTAAAAGAAATCCCAAGCCTATTATATATGCAGAGGCACATGCAGAGATTTTGAAATTATAGTTTTCTTGGGATGTTAGATCAAAGATAAGAAGGCCAGTATGATTGTAGTACAGTGAGTGACTAGAGGTCAGAGAGATAAAGTTTAGGGGGATGGAAACTAAAGAATAGGTATATTGATCTATTGATCTACACTGACCTATTTTTTGTAGGCTTTTTTTTCTCTGGTTGCATTTTTTATGAATGAGCTGGATCCACTTAATTTGTCCAGATAAAATGTACATCAACAATCCAGTGAACTATGTGGCATTATTATCTTCATTTTTGAGGATAAGAAAACAGAAAAGAGAAATAACTAACTCAAGATAACAGAACAAGGGAACTTGTTCTAAAGCCTTTTTGAGGGACTTCAAAAAGTTAATGGAAGGGACCAGCAAATGGCATAGTGATTATATCACTGGACTCCCACATGACCGACCACAATTTGAGTCCTGAACACAGTGGCTTCAAAATCACACTGGGTGCATGTGCGTGCATACTCAAGATCCTGAGAGTAGAATGGAGGGGAAAGTATTGTGGCGTGGCCAGATATCTCACTTTTCCTCTCACTGTCTCTGCCTCTCTCTCTCTCTTTCTCCGGTGAGTGCACATGCCCTAAGGCAGAAGCCTATATAAAAAATGTTAATGGAAAAATGGAATTAAAGTGTAACTTTATGTTAGCACAAAAAGTTTTGAAATCCATGTATAGGTTTTCATAATATACATTTTCCATGATCTTTTTGAAGGCCTCTTCTATGTCCCTATTCTACTAAGCTATAAAGGATAAGCTAGTGATGCTTCAGAACCACAGTATTATGTGCATAGTAATTACTTATGGTGTGTTTGTTTAAAATGTAAATTACAGACCTCCATCTTGAGATTCAGTTTCCTTAGATGTGTGGTGGGTTTCAGGAGTCTGCATTTTATGGAGAACCACCATTCCATCTCAAAATATCTTATGCAAGTATGCTAGGGACCACTTATTGAGAAAAAAAGCCAAAAAGTCAGCCTTGAGTCCAAAATTTTATGTGAAATATAGAGAGACAGTAGTAAGGCAGATAAAAAGTTAATGTGAGATGGCAAAGAAGTACAAATCAGGCAGATTGTAAAAGTTTAGTAGGTCAGTCCCATGGACTGACCATGCAGTTTAAGTCTTGGGCCCAGAGGCTTTGGAGACATACCATGCATGTGTTCATGCATGTCCCAAATCCCAACAGGACAGAGAAATTAAAAAGAAGGGATTATGGTATAACCACATTCCACTGGGGGTTTCTTCTCTCTTCCTCTCCCGCTGTCTCTCCATCTCTCTCTGATAAACTCACACAATCTCTGAGAAAATAAAAAAACGAAGTCATTATATTAACATGCTAGGACTTGGGATTTCTTTTCTTTCTTTAGAAAAGAAAAAAAGATAAGAAGGCAGAGCTTGGGACCAAGAGATGGAGTAATGGTTTTGTTGTTGGACTCCCATGTAGTTGACTGCTGTTCGAGTCCCAGACCGGTTGGCTTGAAACTCATCGTGTGTGTGTGTGTGTGTGTGTGCCCAAAATCTCAAGAAGAGAATGGAGAAGGGATTGCAGTGTGCCCATCCCCCTGGGTGTAATTTCTCTCTGTTTCTCTTTTTCTGAATCTTCAGCAAGTGCACATGCCCTATAGCAAAAAATCTCTAAAGAAAAAAAGAAAAGAAGGCAGAGTTTACACTGGAATTAGGTGTCAGAGATCAGCTAAGGATAGCTGAGCTACTTAGGGATACCTAAGGACAGTGTTTTCAAAGTATTTATGCAATTCATAATCACGTGGGAAACTATAAATACATATAAATTCCTAGAGTCCACTTTAAACATCTTTTAGCAATCTCAGAAAGAAGAAAAGGAGTGGTAGAAAAGACTCCTGGTATTCTGAAGATGGGGTAAGACTAGAATCCACTGGAATTAACAGTCATCCATTGAGACCGAGCTGTAGCAGATAAAAATTCAGCTCTCAGATAGAAAAATGCAGCCTTTGAAAGGCAGAGGCAAGCAGACAGAATAAAGCTTACAAGGGCTAGAGTAAGGCAGCAGCAGGAGTGACCTGAAGCTGAGTCAGAGATCTTTTGAAATATAAGCTCAAGTGCTGAGTTAGGATTGAATTATGAAAAGAAAAGTAAACCCACCTGCTGGGAATGGAAGAGGCTAGGATGGGGGAACAGGCAAGCTAAGCAAAATGATACCTTTGATTTCTCTTTATGCTTTAGGATGAGCTGAAGGCATATTTTTGATTTTTTATTCATTCATTTGTCAACAGGATAAAACATAAAAAAGGGAAATATTTTTTTCTGGATTGAAATTTGTGTTTGATTTAATGCAAGTCATTATATTAACATGCTAGGACTTTCAACATTTCTCTTTGCTCCCTTTGCTTTTATTTGCAGCTTGCGGTGAGGAATCTATGGATTAGATAGTGAACATTAGTTTGAGAGCTTTAGGTCTGCACCGCATGATTAGGCATCCTAAGGTTGTGGGCTGCTTCTTTTTTTCATCAGTATGACTTTGTAGCCTTCCCCCCATCCCCAATTCCTCTTCACTCCCCTCTTGGATTCTTCTGTATCTATCTCATTCTTTTAAATTCATGGTAACTATCCCATTCTCTTCAGTTTATTTAAAGCTTTTCAGTGTGTGAAATATTCTCGGTATGTTTCGCATACGGGGAAATGAAAAAGAAAATTGAATGAAGAAAATGAAATTGAATTATACTTATAACGTAGCTATATGTTTATGATATCTAAAAACTAAAACGAGAGATATTCAAGGAGTAGCAAAGAATATTTATAGCTAGCTTTGGAGTCTTTGTTTTATTGCTGCTGAGTTTTCTGTTGTTGCTTCTTTGAATTGTCAGCTGTGGACTCAATCACTTTGAAACACACCCAGGGTTACTGTAACCATGCACTGGGTGCATGAGACTCTTAACCAAAGCACCCTTTTCTTGAGTTCCTCTTTTCTAGCCTTATTTCTACTCAGATCACATTCTAATATTCATAATCTAAACATCTATTCAGGACCTATTTTCAATAAAGTATAAGCACAATAGATATTAACAAAATCTATCAGACTTTTAAAATGATACCCATGAGCAAATGTTAATGTTGAGAATTGTTGTTCATTACGTTTTAATGAGAAAATCGTGCAAAAATGTCTTGTATAATGAGATTAAGCCAAAATAAGGATTGTGGGATCCTATGCATAACTAGAGTGAAAGTCTAAATGTAAAAATCCATACCTTTTACTTTCTGCCCAGAGAATGACTCAGCAGTCCCTTTGATACACGTGCTGCCAACGTTGCAGATTCTCTATTGAGTTGTAGGATTATTAAACAGGCATGTCGCCAGGTCAGTGCAGGATCCTCATTGACAAAGGTCAGGGAAGAGACCTCTTCTGGTTAATAGTTTGCTCTTTTCTTTCCCAGAGGTAATTACAGTAACCATGGAGTTTTGATCCATTTTCTGCAATACCAAAGGACTATGCCTGTAACTAAACTCAACATCTTTCCCTTTGAAATGTTTTTTCTTTTGTTTCTAATTTTAATGACTGTTAGCACAAAGCAATTAGGCATTCCTAGGCAGCTATTTCTATACATTAGACACTAGAAAAAAATGGATCAAATTCTGTCTTTCTGGGTTTGATATGCATATTTCATAATTCCATGAGAAGCTAAAGGGTATTTGCATCTATTATTTTAAATATCAATATTTTAAAAATATACTTTACATATAATGTGACACACTCATTTTACAATAATTTTTTAAAGAATTATTTATTTATTTATTTCCATTTGCTATTGTTTTTTTTTTTTTTTTTTTTCTTTATTTGACGAGAGAGAGAGAAAGGGAAAGTGAGAAAGCAAGCCACCAGGTCCGGGACTTGAACCATGGTTTGCCATGTGGGAATCCAGCACCCTTATCCATCATACCACCTGCTGGCTCCGACACACTCATTTTAAGGGATACAGTTTGCCCTTTAAAAAAATAAATTGATTTTTCAATGAGAGAAAAAAAGAGAGAGGGAGAGAGACAGACAGCATCCCTGATAGTGTCTCAATGCCATTATCCACTCCCAGCCTTTAGCCAGCCCCAGATCATGGGCAAACACATGCACAATTGCTCTGGGAAGTTTTTGGACTTGAACTTTCTCATGTGGGATTACCTTGAAAAACAGCATTTTACCACAGTGCCACAGTCTGTCCCTTGATGTGTTTTGACAGAAGTTTTCACCCATGGAACTACCCCCATCATGATATAGAGCATTTCCATCAACCTTAACACTCTCTTTAAGATCTCTTGCAATCAGCTCCCCATCTCCTACTCCAGGCAACAACTAATCTGCTTTCTATAATTCTAGATTAGTTTTTCCTCTTCTGGACTGTAATATAACTGAGAATTATGCCTATGTGTATTCTAGAATTTGTCTTTCGGTCAGCATATAGTTTTTGTTTTTGTTTTGTTTTTTTGGTTTTTGCCATAGGGCACATGCTGCCAAAGAGGAGAGAAACAGAGAGAGGGAAAGGGAGAAATCATGCCCCCAGGGAAGATGACCATGCTGCGATCCCTTCTCTTCTACTCTCCTCTCAGGATTATGGGCACATACAAGTCTCTTCACAATCCAAATAATGGATAGTGATTTAATGTATGAATAATAATAAAAGTATATAAAATAAATAAATAAATAAATAAATTTTTAAAATAAATAAATACATAAGAAGGATTATGGACACACACATACATGTGTCCAGCATGATTTTCAAGCCGCTGGGTCTGAGACTTAATGATGGTTGGCTATACGGGATTCCAGTGCCTTGACCACCATGCCACTTGCTGGCCCTCACCATAATGTTTTTATGCATCTTCTAAGCTGTTGAAACCGTTAGTAGTTGGTGTTTTATTTGTAGGTTTATTATTTTTTTTTTTGGAGGAGTTTTTGCTATAGGGAACATGTACTCACCAGAAATACAGAGAGAGACGGAGAGAGAGAAAGCAAGAAATCATCCCTGGGGTAATGGCCATGCCGCAGTCCCTTCTCTTACATTCTCCTCTCAGGATCTTGGGCATACACGCACACACATCCGGGTGTGAGTTTAAGGCACCGGATCCGGGACTTGAAACACAGTCGTCTATGTGGGAGTCCAGTGACATAGCCATTACACCAACTGCTGGTCCCTGTTTGCAGGTTTTTGCCATAGGATGTGTGAACTTATTGGAGAGAGACAGAGAAGGCAGTAGGGGTGAAAAATCACCCCCAAAGGAGAACAGTCACACCATAATCCCTTCTCCTCTACTCCCTTTTCAGGACCCTATGCATGCACACACATGTGCCTGACATGACCCCCAAACTGCCAGGTCCAAGACTCAAACTAGTCAGCCATGTGGGAATCCAGCATCTCAACTACCATGACACCTACTAGACCCAATAGTTCGTTAATTTTTATTGCTGAGTAGTATAATATTGCATGGTTATACTGTAAATTATTTTTCTGTTTTCCTATTGATAAGCATTTAGTTGTTTCCAGATTTTGGTTATTTTTAATAAAGTTACTATAAATATTTACTTGCAAGTCTTCCTGTGGTTATATATTTGCATTTCTCTTGGGTAAATATCTAAGAGTGGAATTGCTGGGTCATAGGGTAAGTGCATGTTTAACTTTATAACAAACATAAACTTTTTTTTTCAAAGTGTAACATTTCATATTACCACCAGCAATGAATGAAAATCTCAGTTGCTCTGTATCCTTTCCAATATTTGCTATTGCTAGTTTTTTATTTTGTTTTGTTGGGTATTCATTTTGTCTATAACAGTGGTGGTTAGTGGTTTCTCATTGCGGTAACAGGTTGAAATTCCACTTATGAATAGATTCTGAGCATATATTTTCATGTGCTAATTGGTCATCGATATGTTATCTTAGATGAAGTGTCAGGTTTTTGTTTCATTTCAAAAACAATCTTGCTATATTGCCTAGGCTGGCCTCAAATTTATAATCCTAACTCAGCTACCAGAGCAGCTGGGACTACAGGTGTGTGTAACTGTGCTTGGCTTGATATTTTTTAATTGGGTTGCTACTTGTCTACTTTTGAGTTATACAATTCAAATATTGTATATAGAGATAGATAGATACAAGTATTTTGTCTGATATATACTACACATATTTACCCCATCTTAGTCCATTTTCTGTTACTATAACAGAATACCCAGGGCTGGGTAACTTATAAAGAAAAGAGGTTTATTTAGCTCACATTGTTGGAGACTGGAAAGTCCAAGGGCATAATGCCAACATCTGTTCAGCATCTGGTGAAAGTCACAGTATGGTGGAGAAGACAGAAGGCCAGCAGGCATGCACAAAGAGAGATTGAGCTCGCTTTGTAACAAACAAGTTTCAGGAAACTAATTAATTTCCTTCAGAGTGAAAATTCACTCCTGAAAGAAAGAGACAGCAATTAATCTATTTACGAGGATAGTGTCCCCAGGATCCAAAGACCTCCTAATAAGCCCCACCGCCCAATACTACAATAATGGTGGGACCAGCAGTTAGCATAATGGCTATGTCGCTGAACTCCCATGTAGTTGACTGCGATTCGAGTCCTGGATCCGGTGGCTTAAACTCAAACAGGGCGTGTGTGCGTGCGTGCCCAAGATCCCCAGAGGAGAATGGAGGAGAAGGGATTGCGGCGTGGCCATCCCCCCTGGGGAGTGATCTCTCGCTTTCTATCTCTCTGTCTCTCTCTGTCTTTCTGGCAAGCACACGCGCCCTATAGCAAAAACCTCTCAAGAAAAAAAAAAAAAAAAACTAAAATAATGGGAATCAAATTCAACATGAATTTTGGAGGGGACATATTCCAACTATAACACCTCATTCAGTAGCTTGTCTTTTTATTTTCCTAACCATGTCTTTCAAATAACATGTGTTTTAAAATATTGATTAAGCCAAGTTTATGTATTTTTTTTCTTTATTGATAGTATTTTATATGCCGTTTGTATGTCTAAGATATCTTTACCTAATCCAAAGTAATAAATATTTTTTCTATATATTCTTCTAGCTAGCTTCTATGGTGTGTGATCCATTTGGGTCTATTTTTTAATGTGTTATATAAAATAAGAATTGAGATTACTTTTTTCAAAATGACTTTGATATATTTTTAAAACACTCAAAAAGTTTTTAAATGTAATGTATGTTCAGTGATGATAATTTCAAAAACACAGGAAAGTACAAATGGAGAATAAATGCCCATAATTTCAATGTCCTAAAATAATAATTGTTCACAATTTGTCTTTCTTTAATTATTTTCCTGTGCTTATATATCCATCTTTTTTTTTTTTTCATTAAAAGAAGCATCAAGGGACCAGCAGTTGCTGGACTCCCATTTAGTCGACTACAATTTGAGTCCTGGACCTGGTGGCTTAAACTCACGCCGGGCACGTTGTGCGTGCGTGCCCAAGTTCCCGAGAGGAGAATAGAGGAGAAGGGATTGCGGCATGGCCATCCCCCCTGGGGGGTGATTTCTCGCTTTCTGTCTCTCTGTCTCTCTCTGTCTTTCTTACGAGCACATGCACCCTATAGCAAAAACCTCTCCAAAATAAATAAATAAATAAAAAGAAGTATCAGACTATATGTAATTCTCAGTATACTAAATTTTAAATTTTGCACTTGGTATAATGTTATTTGCCTATTTTAATTATAGTTCTTCTCTAGCATAATTTTAATGGCTGTGTTATTTTCTATCATGTGGATATTCCAGCATTTATCCCACCCTTTCTTGATTTTTAAACATTTGAGTTACTCCTTTCATTTATCTATTTATCTATCTTTGCCTTTATAAAAGTGTGATCAATTTTTAAATAAACTTATTTTTAGAACAGTTTTATATTGAAGAAAATTTGCAGATAATACATAGGCCACATAGTTTCCTCTATTATTATAATCTTACAGTACAGTGACACACTTTTCATAATTTATTAACTGAAGTCCATATTTTATTCAGATTTGCTCAGTTTCCCTCTAATGCCCCTTTTCTGTTTCAGAACACCATCCAGAATATCACAGTACATCTAGTTATCAGCTTCTCCTTGGGCTACTCTGGATTTAATAGGTTTCTTTGAGTTCCCTTGTTTTTGATGAATTTACAGTTGGGGAATTACTGATCAGATATTTTGTAGAATGTCCCTCTGTTTGGATGTCTGATGTCATTTTCATGATTAGACTAGAGTTACACGTTCTTGGGAAGAAGATCACTGAGGTAAAGTGCCATTTTTTTCTTATCATACCATATATGCATATTATCAACATGATTTATGACTGTTAATGTTGACCCTGCTTACCTGGCTGAAGTAAAATAGTATTTTCAGTTTCTCTACCATAAAATTTTTCTTTTCTTCCCCATTTATACTGTACTCGTCAGAAGAGACCCACTCTGTGCAGCCTACACTTACGGGATACAGAATATGATTAATTTTTATATACACCTTTCCTTATATATTCTTTCTTTAAAATCAGTTCCCAGAGGACCAGCAGATGGCATAATGGTTACATTGCTGGACTCCCACATAGTCAACCATGGTTCAAGCCTTGGATCCAGCAGCCTAAAACTCACGCCAGGCATATGTGCAAGATCCTGAGAGGAGACTGGAGAAGGGATTGCAGCATGGCCATCCCCTGAGGCACTCACTTTTTGTCTCTCTGTATCTCTCTGGCAAGTGCACACACCCTATAGCAAAAATTTCTCTCTCTCTCTCTCTCTCAAAAAAAAAAATCAGTTCCCAGAGATGGAATTTTTGGTTTAAGATTCGTAGTATCTTTAAAGACACTAATTATTTTATTACAAAATAATAAGTTAATGCCCAACTTCCACAATAATATAGAAATTAAGAGAAAGAGATCAATCTCCTCTTCTGTCATCCACTTTGGTGTATATCCATTCTAATTCTATCTGCTTATGCCACTTATATACATCTATACACAGGGATAACTGCGCATACCAAGCATACTCTATACATACTGATTACATGCTGCATATTGTACACACACACACACACACACACACACACACACACTGCTTTTTTTTTCTTGAGAGAGAGATTTCTGCTATAGGGTGTGTGCACTTGCCAGAGAGACAGAGAGAGACAGGGAGACAGAAAGCAAGAAATCACCCTAAAGGGGGGATAGCCATGCCACAATCCTTTCTTCTCCATTCTCCTCTTAGGAATTTGGGCACACACACACACACACATCCAGTGTGATTTTCAAGCTGCCAGGTCCAGGACTCAAATCATGGTTGGCCATGTGGCAGTCCAGTGACATAACCATTACACCATCTGCTGGTTCCCATATACTGCATTTTTTTAGAGGTTATTTTTTGCTTTAGAGGTTATTTTTTGCTATAGGGCATGTGTGCTTGCCAGAAAGATAGAGAGAGACAGAGGCAGAAAGTGAGAAATCACCCCCCAAGGGGGATGGCCATGCTGCAATCCCTTCTCCTCCATTCTCCTCTCGGGATCTTGGGCACGCACGCACACGTGCCCAGCGTGAGTTTAAGCCACCGGGTCCGGGACGCGAACTGCGGTCGGCTATATGGGAGTCCAGCGACATAGCCATTATGCTAACTGCTGTTCCCCATACACTGCATTTTTAAAGCATTGCTTTGTGTTACTTACTCACTTGATGTAATCATATAGATTAGAGTGCTTAAAAAGCATAGGATATGGAGCCAGTCTGCCTAGGTTTGAATCCAGGCTCTGCCATTTGAAATTTGTGTAACCATGAGCAATTTACTTAGCCTCTATGTCTGAGATTTCTCATAGAAGAGTTGAGAGATGATGAAATTGAATACATGTGTCTAAAATAAAGTTTTGAAGAAATGTTTAAGCTATTTTTTATTATTGTTATCATTTCAGGTATTTACACTGGATCTTACCTCATTTGTCCTAATGACAGCATAATATTCCATTGTTTAGGTATACTAAATTTACATAACAATTCCTCTATTGATATAGATGCCTTTCTCTTTGTTTCAGACTAGATTTCCAATTTTTTTAAAAAAAAGTTTTATTTTATTCATGTTAAAGAGCACATGTGCATGAGAGAGAGCAAGGGTGGGGGGAAGAAAGAGAGAGATGAGCACCCTCAACAGGGTCTGCCATTCTGTAGTCCCTTTCCTCTAGCCCTTCTGCTCATCAGGATCCAGTCACCTGGCATATTTCACATTGACTGGCCTAAGAATCAGATCTGCAATTGGCCATGCCGTTTCCAGCACTGCAGATTAGTATGCTACTAACTGTGCCACCAGGCTAGGCCTCAACTAGGTTTTTAAATTAAAATAGTATCTACACATTATTAAAAATAAGTAGAAACTGAAATCATAATAAATATTCTAAAATTAAAAATAAAACTAACATTTTCCCATGCCTCCGAGGTAAACACTTTTTTAAAAGAATTATTTAATTTAATATTTATTATTATTATTATTTTTAAGTTTTCTATAGGGCACATGCACTCACTAGTGAGAGACAGAGAGAGAGAGATAGAGGCAAAGCATGAAAGCAAGCCTCTACGTCTGGGACTTGAACCATATTGGCCATGTGAGAGTCCAGGGCCCAACCACTATGCCAGCCACTGCCCCCAGAAGCAAATACTTTTAAATAGTTTCTGTATTTTAGTTCTACCTTTATTTCTGTTTCTCAATATATCAGTTTTAAATGCACTCTATTGATTACCCACAGTAAAATGTGGCAATTTACTGCACTTATACAGCCTCTCATGTTTCATGGTGAGAGCATGGAGAAGAAAACATAGGCCTCTACCTTTAAATCTGTCTCTCATACAATCATATCCAAGTATGCAGAAGAGTTATAGATATCCTTTTTTGTTTATATGTTTATATTCTAATTTTCTTGCTTATTCTAGGTTATACTGAGTTGCTAATATTACTTCTAATTATTTATAATACATATTATTGAACTACCCTAGAAAAAGATTGTAGTATTTATCTTCCAACAAGTAGCTCATGCGGGTACCCAATTTCCCCCACCGCAACTCCTGTCAATACTTCTATATTATGATTTAATTTGTGTGTGTGTGTGTTTGTGTTGTTGTTGCTTGCTTTGCTACAGGCCACATGCGTTCACTGGAGAGACACAGAGAGGGAAAATGAGGAATCACTCCCCTGGGAGGATGGCCCAATCCCTTGTCCTCCATTATTTTTTCGGGAGTTTGGGCATGCATGCACATATACACGGTGTGTTTCTAAAGTCATTGGATCCAGGACTTGAATAATGCAGTTGGTCATGTGGGATCCAGCCACCTCAAACTTCATGCCATCTGCTGGCTGTATTATGACATATCTTTTTAAATGTCTGTTAGGTAAGTGACAGTACCAGATTTTTGCATATTTGATTACTAGTGACATTGAGCATGATCTTATTCTTTAAGTGGAAATGCAATATAACATAGTGATTAAATGCTATAGTTTAAGAATAAGAGATCTGGGTTCAACTGCCAGCCCTCTATCATCTAAAGCAAATAAGTTTACTTTTCTGAAGCTCAGTTTACTTATGTAGCAAATGTCAATAATTATGATCATCATAGGGTTGTTATGAAGACCAAATGAGAAAATTCTTATATAATTCGGAATATTTGGCATATTATATGGATTAAATAGTATTGATTTTTGTTTTTTCAAGTATAATAATCCTTTGTATGTCTTTTATCTACTTTTTTATTAACTTGTAAAGCTCTTTACATATTTAGATTATGAAAACTGTCACATTATTTTTGTTTATAATATTTAGATATAGGGATTTGAAAATAATGTAATTAAAGCTATTGTATTTCCTTTAGTGATTCTGCCTTTGACATTATGCTTAGAATTGCCTTTCTCATTGTAAGATTTTTCATATATTATGTGTGTATATATATATATATAATATATATGTATATAGATATATCTCTCTTATATTTCACTTATAGTTTACTTTTTTTTTGAGAGGTTTTTTGCTATAGGGCGTGTGCGCTCGCCAGACAGACAGAGACAGAGAGACAGAAAGCAGGAAATCACCCCCCAGGGGGGATGGCCATGCCGCAATCCCTTCTCCTCCATTCTCCTCTCAGGATCCTGGGCACGCACACACATGTGCCCGGCGTGAGTTTAAGCCACCGAGTCCGGGACTTGAACTGCGGTCGACTACTTGGGAGTCCAGCAACATAGCCCTTACGCTAACTGCTGGTCCCAAGTTTACTTTTTAATATATGAACATTAAAGTCATCTGTAATTTATGAATTAGAGGGGCTAATGATACCTCCTTTTTAAATGAACAAATAGTTTTCTTAATACTATTAATTAAATAATTGACTGCGATTACATGGATTTAAAATGCCAATTTTGGGAACCAGCAGTTAGCATAATGGCTATGTTGCTGGACTCCCACGTAGTCGACCACGGTTTGCGTCCCAGACCCGGTGGCTTAAAACTCACGCCGGGCGCGTGTGCGTGCGTGCCCAAGATCCCGAGAGAACGGAGGAGAAGGGATTGCGGCGTGACCATCCCCTCTGGGGGATGATTTCTCGCTTTCTGTCTCTATGTCTCTCTGTCTTTCTGGCGAGCGCATGCGCCCTATAGCGAAAAACCTCTCAAAAAATGCCAATTTTATTATATATGTATTTATAATAAATATGTGGATCTTTTCCTGATTTTTCAATTTGTTAAATTTCTCTGCTCCTTTCTTCATCCATTTTATTTTAATTTACTTTATTTTTTTATAAAACAACTGCACTATTAGTACAAACCTTTCTAATATTCACCTGGCTTATATGACATATTTATTTTTCCATGTACATTTTTTTTTTTTTTTGGAGAGGTTTTTGCTATAGGGCGCGTGCGCTCGCCAGACAGACAGAGAGAGACAGAGAGATAGAAAGCAGGAAATCACCCCCCAGGGGGGATGGCCACGCTGCAATCCCTTCTCCTCCATTCTCCTCTCGGGATCTTGGGCACGCACGCACATGCGCCCGGTGTGAGTTTAAGCCGCCGGGTCCGGGACTCGAACCGCGGTCGACTACGTGGGAGTCCAGCGACATAGCCATTACACTAACTGCTGGTCCCTTTCCATGTACATTTTAAAGTCATTTGTTAACTTTGAAATAATTCTCATTAGAAATTTCATTGTAATTGTATTAAATTTATACACATACATAATCTAGAAAGAATTTTCGTCTTTACCAAATTGAGTCTTCTCATACAAAGGCACCATGTTTCTTTATTTTTGTTCCATTCTACTTGTCTCTTTATTTGAATATAAATGAAGAGTGAAACTCTCTACACAAATTATTAAACCCTTCCAGATGCAATGATAAATCTTCCCAGACTCATTTCAAATCCTATTCTCTCTCTCTTTTTTTTTTTATTCGCTATAGGGCGCGTGCGCTCGCCAGACAGACAGAGAGAGACATATAGACAGAAAGCGAGAAATCACCCCCCAGGGGGGATGGCCATACTGCAATCCCTTCTCCTCCATTCTCCTCTCGGGATCTTGGGCACACACGCACACGCGCCCGGCGTGAGTTGTAAGCCACCGGGTCCGAGACGCAAACCGCGGTCAACTACGTGGGAGTCCAGCGACATAGCCATTACACTAACTGCTGGTTCCTTTCTCTCTCTTTTTTTTTAAGTTTATTTCCTTTATGAGGGGAGGAGGGCAGTCAGCAAGATCTTACATTGCGATCTTCCCCCAGCCCTAAAGACAACCAGGATAACAGGCAGGCCCAGCATGTTGAAGCACATCTAGGAGGGAACTCAGAACCTTCCCACAAAGTCTCTAGAATTGCATATCAGTGCCTAAACTGTGGTGGGCTGTGCTACCACTGCTGGGCCCTCATTTAATGAAGATTTTACTAACTTCCCTGTTTCAATGAAGTTCACAAGATACTGAATCTATTTAGAATTAGAGACTGTTTATTTAGTAGGTCTCAGACAAATTTTTGTTGTGTCTGAACTACAATACACCCTGTACTATATAGATTTTATGAAATAAAATGCTTTCTTTTGGATATTTGTATAAATGTTATGTCATATATATTCAAGAGCACATAGAACCCAGAAAATGTACATTTTCAGACCAACTTTTCTGACCTTCATATTTTTAAAAATTAATTAAATTGGCCTAAGCAAGGCTCTGTATTTAGGCAATAAATTTGACCAAAAGCAGACTCTGTATATTGAACTGGAATCTAGCTTGATGTCCAGCAAGTTGTAACCTAATTTAAGAGTGCATCCTGGTAACCTAGCAACTGAGCCTCAGCCAGCCCCTCAACAAAGAAAGCAGCTGAAGCATGACCATATAAGGCAAATGTCAACTGTAGCCAATGAAGGTGATTTTAAGTGTCACTACCTTGGTTCTTATGTCACTTTTTTTGTTTGTTTTGGGTTATTAATGTAAGCTGTATATGTATTAGGGACTTAAGTATTAATGTAAGCCACCTTTTTTCAGGAATGATGCCTGATTGTAGATTTTATTTCTCATTCAATTAAACTCTGCTAAATTTAAGTGGTCTCAGATTTTTCCTTTATAATGCACTCATTTATGGAAAGTAAGAGGAAAGATTTAAGAAAAAGTACCTATTTTACTGGCTCTTTAAAACTATGATGTTATATAGAAATATAAGCTAGCTTTTGTCTTCATTGCTCCCATTCTTATTTATTTAGTTATTTGGAGAGGTTTTTGCTATAGGGCGCGTGCACTCACCAGAAAGACAGAGAGAGAGAAAGCGAGAAATCACTGCCCCCCAGGGGCGATGGCCACACCACAGTCCCTTCTCCTCCATTCTCCTCTTGGGATCTTGGGCACACACGCACACACGCCTGGCGTGAGTTTAAGCCACCGGGTCCAGGTCTTGAACTGCGGTCGATTACATGGGAGTCCAGCGACATAGCCATTATGCTAACTGCTGGTCCCCATTGCTTCCATTCTTTAGGAGCAGCTCTTGATCTCTAAGCATACTATAAGATTGAGTTTAGATAGTATAAATATTACAAAATAATCAGATATATTAATTCAGAATATATCAAATATTCAAGCATATAAATTTGGCTTTTATAAAAGAGTAAAAATATTTTCTAAATAAACTACTTGTTAGAATACACACAGGTTTCTACTCTTTAGGTCTAGACAGTGATTTTCAGGCTAGCTGGTGGCATGCTGGTTGAGGCAGCTAGATCCCACATGGCAAACTCTGCATTTTGAGTCTTGGACCTGGTGGCTTGATGTGTGGTCCTGGTGTGTGTGTGCAGGCGTGGGCCCAGAGTCTGTGGGTGGAGGGGGATGGGAGGTGGAGGAAGGGGAACTGCAGTGTGGTCATCCCAAATAAAGTAAAATAAGAAAGTAATTTTTATTTCAAGGAAAATATTTGTTTAGTTTTTTTTTGGGAAACAAATGAATTTTCATTGTAACAAAAGCTTTGTGGAACAGTTAAGATGGTGAAACAGCTTAAAGTTATAGTCCTGGTCATTAGTTTTTCTTATATTTTATAATATTCCCAGATACCTACAATTCTCCGATAACTTCAAGAAGTTTTAGAATGACTATATGGTGGGACCAGCAATTGGCATAATGACTATGTTGCTGGACTCCCATGTAGTCAACTGCAGTTTGAGTCCCAGATCCGGTGGCTTAAACTCACTCTGGGCACATGTGTGTGCGTGCCCAAGATCCCAAGATGAGAATGGAGGAGGAGGGATTGTGGTGTGGCCATCCCCCCCAGGGGTGATTTCTTGTTTTCTGTCTCTCTGTATTTCCAGTGAGCACACGTGCCCTATAGCAAAAACCTCTCCCCTGAAAAAAAAGGAAAAACAAATGACTATATGGTAACTAAAATGCCATTATTCAAACATTTGTGATACATTTTATTATTTATAAGTGGAATGTAGCCACTTTACATACTATAATTTTAAAATCGAAAATGAAATTTACAATAAAAATAAAGTATAATTTTACTGGGCCAGCCAGAGGCATGATGATTGGGACTGCTGGATCATAGGTGGCATACAGCAAAGTTTGAGTCCCAGACTCAGCAGTTTGGGGTGTCCACCAGGCATGCGTGTGTGTGTGTGCCCAGGGTTGGGGGATAAAGCGAGTAGAGGAGAGGTGATTCCATTGTGACTGTCTTCTCTGGGAGGGTGCTTTCTTACTTTCTCTCCCCTTCTCTCTGTCTCTCTATGTCTCCCTCTGGTGAGTGTATGTGTACCATAGCAAATCTATAAGAAAGAAAAGTATAATTTTACTATTGTAACATTATTTTCTCTTCCTTATGCAAATTACTCAATTTTGTGTTTTTTTTTTTTAATTTTTATTTTTTTGAGAGGTTTTTGCTATAGGGCGTATGTGGTCGCCGGAAAGACACAGAGAGACAGAGAGACAGAAAGCAAGAAATCACACCCAGGGGGTATGGCCATGCTTCAATCCCTTCTCCTGCATTCTCCTCTTGGGATCTTGGGCACACACACACAGGTGCCCGACATGACTTTAAGCCACCGGGTCCGGGACTCAAATCGTAGTCAACTACATGGGAGTCCAGCGACATAGCCATTACGCTAACTGCTGGTCCCTCAATTTTGTGGGACCAAAGTATTAAAGCCATAGTTAATGATATGGCAAATGTAATACCATATTTGTTAATTCTCTCTTTAATATGAGTGTTTGAAGCCTTCAGATTGTATTGATAGTATTGATTTAATATGTCTTTTGGGGTAAAAACATGTTGGGAAAAATTTTAGTCGAAAGGGGGAGAGAGTGATGTACTTTTTGTCTGGCATCACTATAATAATTCTAGAAAATCTCTGTTATTTTGCATGGGTAGATCAAGCTTGTTAAGTCTGTATACTAAAATCTGAATCCATATGAACAGGGGTAAATTATATTGGAAACTTTAAATGCTGAGACAGCTCGCCAGGGTTCGACATAAAGTTCTATGCTTCAAGATTACCCTGTGGGGACCAGCAGTTAGCGTAATGGCTATGTCGCTGGACTCCCACATAGTCGACCGCAGTCCGAGTCTGGGACCCGGTGGCTTAAACTCATGCTGGGCGCATATGCGTGCATGCCCAAGATCCTGAGAGGAGAATGGAGGAGAAGGAATTGCAGCGTAGCCATCCCCCCTGGGGGGTGATTTCCTGCTTTCTGTCTCTCTGTCTCTCTCTGTCTATAGCAAAAACCTCTCAAAAAAAAAAAAAAAGAAAAGATTACCCTGTGGGGCAAACTACAGAAAATTAGACCAATTGGACTTTTCAGCTTGATTTTCTATCTATATTGTACTACTCTTGCATTAAAATGAAGGAGTAGGAAATATAAACACAAGTGGAGGGGGTGCAGGTACAGCTATAAATCAGGAAGCAAGCAGGAGGGTACCAGATCATGTGTGGGGGATTTAAAAAGTGAGGAATATTTTAAAAAGCTAAAAAGAGACTCTGTAAAAAGAGGAAGCCAATAAGAATAAAACTAAAACAAAAGAGTAGGAAAAGGAAGCAATAAAATAAAGAATAGCATTGATAATAGGAAGCTCACTTCAACCATATTATATCTAAAGTAAGTTTTCTTAGATGAAGCATTTTCAGAACAAAATTCTATTTGGTGTCTGATGATTCATGATTACTGATCTAATCCATGTTGTTTCTCAGAAGCAATGCAATTTGGGGTTTTTAAAGACTACTATGATCTACTCCCTGTCTACTCATTCACTTCATTCACGAAGCTCCATTTTAATTAGTATTTTTTCACTAAATACTTTATAATGCTTACATTTGTTCACTAAAATCAAATGCTTTTCAGAAGATTTTTGTTGTTCTATTTCAATAAAATGTATTTCTAATTTTATGAATTTCTTTTTTCCCTAAAACTTAAGCTGTTTCATATTTCATACTTAGTGAATCAAGTTATTATTAATGAAAATGCAGTTCTACTTTTATGTTTGATTTGAAACCTTTCTATAATTAGCTAGGCTTGTATTCATCAGTTCCATAGAGTTAGCTGACTGACATTGTACTGGACAAAAAAAAAAAAATGAAACAAAATAAAACCAACAACCACCAACAGCAACAACAAAACAAAAAAAAAGCAAGTCAAAATGAGAAAATATCTGGTTTAAAAAAAAAAATAAAAAAGGATGATTCTTCCATCAGTGCCTGCTGCTAAGACTGAACAATTAAAGTATTACATTATTATGCATTATGACATTTGCTGTTGTCCCCTGAGTTTCTGCACTCTCACCTCCAAGTGGGAGAAGGCAGCCCTTTGTGAACTCCCATTTAATTTTTATTTTATTATTATTATTTTTTTTCTTTTTTGAAAAGAAGCCAGAGACCTCTATGGGCTAATTTGCCTCTGTGAGTTTACCTTTTACTCTCTAATACCAGAGAAATCTGTTGTCTTCCATCCCTGCTACTTCTTTTCCATTAACCCCATTTCTCTCACAATGACACAATTCTTTCAGCCAGGGTCATGAGTATGTCCTTGATTTTGTAACAATTACATCACTCTTGTTCTTTTTATTTTTGTTATATTTTCACAGTTCGTTTAGGTTAGTTTCTTGTTTCAGTCCTTAAATAGTGCACTTAACACTTACAGAGTGCATATTCTGTCAGGCTTTTTTCTTAACACTTTACAGATGATAACTCTTTTGCCTATAGGCCCAACATGACTTTGCATCTCATTCCTACTCTGATACTAACATTGCCTTATTTCAGCAGTAGCTTCTATACTAGAAACTGATCCTTGACTGCTGAACAAGTAAATTATCAGAAAGAAAAAGAATAGGTTTGTTTTCTGTTTTTGTTGCAATGAGTAATAGCTACTTTTATTTTTGCCTGTGGTACAGATATGGTACGGAGGAAGGCAGTATCGATAATATTCATAGTTACCATGTGTATAGTGCTTCATGTTTTAAGCACTTTAAGTATATTATCTTTGATCCTAACAACAACAAGCCAAAGCAATTTAGCTATTATTGTCTCATTTATAATGAGACAACTGAGGTGCAAAAAGATTAAGAAACTAGAGCTGGGATTTTAATACAGTTGGCTAGAGTCCAAAGCCTGCATTCCTTCCATTTATACTAGGATGTATTTCACAGATGTGAAAACTGAGGTACAGAGAAAAACTGAAATTAATATATTGAGTGCCAACTTCAAACATTCATTTTCTCTTCAGACAAGCATATGGCATAATGGTTACATTGCTGGACTCCCAAATGGTTGACCGCAGTTCGAGTCCTGGACCTGGCAGCTTAAAACTCACACTGGGCACATGTGTGTGTGTGTCCAAGATCCTGAGAGGAGAATGGAGGAGAAGGGATTGTGGTGTGGTCATTAACCCTGGGAGGCTGATTTCTTGCTTTGTCTGTCTCTCCAGAGAGTGCACCTGCCCGATAGCAAAAACAAAACCAAAATCATGCATTTTATCAACCTTCTTGACAGTTTATGTGATAGGTATTAGTGACTTGCCAAGATCACAAAATAAGGGACAAAGCCAGTCATCTAAATCAAACTTGTCCAATTTTAAACCTTCATATCGTTTGACCATGTAAGAGTCTCAGGAAGAGTGATGGTGCGTAAAATGAATTTAGATGGTAATGGAAACCTTTTTTATGTTAATGTTACATGTTTCAAGTATGTTGCAAGATATGGGTAGCATATCATGGTTGATATTTTGTTGATATCATTCCCTAGGATAAGTATGTGGTTTCAAAAGTTTGTTCATAAAAAATTGTTAAGAAAATAATAGTTCATATAGTATAGAGATATGGCAGAAATTGGCAAGATACTATTCACATAACTGAAGTCTGGGAAACAATAGATTCTGTTAGGGCACATTTTTAGTTTTAAAATAATTATTTTATTTAACTTGATTTATTTATTCATTCACTTATTTTAATTTGACCAGAGAGGGACACAGTGAGAGACAGAGAGAGCATGAAAAGCAAGTCACCAAGTCTGGGACTCGAACCATGGTTCGGTATGTGGGAGTCCAGTGCTCCGAACTACCATGTCACCTGTTAGCCCCATGTTAGGCCATATTTTATGGATGAGAAATTAAAAGAAGGTTAATGACTTGTCCAAGTGAAGTAGAGGCTATTCAGGCTAGGTAGTTTGGGCAAATAGGGAGTCAAAATGGAATACCAACCAAGACTCAGGGAGACCCTGAACTCAGGCAGTTTACCTAAAACCAGTCAGCCCACTATAGCATGATGGAAAAATAACTTTTCTTCCTGCTCTCTGTCCCTCTGGTCCATGTCTACACTGTATTTTGAGGCATAAAAACAAAACAATTAAGAGACAAGGACCCAAGATGGACAATTCTTTTTTTTTTTTTTTTTGGAGAGGTTTTCGCTATAGGGCGCGTGTGCTCGCCAGACAGACAGAGAGACAGAAAGCGAGAAATCACCCCCGTGTGGGGATGGTCACGCCGCAATCACTTCTCCTCTCGGGATCTTGGGCATGCACGCACATGCGCCTGGCGTGAGTTCTAAGCCACTGGGTCCGGGACGCGAACCACGGTCGACTACGTGGGAGTCCAGCGACATAGCCATTACGCTAACTGCTGGTTCCCAAGATGGACAATTCTTAAGTTTAGAATTTTAATTGCTCTGACCTAATGGAAATTATAGGCCCATGAACTCAAATGCATGAAAAAATTACAGCCCCCTGCCCCAAATAGTCCACTTTAAGATGACCATGCTTAGAGTCAAAGGACAATCTTACACCTTACCTAAAAAAATGCAAGACTATCCAATATGAACTACAATTATGAACAAAGAGCACTCATACCATGAGCCTAGATTATATAAGGTTTCTTGTGACCATTAACTACTACTTCTTTGGAAAAGCCTTATAAAAACCTCTGTGATGCAGAAGACAGGAACTTTAAGAATATAGTTAGGGTATGGGCTCAAGATAAACATCACAAGGGAACCAGCAGTTAACGTAATGGCTATGTCGCTGGACTCCCACGTAGTCGACCGCGGTTCGTGTCCTGGACCCGGTGGCTTAAACTCACGCCAGGCGCATGTGTGTGCGTGCCCAAGATCCCGAGAGGAGAATGGAGGAGAAGGGATTACGGTGTGACCATCCCACCTGGGGGGTGATTTCTCGCCTTCTGTCTCTATGTCTCTCTCTGTCTGTCTGGCGAGCGCACGCGCCCTATAGCAAAAACCTCTCCAAAAAAAAAAAAAAAAAAAAAGATAAACATCACAAAATGGGTAAGTTTTGGGATGAAGATAGCTGTTGTTGAACTGCTTGCTCACAGAGACAGCTCAGAGTGGTGACTTAATGATTGACCTAAAACAAAGACTTTTTTCCTGGCCCCACTACATTCTAGGAAGGTAATGGTCTTTTACAGCCCAAAGCTTTTAGGTAGAGTCTCCTGACCTTCGTACCTACACAGAAATTAGGAAAAATAACCAAACCCATCCACCATGTGACTCCCACCACAAGAAAAATGGATGCACCACCTGGGAAAGACCATAAACAAAGACTCTCTGAACCAGATAAAAACACCCTGCCTCAGTTCCTTTTCCTCAACCATTCGGGAGCCAATCTCTGCTTGGGGACTCTGTTCTTCTTTCCTTCTGTTAATAAACTCTGTGTGCTTACCTACATCTGCATCTCTAAATCTTCAGAAACTGCGGACAAGAACCCATATCCCATGGTGGGTGTTGGGCTTCATTACCCCTGCACCCCGTGTCCCTGAATCACAAGGTTATGAAACTGGTTTACAAAGTGGCTAAGGAAAGGTTTATGTCAAGGTGGATCTTAAAATAAATGACACACAGGAAAAGGAGTAGTGTGACTGTCCGGAGCTATGCCCAAAGTACAGAAAGTGGAGTCACTTCTCTCTAGGGCCTGAATTGGCTATCGTTGTGGTGGGTGAGCCTCTATTGCTGCAATGACTTGTAGCCGAACAAGATTTTATTTCTTCTAGGGGGAGGCAATGGCAGGTAAGAAAGCCATAATTTCTTCTATTACTCCATTTTTCCTTCCCTATCTCCTTTCTTGTCTTCCCCCAAGGCTGACATCCTTGTCTCCTTTATGCTGTTCTTGACATTCAGGATAATCGGATTTCACCTATCCAGAATTGTTGGCCAGGACTGGGAAGAAGGATGATGCGCAAAGTGTCATTTTTCCTGGGGCTTTATACATCCCTTTTGTTCTTCTCTTTGGCCATCTCTGACTATGCCTTTTCAGATGATAACGTCTGCTGAAAAAAAGAAGTTATTGCAGTTTTAGTGTGCTTGTACTGAGGAAAGAACAAAGAAACCTCCCTTGAAAAGTGACAGGTTATGTGTCCAAGACAAAGTCAAAGCAAATGGGTTTGTGAAGAGATTTATTGCAATTAAAGAGCAAATGTCAATTCTGAATTAAAGCTGGAAACAGCTATGCAAGTTAAAGATGCCTCTGAGCACTTTCTTGGCAGATAACAAAATGTCTGGGTGATTTTTGGCAACAGAGGAAGGTTAATCTTTATTTAAGGATGAACCATTCCTGACAATGTTCTCAATCAGTTTTGCTCAAACAAACTTTCCAGCAGCATTAAGTATGGAATTGCAAATCTATTTTTTCTTCTTCAGTGCATCTGAAAAAAAAAACAACTTACAAAATACCACTTTTGCAACGGCATTTCTTTTTTAATATGAAAAAAGAAATAACAGCATGTGTCAGGGCCAGTTAGCCCATGGCAAAATTGTGAAGCTACAAAGTTTATCTTGAAAGGGTGACCTCCCATTAGCTATCCAGCAGCCCCATTCAGCAGGACCTTTCTCAATCTGAGAAAACAAAATCTGACAAGTTATCAAATTAAAGTGTGAATCACTTAATGTGTTAATTCTCCTTGGGGAATTTGCATTTCAATCGAAATCCTATTAAAAAAGAACAGTACTTAATACACAAGATTGAATCTACGGTCATTTACTATAGGGTATGTGTGTGTGCGTGCGCGCGCGTGCATGTACATGTGTGTGTATATGTTTATTCGGAGGTGATAGTGGTGATAGAGAGGTATTTTTGAGTGAGAAGAATCCCTGACCCTAGTTTAAAGGAATGCCCAAGACCTGATGGAGATCTTGAAGGAAGGAGATCTTCGTGTGACCAGATGCTGTGAAGAGTGTTCTTCTCTCATCCTTTTTTTCTCTCTGTTTTACAATCCTGTGCACAAACTCTTTTATGAATAAAAGAAATATGCCAGATAGAAATAATGCCTCAGGTTTTAAAGAATGATAATAGTAGTTAAAATTTATTGAGGCCTGATGGTGTCAGGCATTGTTCTAATAAGGTTAAACCTAATAACTCATTTAACTTTCACAGCAGACATAGCAAGTAGGAGCTATTATTTTCTTATATGGAAATTGAGGTGCTGAGAGGCCAAGTAACTAACCCAACGTTACACAGTTAGGAATCCATGGAGCTAGTAAATGCTGTGTTTATCCTCTTAGAAGTATATAGTACTTAGACATTATTTAAATAAAAAGAGAACTGACATACTCTAGATAGGTGAAATGACTGACTTAGGAAAAACTTATAAGTTGAGAAAAAGCTAGAATTAGAACCCAGGTCTCTTGATTTTTCAGTACTTCCTACAGTTTCTGTTGCTTGTTGAGTCAGATAATTTTTTTCTCACTTTTGTCATAGGTAGACAGATATGAGCAGGCAGCTGAGATGAGGGCAGAAGGACATCTGTCTCTTCAATCACAACATATCAGGGGATACAACCAGACTCTCCCTAGGGATTCCGTCCGCCATCCTGGCTCTCAGTTCTGGGAGGGGGAAGCTGATTTCTTTTTCTTTCTTTATTACCTAAGCTTTCTTCAGGAAATTCAGGGAAGGCTATCTCTTCTCCGCTCTCATTCCACATCTTAAAGATGCTTGGACAATGTCCTAATTTTCACCCGGTGCAATAAACTGATAGTGGTAGAATAGTCCCCATGCTGATGGATGCTCATACCTTTAAGAGTCCATTCTGTGCATGCGTAATTGGGAAATCACAGTCCTTACCTGAGGAGAAGTATGCAAGTGTGCAGACAAAAGCCAGTGAATTCAACAAAGGAACCAGCTACAATGACCTAAATATTCATGACCAGATCCCAAAATAAAAGTAACACCTAACCCTATTCTCAGTGCAGTTGTCCTTCTCTGGCAGTTGCCCACTCACATGCCTTTCTGGGAAGAGGGTGTATTTCTTTTTTCTTAAAAAATTTCGTTTCCTATTAGGAACTTCTTTTCCTACTTTATATGTGTTTATAGTTTTCTATTCTGCACCTTAGGGCAGATATCTAACCTTAGATATCTGGACCCAAAGAACTAGGTATTTTATACAACACTGATCAGCTGTTCTGTCCAATAATACTTTCTCTTCTTTCTGATTCTCTTGCTTCATAATGTCAAATTGGGTCTTATAAATGTAGAAAATAGTACAAGAAAGTAATAGAAAAAGCCATGAGAAAAGTGCAGTTTGTCAGGACCATTTTGAAATCTAGACAGTTTATATGAAAATGGAGAAACAAGAAAGTGCTAGTGAACAGATAGGATTTGAACTGGGAGCTGCATAACTAGGGCTCATTCCACTTTTTTTTTTTTTTTAATTAATTTATTTATTTATTTTCCATCCAAAGTACACTATATATTGTCTCAATCAAGCACATCAACAAACATGTTATTGTCAGTAAATGATCTTACATTTCTTGTCTTCTGTATGTTTTGCTTTTTTCCCCCCATCCTTGATTCTCTATCTCTTACCCTCTGCCATCTCCCACTCTCCTCCCACAGTCTCTGGTATCTATGTTTGCATTCTATACTGTTTTCTCCTCACATTTATTGTATCGCCAAAGACCCTAATCAATCCAAATACCCTCATAGCAAACACAGGTGATACCCACATTTCCATGAACACAAGTCTTACTTTACGCATCCTATAAAGTAGCACCTAGCTGTGGCTACATATCCTACTGCAGTCATTAGGTATATATATATATATTTTTTTTCCTGAAACTTTTTTTCTTTTTGTAACTCAATTTACATTCCTTCCCTAAGCTTCATCACAGCATACAAAATGCAATCTCCCATCCAGTACACACTGTATAGTGATACAATCATGCACATTACAAAAAATTTTCCATTACTAGTTCCTAGAATTACTTCCACCCCTCTTTCTGACCTTCTGTCCCTTCCCACCCTCCTCTCACACCACCTCCGGTGTCTACAATTGTCCTTCATTCCCTTCCCACCCACATTGCATTGATCACACAATTTCCTACATAATCTAACTACTTTCAGTGTTGAGTTCACTCATTACTACTAAGAAAACCAGTTTTAACCTAACTCAAAGAAGTGCCAAGGAACTTTGCTTAAAGCCAGGAAACAAGTTAGGATTCTGTTCAAATGGTAGGTGTATGAACCTATCAGTCTCATGTACTTTTATCTTCTGTTCTGGTTCAATTTTCCTGATTAAATTCTAGGATATAATATTCAACTCCATACTTGTCCCTATGATTAAGTTGGCCACTTTCATAGTTTTTGGACTCTTATTTCCATGTGTCTGTGTTTAATTTTCTTGATACAACACACCCTTGAGAACTTCTTGGAGATCTGGTCTGGTGTTGGTAAATTCTTTCAGGTTTTGTTTATCTGAGAATGTTCTTGTCTTTACTTCCCACCTGAAAGATAATCTTGCCGGGTACAGTATTCTTGGCTGAAATTGCTTCTCTCGTAACACTTTGAATATATTTTCCCATTCTCTCCTCGCTCGCATTGTTTCCGATGAGAGATCTGCTGTTAGCCTGATGGGATGTCCTTTGTAGGTAACTTGATGTTTCTCTCTTGCCAATCTTAGTATCTTGTCTTTGTCTGCGGTTTTGGTCAACCTGGCTATAATGTGTCTTGGAGAAGATCTTCTTGGGTTGATTCTATTTGGAGTCCTTTGTATTTCCTGGGACTGGATCTTCGAATGCCTCTCTAGGTTTGGAAAGTTTTCTTGCAGGATTTCATGGAATAGATTATCAATGCCCTTATGGGTCTCTTCACCTTCTGGAATGCCAATTATCCGGATATTTGGACGTTTGATGGTATCCAGTACTTCTCGCATATCATTCTCAAATTTTTGAGCCATTTTCTCAGTCTTCGTGGTGGATTTTTCTAAGCCAGCCATTTTCTCTTCTACATCAGAGATTCTATTTTCTGAATGATCTAGTCTGCTTTTAATACTTTCTAGGGAGATTTTGACTTCTTGTATTATAGCCTTCATCTCTAGCAGTTCCGTTTGAGTCTTTTGTAAAGTGTGTAATTCCTCTTTTAGATCTTGCAAGAATTTCCTCATCTCCTGGAACTCGGCAACTTCTTTCTCCTTTCTCTTTAGCAGTTCATTATCTCTCTTTTCTTCCATCTCTGTTAGCTTCGACATTACGAATGCTCTAAATTCCTTATCAGACATTTCCATGACTTTCACCGAACTGCTTGTGGATGAAGGAGAGTTGCTCTTTTCCCGTGGAGGAGAGGTATTTTCTCGTTTTCCCATATTTCTCGTGATCCGGCGGTGATTTCTTGTCATCTGATGAATGGCGTGTTTCTTTCAAATTCTTGAAGTTAAGCCTCAATGTACAGGAACAAGCAGACAGAGGTGTTCTAGAATCTGTTTGCCGTTCTGTTCTGATTGCTGTAATCCCTGTGACTTAGGAGGCTGAGGCAGGAGAATTGCAACATAGCGAGATGCTGTCTTTAAAAAGTTTTAAGCATAGGAGCATAATCCAACAGGTGAGACGTTGGCCCATGCCTGGGCACCACGTGGCAAACTTCGTCAATCTGTCTCTGCGTCCTCAACACATGGTACCAAGCCGTCTTAGCCCAGGTACGGCATCTACCCCAGCCAAGCTCCTCCCTCGGACGCTCGGGCTCATTCCACTTTTGTAATCTTAAATGTATTAAAGTAGTGTGTAAAGTACAGAAGATCAGCTAGAGAAACAGAAAGCAGAAAATTTTTTTCTTATGCTATCAGAGTAGCACAGGCATGAGGGTCAATGGGTACAGAAGAGCAGAGAGAGAGTCGAGAAAGGCAGATGAGGGCAGAAGTTCTTATTTCTTGCCAAGTTTCTGCCCGTGGGGGTGATGGAGAAGTTAGAACCAAAGATTATTCTGAGATTTTAAGGCCAACTGACCATGAACAGAAGCAGGAAAATCAGGAGGAAAACGTGATTTGGAAGAGGAGTTTATGAGCCCAGTTAATAGCATAGAGGAATAGCTGAGGGAAAATGTGCATAGACACATGTAAACTGGTAACCAGAGAAGGTAGAGTTAGAAAGAGAGATTTTGGAGACCTCTGCATGGAATGGATGAGACGTTGGAAATGAGAATGAGAGCTGAGCTTATGTGGGGGAGGGGCAAGAAAGACACTGAGAGAGCAAGTTTCAGAGCAAGAACAAGAGCAAACATAATCAAACCTTGGAAAACATGATAACATAGTGTTTTTTAAAAAAATATTATTGTAAACCTGACAGGTTTCTAATGCTTTATAATTTGTGCATCTTTCTTATGTATGATTCACATACTCCCAGAATTCCCCTCTGATACAGTAGGATCTGGATTTACAGTCTAGCCAGTAAGGAACTCTGTGACTCCAAAGCCTTGATTTACTCATGTCACTACTCAGCACTACCAACTAGCTGCTTTTTGATTTTTTTTTTCCTTAAACCTGACTCTTGGAAACTATAGTTTAGGATGAGAAGCTTTCGTACGGCCTTCTGACTGAGGGCATTAACCCAAGACAGATCATCTATGTTATTCCCCGCCTAGCCACAAATAGTCACTTGAGTCTCAAGAATTGCTTATTGAGAATAAATTAAGAGACAAGAGTTACAGCTTTTTCTCCCTTTTCTTAATTTCTGGGTTTTAATGTAGAATTATTAACTGAAAGTTAAGTGTTCAGAGTTGAGGAAGTCACACCTCTTCTATCTCATCAAGAAACGTGGGCCCTGTGCCTACAGTGCTGCCTGCTTCTTAATGTACATAAAACATGCTTAACCATACAGACTCCATTTTGCTTCTGTAAGGAGCAGCCACTTTGGATTTTACAAGTAGAATCAGAGCCAGCCTTCCACAAAAGATGTACAAAGTTAGGACCACACAGTCCATTCCTTTTTTTTCCCAGTAGACTTCCTTTTATCCTTTATTCTTAGTCCTTTTCTGCTCAGCACCTAATATTGCAGTTCTTGAAAGTGTTACATCACTCTGAACTGTGAGAAAAATGGAGGCATATATTTCTCCCCATGTATTTCCAGCTGTGAAAATTAGAAACAGAATTGGGTATTTCAAGGTTATCTGTCCTATGTGATGTAAAGGGCTTTTTTTTGGTATAGTGTTTAGTTAAACTTGAGTTTTTGAAAGAAGACCAATTATCACAGGAGGTTATGTTATATCTAGTAAGAAAAAAGCAAACTTTAACTTGGTAAGCAATTCCTAGTTGCTCTGGAGAAAACAGACCAATAAAAAAGACAGAGGAAGACAAAGAAATTAGTTTGAAAATATCAGTAACCTAATTAAAATAAAAACCATTAAGCAGCCAGATATAGTTTAAATTGTCTATTTATTTGATGATCATATTGTTCATCCTTTTTGTTGCATAAATTATCACTGATATGTAACCTCAATATATATTGACTGTGAGGTTTGTAATAGATCTCTGTATGATGAAATTTAGTCTTTTGGTAATTAGTGAAACCACTTTATTAATTATATGTAAGGCAGGAATTCTCTCAGAGAAACCAAGAGAAGTATATGCTAGTTTAATGCTGCACTTAATGAATTCTATGTTTGTTACAATGTTTACCATAATTTCTGAGATAATGAAAGTATACCTTATGAAATGTAAAATAATGTGAAATAAGCAATATGAAGTGTTAGTTTGCTATTTTAAGATAGAATGGTCTTATGCTCAGATTAGAAAGACATTTATTTTGCATAGAAAAAGATATGTAAAATGTGAATTTTGAATATAAACAGCAATGTCATAAGATTAAGGATGAATAAAACAAATAATAATTTTTCAATTTTAAAATATAGTACATCTATTTTTATTTGGATCTCCTTATAATTCCATCGTATTACAAGTAAATTATCAAAAGTATGAATTATTTTCATTTTTTCTCTATTCACAAACTAAATATGAACTACTAAATAAGGAATACTCAATAATCCTTAATGGAATACGGTAAAATGGTGTACTTCAGCCAAAGGATAAATTACATAATTATTCATTTTAATCACCTCATAAAATTTGACTTCACTTTTTGGAGGTGGATGTAGGAGGATGGGGATGAAAGGGAGACATCTACTAATATCTTATGAAAGTAATGGAAATTTTGTTTCTATGTTTCTTTGTTTTTTACTTTTTGTTTTAAAACTGTAGGCATCCAATAAATATTGGTTGATTGAGTAAATACATAGCAGTCCTAAGTCAATTGCTCTCAACCTGTTTTCCACCCCCCAACACCCCAGAAGAATATGTCAAAATCCCACCAGCAATCTCTCCCGTCTCAGAAAATATTCTCGGGAACCAGCAGTTAGTGTAATGGCTATGTCGCTGGACTCCCACGTAGTCGACCGCAGTTCGCGTCCCGGACCCGGTGGCTTGAAACTCACGCCGGGCGCGTGTGCGTGCGTGCCCAAGATCCCGAGAGGAGAATGGAGGAGAAGGGATTGCGGCGTGACCATCCCCCCTGGGGGGTGATTTCTCGCTTTCTGTCTCTCTGTCTCTCTCTGTCTGTCTGGCGAGCGCACGCGCCCTATAGCGAAAAACCTCTCAAAAAAAAAATATTCTCAAACAGAGTAAGGTATATCTTTAAAAAAGGAGGGCAAAATTTTCCTTGGGACATAGAGTGGACAGTGTGTAATTCAAGAAAATTCCCCAGAGTTATCATGATACCTGTAGCCTCCTGGAAAGAAAATTCCTGACTTAGACAGTTTTCTGTGACAAATTTCAAGGAAACAAATGTTTCCTGTGCCTTTAGAAGCCATATTCTTTTAACACAAGGACATAGACAGAAACTTATACTCAATGAATTCTAATTACTCTGGTATTGTGATTTGATATCCATTCAGCTTGGATGTCAGAAGAGGGCTGGTAACACATCCAGTGAGTTTAGATATCCCAGAGAACTAATTCAATAACTTATCAAAACTCATTTGTTTTTAAATTTTGGTTAATACATAAAATCATATGGAAATTTTATTTTTTATTGCTGTGTGTATGTGTGTGTTTGTGTGTGTCAGTGTGTATACACATCTGAATTCTCTCTATATTCTCAGGAGTTTGCAAGTCAGCTTCAGGGATGTGACTTAGGACTTACTCAGTATGACAAGAAGAAGAAAACTGTATGGGCAAGTAATCAGTTTTGGGGTTGGGAGCAACCAGAGTTCAAAACTAAGAGCCACTTCTGAGTTATCAGAGCTGAAGCCTCTCATACAACCTGGGAGACAGGGAACAAAACTAGCCTGCGGACAGGTCAGCAGAACTGCAAAACGGAAGACTGATCTCTTATTAATTTTTTTAAGATCCTGAGGGAGCTGACCAATCTAGGGATGATAAAAAGATAATTGGAAAAACTTCACTAGTTCATACTGATTTTATGGATATTGTTTTAATTATTCAACAACAATAAAACCTTTTTCTTATTACTTTACTCACTTTTGCTACTTTACTCATCCTATTTGTCTTGTTTCATTCATTCATTCGTTTGAAAAGTCATTGAATGTTCAATCCTAAGGCATTATCCAAATAAGAATGAAAGATTGATTCTTACACTTTAATAGTGAGGGTAGAAAGAAGTTGTAAAGATGCAGTAAAAGCATCCAGATTCTTTAATTCAAAGGCATAAGATTGCATTCTGCTACAATTTTGAAAAAACAGCTGTGCAACACTCTGGGCTGTTGCTGCTCCCTGGTGCTGGGTTTATGCAATTCAATCACTTGCAAATATCTTCCCCATTCCCCCTCCCTCCAGGTTTTGTTTGTTTTGCATAGGTTTTCACAAATGACAGCACCTTAAGCAAGCATGTGTTTTGCAGATGTTCATAGAAGATCTGTTTCTGTAGACCACTTTAATAAATCAGAAGGTTTTGGAACTTTCTTACTAATGAGTTGTTGACAGATGGATCAATTGACTTACCTTCGAATAGGAACATGAAGGGCCAAGAAGTCAAGCTGTTTGTTCAGTTTCTATGAGCAATAGCCTCCCTCTTTTGGAAAGAAATAACCACCAGAGTTACTTTCTCAGAGAGTCAGGGAATGGCTAAGGCTTTCAGATAGGGTTTGGGAATTGCATAATACTATTTTTGTGCTGCTGGGGACAGCTAACTGGTTTAGGAGATCATCATCTACATAGAGCCATGGACCATTGCGGTTCTGTTGCATAACCAGAACTGTGGAATCATAGCTAATATGTATATTTTAAGTTTTATTTTTGTACATCTTTTCAATGAGGGAGGGAAGAGAGAGAGTGAAAGATGTTCCCCTAACAGAACCTTCACACTGGAATGCACCCCCAGTCTCAGCTGGCCTGGACCATGGGTATGTGTATGTGCCTAGTATGTTCCAGGGAGTCCTGGGTCACAAACCCAGGACCTTTTTTTTTTTTTTGGAGAGGTTTTTGCTATAGGGCACGTGCGTTCGCCAGACAGAGAGAGACAGAGAGACAGAAAGCGAGAAATCACCCCCAGGGGGGATGGTCACGCCACAATCCCTTCTCCTCCATTCTCCTCTCGGGATCTTGGGCATGCACGCACACACGCCCGGCGTGAGTTTTAAGCCAACGGGTCTGGGACGCGAACCGTGGTCGACTACGTGGGAGTCCAGCGACATAGCCATTACGCTAACTGCTGGTTCCCTAAACCCAGGACCTTTCTCATGTGAGTCCAGTTGCATTACTGCTGCACCACTGCCTGGCTCCAAGAGCTAATGTTTTGTGGCTCTTGTATTATTTAATTTAATCTTTGCAGTAAGGTTGTTATTTATAATTTATAGATTAAGAAAGAAAATCTTAGAATGATTTAAAAATTTGATCCAAAATAGAGATACCGAGAAACAAAACCAGTTTTTTTCTAACTCAGTTTTGCCTGACACCAAATCCAGCATTATTATGCATCACAGTGTTAATTGTTCTTATGTGCCATAAGAAGAGTAAGGCTGAAGTCATCTTGAAATAGTAAAGGTTATTTAGTTGTCTTTCCATGCAATTTTGGTATCCATTGGTGATTGGATGTGTCATGGGACACAAAAGGAAGATGGCAAAGAATTTTACACCCAGAACAAAAGAGATAAACCATCAATGAGATGATTGTACTCTGCATTTATTGTACATTTACTAACCTCTTTCTCTGACCTGAGAAGCAATGAATACCAGGAAAATTTTTGCATTCTTCCAGTAACTGACTATGGTGATGAATCAATGTTGTTGACAGATTTCCAAATCCTCCTGTGGTAGACTTAGACAATTTTTTCTATGCAGCAAGAATCCAATCAGTTAGTCCATGATGAATCATGAAACACATTTGTTGACAAATAAAATCTCGTGTTCTGTGCCAATCAATCCAATGGTGCCACCACTGTTCCGATTGCCAGCCATGAAATATTACCCTGAAACATGGAATTTATGGTTTTAAAGAGCCAGTATAAATCTAGTTATCCTACTGCCTTTCAGCAGGTGCATCTTGCTATTCAGCAAGTATATTCAACTGTATTGATTCCAAGTGTATATTCATCTTAGTCTTAAACTCATTTATGCTACTTACTCTGAATGTACTATGTACAATGCTGTTCCCAATTTCAGTATCTTTCTTGGAGGCGGGACATATTCTAAACTTAGATATAACCTACATTTTTCCTTGTATGACATCTGGACTTCGTATATTGTTTAAAAAAGAAAAGAATAAACATGTTCAGGTACTAGATTTTTGCATCTATTTAATATTTGTAAAGGGAGAGATTTTAGCTCAAAGAAAGAAAGGATCGAATGCTCACAAAGACATCTATTTAGGACCAGAAGTTGGCATAATGGCTATGTCGCTGGACTCCCATGTAGTCAACCATGGTTTGAGTCATGGACCTGGTGGCTTAAACTCACACAGGGTGTGTGTGTGTGCATGCCCAAGATCCTGAGAGGAGAATGGAGGGGAAGGGATTGCAGCGTGGCCATACCCCTGGTGGGGGGGAGAGTGATTTCTCACTTTCTATCTCTCTGACTGTCTCTGTCTTTCTGGTGAGCGCATGTGCCCTATAGCAAAAACCTCTCAAAAAAAAAAAAAAAAAAAGAAAAGAAAAAAGAGACAGCTATTCATGAAAGAGCTATTTGAATTCAGGGTTTTGATGACAAAATTTAATTTAGGAAGAACTCACCACTTTCATACTTTCAACTCAGCCAATAGAAGGTTTTTTTTTCTTTTTTTTCCCCAAAAACTAGCTAATTGGTTATAAAAGTATAAATACTTTCTCTGTATTTGAGAAGGCTGATAGTTGGTTTTTCCTCATTTATAAAATATTGGTTTAATTAATGGTCTTGTTTACATGGTGAGGCAGTGGATGTGTAGTTTGTGCTCTATTATGAAGAGTATTGGGTGGAATTTCAAGTGATAGAATGGTATTAAATATGGTATTCATGGATTTAGTTCTTTAAAAAGAATCAAAATAATGTTAATCATAACTTCATCTCTTTGTAGAGTGAGCCTTCAGAAAGCCTGCAACATGTTACAGTGATTCTGGA
Organism: Tupaia tana; assembly: GCA_026018925.1. Taxonomy (NCBI): domain Eukaryota; kingdom Metazoa; phylum Chordata; class Mammalia; order Scandentia; family Tupaiidae; genus Tupaia; species Tupaia tana. Next base: position 60,537,889 of record JAKSZU010000009.1, on the reverse strand, counting down.
GCACCATTTTGCATTCTAATGATTATTATGGCAGGTAATTGGGAGCTTTTCAGAACATCATTTTTGCTTCTGCTGTGCAGTTAATTTCACTAATTTTTATTGACACTATGTTTACTAAACCAAGTCAGCATTGGACTAATGTGAAATACTTGTTGTGTTAGTTTTTTTAGACTCCAAAACGATAAAGATGCACGTTTCTATGTTATCTGCTTCTCTTACAGTTGTAGTAGATTGCTCACAGAGAAACAGATTTGCCGTATAGACTTAGCCATTGACAAGGGAGATTATTTTACATTACAAAATTTGCTTTGCGTGTTCTACATCTGGATTTTACTGAGAGATGCAATTTTAGGACTCAGTTGATATGGTACCTACAAACCATGAATTCAACAAGTATTAGTGAAATAATTTGGTGAATTAAAATATCTAACCCAACATACCAAGAAGCATGAGGAGTTATTTCTATGTGACTGTATTCACACAATTTCCAAATGTTGTCCACATTGTTGACCTGTGCTTCCTTCCTGTATTTTCATTTTCTAGGAGAAATTTGTCATGTGGAAGGCCTGCCACCATTTCAAATAAAGAATACACTAAAAAGAGTCCATTATTATTTTTCCCAACTAGCATATATCAAAAATGTATATGTCTTCTTGATTGCACAATTTTATTTTTGTTTTTGTTTTCTGATTTGAAAGTCTTGGAGTCATCATTTAACATCAGATTTCATTATCCATTTTTATTTTCTTAACCCACCTTCCATGCCTCAATATATATCAATTTCTATCTTAATTTGCCCAGTGAATCCCTATTCAGTTCTTCATGACTGAGTTCAGACATTTCCTCTTTTGAGAACTTTTTCTGATCTTCTGCATAACCATTCTCAGTCAGATTTCTCTTTGCTCTCCCATATTAACTTGAGCATACTACAACCATAGTATTCTGGTCTCTGTGGTATCCCAACAGTGGTTCTGGTATATAGTTGTTCTCAGTAAATGTTCATCAAATGATCAAATAAGCTATCCTTTTCTCTTTACTACATTCTTTTTTAAACAAAAATGTTTTCAAAAGAATTATTTATTCTATTTAAGCTTATTTATTTATTTTTAATTTGAGAAAGAGGAAGAGATAGAGAAAGAGGGAGAGAGAAAGTGAGAAAGCAAGCTGTCAGGTCCAAGACTTGAACCATAGTTGGCCATATGAAAGTCCAGTGCCCTCAACCATCATGCCACCTGCTGGCCCCATCTTTTTACTACATTCTAAAGCCAAGAAAAGCATAATGCTTTAACTGTAATGCCTTTGTGGGTTTTCTTTCTTTCTTTTTTTTTTTTTTTTTTTAGAGAGAGATTTTTGCTCTAAGACGCGTGCACTCAACAGAGAGACAGAGAGACAGAAAGTGAGAAATCACCCCACAGGGAGGATGGCCATACTGCAATCGCTTCTTCTCCATTCTTTTCTTGGGATTTTGGGCATGCACGCACATGCACCCAGCATGAGTTGTAAGCATGAATTTTAAGCCTCTGGGTCTGGGGCACAAATAGCAAATAACTAAGTGAAAGTTCAGTGACATAACCATTATGTCATCTGCTGGTCCCAATGCCTTTGGGTTTTAAGCACAGGTGCATATTTGTTTGTGTGGGCTCTCACATATATATCCACATTTTATGTGTTCAAAAGTAGGTAATGTGTGAAAACTAACATGCAAGGATCTATCCTACACAGGGAATTTATCCTTTCACGTATATACATACAAACACAATTGTAGTACATGGCAAGGTGTAAGATGAACATAATCACAATCTGTTTCATAGTGAAAGTAGCACATATATAGGCCCTTTCAATCAAGTCTCCAAGTATCAATAAATATTCAAGATTTCTCTATATGCAGTGATGTATCTTTAAAATATAACTTAAACAGTCACCAGCGCAAGAATAGATGTTTCATACCCAATGTCTCTCTTTATTTTGTCAAGAGTATACATTGTGTATGCGATAGTGGAAAACTGAAATCAGCATTAAAAGATTTTTTAGGAAGATTTTTGCTATAGGAGCATGTGCACTCATTAGAGAGGCAGAGAGAGACTGAGAGACAGAAAGTGAGAAGCCACCTCTAAGAAGGGATGGCCATGCTGCAATCCCTTTTCCTCAGTTCTCCTTGCAGGATTTTGGGTATGCACACATACACATCCATTGTGAGTTTTAAGCCACCAGGTCTGGGACTCTAAGCATGGTCAACTACGTGGGAGTCCAGCGACGTATCCATTATGCCATCTGCTGGTCCTGTGAAGGAATTTTGACTATTTTTAGACAAAAGTCAAATTCCCCGTATTCTGTGGAATAGAGAGAGCCTTACCATTGAATGGCTGGATCTACAAATATGGTCATGTTGACATTTGTTACAGATAATGCATAAAAATCCAGGAAGACATTTGACATGAATACTTTTACAACATATGGCGTTGTGTACATCAATTGAACTACCATTAAGAACACTGTGGATGGGGGCTGGCAGGTGGCGTGGTGGTTAAGGCACTGGACTCCCACATGGCTGACTGTGGTTTGAGTCCCAGACCTGGTGGCTTTCTCTCTCTCTCTCTCTCTCTCTCTCTCTCTGTGTGTGTGTGTGTGTGTGTGTGTGTGTGTGTATGGTCAAATCAAAGAAGAATAGATAAAATAAAAAATTCTTTAAAAAGAGAATACTGTGGATGAAAATCTTCACTGTTAATGATCAGAATTATTGCTTTTGTGCAAGATATATATATATATATATATATATATATATATATATATATATATATGTTTCTTTTTTAGAGGTTTTTGCTGTAGGGCGCATGCGCTCACCAGACAGACAGAGAGAGATAGAGAGATAGAAAGCGAGAAATCACCCCCCCCCCAGAGGGGTTGGCCACGCCGCAATCTCTTCTCCTCCATTCTCCTCTTGGGATCTTGGGCACGCACACACACGCGCCCGGTGTGAGTTTTAAGCCACCGGGTCCGGGATGCGAACCACAGTCGACTACATGGGAGTCCAGCGACATAGCCACTACGCTAACTGCTGGCCCCTATATATCTGTTTTCATCATTCAGTCAAAGCTAATGAGAACCTCAGACATCTTCTATCTTAGAACAATTGTGTTTGTGTTGTCCAATACAGGATATTTCTACATGGCATTTTGATTCAATTGTTCATGAAGATAGTGACTCTTCATGCTATGATTATTGAACTGACATCGTGGTACCCAGTCTTCTGAGCAATGATCCAAGATAAACATAGTGTTAGGTTTATCAAGGTAGTTTGAAATGGCAGCCTAGGGCTCAGTGTTGAAGAAATATAATAAAACCAGGTCTATCCACTGATGTATGCTGTATTTTTTATGTAAAAAAGAAGTATTTAGGATAAAGTGATGATAATTTATATGCATTATCTTTTAGTGGTAATTAGTGAAATTCATAAACAACGAAGCCCTTTACTATGAAATGAAGTATTTCCCTACCTGTTTTACTGACAAGGAAATACTCTTTTCTACCAAAAGGCAAATGAAGACAATTTAAGAACTAGCTTTCTCTGGATCCTGGGGAATCAGAGTCCTACCATTTATTTTTGTGACATAGAACTAATGTCTTATACTTGCACATTGTCTGATGGCCAGAATACATCATTGAGCTATAAATATTTCTTGAGCCTCAATGCATAAGGGCATTATAGCCCAGTGGTAGCACTAATTATTAGAGTAATTACATTGTTATATTGGGCACATTTCCCCCCTAGTTTCTGGTATGACTGTTTCCCTGCCCCTGCTTATATACTTTTTGCTTTTAGTCACACACACAGGAGCACATGTGTTAGTGTGGAAATTCATGTGTATACACATATCACATGTGTTCAAGAGACTGCAATGTCTAAAAACTAACTAATGAGGATCTGCTGCCCTACATAGGGACTTTGTTGTTCCATGCATAAGCATGCAAATGCAACTATACTGCATGACAAGGCATAAAATGAATATAATAACAACCTGTTTTGCAATGAAAATAGTACATATATACCTTTTTGTTTAAGTATACATAAATATTCAGGGCAATTTGTTCAGTGGACAATTACGCTTCTTTTGTATTTTTCTTTTCTTTTTCTTTTTTGAGAGGTTTTTGCTATAGGGCACGTGCGCTCGCCAGACAGACAGACAGAGACAGAGAGACAGAAAGTGAGAAATCACCCCCAGGGGGGATGGCCACACCGCAATCCCTTCTCCTCCATTCTCCTCTTGGGATCTTGGGCATGCACCCACATGCACCCTGCGTGAGTTTAAGCCACCGGGTCCGGGACTTGAACAGCAGTCGGCTACATGGGAGTTCAGCGACATAGCCATTACGCTAACTGCTGGTCCCAGCTACTTTTGTATTTTTCTACCAAATATACGTCAATAAAATATAGTTTTAAATGCTTTTGAGTTAAATAAAACTTGACATCAGGATACCTTGCTTGGGTCTCTGGTTGTAAAGGCAGTCTGTAGTTTTAATACTACCCCTAAACTAACTTCTTATAGCTTCAATATACAGAATGATGACTATGTTCCAGGTCCTGTCCTAATCACTTAAAATGTTATATTTCCTTTGGTTCCTACTACAACTGTGATATTAGCAATGCTTATCTCATTAACAGTTGAATAAAATTAGTGAAAGTCCATGCTCTTAATGGTTGTACTATGTACTATGTTGCTCCTTCTTTTAGAAAAATCTATTTAAATAATTTCCATTTCAATGTTTGTTAAGCTGATATATTCTAATTGTAGGTAAAAGTTTTAAAATATTTTGAAACAAACTGAGACTTCAGCTTTTATGTCTTACTTAACTTTATTGGAGTCCTTTTTCTAAAGCCATGATTTTAAAAAAATATATTTTTAAAGCCTGTGTTCTCATGTACTCTTGTAGTAGGCTAGTGCCACTGCCACTGCAGATAAATGAGTTGACCTTGTTGATGTTCCTGCCTGTCGCAGGGAATTGAAAGCCCAGCTGAGAGCAATTACAAGCAATATTACTACCTTGGCAGGAGCTGTCAAGACTCACATTGCTGGTCAGATGCTGGGTATGTGTATGCTGACTGACAGTCACAGAAACAGAACATTTTCAATCATCTTTAGAGACAGGAGAAAGTCATGAAGTTCTAAAACCTTTGTTTCAGTGAAATCTACAAACAGTGCAAATAAAACAAGTGTGTGTGTGTGTGTGTGTGTTTGCGAATTTATGGCAAATGCTATCTTCAAGCTTGAAGATAATACATATATAAATATTATGTAATATATAATACTTGTTCTATATAATATTATATAATAACACATTCCAAACCTGATATAGTAAAATTGCATTTACCAAGAATCTAAAATACTTAAATGATAAAAATATCCTGAAATAAGTTTTAAGACATGTAGAACAGTTGCTATTCTTAATACCAATAAATTTTAAGATAGTCAGATATTTTCTAAAATGAAAAGTACGTCCAATCTAGTTTTGCAATATTTAATTAATTAACTTATTTTATTTTATTTTTTAGATGTTTGCCATAGGATGCATTTGCTTACTGGAGAGACACAAAGAGAGACAGAGAGAGTGAGAAAGTGAAATGTGGATGACCACACCGCAGTCTCTTCTCCTCCGTTCTCCTCTTGGGATTTTGGGCACACATGCACAGGTGCCCAGAATGCGTTTCAAGCTGCCAGATCCAGGACTCTAACCTTGTACTCAGTCATGTGGTATCTAGTCTCTTAGCCACCCTGCCACCTGCAGGCCTTGAGATTTTTTTAAAAAGAATTATTTATTTAATTATATGTATTTTTTTTAACTTGCTACATGGCATGCACACTCAACAGAGAGAGATGGAGAGAAAGAGAGAGAGAAAGTGAGAAAGCAAGCCTCTTAGTCTGGAACTCGAACCATGGTCAGCCATGTGGGAATTGTGTCTTAACCACCATGCCACCTGCTCGCCAGACCTCAGATATTAAATAATTTGAAAATGTTTATGTTTATATATTTACTATATCTGTTGTCAAACTGGATCCTTATCTAACTGAACTGAAAATTAGAATAAGTCTCCTTAAGCAAATAGTGCGTTAAAAGAAACAAAACAAAAAAGGAAAGATTTTTTGCAGATGGTTTGATAAATCAACTGTAGTCACTTTTGGAGTGAGATAAGTAGATCATTTTGTTTGTTTGCTTGTTTTTTTTCTTTTTTCTTTTTCTTTTTTTTTTTTTTTAAGAGAGAGAAATTTCTGCTATATGGTGCACACACTCACTGGAGAGACAGAGAGACAGAAAGCGAGAAATCACCTCCATGGGGGATGGCTATGCTGCAATCCCTTCTTCTCCTTTCTCCTCTTGGGACCTTGGGCATGCACGCATACGCACCTGCCATGAATTTTAAGCTGCTGGGTCTGGGACTCAAACTGTGGTCAACTACATGGGAGTCCAGTGACATAAACATTACTCCATCTGCTGGATCTGATCATTGCTTCTTATCCCTACTTATATATTAGAATCACTTGAAAAGTTGTTATAAATGTTGACTATGATCTTTATTGTTTTTGAACTGCTTTACTAAGGTATAACTAATATAAAATAAACTGTACATATTTGAAATGGACTATTTGATGGTATCAACATATATTTACAATGACAAAATCATCACCAAAATCAATGTGATAAATATATCCACCCATCCCAAAGGGTTTCCTTTTTGTATCCATCAACAATCCTCACATTACAACGTTCAGAGGTAACCACTGGCCTGCTTTCAGTCATTAAACAGCAGCACATTTTCTAGATTGTTAAATGAATGGAATTATGCATCCTTTATTCATTTTTGTATACCTTCTTTCACTAAGGCCAATACCTTTGAGTTCATCCATTTCGTAACCTGCATCTATAGGTCATTCATTTGTATTGCTGAGTAGTATTTATTGCATGGTATTTTAAAATGTATTCCCCAGTTTGTTTATCCAATAATGGAAGATTTGAGTTACTTCTAGTTTCAAGATTACATGGGACCAGCAGTTGGCATAATGGCTATGTTGCTGAACTCCCACGTAGTTGACTGTAGTTCAAGTCCCAGACCTGGTGACTTAAACATGCCAGGTGCATGTGCGTGCATGCTCAAGATCCCAAGAGAAGATGAAGGAGAAGGGATTGTGGTATGGCCGTCCCCCCTGGGGGTTGATTTCTCGCTTTCTGTCTCTCTGTCTCTCTCTGTCTTTCTGATGAGCACACGCACCCTATAGCAAAAACCTCTCAAAAAAAAAAAAAAAAAGATTACAAAAAAACCTGTAGGAATGTCTGTACAAATTTTTGTATGAATATATGCTTTCATCGCTTTTAAAGAAAAACCTAGGAGTGGAATGTCTTAACCATATGGCAGGAATATATTTAATTTTTTAAAAGATATGCGGACGATGTGTTTAACCAATATCTTTGTACTCCACCTCCCCATGTCCTTCCAGCCTCCTCCTATTCTTCCCAGTTTCTAGAAGTCATTCTTCAAATCTCTACTTCTGCAAGGTAATCCTTTTCAACATCCACATAGAAGTGAGAAAATAAAGTATTTCTCTTTCTGTGCTTGGTTTATTTCAGTTAACATAATGTCCTCCAGACTTATGTATGTTACCTCAAATGACAGGATTGCATTTTTTAAGAACTTTATTTATTTATTCCATATGTGTGAAACAGACAGACACACAGTGAGATACAGAACCCCCAACAAGGTTTTTTTCCACATTATTTATTATTATTATTATTATTTCTATATACTTTCAATCATATTGTTTGACTTACAATGAGACCATTTCGATATGTGAACATTTCTCCCCAACCTGTTGATCGAAATATCTTCAACAAGGTTTTGACACAAGATCCACCCAGTTTCAGGTAGCTGTGAATCATGGAAATGCAGTGCTATGTATTTTCCCTTAAACAGTGATCTAGTGGTGTCCCACAAATATTGGTATGTTGTATTTTCATTGAATTCACAATCTCTTTTTTATTTTGGCTTTAAGATGCATGCACTTGCCAGAAAGAAAGAGAGAAAAAGTGAGAAAGTATCTCCAAGGGAGATGGCCACACTGTGATACCTTTTTCAGTCTCCTCTCCAGATTTTGGGCACACGTGCACACACACCAGGCATGTCTTCAAGCCACTAGGTCTGGAATGTGAACCATATAGTTGGCCATGTAAAATCCAGCACCTTAACCACCATGCCACTTGCTGGCCCCACAGTACATTCTAATATAACTTTTGATTTCAATGTTTGCCCATAGGTTGTATAGAAGTGTGGTAATGGGACCATCAGGTAGCATAGTGGTTAATGCTCTGGACTCCTAAATGGTCAGCTACAGTTTGAGGTTTGAGTCAGGAATGCCTGTGTGTGTTTAAAATCCTGAGAGGAGAATGGAGGAGAAGGAATTGCAGCATGGCCGTAGCTCCTGGGGGGGGGGGGTTGATTTCTCTCTCTCTCTCTCTCTCTCCATATATATATATATATATATATATATACATATATATATATGTGTATATATATGTATATATATGTATATATATGTATACAAATATATATATATATATATATATATATATATATATATATATATATTTATACAGCTTTATAGTATATGTCGGGATCAGGGAGTGATACGCCTCCCACTCTATTCTTGCACAGGATTGCTTTTGCAATATGAGGTCTTTTATGATTCCAGACAAATTCTTTTTTTTTTTTTTTTTGAGAGGTTTTTGCTATAGGGCGTGTGCGCTTTCCAGAAAGACAGAGACAGAGAGACAGAAAGCAAGAAATCACCCCCCAAGGGGGATGGCAACGCCACAATCCCTTCTCCTCTATTCTCCTGTTGGGATCTTGGGCACGCATGCACACACGCGCCTGGTGTCAACTGCATGAGAGTCCAGCGACATAGCCCTTATGCTAACTGCTGGTCCCGTCAATTCCAGACAAATTCTATGATTGTCTTTCCTAGGTCTGTGAAGAATATCTCTGGTATTTTGATCAGAATTGCATTAAATATGTAGATTAATTTGGGTAGAATTGCCATTTTGATTATGTTAATTCTTCCAATCCAGGAACATGGGAAGTCCTTCCACTATTTTTTTATGTCACTTTCAATATCTTTTTTAAGATTTTTATAGTTTTCTTTATAAAGGTCTTTGACTTCCTTAGTTAGGTTTATCCCTAGGTATTTTGTACATTTTGTGGCTATGATGAAAGAAATTCCTTTCTTCAGCTCCACTTCGTTCAACTTGTTATTCATATATAGAAATCCTATAGATTTTTGGGTGTTAATTTTGTATCCTGCCACTTTACTGTATTCAGTTATTACTCAGAGAAGTTTGTTCAAGGAGACCTTTGGGTCTTCTAAGTATACCATCATGTCATCTGTGAATAAAGATATTTTCAATTCTTTGCCTATTTGAATGTCTTTTATATTGTTCTCTTTTCTGATTGCATTAGCTAAGACTGATCAAAATTAGCAATTCTGATCAAAATACCAGAGATACTCTTCACAGACCTAGGAAAGACAATCATAGAATTTGTCTGGAATCAACGGGACCAGCAGTTAGCATAAGGGCTATGTCGCTGGACTCCAGCACTATATTAAAAAGCAGTGAAGAAAGTGGGCAGCCATGCCTAGTCCCATTTTGGAGTGGAAAACCTTTCAGCTTTTCCCCATTCAGTATAATGTTAGCTGTAGTTTTTTTCATAGTCTTTATTATATTGAGAAATTACCCTTCTATACCAATATTACTGAGGGTCTTAATCATGAAAGGATGTTGTATTATATTAAATGCTTTCTCTGCATCAATTGAAATAATTATGTGTTTTTTATCTTTCTTTCTGTTAATATGGTTTATTACATTTATGATTTTGCATATGTTGAACCACCCTTGCATCCCTGGGATAAAGCATACCTTGTTGGGGTGAATAATCTTTGTTATATGTTGTCGGACATGATTTGTAAATATCTTGTTGAGAATTTTTGCATGTATATTCATCAATGATATTGGTCTGTAGTTTTCCTTTTTTGTCATGTCCTTATCTGTTTTGGGAATGAGGATGATGGAGGCTTCATAAAATGAATTTGGAAAGTTTCCTTCCTTTTGAATCTTTAGAAATCATTTGAGTAGGATAGGGATTAACTCTTCTTTAAAGGTTTTGTAGAATTCAGAAGCGAAGCCATCTGGACCTGGGCTTTTCTTTGTCGGGAGGTTATTTATTACTGATTTAATCTCCTGGCTTGTTATGAGTCTATTCAGGTTTTCTACGTCCTCCTGATTCAATCTTGGTTGGTTATATGCACTCCGGAATTTGTTCATCTCTTCCAAGTTATCTTGTTTGTTGGCATACAGTTGCTCATAGTATCCTTCAATTATATTTTGTATTTCTATATGTCTGTTGTAATGTTGCCTGTTTCATTATATATTTGATTTATCTGGTTTCTTTCTTTTTTTTCTTCTTTACAAGTCTTCTTCTTGGTGTGTCAATCTTGTTTATCTTTTCAAAGAACCAGCTTTTGCTTTCATTTATTTTCTGCATGGTTGGTTTATTTTATATTTCATTTATTTCTGCTCAAACATTTATTATTTCTTTTTACCTGGCATTTTTAGGGATTTTTCATTGTTTTTTTTTTTTTTTCCAATTCCCTGAGGCATGATGTTAGGTTATCTATTTGCCACCTTTCCATCTTTTTCTTATGTGCACTAATTGCTATGAACTTCCCTCTTATGACTGCTTTTGCCATGTTCCATACATTATGGAAACTTGTGTACTTATTGTCATTTGTTTCCATACTTTTTTTTTTGAGAGGTTTTTGCTATAGGGTGTGTGCGCTCTGTTTCCCTACATTTTTTGATTTCAGACTTAATTTATCCAGTAGTTAAGAAGTCATTCACACTTGATTTGTGTCCTAACATATGGTCAATCTTTGTGTGTGTATGTTTTTTTTTTTTTTAGAGGTTTTTACTATAGGGTTTGTGCACTCACGAGAAAGACAGAGACAGAGAGACAGAAAGCAAGAAATCACCCCCCAGGGGGTTGGCCATGCCACAATCCCTTCTCCTCCATTCTCCTCTCGGGATCTTGGGCAAAGACACTCACGTGCCCGGCATGAGTTTAAGCCACCGGGTCCACGACTCAAATCGTGGTTGACTACATGGGAGTCCAGTGACAGCCATTACGCCAACTGCTGGTCCCCATATGGTCAATCTTTGAAAAGATTCCATGCTGGGGTAAGAAAAATGTGTATTTTGTGGACTTACGGTGGAAAATTCTATAGATATCTATTGAGCCTATTCTATTTATAGTATCATTTATATCCTGTATCTCTCTATTTATTTTTTGCCTAGAAGATCTGTGTGAAGGAGATAATAGGATGTTGAGATCCCCAACAATTAGTGTTTCTCCCTATCTCTCCTTTTCGCTCTAGCCATCTTTCCTTCACATATTTAGGTGCTTCTGAGTTGGGTACATAGATATTTATAAATGTTATGTCTTCTTGTTGGATTGCCCCATTTACTATTATATAATGCCCTTCTTTGTCTCTTACAGTCTTTGACTTGAAGTCTCTTTTGTCTGAAATCAATATCGCTACTACAGCCCCTTTTTGATTTCCATTTGCATGGAATATCTATTTCCAGCCCTTCACTTTTAGTCTATTTATGTCTTTATTCATAAGGTGCTTTTCTTGTAGGCAACAGATAGAGGGTTTCTATTTTTTATCTATTCAGTCAGTCTGTGTCTCTTAATTTGAGAATTTAATCCATTGACATTCAATATCATTATCGATATTTCCAGACCTATTCTTATCATTAAGTGAGCCATATTCTTGGTTGATTTTTGTTCTCTTATAATTGTCTGTCTGAATTTTTAGTTTTCCTGGTACAGCACTTGCTTCAGAACTTCTTGAAGAGCTGATCTAGAGTTGGTAAATTCCTTCAGATTTTGTTTATCTGAGAATGTTTTCTTTTCTCATATGAAAGATAATCTTGTCCATTTTCTCTTGCACCTCATTGTGTTTTGTTATGATGAATATTCTGAGTTCTATTTCTCTCATCTCTGGGATTTCTTGTGTTTTTAACCATAGTCAGTGAGGAATTGCTGTGTTCTTTTGAGGGTGATATGCTTCCTGATTTTCTATTTCTTGAGGCTCTGGTTTGTTTTCTAGGCATTTGGTGAGGCACTTGTTTTTTTTTCCTACCTTTTGGGGGTAGGTTTCTGGGGCTTTATGTTTGTAAACTTCTCTGTGGTATTCTTTAGCTTCATGTCAGTTTACCTCTAATATCTAATTTTTTAATTACAAATTTTTTTTAAAAAAATTACAAAGCTGACTTGAGAAGACTAACCTTAAGAAAATAGGTAATGTTATAATGCATCATATGTGATGTGCATGCCTGACAAAATAGCTCCTCTCTGGCTCTGAGACCCTTAGAGGGCATAGCTGGTGGTAAAACATCCAGGAAAATAGCCCCAATGCCTTATTGTCTTGGGGAGTTGCATAGATCCTTGCAGGAAAATGTGGGAGAGATTCTGTGACCCTGCTCCTTCTATTTTGGCTCTGGGATCTGCAGAGGGCTTGGCAGGTGTTGAAATACCCAGCCAACCAGCCCCAGAGTCTTACTGTCTCTGAGAGCTGCACAGGTCTTTGCAAGATTGTGTGGCCAGATTCTGTGACCCTGCACCTTCTTCTCTGGCTTGGGACCCACCAAGTAACTGGCCACTGATGGAAGAAACAGCCCCAGCCAAACAGTCCCAATACCTTACTATCTTTCCAGACTTTCATATTGGATATAATCTTGTCAACATTTTATTTCCAAATAATGGCATTTTTAAAATGCCATTTACTATCACAAATTTCATGAATAAAGGATAGTTTAACATAAAAATTATATGAAGGATATTACTTCAGGAAAAAAGTACATTTCTTTAAATTAAATAATTTAGCTTTATGACAATTCACACTTTATTATCATATTTTCTCACTCTTCTCTGTACAAAGAAATACAAATTCAAATACAATCATGTGACCCTTGAACATGCAATTTACGGGACAAATTGTGTAATTGAGTTCAGTCTTCCATTTTTTAAGAAATGCATTTATTCAGCTTCGTGGGATTGCCTGGGAGCAAAAGTCTTATATCTCATAAAGATTATCATTGTGTTCTTGAACATGTCCTTGGCAGAACCAGTAAAATGAAATCATGTTTTCCTCTCTAGTCATTGTCCTTGTTGCAATTGTGCTGTCCTTTAGTCTTCCCACTGCCACGTGTAAAAGGAGGTAGTCTTTTATCTATATGGTGAAGTTTCCAGGACAATGGAGAATTTTAGATAGCGGTAGGTATACCAAAAACAGTGGATAATTGGTGGGTGAGGGAGAGTTCCAAAAATAAAGACAGAAGAATGGGATAGAAAATCAATTTGATTTAATTTTAATGTCAACTAAAATGTATTTTGCTGCCTATCCCATAGTGTGAGTATAAAGCTGTGCTTAATATTGAACTAATACTAGACTTGGATTGCTTAATAGAATTAAATCCAGTGCAAAGTATTTTATAACTTCAAAAGTATCTACATTGGGGCCAGCAGGTGGTGTGGTGATTAAAGGTACTGGATTGTCACATGGCTGACAGCGGTTTGAGTCCTGCACCTGGTGGCTTGCTTTCTCACTTTCCCTTTCTCTCTCCCCCTCTCTCTCTCTGCCGGGGTCTAGCCGGCGGGGGTGGGTTGACTCAACGGAGGCGGTGCAGGTGAACAGAAGACAGAGGCCTCGGTGCCTTTTCATGCAAGTCCTATGCCGGACACCCCCCAGAGATCGCTCTCTCAGGAGTGACAACTGCTAGGAATCATTGTGCGTTTTTATTGAAAATGTGATACATGCAAGTAAAGGGAGAGGGGCCACGTGTTTCAATTATTAGCTCATAAAGTTTTTAACAATAGGGAACATAGATTTTATTCAGGGTTGGATTAAGGGTGGGTCTCGTGCAGTTCCGCAATTGTAGGTGGGTCTCCATGGAATGCAGTTTCGGGATGGCGGTTCCCGTAAGCAGAGATGATTATCAGCTGATACGGCACAGCAGCCATCTTGTGATTACCGGGAATGGTGTTGAGAAAAGAAAATCTCAAGAATAGATATTAGTTCCTATGGATCTTAATAAAGAATGATACTTACATAGTTTTATAGGGATCTAAAACTTAATTTGAGGAATCCTAATATATTTATCTATTTCACTGGGTGAGGGCGGAGGCGTCCTGGGCCAGTTTTGGCCTAATCCTAATTTAAGTAAAGAAAAGATTAAGTTTATCTTAAATGTATTCTTGAAGGGCTTTCCAAAGGTCAAGATTATTTCTGCCTAGAAAGAACTTCAGCCCACCCTCTATTGTGACCATGGAGATAAAGCATTGTAATTAATAGTAGGTGATCAGAGCAAAGGGGAGCGGTCGGGGGACTTCCTGGAAAATTTTATCTTATACTCAGGATGTATAAGAGAGCTATGTAATTCTTTTATAGTAGTATATTGGGGAGTCAGAGGGGGGTCGCTTCCCAACAAGGCTGCCACAGTTTCTGGAGCAAAATCCTAGGTCGGGGGGGTGCACAGTAGTGGCCTTGCCAATGTACAGAACCGACCAGAAGCGGGGAGGCTCAGACAGATCCTGGGGCCCCGCTGGGTCAGACTCCTCCATCTCTCTATCTATCTGGTCAAATTAAAAAAAATAATAATAACAAATGGAATTAAATAAATAAATAAATAAATAATTCTTTTTTAATTTTTGGAGAGGTTTTTTTTTTTTTTTTTTTTTTTTTTTTTTTTTTTTTTTTTTTGCTATAGGGTGCATCATGCGCTCACCAGACAGACAGAGAGGGACAGAGAGACAGAAAGCCAGAAATCACCACCCAGGGGTATGGCCATGCTGCGATCCCTTCTCTTCCATTCTCCTCTCGGGATCTTGGGCACGCATGCACACACGCCCGGCGTGAATTTTAAGCCACCAGGTCTGGGACGCCAACCATGGTTGACTACATGGGAGTCCAGCAACATAGCCATTACACTAACTGCTGGTCCCAATAAATAATTCTTTAGAAAGATATCTGCACTAACTATTTAAGCCATTTTTTAAAAGAATTATTTTATTTAACTTTATTTATTTTAATTTGACCAGAGAGGAACAGAGCAAGAAAGAGAAGGAAAGTGAGAAAGCAAGCTACCAGGTCCAGGACTCGAACCACAGTCGGCCACTTGGGAGTCCAGCACCCTTAACCACCACGCCACCTGCCGGCCCCTATTTAAGCCTTTCTTAAAATTATTTTTGCCTTAGAGCACAGATGCTCACTGGAGAAAGAAAGAGAGAGAGCAAGTGAGAAATCACTCCCCAGGGACCAGAACCGCACAGCAACCCCTTCTCCATTCCCCTTCTTGGATTTTGGGCATGCATGCACATATGCCCTGGAGTGATTTTCAAATCTCCAGGTCTGGGACTCAAGCCATCTAGGGAATCCAGTGGCTTATCACCACACCACTTGAATTTTAAGGGTAAAGAAGGCTAAATCGACTAGCATTTTGTTTTTCATTTTCACAGTTTGTTGCCATGACTAGAGTCAAAACAATATTCCAAGACATTTGAGAAACATTTTTATTTATTTATTTATTTATTTATTTATTTATTTATTTATTTAGAAACTTTCATTACAGGGTCTCTAAAATGGGGAAAATTAGTAATTTTTAAGTCTTGGGTGGGAGTGAGGCATAAAGCTAGAAATGTGCATACATAATTTCAATACTCAAATTAAGATTTCTGCCACTTTTTAAAAATGATGAGCAACATTTTGTACCAGAAGTCATTACTTTCTGGTTGTTTCAAAGAGCACTACTGTTTAAGGTTTCCTCTGGCACTAAAAATACATAACAAGTAAAAATAAGTTCTTGAGTTTCCAGCTGTCAAAAAATATATAATATCTAAGGAAAAAATTTGATAATTGTTTTGTCAGCTGTCTGTTACATTATTTTACTGTTTCTAGATTTTAAAACTGTGTAGCAGTTAAGAAAATCACTAAAATAATTGTATAAACACACACGTACATACACATATAAAGAAAGATCTCTTTTACTCAATTATTTTGAGTTTGTTGCTGTAATTACTATGTATTTTTGTCATCTGGAAGTATGGATAGATAAACAGTGCATTATCTTAAATTTGCTGTTAATAATAAGCATCGATAACTGCTAAATTAGCCCATATCACTTTCATTTGCTGAGGCATAAAGATAAGCCCATGGAGACATTAGAAAATACAAAAGGCCACTGAAATTGAAGTGAAAAAAATATTAGTACATCTAAAGGAAGAGCTATCAAATGAAATTTGCAGGATGTGTTATCTAGGACAAGACAAGGGACAATAGATTGCATTGAACTTGAAATATTTCCTTTTCATTAAGCCACTGCTTAGTATAATGCTTTTTCTGTGTATGGGCTGTTGGGCTACATTCTTGTATTACCAGAGGCAAGAAGGAGTCATTTAGTGCATTGAAGTAGAAACATGACATTCCAATGACTGGGAAAGATTTTTTTACTGTGTGAAAACAGTTTAGTCTGAGGAATCATGAACACTATTAATATATATATATATATATATATATATATATATATATACACACACATATATATATATATAATAATTTTTTAGATATTATTTTCTTTAATCCCAGAAGTGCCCTTTAGAAGTACAATTGATTCTCATTATACACAGCTGTTATGCTCTATAAAGATACTGTGAATACTGAATTAATGAACACTGAACTATTGTTCCTAGGAAGAATAAAGATTAGATTTCTGGAAGCCTCTGATCAGATTTTCAATTGATCAGTGCATGTGTTTTACATGTGTTTCCATTAAAGACATTTTATTTAATATGTATTATTGATTAATTAGTATAGCTCCAATAACACTATCACTCATGGCTGAATGAAGCTTTTCTAACACATGTATTTTCTTATTAAGGCATATTACAACCTTCTTGTTCTTAGGAACATTAGATAACACTTTAGTACTGTGCTTGGGGACAATTTTTAAATAGTAAAATCAGCAACAAAAAGCACATGTGAAAAATGTGGCATTAAGTAGACTATGAAGAAGACACTAATTTGTATGATGAGAATTAAAACAAAAAGGCAGAGTGTTGCCTTGTTGGACTTTAGCTGACAACATGTGTATCAGTTGAGTCAAATATTTTGCCATTCTCTATGTCTACAAAGATTGTGAATGTTTCATGAATATTGACTTTGGAGTTATAAGAAAAGTCTTAGCAAGATTTTGAATTTGCACATAAAGAATCAGTGAATAATGAGGATCAATTGTAGATGTGGATGATTTTCATGAGAAAGCACAGGCTCAGAGGAGATGAATAAACTTACCTATGGCCAAGAACTAGTGAGTGATGGATCTACACTATTCTAGCCTAAGTTTAACTCTAAAGTTTATTTTCTTAAACACATAATACAAATTATTCATATCAAAGATCAATGTATCAGTAGCATGTATAAATGGGATTCTACAAATTGCCTCCTGAATTGTGTGTGGGATATAGTTAACATGCTTGTAAAACTTATTCATGGATTCCCTTATTCTAGGAGCTTGAGTTAATGGCATTATAGAGTATATTATTGACTACAATGGAGCATAAAGTGCAAAAGGGAAAATAGTAGGGTATCAGAGGAAGCTGGACATATAGGTAGGGGCAGATAGAGGGATAAATCCTTGACTATATGTATCTTGGAGTGGTTAGCAATTTTGAAGGCATATTAAGGATAGCTGTTTTAAAATATAAAAGTTTAAGCTATACTCTTGGAAAAACTCGTTCAGTAGGTCTGAGATAAAATCTTTATACCTGCACTTTCTGAAAGCACAACAGGGTTAATCTAGAATGGTCTAAGTATTTGGAGGTCTCCAAGTCTAGTCAAAAGCCATACTTGTACTGCTCAATAGACATCTTTGTTGTATCTCAAGCCATGTTCTCTCTGATGTCTGTGATTCAGTTCTGTGATCATTCCTATAAGACTTCATATACTTTTATGTAGTTTTTATGAGGATTTGAAGTTCTGTGTAAGAGCTGTTTAGAGATTTTCATATTCACGAAGATAATTTGAAAAGCTTACTTTGAACCCAAATGTTGGCGATGTGTACAAGACACCCTGGTGCAAAACAGTAAACTCACAGTGGTGCTGCAGGATATTTTAAAGTTTCTAGAGAAACGCAGCAAAACTTAACATTGATCTGATACCATGTGAACCACTTGCTTGAAGTACATCATTTGAATATTAGATCATACTACATTCCTTATGATAATGTTATTGTATCTTTCCAAGGTAAGTTTTCAGTGGTTTCTCTAAAAAAAAAGCAAATACCACACAAAAATCAATGAGTCACAGGGAATGAAGGTGGCAGTGACCAATCCAAGATTTGAAAAGTGTCGTACTCAACCTGTGCACACATCCCATTAATAAGTACTTATGACTATTTAAGAATACAGTGAAATATTTTTTTCTTTCAACTTATGGATATTATCTTTTCAAATGGCTACTAAGTTGTTTGGATTTAAATATTAAGTTGTCTGGACCTAATTACTTAGTAAGAAGAACTCTTAGAATACTGCTTTTTGCCTACAGAAGTTTTCAAAAAATTATTGAGATACCAAAGGTTTCATAAACTAAGAAAGTTTTAGAACTTTGGAGCTATTAAATGTTATGTTCCTATTCTCATTTAGGCCAATTTATTTATTTAAATTTTAATACACTTTCTTGTATGTATTTGAAATTTATAACATGATGTTGTGGATAGGTATATAGTGCAATGGTTAGTATAGTGACATGGATTAAGATATCTATCATCTCACATAGTAATTACATTTTTGTAACAATAACAGCTCAAATCTACTTATATAACAAACATTCCTAATACAATACATTTACTCTCCAAATTTGTTCGAACACATATTCTATTTTGTATCCTTTGTTCTACATCTCCTCATTTTCTCCTCCTCCACCCTTGGTAACTACAATTTATCTTCCATCTCTGTGTATTTGACTTTTTTCACAAACTTTTTTTATTTGCTTATTCCATGAGTAATAGAGAAAGGATGTGCAACGCCCCCCCCCCCCCCCCCCCCCCCAGGTAGGATCTCAACACAGCGATCCACCGCCAGCCAGTCCTGGATCAGAGGCATGCGCATGCTTAGTACACTCAGGTAAATCTCTAGATGTGAACATGGAAGCTTGCCTGTGAGTCAGCATCATAGAGCATCATGTTTTATTGCTGTACAACAAAAAACCTTAACTATTTTTTTATCCCACATATAAATGAGATAATACAGGGTTTTTTGTTTGTTTGTGTGTATGTTTATTTTTCTGTGACCAGCTTATTTCACTTAGCATAATGTCTTCCAGGTCCATCCATATTGTACCAAATGGCAAAATCTCCTTTTTTAAAACACATTCAAATAGTATTTCATTGTATATTTTTATAATTGCATTTTCTTTATCCATTACTTCATTGATGGGCATTTATTGAGGTTGTTTCCATATTTTGAGTATTGTCAGTAATGCTGCAATGAATACTGTAGTGCAGACGTCTTTTCAAGGTGGTTATATAATCTCCTTTGGCTTTACACACCGAAGAGGGATTACTGGATCATATACTAGTTCTAATTTTAATTTCTTTAGGATACTCCATACTGTTTTCCATAATGACTTCTCTAATCTACATTCCCACCAATAATGTAATGGGGTTCCCTTTTCTCCACACTCTCACTAATATTCGTTGTCTCTTGTCTTTTTTATATTAGCCATCCTTACATGTGTGAGATGATATCTCATAGTAGTTTTAATTTGCAATTTGAGGGATTTTTCTCTCTCTCTTATTCTTGCTCTCTATCTTGTGCACATGCACATGCACTCTGGCAATAAATCAAATCAAATTATATTATTACAGATCTATAGTGATTAAAACTGTATAGTACTGGCCCCAAAAAGGAACATAGGCCAATGTAACAAAACAAAGAGTCCAGAAATAAAATGTAAACATATGACAATTACTAATTTTTGACAAGGGCATCCAGAAGACACAATGGGGAAAAGGTAGTCTCGTCAATAAATGATGCTGGGAAAACAGGATTTCCATATAGGAAAGAAAGAAATTGGAGTCTTATCTTACACCACACACAACAGTCAACTTAAAATGGATTAACATACCTAAATTTAAGAACTGAAACCATGAAACTCCTAGAAGAAACAGGAAAAAATCTCCTTGACATTGACCTTAGCAATGATATTTTTGACTATCACACTAAAGCTCAGGATAAAAAAGCAAAAATAAATTAAGAGATTATATGAAACTAAGAATCTTTTGCACAGAAAACAATCAACAAAATGAAAAAGCAACTTAGTCCAATTTGCCATAAATTCCATTCATGTCAAAAATGTGTACTAATAGGGGCAAAAGAAAATAGAAGAAATTGTGAATGCTTTAATGCTATTGGAAATTCAACTATTGAAATGAGCTGATGAATTGGTACCTTGGTATAAGAAGATAAAATCAGGTAGTGATCAATTATTTTCCCTATGTGTCACCAAAATATTCAAATCTGTCTTTGGTAACTAGTTGCATCATGTTCATTTTAACTTACCTGAACTGGGCACTCAAATATATTATGATGAAATATTTCGAACATCAAGAAATTACAGGGAGTAAAATCCCATCATCCACAAATATTGACCAGATTTGCTTCAGATCTTCGAAATTTTCTTTAATAATTCCTTTTGGAAATTTGGTAAACAGTATTGGTTCCAGAAAAGCCAAGCAAGCCTCTAAACATTTTATTATCTGTAAAACATTGATTCTTTTGGCTCTCCTAACCCTTTTGGCTTTTCTTAAAACAAGATGATATCTAATATTTCATATTGAGCTACACATTTTCTCCAGTATTTCATCAAATAAAAATAAAAATAATTTATTAATTTTATTCATTTGTTTAACAAGACATTAAGAATCACTAAGGCAGTTGTGTTACTATATGATTAATATTTTTTTACATAGAAGTTAGTGTCATTTTATGTCAACTTATGGTAGATAGCTTCTAAAAAGGCTTCATTGAACCTCAGCACCTGGTAATCAGGTTCTGTGTAATACCCACTCCTGTGTGTGGGATGGATTTTCTGACTTGCTTTTAACATGTAGACAAAAATGTTGAGATGTCACTTCCAAGAGTAGATTACAAAAGGACTCTCTTTTCTTTCCTTATTGCTTTCCCTTTACTGCTCACTTCTTTGCTCTAATGGAACCAGCTACCATGTTTTGAGTTGCCTTATGAAGAGTATTTTGTTCAGCTACCAGGGAGAAAGACCCTTGGCCCAACAACTGCAAAAAAACTGAATTCTGCTAATAACCACATGAATGAACTTGGCAGTTTACCCCTGACCAACCCCAGCTGAGCCTTGAGATGCCTTCAGTCCCTGTCTACAGCTGGATTTTCAGGCTTGTGAGGGACCCTGAGCCATAGAACCCAACTAAATCAGTTTTCCTGACCCCCAGAAAAAAAGTCAGAAACGAAGTGTTTATTATTTTAAGTCATGAAGGTTTGAACAACAATTTTCAATGCAACAATATGTAACCATCTAGTCATGATATTGAATAAGATATGAATTGAATAATTTAGATTTTACTAAGACAAAAAAGTCAACTTAAAGATTTTGACAGTGCCACAGACCGAAGACCAATGTGTTATCTGTAACGTGTGAATTACTTTTGAGCAATAGTGTTTAAATAATACATTCTCTGGGCATTATCTTGTAAAAAACAATTCTAAAAGGTACCACAATATTGATTCATGGATACGAAATTAGAAACTAAAGTCTTTATGAACATTTTCACATTGCATATTGGTAAGACATTATTTTTTTTCCCCTAAGTTTTTTTTTTTTATTTTGAGAGAAAAAGAAGAGAGAAAGAGAGACAGCGATCTCTTCAGCCTTCCAGGATTATGAGTGTGCATCTGGATGTGCTCAGCATATTCAGGTCGACCTGGAATCTAAACTCTGGCTGTCCCATAGGGCTCCAGCATCATGCATGGCATTCTACAACCTGTGCCAGTATAGCTGACCTGACATTACTTTTAATCCATCAATATCAAAAGTCATAATTTCATAGTCTTTGTCTACACCAAGGGCTACATTTATGCTAATTTGTTGATAAATTGTCTATATCATATTCAATGAAAGAAAAAGTTTTCTTTCTTTATCTTAATCTATTATCGTACATAGCTGCTAAAGGCATAATTCTGTGTGCTTTGACACTAAGAAAATATAATGTTACTAATATGACATTTACATATTTGTATTTTGGTTAGACATAAGTTTATTTGGACGCCCCCATGGCTCCTGCGAAGTAGTGATTTCATGGAAAAAAGAGAAATGAAGATTTTCTGCTAATAATTGGGTCTTAAGCCCATAAACTTCAGTGATAGGGAGCCCCACTAGCCTTCTCTCTGTCTCTGTCTCTGTCTGCCTCTGTCTCTGTCTTCTCATTTTTTAGTAATTTTTCCTTTTAAAATTTTTTTAAGTAAAGTGTTCTCTTGCTTTCAGCCCCACCTTTATGTCACTAATAATCACCTTTCACCCGCTCACCCAGGAGAGACAAGGGGCAGGCCTTCAGAAGAAGACTTTTCCATGGCTCCTGAGAGTGAGTGATTTCATGCTGCACTTGTAATCTTTGTGTTTTTTTTAGTTTTTGCTTTTCAAATAAATAAATAAATAAATAAATAAAGTTTTTATTCTTCTTTTTCTGATTCCTTTTTTTAGTTTTCTTCTCTCTCTCTCTCTCTCTCTCTCTCTCTCTCTCTCTCTTTCTCTATTTCCTTTTGCTGTTTTTTTATCTCATCAGTCTGTTCTTCAATCTCCATGCTCTGTATGTCTAGATGGATCTAAGGGAACCATAGCCAAACATCCAAATACTAGTAGGGTTAAAATATTCCTCAATATCTACTGAATCTGCTGCACAAAGTGATCACAACAGAACTGCAAAGAGATTCCAGATCACCTTTTTCTGCATGCTCTTGAATGCTCAGATCAAACTTCAAGAATCAGGAAGAAACACCATCCATCAGATGACTAGAAATCACCACAGGGCCACAAGAAATATGGGAAAGTAAGAAAATACCTCTCCTCTAAGGGAAAAGAATAACTTCTCTTCATCTGCAGACAGTTCGATGGAAATCATGGAAATGTCTGATAAAGAATTTAGAATACTCATAATGACAGAACTAACAGAGATGCAAGAGAAGAGAGACAATGAACTGCAGAAGAGGCAGAAGAAAGGAGCTGACGAGTTCCAGGAGGTGAAGAAATTTTTGCAAAATGTGAAAGAGAAATTACACACTTTAAAAAAGAATGAAATGGACCTGTTAGAGATGAAGGCTATAATAAAGGAAGTCAAAATCTCCCTTGAAAGTATTAAAAGCAGACTAGATCATACAGAAAATAGAATCTCAGACGTAGAAGAGAACATTTCTGTCCTATAAAAATCTACCACAAAGGTTGAGAAAATTGCCCAAAAATGATTGGAAACAATGCGAGCGAGGAAAGAATGAGAAAACATATTCAAAGTGTTAAGGGGAAAGCAATTTCAACCAAGAATACTGCACCTAGCAAGATTATTGTTCATTTGGGAAGAAAAGACACAAACATTCCCAGATAAACAAAACATGAAAGAATTTACCAGCACCAGACCAGATCTCCAAGAAGTTCTTAAGGGAGTGCTATGTCAATAAAATTAAATGCAGACACACAGAAATAAGAGTTCAAAAACTAAGAAAATGGGCAGCTTAATTGTAGGGACAAAGTCTGGAGTTGAATATTATATCTCAGAATTCCATCTGGAAAATCGAACCACAACAGAAGAAAGATTAAGTACAAGAGACTGAACTGATGAAACAGCATTCTGTGACTTGACTAAAGTATTGCTGCTTTTCTTCTAAGCATTTTTGTCTGGTTTTAAGGACTTTTGTCCTGTCTTGAGATGTCAATAGGTTCATGTACCTACTATTTGAACAGAATATTAACCTGTTTCTAGGCTTTAAGTTTCCAGGAAATATCCTTACCAGTTCAAAACTGCTTTTCTTGAAATTACCAGCTGAACTTGCTATTGAAAGTAGTTAGATTACTTATGATATTGTGTGATCAACAAAATGTTGGGGGAAAAGGAATTGAAGACAACTGGAGACAGCAGAGATAGTGTAATAAGAGAGTGGGAAAGGGCAGAGGGTCAGACATGGGGTAAAAAAGAAAATATATATATATGTATGTTTTTTATATGTTTATATATATATATGCATATATATGAAAGTAGAAATGGAATATTATTGATGATAACATGCATGATTAAGCCACTGTGCAGTTTATTCTAGATGGGAAACAACATTTAGTATGTTGTGATGATGCTCAGGGAATGAATGTAAATTAATTAAAAAAAAGTTTCAGGAGAAAAAAAAACACTAAAACTGTTCTTACCGAAATTAAACAAAAATGTGTACTTGATGACTGCAGTAAGCTATATAGCTCCAGCTAGGTACTACTTTATAGTATGTTCATTCTACTCACTGAGGTTTATGCCTAAAGTCAGACTTGGGTTTATGTATATGTATATATATCAGCTGTGCTTGCCATTGCAAATATTTAGACTAATTAAGTTCATTAGCAAATCAATTAAATGGGGGGAAGGTGTAGAAATGAGCCATGGATACCAGAGACAATGTGGGAGGAGGGTGGGAAACGGCATAGGGTGAGGGATAAGGAATCAAGGATGGTAAAATACATGTGTGTGTGTGTGTGTGTGTGTGTGTATATATATATATATATATATATATATATATGATATAAGAAATGGAAAATTATTTGTTGATAACACATATGTTGATGTGCTTGACTGAGCCAATGTACAGTGTATTCTGGATGGAAAATTCATTTTGTACACTGTAATGATGTATAGTGAATTAATGAAAAAAATAAATTTAAAGAAAAGGAAAAAAAAAGAGACTAATATACGAGAAATACTAGATACCATCAAACGTCCAAACATCCATATAATTAGTATTCCAGAAGGCGAAGAGACTCATAAGGGCATTGATAATCTATTCCATGTAATCCTGCAAGAAATCTTTCCAAATCTAGGGAGGCACTCAAAGATCCAATCCCAAGAAATACAAAGGACTCCAAATAGAATTAACTCAAGAAGATCTTCTCCAAGATACATTATAGCCAGATTGACTAAAACCACAGACAAAGACAAGACACTAAGATTGGCAAGAGAAAAATGGCAAGTTATCTACCAAGGGTATCCCATCAAGGAAACAGCAGACCTCTCACTGGAAACAATGCGAGCAAGGAAAGAATGGGAAAAGATATTCGAAGTGTTAAGGGGAAAGCAATTTCAACCGAGAATACTGTACCTGGCAAAATTATCCTTCATATGGGAAGAAAAGACAAGAACATTCTCAGATAAACAAAACCTGAAAGAATTTACCAATGCCAGACCAGATCTCCAAGAAATTCTCAAGGGAGTGCTATACCAGGAAAATTAAATACAGACACATAGAAATAAGAGTTCAAAAACTAATAAAATGGCCAACTTCATCGTAGGGACAAGTCTGGAGTTGAATATTATATCTCAGAATTTAATTAGGGAGATCGAACCACTACAGATGTTAAATTAAGTACATGAGACTGAACTGATGAAATAGAAGTTTATGACTTTTGATTAAAACATTGCTGATTTTCTTCTAGGCTTTTTTTCTGGTTTTAAGGATTTTTGTCCGGTCTTGAGCTGTCAATAGGTTCATGTACCTACTATTTCAACAGAATCCTAACCTGTTTCCTGGCTTTAAGTTTTCAGCAAAGCTCTTTAGCATTTATTTGATTTTTTTAAAGTTAAAATTGCTTTTCTGGAAATTACCAGCTGAACTTGCTATTGAAAGTGGTTAGATTATATAAGAAAGTGTGTGCACAATAAAATGTGAGGGGAAAAGGAATGGGAAACAACTGTAGATATCAGAGGTAGTGTGGGAGGAGGGTGGGAAACTGCAGAGGGTCAGAAATAGGGGTAATGCACATACACACACACACACACACACACACACACTAAACTAGAAATGGAAAATTACTGATGATAACATGCATGATTAAGTGACGGAAAATCACATTTTGTATACTGTAACGATGCTTAGGGAAGAATGTAAATTAATTAATTTAAAAAAATGTTTCAGAAAATAAAAACTCATGGAAATACATGTAATGGGAAAACTATGAATTTCAAAAAGTTTTTGTACAAAAACAAATTCACACTTTAATTGCATTTAAAAATAAAATAAAATAAAAAATAGATTTTTTAATCATTTTCTAATCAACCTGAAGTAAAAATATGCTTTTGAGAGGTTTTTGCTATAGGGCACATGCGCTTGCCAGAAAGACAAAGAGACAGAGAGACAGAAAGCGAGAAATCACCCCCGGGGGGGGATGACCATGCCACAATTTCTTCTCCATTTTGTCAGGATCTTAGGCATGCACGCACATGCACCAGAGTGAGTTTAAGCCACAGGGTCTGGAACTCGAACCGCTGTTGGCTACATGGGAGTTCAGCGACATAGCCCTATGCTAACTGCTGATCCTCATGTAAAGTTTTTAAATGTCCATGATTAAGAGGAAAGTATAAAATTCCTCAGGTACTGCACTAGTTATTGTTTCAGGTGAGCTTTTTTTCTTTTTTTTTTTTCTTTTTGAGAGAGGTTTTTGCTATAGGGTGCGTGCGTTCACCAGACAGACAGAAACAGAGAGACAGAAAGCGAGAAATCACCCCCCAAGGCGGATGGTCACGCCACAATCCCTTCTCCTCCATTCTCCTCTCGGGATCTTGGGCATACACGCACACGCACCTGGCGTGAGTTTTAAGCCACCAGGTCCAGGACGCAAACCGCAGTCGATTACATGGGAGTCCAGCGACATAGCCATTATGCTAACTGCTGGTCCCCTAGGTGGGCCTTTTGAAAAGAGCTGTTAATAAGTAGTAAAATAGATGAAATTCTATTTTACCTTTTGTCGTGCCCCCACTTTAGCTACAATGGGGGTATTCATAAAGAGGGAAATGTCCGTAAGTGGGGAATCAAAAAGTAGGCCATTAATGCTTCTTAGTTATTAATTTGAATAAATCTATTTTGAATAATCAGTAATGTATTGAGCACAGATTTAGCTGTAATTATCAGTAATCACTTATATTAGCATTTGCACTTCAATGCTTTTAAAATCATTTTCTATCTACCCAAGTGTTGTCATTTTTCTGAACTAACTATGAATGGTGTCAAAGTCAATTTGAAAACATTTCTTAAAAGCCTAGCTGTTTGCTGTTGTGCTATGTATAATTTGCGTTTGTCAATCATTACCTGCTTATTATTAATATACTATGTCCTAAAAAATATAGGTGGACTATGTTTTACTCTATTTCTTTTTCTTTGTGTTCCCAATCTTATTCATTCTGTGAAATATTATAATGAGGATCAGAAACTATGAAGACTGGGAGGTAAATTTTTATGTAGATTAATCATCTTGAACCAAGTACATAGCTGCATAAGGATAGGATTAAACAGGGACCTGGTTGTAATAAACTACTCAAATGGCTGACACTATAGCCTTCTTATTCTATTTTTAGCAAATAGAAGAAGCTTATAATGGGAACAGTACATCGCATAATGGATATTTTGCTGGACTCCCACATAGTTGACGACAGTTCGAGTCTCAGACCCGGTGGCTGTTAAAACTCATGCTAGGTGTATATGCATGCATGCCCTAGATTCTGAGAGGAGAATGGAGGAGAGAGGATTGCAGCATGGCCATCCTGCCTGAGGGGTAATTTCTTGCTTTCTGTCTCTCTGTCTCTCTCATTAAGTGTCCATGACCTATAGAAAAAAATCTCTCTAAATAATAATAATAAGAAGCTGCTGCGTATGGCAATACTACTTGGAAAATGGGCTTTCATAAATAAACAATTCAGTTATTGATGTTAACATTACACTGTAGAATTTTCTTAGCTCTTTTACGAGTTTTTCTTGGTGTGTTATTATTTAGCTTACCTTTGGGAATGCATGGTCAGTTCTATAATCATGTACTAGGAAAAGACTGAAAAATTCTATGTGACTATAAACAGCAAATTAATTCATTACAGTGGCATGGAAAATGCAGATCAATTTTGGGAGGACTGACATGTTAAAAATAATGCATCTTCCAATTTTATGAGGCAAGTATTTTTCTATTTATTTAAGTCTTCTTTAATTTGTTTCAGTATGTTTAGAAGTTTTTCATGTATAGCCCATAATTTTTGACAGAATAATTCACAAGCCTTCCATATTTTGGGATGCTATTTCAAATGATATTATTTTTAATATAAATTTTTATTTTTGAGTGCCAGTATATATAAATATAGTTGCCTTTTGTATACTTATCTCATCTCATATAGTGTGACAATTGTATATTCATTGATTGGTTTTAGTAGCTGTTTTTGTATATTCCATCTGAGTTTTAGTAGACATTCTACCAATTATTAGGGGAAGGTTACTGAAATCTCTAACTGTGATTGTGGATTTTCTAAAATATCCTGCCAGTTCTGTAAGTTTTGCACTATGTATTTTGAAGGTTTTTTTTATTGGTTTGTACATTTTTCGGATTATGTCCTCTTAATAATCATACCTCTTTATCACTATGCATGGCATTTAAAAATTATTGTATATATTTCAGGTATACAACATGATGTTTTGATATACATATACATAATAAACTGGTTCTTATAGTCAGGCAAATAAACATATCCATCATGGAACATAGTTATCCATTTCTTTGTGTGGCAAGAGCACCTACAATCCACTCTTTTAGCAAAAATCTTGAATACAATGAATACTATATAATATTGTGGATTGTAGTCATCACTCTTTCATTAGATCTCTAGACATGTCCATCTATATATATGGGCCACTTTGGATACTTTGATCAACATGTTCCCATTGCCTCCCCCCAACCCCTACCCTTTCTGGTAATCAACCTTTTATTCTCTGTGTATTTGACTCTTTTTTTTTTTTTGTAGAGGTTTTTTTCCTGTAGGGCACATGCGCTCACCAGAAAGAGAGAGATAGAGAGACAGAAAGTGAGAAATCAGCCCCCCCGGGGGATGGCAACTCCACAATCCCTTCTCCTCCATTCTCCTCTTGGGATCTTGGGCACACACGCACACGCACCCAGTGTGAGTTAAAGCCACTGTGTCTGGGACTCGAACCGCAGTTGAGTACATGGGAGTCCAGCGACATAGCCATTATGCTAACTGCTGGTCCCTGTATCTGACTTTTTAAAAATATTCTACAGGGGCTAGCAGGAGCCATAGTGGTTAAGACATTAGACTCCCAAATGACTGACTGCAGTTCAAGTCCCGGACCTTGTGGCATTCTCTCTTTCATCTCTCTCTGGTGAGCACAGGTGCTCTACATAGCATAGTTTAAAATAATAGTAATAATGCATAAAATTAAATAATTATTTAAAAATATGTAAGTGAGATCATGCAATATTTTTTTTCTGTTTCTGGCTTATTTCACTTAGCATAATATCCTTTATATGTCTATATTGTAGTAATTTACAATTACTATAAAGTTACTACAATTACTATTAAAGTAATTACTCCTTTTAAAAGCTGAATAATATCCATTATCTATATCTATCTCTGTGTGTGTGCATATGTATGTGTGTATATGTGTGTATATATAGAGAGAGAAAGACATGTGTTCATAACTCAGTTATTAAGAATCATGCTGTGGGGACCAGCAGGTGGTATGGTGGTTAAGGTACTGGACTCCGACAAGGCTGACTGCAGTCCAGAGTTTCATTCCCATACTCAATGGCCTAAGAATCATGTTAGGCACATGTGTGTATGTGCACAAAATACCAAAAGGAGAATGAAGGACAAGAGATTTCAGCATGGTCATACCCCAAGGGGGTGATTTCTCACGTATGTCTCTCTCTGACTCTCTCTGACAAGTGCACATGCCCTGTGGCAAAAAACTAAAAAAAAAAAAGGAAAAGAATTATGGTGTGAGGAGATGGGAGTGCAGATATAATTTTGAGTGAGAAATGAAGAGGGAGATAGATATTTTTGAAAGGGTCTCACATTGCAATCCTTCTTGCCCTAGACTCTCAGTTAGCTATGACCACAGGCATGTGCCATCATACCAGGTCTGTTTTTTTAGGTTGGGCAAAAAACTGTTGGAAAAGAAACACTACCTGTTTTCGTTTTTTAAAAAGAATTATTTATTTAATTTTTTATTTATTCATTCACATATTTTAATTTGACCAGAGAGAGACATAGAGAGAGAGAGAGAGGGAAAGCGAGAAAGCAAGCCACCAGGTCTGGGACTCAAACTGTAGTTGACCATGTGGGAGTGTCCAGTGCCTTAACCACCATGCCACCTGCTGGTCCCTGAAACACTACCTGTTTTCAAAAATTATTATAAAGGTAAGGTAATTAAATCATTTCATTTGTTTTTATATAGACACCAGTTTTCTTTTGATTAGTGCTAGTGTGGTGTGTCTATTCTCCTTTCACTTTTAACCTATTTGTGCTTTAATTTTTAGAATGGATTTCTTATAAATACTGCCTATTTGGAATTTACTTTGTTATCCAAATGTACAATCTCTGACTTTTAATTGAGGTGTCTATATTATTTGAATTGAATATGTTTATTTATATGGCTGTACTTAATACTCACTGTTTGCTTTTTTTTGCATTCTTACTAGTTCTCTTTTTTTTCCTTTAGAAGAGAGAGAAAAAGAGAGTGAGAGAGAAAGAGAAATGGAGAGAGACAGAGATAGGTACTTTTGACAGAGTCTCACTGTGTCATGTTTCTCACGTCCCTTCCTTCTTCTTAGTAAGGATTACAGGCACACACAACCATGTCATAATGTTCACTTTAGCCTGAGAACTAAACTCAAGTCTCTCATGTGACTTTCAGCCACCAAGTAGGGGCAGCACTGTTTTACTCCACCGTGGCTTGGCCTTTCTGCTACTTTTCTTTCTTTTAGTTTCAGATTTTTTTTTTTTTTTTGAGAAAAACTTTAGCTATAAGATGCATGCACTTGCCAGAGAGACAGAGAAGACAGAGAGACAATCCATTTTCCTCTAGTCTCCTCTCGGGATTTTAGGCATGCATGCACACCCGTCCAGTGTGAGTTTTAAGTGGCTGGGTCTGGAACTTGAACCATGGTTAACTATGTGGGGGTCCAGTGACATAACCATTACACCATCTGCTGGTCTCACATTCATATGTTTTTTATTAGAAGTTTCTCAAAAGAAATAAAACAGGAAAAGCTAGCAATCTGATCAAATTTACAGTTCAAAAAATGTTTTTTGGCATTTAACAGTAAGTCCTAGGAAAGAAAATTACAGTTATCTTTAACCAGACAAGGAAGTTACCACTGGCAAGTTTGTGGTGCTAGTAAAACAAAACAAAACAAAACAAATTTAACTCTTTTGATCATATAGATCTCTATGAAAATCTTTTTCAACCTGGACAAAAAGTCTTTCTTCATTAATTAAT
Source organism: Tupaia tana (assembly GCA_026018925.1). Taxonomy (NCBI): domain Eukaryota; kingdom Metazoa; phylum Chordata; class Mammalia; order Scandentia; family Tupaiidae; genus Tupaia; species Tupaia tana. The sequence continues at coordinate 60,506,190 of JAKSZU010000009.1, read as the reverse complement.
TTTTTTTTTATAATTTAGTGGCTGTTTACTACGTGATGTTTAACTGTTTTTTTTTTTTTTTCAATTTACAGAGGTTATGTTTCCCAAATTTTACTCAGATGAATATGGCACTTAGTTTAGTCATTTCTAGCAGCAGATTTCCCCACCCCTTTAACCAAACTATCAAATTTCTGTCTTAACTAATGAAAAAATATCAAGTAGTGAGACCCCAGTCTTATTCATGTACTAGGTACATGGAGGGTGCTGCCTTTAGCCTAGACTTTCTCAAAGCAGTGCTATTCTGGGGAGTATAGACCCAATAACACCACAACTTAAAAAAGAAAACGAAAGCACATTTTTCATATGACTACGCAATTTTCACTAGAATCTACACTTCTTAGAGCAACAAAGACTTTGAAACTATGAAATGTCACTGCTATCTATAATCAAATACAAGCATACAATTTAGGAACTAAAAAATACTTGAAACAAATAACTGCTTAGTCCTACCTCCCCAGCTAGGAAGATTTGGTCTGTGGAGACCGAGAAGGCCAGCAACCTGTCCCGACACGAAAGAAAACAGACTCAGGTAGATAACTATTCATACACAGCTGACCAGACAGGTACAGTTTTTTAATTCATGTTTACCATTTTTTGTATTTAGATTGAGCATTTTTATGATTGCTTTACTTATTTTGCTTACTAAACATAATTATTTGTTTTCTTATTTTAGTGCATTCTGTAAAATTATAGTATACATATTTAACTTATCACAGTCTAATTTCAAGTGATTTTATACCACTCAAGGTATATTATTAGAACTTTATGTTGTTATACTTGCATTTCTCTATTTCTGACTTCAGTGCTTTTTTTTTAATTGCCAGAGGGCACATGAGTACTGGGGTGGGGCAGTGGAGGGGAAGAAAACAACTCTTAATAGAATGTGCTAATGCCACAATCATTTTTCTCCATTTCTCAATCCTTTTAGGATTTGGGGCATGCCTACAAAAATGCCCAGCATGTTTTTCAAGCCGCTAGGACTGGAATTTAAATTGTGGCCAACCATATGGAATCTGACTATAAATGCATAGGGTTTAACTTGCTGTACTACTAGGCCAATCTTGTGCTATTTTTATCATATATTTTATGATTACTTATGCTATAAACTCCACGCTACATCATTACTTGTTACTTGTTTAAACACTATATTATCTTTTTAGGAAAGTTAATGAGATAAAAGGTCATCTATTCACCAATGTAGTTACCATTTCCAGTGCTCTTCAGTTTCATATTCTCCTATGATATTATTTTCCTTCTGCATGAAGTCTTCCATTGATGGGGAGTAATTACTATGTTGCTGGACTCCCATGTAGTCGACCATAGTTCGAGTCCTGGACCCAATAGCTTAAACTCACGCTGGGCGCGTGTGCATAGGTGCTCAAGATTCTGAGAGGAGAATGGAGAAGAAAGGATTGTGGCATGATCACCCCCTCTGGGGGGTACTTTCTCGCTTTTTGTCTCTCTGTCTCTCTCTGTCTTTCTGACAAGTGCACGCACCCTATAGCAAAAACCTCTCAAAAGAAAAAATCTCTCTAAAAATATTGCTGATATAAAAGAAAAATAAACTAGCCAATTTAATAGAGCAGAATTTCAATTGAGCAAATCTTAACATGAATTAATTCAAGCAGTTGTCCCTGGACTTCTGGAGAACTCTAGTTAACCTCTTGATCAACTCAATATCTAAGTGTCAGAAAAGGAAAAATGACATACAAAAACAAAAGTGAAGGAATGAGGTAGAGAAACAATTAGATTGGTTACAGGTGGACAGTAGGCTGAATAAACAGCCCCAAAATTGGGATTTATGTGGTTGACTATTGTGATTGGTTATAACTTAGCAACCAGTTCAGGAAAACAGCCTAACATGTACAGTTTCAGCTTATCCATGAGTCCAAGTGTAGGAGTACAGAGGCTGTTTTAGGCAAACATAGTTTAACTCAACAAAGTTTTTCTCTTTACCACTAGTTTTGAGCAATATGATTATTGCCTTATTTTAGTTTACTTTGTATTTAATGTGCTTGGGTTCATTAAATTTCCTAGATCTGTAGATTCATAGTTCTAATGTGGTGAATTATATACTCCCCAAATTTTGTATTGAAACCCAAATTCCCAGTACCTAAGAATGTGATTTTATTTGTTTATAGAGCCTTTAAAGTGGTGATTACATTAAAAAGATGCTGTTAGAATGGGCCTTAATCCAATCTGGCTGGTGTCCTTATGAAAGAGGAATTATAGACACACAGAGGCAACAAGAGTGTGTGCACACAGAGAAAAGACTATGTGAGAATACAGAGAGAAGCCAATTATCTGCAAGTCAAGGAGAGAGACCTCAGGAAAAGTCAAGCCTTCATCTTTGACTTCTAACCACCAGAATTATGAAAAAACAAATTTCAGTTGTTAAAGTTGCCCAGCCTGTGGTATTTTGCTCTGGTTTCCCTAATAAACTAATATACTAATTATAATCAAATCTGGAGACTTTTCAGTTATGATTTTAAGTATTTTTATTTTTCTGCTCCTCATCTCTCCCCTTTTTATTCAGGCACTCCAATTCTATGAATATTGGTCTGCTTGATGTCTTTCTACAGATCATAGACATTCTGTTTATGTTTTAATTTCTCTTTTGTGTGTATAGAATTTTAAATAATTTCTTTTTCTATAGCTTTAAACTCACTAATCTTTATTCTGCAATGGCTAATCTGTCATCAATCCCATCAGTGTATTTTTCATCACCCACTTAGTAATTATTTTTGTATCTTCCTATTTCTGTTTAACTTTTTGAAGATATGAAATATATATAGGTCTGACTCCATAGTGCAGCACTTAAGCACTATGTATAGGTAGCTAGATCCCATATGACTGACCTTGGTTTCAACCTTTGCTGTGATGGATTGAAAAACACTCCAAGAATGTTGTGTGCATGCCCCAAAGCAAGGATAAAGAATTAGAGGAAAAAGATTTGCAGAATGACCAAGGTCCATTGAAAGCTGCTTTCTCACTCTCTTTCTTTCTCTCTCTCTCTCTCTCTCTCTCTCTCTCTCTCTCTCAAGCACATGTGCACATGTGTGCTCTGGCAATAAACATTTTTTTAAATTATATTTTTAAAAAAAGAAAATAAAAGAATTAATTTTATGTACTTTCCACCTAATTCGAACATCTGTGTCAGTTTAAACTGATTAATTTGTATCCTTTATATAAGTATTATTTTCCTGTTCTTTGCTTGCTATGCAATTTTTAGCATATGCTAGATATTATAAGTAATTTTTTGGGGGGGTGCTGGATATGTTTGTATTTCTGTAAATGTTCTTGAGCTTTGTTCTTGGTCACAGTTATTTGGGCACAATTTGATTCTTTAGAGTCTTGCTCTTATTTTTTTATTTAATTTTTTTAGAGAAATTTTTGCTATAGGGCATGTGCACTCACTGTAAAGACAGAGAGACACAGAAAGACAGAAAGCAAAAAAATCACTCCTTTGGGGGGATGGTCATGCTGCAATCCCTTCTCCTCCATTTTGTTGGTGTTCACCCTGGGGCTTGGTTCTAGCTGAATCATGATCAGGGGACTGATGTTGAGAAAAAGAAAGGGGAAGAGAAAGAGGAAGCCCTTCATCTCAAGAAGACCAGGGAATCTGAAAGAATGAGACAAAGAGACAGAGTAACAGCAGACACAGGCAGCCTGAGCTTAGGTAGCCCAAGCAACTTGTGCTGCAACTTGTATTGCTGAGGCAAATTGGGCGCTTTTATTTATAGAGCAAAGCAACATTACATATATGTTTTTCATGACATTCCATAGATATGTTGATGTGTTACAGACAATAAGAAGCAGGTAACAAATCTATAAGGATTTAGACATACTGGTCCAGGTGTATCCCTTGGTGATAATCCCATTAAGAGGAAATCCCATTATCTTCTTTGTAATGGAGGGAAGCCTAGCTGTAGGTGTGGGGAAGAAACAGAAGGCTAAAGAATCTCTCCATAAGGCGGGCACCACCTAGTCCAGAGAAGGCTAAAGAATCTTACAGATGCAGAGCAGGGATTGAACTTTGCTAATTGAGAGCTGAGATATTTCCTGAATTCCATCAGATGAGTCTGTTGTAAAGCAGCTAGCAATTTCCACCCTTTGCTCTGCCTGCAGTGATGGTCGAGGAAAGGACAGTTGCAAGGTTCTGCCAAAGCCCAAAGGGACAGGTGGTGTTTGCTCAGAGCTCAGTGAGGTGTCCTCACACCTCACTCAGGGCCTCTCTCTGAAAATGTCCCTACAACATTTTAGGGATTTTAGGTACATATAAGCATGTACCAAACATGAGTTTCAAGCTCCTGGGTCCAGGACTTAAACCATGGTTGGATAGATGGGAGTCCAGGGTTGTAACCATTACACCCCAGAGTCTTGCTTTTAAAATTTGTTGGGTAGCAGCTGCAGGTGACTTGGTGGTTAAGGTGCTGAATTTCCACATAGTAGACCACAATTGAAGTCTTGGAACAGTGAATCACACCAGGTGGGTATGCATGTGTGCCCAAAATCCTTTGAGAAGAATGGAGGATAAGGGATTGCAGTATGGCCATACCTTCTTAGGAGTGATTTCTCACTTTCTCTCTCTCTCTGTCTCTCTCTGCCAAGCATACATACCCGATGGTAAAAACTTAAAAAAACATTGTTGGGTGTGATCAGAATAGTGTTTAGTCTAGATTTAATTATTTTTTTACTACTGAGACAGTATTATTCTGGGTATTCTACCCAATGTTCCATGAGAGTAGAGGTTTTCCAGTCTGACTTCTAGGAATAGTCATTATTATTAGTCCATTGTGAGTGTTTGACATCATTACTTTTAATACTTTCTGATAATTCTTTCCGTGGATAGGTAGTTTCTTCACATACATGTGCCAATTACCATACTCGTATGTGCTAAATTCTAGAAAAGGACCTTCTTATTACTTCCAGAGTTTTCCCTATGTACCAATTTCTTCTTTCTGTTCTGTCATATAATCTCTAGTCACTTTGACCTTCCTTGTTCACAACAGTGTCTCCTCAAATCAAGGAGTCCACTGAACTCTTCTGGGCTCCTCCTCTCTGTACCATGGCCTGGAAACTCTCTCTAAGCAGTAAGTTGAGACCATTATAGGTATCATTTCATTTGTTTCATGTGTCTCAAGCATCATTGTGCTATATTGCCTGATGTACAGTGACTTGAAAGTATTGTTTAATATTTTTTGTCCAATTTTTTTAGCTGTTCAAGGTGTTCAAGCAAATATGGTCCTTGTTGTTCCATCTTGGATGAAGTAAAAGTTCTGATTTGTAGTTAATTTCCTTCTTTGTTAAAAATAAAATGCTTGAGGTTCAGTGTGATGATACAGACCACAAGGCATCTCTGCATGTTACTGGAATCATATAAAAAGGCCCACATTTCATATCTTGGATTGACCTGAATATTTCATGTGCGAACAATGGCCTCATCTTGACTGGCTGGAATGCTGGGGGATCACTGCAGTATGGCAAGACTTTGCTGAGGGTCTCTCCCCTACTTGCAGTGAAAGAAACAAAGAAACAAACAAAAAAATAGAACGCTTAAGTTTATTCAGAAAATAGGTTTTGAGGGAAAGTTAAAATAGCAATAAGATAATTTCAGCATATTAAATTTAATTTAGATTGGATTTCCATCTCCAGACCCCTGACCCAAGGGACACTGATGTTGCTCCCCTGCCCCAATTCCAGCTTCAGCTGCCCCAACCTCATTGACCCTCTCTGTCAGCAAAGTAGGCCTTTTTAAAATTCTCTTCTTCTTTCTTTTGTTAATTTCCCCCTTCTCCTTACTTCACAAGACTGCCCCCAGCTCTTCAGCAGAGCCTATTTACATCTCCAGATTCCTGGCAAGCACAGGATGTGACTTTTTCTTTATTCTCTTTCATACTCTTTTCTTTTCCATTTTATATTGTCATCTTGTGCTAATCCTCCACTCACCATAAGGGGCTAGACAGGTCTAGAATCACAATTTTCAAATACCCTGGTATTGTGAGGCTCCCAGAGATCCTCCCTTTTACTTAAGCACTTGCAAAAAAAGAAAGACTGCTCTTCAGACTCCTGAGTAGAAGACTCCTCCTGTACAGACCACATTGCAAAATACAGCAGAAGAGAGACTACAGCACACATAAGTCCACAGCAAAAGGGAAGCACACTTTTTCCCAGTCAAAGAAACATTCTCCAAAAAGGTATCCAAAAGTGTATACCTCTTCCCATGGCTAGAAGTAGAAGAGCCTCTCAGGTCTGAATAAACCAGGAAATATGACTCCATCAAAGGAACACAATAACTCCCCTCCATCTCTTCATAAAACAGATGTTACCAAAATGTCAGAGAAAGAATTTAGAATATTCATGGTGACAAAATTTTATGAGTTGGAACAGAAAAGAGACGATGAGTTATAGGAGATTAGGAAGTCTTTCCATGATATAAAAGAAGAAATGGACACTCTGACAAAGAATCAGATGGAACTATTAGAGATGAAGTCTGTAATACAGGAAACCAAAAACTATCTCAAAAGTATTAAAAGTCATGCTGAAGAACAAATTTCTGACATAGAAGATAGAACTTCTGACCTAGGAAAAAACAGCAAAAAGATAGAGAAAATAACAAAAAAAAAATGAGGATAATATACGAGAAACATTAGACTCCATTAAACGTCCAAACATCCGAATAATTGGTATCCCAGAAGGTGAAGAAAGTAATAAGGGCATGGAAAATCTATTCCATGAAAACCTGGAACAAAACTTCCCAAGCCTAGAGAAACACTCACACAACCAGACCCAAGAAATATAATGGACTCCAAATAGAATCAACCCAAGAAGATCTTCCCCAAGACATATCTTAGCAAGACTGGTGAAGCCCACAGATTAAAGACAAGATACTAAAATTGGAAAGAGACAAACAAAAAGTGACTTACAAAGGTCATCCTATTAGGTTAACTCCAGATCTTTCGACAGAAACAATGCAAACAAGGAAAAAATGGGAAGACATATTGAAAGTGTTAAGAGAGAAACAGTTACAATGAAGATAATCTTGCTATATCCAGTAAGATTATCCTTCTTATGGGAAAAAAAGATTAAAATCTTCTCAGACAAAAAACAAAACAAAACAAAACAAACAAAAAACAAACAAACAAACAAAAACCTGAAAGAATTTGCCAACGCCAGACCAACTCTTCACGAAACTCTGAAGAGAGTCCTATTTCGGGAAAACTGAAAATGAACAGCCAGAAATAAGGGAATGAAAGACAACCAAGACAAAGGTCAACATAAAGGTAAGGACAAGTCTGAAAATATCAATAATAACATTAAATGTTAATGTATTAAATTCACCTATCAAGAGACACAGACTGGCCAAATGGATAAAAAACTAGAAACCCTCAATCTGTTGCTCCATCTCATGGATAAAGATACACATAGACTAAAAGTGAAGGGTTGGAAAAAGCTATTCCTTGGAAATGGGAACCAAAAAAAGCTGGAGTAGCGATACTAATTTCTGACAAGATAGGCTTTAAAACAAAACCTATTCGAAGAGACAAAGAACACTATATTGTAGTAAAAGGGTTAGTCCTTCAAGAAGTTATAACATGAATAAATATCTAGGCACCTAACACAGGCACACCCAAATACATTAAGGAAAGACTGTTAGATCTAAAAGGAGAGATATACCACATCACCCTCAGCACCTCACTATCTCATCCAGACAGATCATCTAGACAAAAAATAAGTAAAGAGGTAAAGGATGTTAATGATACCATAAACCAAATGGACTTAACAGACATATATAGAATTTTCCACCCCAAAAGCGCTATATATACTTTTTCTCACCCCCACACGGAAACTTTTCGAAGATTGACCACATGATAGGGCACAAAGCAAGCCTCTACAGATTCAAAGTCATAGAAACTATATGCAGCATCTTCTCTGATCATGATGGAATTAAACTTGAGTTGAATTTCAAGAGAAATCCTCAAAAATACACAAATATATGGAAACTAAATAGGCTACTCCTGAATAATTGTGCAACTACTGAAGAAATTAAGACAGAAATAAAAAGATTCCTAGAAACAAATAACAAAGAGAACATGAGTTTCTATAATCTATGGGACACTGCAAAATCAGTCATAAGAGAGAAGTTCATAGCAATTAGTGCACATAAGAAGAAGATGGAAAGAAGGCAAATGGATCACCTAACATTGTGCCTCAGAGAATTGGAAAAGCAAGAGCAAAAAAAAAAAAAAAAAAAAAAAAAAAAAAAAAAAAATCCAAAAAGTTCCAGGAGAAAAGAAATAACAAAGATTTGAGCTGAAATAAATGAAATAGAAAATAAATGAACTATACAGAAAATAAATGAAAGTAAAAGCTGTTTCTTTGAAAAGAAGAACAAGATTGACACACTATTAGCCAGACTAAGAGGAAGAGGGACAGGATCCAGATAAGCCAAATTTGCAATGAATCAGACAACATTACAACAGACATAACAGAGATACAAAACATCATTAGAGGATACTATGAATGACTCTATGCCTACAAAGAAGAAATCCTGGATGAGATGGACAAATTCTTGGACACATATTATCTGCCAAGATTGACTCAGGAAGACATAGAAAGCAGGAGTGGACCTATACAAGCAATGAGATTGAATCAGTAGTAAATAACCTCCCAACAAAGAAATATCCAGACACTGATGGCTTCACTGCCGAATTTTTAAAAACTTTTAAAGAAGAGATAACCCCCATTTGGCTCACAGTTTCTAGAAATTCAAAAGGAAGAAACCCTTCCAAATTCATTCTGTGAAGCCTCAATAACCCTCATTCTCAAAACAGATAAGGATACAACAAAAAAGGAAAACTACAGACCTATATCTCTGATGAATATAGATGCAAAAATTCTCAACAAGATACTTGCTAACCGTATTCATCAGCATTTTAAAAAGTTTATTCCAGGGGTGCAAGGGTGGTTCAACATATGGAAAACTATAAATGTAATACAACATATTAATAGAAGACAAGGTAAAAACCATATGATCATTTCAATTGATGTGGAAAAATCATTCAACAAAATACAACATGACTTTATGATCAAGACTCCCAGTAAAATCGGCATAGAAGGACCTCTTCTCAGCATAAATAAGCCATTTATGAAAAATCTACAGCTAACATTATACTGAGTGATGAAAAACTGAAAGCTCTTCCACCAAAATCTGGTACAAGACAAGGCTACCCACTTTCTCCACTCCTATTCAATATAGTACTGGAAGTTCTAGCCAATGTGATCAGACAAGAGAAGGTATTTCAATAGAGAAAGAAGAGCTGAAATTATCTCTGTTTGCAGATGGCATGAGTATACATAGAAGACCCAATAGTATCGACAAAAAGACTTCTCAAAGTAATAAATGCGTACAGTAAAGTGTCAGGATACAAAATTAACTTACAAATTTCTATAGCATTTCTATATACAAACAAGTAGAGATAGAACTGAAGAAAGTGATTCCATTTACCATAGCCACAAGAAGCCTAAGATACTTAGGAATAAAACTAACCAAGGAAGTCAAAGACCTCTACAAGGAAAACTATGAAAACCTTAAAAAGGAAATTGAAAATGACACTAAAAAGTGGAAGGACTTCCCATGTTCCTGGATTGGCAGAATCAATATAATCAAAATGGCAATCCTACCCACATTAATCTACATGTTCAATGCAATCCTTATGAAATTAAAAGAGATATTCTTTACAGATTTAGAGAAGACAATCATAGAATTTGTCTGGAACCATAAAAGACCCCATTTTGCTAAATCCATCCTATCCAAGAAGACTGGAGTAGGTGGCTTCTTACTTCCTGACCCCAAAATATATTACAAAGCTGTGATAATCAAAAAAGCATGATATTGGCAAAAAAACAGACATGAGGACCAATGGAACAGAGTAGATACTCCAGAAATAACCCCCAGAACATACAGCCAACTCATCTCTGACAAAGGGTTCCAGTCAATCTAGTGGGAAAAGGGAAACCTCTTTAGCAAATGGTGCTGCAAAAAACTGGATATCCACCTGCACAAAGATAAATCTGAACCTCTATCTGTCACCATTAACAAAAATCAAATCAAAGTTGATCAATGATCTAAACCTAAGACCTCAAACTATAAAACTACTGGTGGAAAACACTGGGAAACTCTGGGAGACACTGGGGTAGGCAAAGACTTCTTAAGCAAGATTCCCAAAGCACAGGCAATAATCTCCCAAATAGACAGGTGGGATTACATCAGATTAAGTAGTTTCTGTACAGCCAAAGACACAGTAATTAGTGTGAATAAACATCCCTCATAATGGGAAAGAATTTTTGTTAACTGTGCCTCAGATAAGGGACTGATAACTAGAATACACAGGGAACTCAAGCTGTTTACTTGGAAGAAAATGATAAACTCAATTAAAAGATGAAAAAATGAGCTGAATAAACAACTCACTAAGGAAGACATATGAACAGCCAAAAAGCATATAAAAAATGCTTAATAACCTTCATCATAACAGAGATGCAGATTAAAACCACAATGAGGTACCACCCAACCCCCGTTAGAATGATGAAGAATAAAAACACAAATAATGATAACTGCTGGAGAGGATGTGGTGAAAGGGAGACAATCCTACATTGTTAGTGGGAATGTAAATTGTCTCAGCCACTGTGGAGAACTATATGGATGTTCCTCAAAGACCTTCAAATAGAACTACCATATGATCCAGCAATTCCACTCTTTGGTATCTACCCAAAGGACAGGGGAACACTCATTTGGAAAAGCGCTTGCACAGCTATTTTCATTGCAGCCTTATAAATGATTGCTAAGACATGGAACCAACCCAAATGTCCACAAACAGATGAATGGATTGAAAAATTATGGCACATATACTCCATAGAATACTATTCAGCCATAAAAAATAACAAGGCCCAGGAATTTGATAGAAAGTGTACAAATATGGAAGATTTATTGCTGAGTGATCAAGTCAGGCTATGAAAGAGAGACATTGTACGCCTCCACTTAACATGTACCAATTGTCCACACTCTATGGTAGAGACTGAAAGACTGCAGTACATAAAAGCATTAAAACTTGTAATGGACACTACAGACAAAGTAGTGGAAAGAGGGGAAGAATGCTGGAAAGGAAATTTGGGGAAAAATGGAGAGGTAAGACACTTGTGGGACACAGCAAAAGTTTTCTATCTGTTGGCGAGGATGTGTACAATAGTCTCAACTGGGCTGGACTGAAGTGTATAACATATTGGGTAAAGTCTATTCACAATCTAAATTATGTATAGCATTTTAACGTATGAATAATAATTAAAAATTAATTTAAAAATTAATCTAGTTTGGAACTGTAAATTGGTCCAGCCACTGTGGAGAACAATTTGGAAATTCCTCAAAAATCTACAAATAGAACTACCATATGATCCAGCAATCCCACTCCTTGGTATCTACCCAAAGGACATAAGAATTCTTCAGTGGAAAAGTGCTTGCACATTGATGTTTATTGCGGCACTATTCACGATTGCTAAGACATGAAACCAACCCAAGTGCCCCCGTATGGATGAATGGATTGAAAACCTGTGGCACATATAGTATATGGAATACTATTCAGCCATAACAACCAACAAAAACCTGTCTTTTGACAGAAGTAGAAGAATATGGAAGATTTAATGCTGACTGAAGCAAGCCAGGCTATGAAGGAGAGACATTGTAAGTCCCCACTTAATACATACCGAGTGTCTGCATTCTATGACTGAAACTGATTGACTAAAGGTTGTACAAACACAAGATATGGATGTGAATGCCAGATGTGGTGTGTATGAAGGAGTGGGGCCTAAGGAAGGACATTTGGAGGAGGGATACAGAGGCAGAGGATTGACGAAATGAAGAGGTGTGGTATTATCGGTTGAAGATATTTTGATCAATTGGACTGGGGAGAAATGTTCACATATTGAAATGTTCACTTTGTAAGCTAAATAATGTGATTGAATGTATATAAAAATTAAAAAAAATTTAATCTAGTTTGATATTCATTTAAATATTTTAATTAAAATCAGTAATATTTTCTTATATACATGCCTGTTCACCTAAATGAAATATACAAGAACAGCAATACTTCAATAATTTAAAATATTTTCTCTAACTTTATTTAATGCTTTATAAATTAATGGCAGTTTATTAAGAAGTACAGTCTGATTTTTAAAAATTATTATGATGTCAATTACAAATAAACAATTTCAAAAAATATATGCAAAGTAAGACATCTAAATTCTTGAAGATTTTATCAACTATGAATCATCACCTTGTGTGCAGTAAAGTGATTATGGCTGAGGAACTTTGCCTTTCTTAGTTGCTGCCCTGGATTATGATGGCTCATTGAAGAAAAGAACTAGTACTTTTGCATTGTTTCCATTCTTTGGTCTGTGCTAAAACTGAGTTTTGTTAAAAGCCAATCATAACAAATCAATTTAGTTTCTGTTCACAAGAGACATCCATGAAGACAAGTGAGAATGAATTACTCTGTTTAAATTCTGTTCAATGGGATATTTTTGCTGAACACCTAGAAAATCATGCCCATAATATACTTCTGTTTAAGAGCTTACCCCTCAGTATCCAATAAGATTCAAAAGTGGGATAGCATCTTCCTTAGAAGTAAGAGATTGGCTTTTGAATGCATTGAGTGGCATTACATTGGTCCTCTACTTAGGTAAACTCATGCTGAAGTGATTCAGGAAATGAATTTTTAAATTGGTATATTATTTACTTTGTCTTTGTTTTCTTCTCTATCTCTAAATATATCTATCTCTTGTTTGGTCCTATTGCTGTATTTTTTACATAGGCAGAAAATATACAAATAGCTTCAGCCCTGCCACTGACTAGATCACAAGACCTAGTGACCCATAAGTGTTGGGCTCTTGTATGCTTTCCAATCTTTTGTTGCCATCCCCATTCCCTTAATATTTTAGCTGCTAACTAGAACCTGAGATACAGAGTCCATGAGCATGCTACTAAGTTTTTGTTCAGCTCCTATATTTTGGCACTTTTATTGCACTCTATTTTTACTCAGTTTATGAAGCTAGAGCCCATCTTACCTCTATCTATAAATTGTATCCAGTTACCTAAAATTTGCATTCCCTATTTGGTCTTGGACTTTTACTCTGGTATGACAGAGAGCCTAATTAAATACACAATATCTAACTCTTCTGAAACCAGATCCTTCCCATAGGTCGTAGTTTTGTCTAAATTACATCTATCTCCCAAAGCCCAGATAGGCTTGTCCTTTCGGTATGATATCTTGCCACCAATTGACAACATGCCTGTAGCCTGTATACAGGTGAACAGGAGCGGACTATGAAAACAAGAATGGACACTTTGTTTTGCCAAGTTAATTCAGATGATAATAATAGCTATACTATTATCCACTATTTGTGATACTAACATGTTACTTGTCTAAAATAACGTGTTTCCTATTCCCTTTAGGTACTGCTGTAGCATAAAGGTATGTTAATCAGCTTTATAATATACACTATTTCAAATAAAAATAATGTTTTGTTACATTTTTATTGACACTTGAGAGTACTTACTATGTACCAGGAATATTACTATGTATTTTAAATGACTTAACTTATTTATTTCTTACAATAACTCTTTCTGATAAATTTACTTATGCTAATGAAATTAAAGCATAGAAAAGAGTCCCACAACTAGTAAATAGTAGAGCCAAGATTACAATTCAGGTAGCCTTGCTGTAGAGAACATGCTCTTAATCACTTAGTCATGCCATCTCTCTACCAACTGTATTACCAAGAAATTCAAACTTATGACATTCACTTGAACAGTAGTTTCTGAGTGTTTAAGTTGACATCTTAAAAGCTCATTTACTGTAGTAACAACACTGACAGTATCAAAAATATCACCTACCATTTATGAAACACTTACATTGCACCAAATACTGTTAGGTTCCATGGCAGATATACTTCACTTAATTAACACAAAACTATTTTTATGTTCATTTTATACCTGATACTACAAGGATGCAAAATGACTAGCTTAAGTTTACACCCCTAGTAAAAGGCAGAGTTGAACATAAAGTACAATCTGTGTCTACCTTTTGTTAGCTAGTTTTGTGAAAAAAAAATTTTTTTTTGAGAATTTTTGCTATGGGGTGCATGTGATTTCCAGAGAAACAGAAAGACAGAAAGCAAGAGATTACCCCCCAGAGGTAATGGTCATCCACAATCCCCTCTCCTCCATTCTCCTCTAGAGATTTTGGGCATATATACACACAGACCAGACATGAATTTCAAGCAGCTGCGTCTGGGACTCGAATTGCAGTCAGCCATGTAAGAGTCCAACACCTTAACCACCATGCCATTTGCTGGTCCCAGCTTTGTGTTCTTTTCATTTTGAATGATTGGCTGTTGGCAATAAAACAATACTTTATTCAGAATGGCTATCATATATTATAAAACCAATTAACATAATTATATGCTACACTCGTTCATTTAGCTGAGTAGGTGTTATTAATACTGGAAGGAATGCAGATTTTTCATATTTGGGTTTATGTTGTTTTAAAATTTTATACAAGAAATACATGTATATGAGTTGATGTTGATAGTACCCATTGGGATAATAGAACTTTTGGTATAAAGTATCTACATAAAATATAACTGCCACTGTTGAATTAAGTTTTGCTACCATATTTTTAAATGGATAAGATTTCTTAAATGTTAAATTTCCTAAAAACTCTATTTTTCTCAGCACTTTACTGGGGATATGGCTAAAAATAGATGTATTAAATGAGAGCAGCAAGAGCCTACTGTCATTGCCAGTGTTGTTTTCTCTTTTAATTTTTGTGAGCAGAACCTGGCCAAAGAGTTTGTAAAACTTTTCATTCATAAATGTGGCTAAGTAACTATTCTCCTGAGTATCTATAGAGGTTGTGAAAATAAAGGAACATACAGCTTTCTTTGCTACATGCTGAGCAGAGACTCTTACTTGTTATAGGAAAACAGCATTTTCAATAGTTGGAAAAAGATTTTTTTTCCAGGAATGTGGTCTGCTAATAAAAAGCAACTATGTAGGACTTCCCAATAGAAAATATGCTGAAAGCAGCAACTTCCACCATCACCTAACACCTTTCAGATAGTTAAGATTCTGTCACATTGGTCTAAAAGGGGGAAAATGAAATGAGCCTGCTGTGAAAGAAGTTGGATATTCTATTATATATAATCCATTGAATTTTTCATTCCTAACACATGAAATTTAGAGATAGTTTGATCATCAAGAACAACAACAAAGAAAAACATAAATCTTATTTATTTTTGAGATAGCAGTACATTTACATATTGAAACTAAGGGGTTGTAAACATCATTTTTCATAAACTATACTTTAGAAAGAAGTGCCGATGCTGTTAAAATGACTTTGCTATTAACTCTCTGAGAATGAACTGTCAGTATTTTCCAATTTGCAGACATTTCATGAGAACCCCACACTAGTCTGTTATTTCACTTACCAAAAGTACTGTTTGCAATGATTGTTCTTTCAACTGAAAATATTTGTGCACTACTAACATTTCAGTTGCCTGCCTTCCTCTATAGCAAAGGAGTGCCCTGCCATGACGTTACAGTATAGTAGCATCGCCACTGCTCCAAGATGTGCTATTTTAGAACTGATAGAAATAAAAAGAGTGAACATTAAAACTTTTCTAAGTTTCTTTGGACAAAAATCTATTATATTAAACACTACAAGTTTCCAATGCTTTACTAATCTATGAGAAAATAAAAATTGCATCAAAAGAAAATGAGAATGAACTTAGTTCTTGAATGACGGCATATAAAATTAGATGCATAAATTAAAGTGTCTAAAATACAGAAATAATAATTTTATGTATGATGAACTTTTAACCTAAATGAGATTTTTTTTTTTGAGAGGTTTTTGCCATAGGGCGCGTGCACTCGCCAAACAGACAGAGAGAGACAGAGAGACAGAAAGTGAGAAATCACCCCCCAGGGGGGATGGCCACGCCGCAATCCCTTCTCCTCCATTCTCCTCTCAGGATCTTGGGCACGCACGCACACGCGCCCAGCGTGAGTTGTAAGCCACCAGGTCCGGGACGCAAACCACGGTCGACTACATGGGAGTCCAGCGACATAGCCATTACGCTAACTGCTGGTCCCACCTAAATGAGATTTTTATTGAAGAGAATATTGAGCCATATTAGGCCATGACTCATTATAGTTGATGATTTAGTATAAAAATTTTACTTCGAATCCTCTCTAGGAGAGTTTAAATTCAGTGGTAAAAGTTGATAAATGTTTAAGAACTAGCTCTGTATGCAAAAAAATAAAATCCCTAATTTATATCGTTAACCATTTTCTATGCCACCATGGCAGATTTCAAACAATCAACATACTGCCATAGAAAATAGAACTGGGAAGTCATAGATCTAGTTGTGCCCTCACAAATTGATGTGAGACATCTTTAGTGCATTATTGGCTCAGATTTTTTGTATCAAAAGAACCTTTTCTTGTCTCTAAGGACATGAATCTTGAGGATAGCACTGCAATGAAGCCTATAGCCAATGCTTTCATTCAAGCCTCATCATTTGTTGCTTGGACCACTGCAGTCTTCTGTCTGATCTCATTTCTAATCTTTTTCCTCTAATTTATCCCTAACTGCTGCTGCTAGGGTGATATTTCTAAAATTCAGATTTGTTCACATTACTAACCCTTTCAGTTCTTCCAAGCCTACAAGATTAAATTCAAAGGATATCTGGCAATTAGGGATGTTCCATGGCCTGATGGTTAAAAGAATTGGATCTACATACCTGGCAAGCCTAGTGGTTTGAGTCTTGGCTTAGCAGCTTAAAAATCATGCCAATTGTGTGTACATGTGTGCCCAAAATTCTGATAAGAGGAAGAAATAGAGAAAGGAATGCAGCATGACCATGCTCCATGGAGGGAGTGCCTTCTCCCTCTCCCTTTCTCTCTGGAAAGTGCATGTGTCCTCTGGCAAAAAGAAAAGAGAGAAGAAGAAAGAAAGAAGAAAGAAAGAAAGAAAAAGGAAAAGAAAGAAACAAGAGAAAGAAAATAGGGAATGGAAGAATATAATGAAAGAAAGAAAAAAGAAAGAGAGAAAGAAAGAAAAAAGAAAAAGAAAAAAGGAAAAGAAGAAAGGAAGAAATCTGGCAAGCAGATAGATCCCTTCACAAAAGGCAGTGTAGATGCTCCTCAAATGTTAGTCTGCAGACTCATTGAATCAAAATCGTCTTTGCAGCTTTGTAAAAGAGAAACTTTAGTACCCTTCCACAGACCTACTGAATTACTGAGCTGAATTCTAGGGACAATGCTTGGAAATCAGTATTTCTAAAATGTCACAAATGAGTCTGTTGCTGTAACCAGATTTGGGAACCCACTGAAATGTGAAGAATTGTGATGGCATTGTGTAAGTATTTAAATCCTGCATTAACTGCCTACTACCTGGATTGCCTTGGGAAAGTTTCTGCCTGCCATGTGCCTCAGTTTTCCTCTCTCTATGTTGGGGACAATAATATCTGCCTTGCAGCACTATTGGGATGACTAATTTTATAGCATCTGACACACAGCAGTCACTCAGTACATGCTAATCTACCTTTCTCCCAATGTGCCCCTTTATGATCTGGGTCTGTCATTTCTTTCCAGTCTTGTTTCCAGTTATTCTACTCTACCACTGTGATTAACCCACTTTACACCTTTAGTCCAAATGGCAACAAACTCAAACACTTAGAAAGACTAGTAACTTACCCAGAAATGAGTAAATTGAAAGAAAGAGACCTAGCCAAATTTATTATGTGGGAAAGTAAATTCACTGCTACAATTTCTCTTTTTTTTTTTTTTTTTTTTTTTTTTGAGAGGTTTTTCGCTACAGGGCGCCTGCGCTCGCCAGACAGAGAGAGAGAGACATAGAGACAGAAAGCGAGAAATCACCCCCCAGGGGGGATGGTCACGCCGCAATCCCTTCTCCTCCATTCTCCTCTCGGGATCTTAGGCACGCACGCACACGCGCCCGGCGTGAGTTGTAAGCCACCGGGTCCAAGACGCGAACCGCGGTCAACTACGTGGGAGTCCAGCGACATAGCCATTACGCTAACTGCTGGTTCCCTACAATTTCTCTTTTTTTAAGACAGGTAAGACATTGAGATTTTTTAAGTTGAAATATCCCATTAAAAGAATATTGTAGTTTTGCATTGTTGAAATCTGCTGTTTGATACTGGATACTTTTGTTTTTTTCAGAGAGATTTTTTTGCTATAGAGCACATGTGCTCACTGGAGACACACACAGAGAGACAGAGAGACAGAAAGTGGGGATGGCCATGCCACAATTCCTTGTCCTCTAGTCTCCTCTCAGGATTTTTGGCATGCACGCGCACACAGCCAGTGTGAGTTGTAAGCTGCTGGGTCCAGGACTCAAACCACAGTAGACTATGTGGGAAGACAACAATGTAACCATTCTGTCATCTGCTGATCCAAGATATTGGATACATAAATAAATGTGATTATATTATACATCATTCTAATGCACATTTCTTGCTTTATGTGTTTTACTGATGATTTATTACTTTTATTAATACTAAATATTTTATACGTATTTTAAACTATTGAAATGATATTAGACAAAAAGCAAATTTGAGCAATTTTCTTTTTTAAAGAATGATTTAATTATTTAATTAATTAACTTATTTTTAATTTGACCAGAGAGAGAGAGAGAGAGAGAAAGAGAAAATGAGAAGGCAAGCTGCCAGGTCTGGGACTTGAATAGTGGCTGGCCACATGGGAGTCCAGTATCTTAATCACCATGCCATCTGCCAGACCTGTTGAGCAATTTTTTTATTTGAGTTTAAAATAGGTCATAAAGAAGCAGAGACAATTCATAACATTGACAATACATTTGGCCTAGGAACTGTTAATAAACGTGCAGTGTTCAAGAAGTCTTGCAAAGGAGACAAAAGCGTGAAGATAAAGAGCATAGTGACTGGCTCTCAAAAGTTGACAATGACAAATTGAGAGCAATCATTGAAGCTGATACTCTTTCAACTATACGTACAGTTATCTAAGAACTTAATATTGACTATTCTATGGTGGTTTCATATTTGAAGCAAACAGAAATGTGAAAAAGCTCAAGTGGGTGCCTCATAAGCTGATCAAAAATCAAAACATCGTCGTTTTGAAGTGTCATCTTCTCTCATTCTATGCAACAACAGTGAAACATTTCTCAATCAGATTGTGATATATGACAAATAAATGAGAGGAATGCAATCAAGGAGAAAAATATAGAGGCAAGATATTTAAGGTACACTAAATGGAGGACTCTAGGTTGATGTTAACGTGTATATCCTCAACTGGACTGGTATGAAGTGTATTCGTGTTGGGTAATTTGTTTCACATTTACAATGTGCAATGATTGAATGTATAAAATAAATAAAAATAACAAAAAAGTGGATTTTATACAACAATTGGTGATAGCCAGCTCAGTGGTTGGATTGAGAAGAAGATTGAAAGCCAAACTTACATCAAAAAAGGTCATGGTAACTGTTTTGTTGGGCCTGATTCCAGACAGCTTTCTGAGTTCTAATGAAGCCATTCCATTTGAGAAATAGGCTCAGCAAATCAATGAAATGTTATGAAAATTGTAACCCCTGCAACTGACATTGGTCAACAGAAATTCGCCCATTTCTTCTCCACAAAAATGACCAACTGCCTGGGGTACAACCAATGCTTCAAAAGATGTATAACACAGGGGAAACTCTTGGAGACATCAGGGAAGGCAATGACTTTTTCAGTAAACCCCTAAATTACAAGTATTAATCTCAAAGATAGACAAGTGGGATTACAACAGGTTAAAAAGCTTCTGCTCAGCAAAAGAAACAATAATTAGAGTGAATCAGCAACTCTCAGAATGAGAGAATATATTTGCAAACTATGACTCAGAGAAGGGACTGATAACCAGAAAACACAGGGAACTCAACTGACTTACCCAGTTTAAAAAAAAAACAAAAAAAAAAAAAACAATCCAATTGAAAGGTGGAAAAATGAACTGAAGAGATAATGCTCTAAGAAAGACATACAAACAGCCAAAAAGCATATGAAAAAATGCTCAGTATCCCTATCGTAAGTGAAATGCAAATCAAAACCACAATGACATACCACCTAACCCCATCAGAATTACTGAGATTAAAAAGTAAAGAAGGATAAGTGCTGGTGAAGCTGTGGTGAAAAGGAAACTCTCCTACACTGTTGGTGGGAATGTAGATTAGTACAGTCACTATGGAGAACAATATGGAGGTTCCTCAAAGACCTCCAAATAGAACTATCATATGATTCAGCAATTCCATTCCTGGGTATCTACCCAAAGGATAAGAATACATTCAATTGTAAAAGTACTTGCACATCCATGTTTATTGTGGCATTATTTACAATCTATAAGACATCAAACCAATCCAAATATCCATGAACAGAAGAATGGACTGAAAAAGTGTTGCACGAATACACTATAGAATGATACTCAGCTATAAAAGAAAGCAAGAGCCTGATATTTGATAGGAAGTGAATGAACATGGAAGATTCACTGCTAAGTTAAGCAAGCCAGATTGTGAAAGAGAGACATTGTATGTCCCCACTTAATATATACTGAATGTCCACATTTTATATCAGAAACTAAAATATTGGCAGATATAAAAATATAAAGAACAGTTGCAAATACTAGAGACAGTATGGGAGGAGAATGGGAAATGGCAGACAGAAGAATTGAATCAAGGAGAAAAAGGAAGAAGCAAAACATTTAAGGGACACAAAAATTGAAAATTATCTGTTGATGATAACATGTATGATAATATCTTTAGCTGGGTTAATATACACTGCATTCAAACTGGGAAAATTCATTTTACAAACTGTAATGATATACCATGATTGGATGTATAAAAGAAAAGAAAAAGAAAATAAAGTTATTAGTATAAATGAAAAAAAAAAGTTGACCAAATTGAGCTATGAAATCATTCCTCATCCACCATATTCACCATACCTCTCGCCAACCAACTACCACTTCTTTAAACATCTAGACAGCTCTTTGCAAGGAAAATGCTTCAACAACCAGCGGTATATAGAAGGTGGTTTCCAAGAGTTTGTCAAAATCCAAAACACAAATTTTTATACTACAGGAATAAATAAACTTTTTCTTTTCTTGTTGGCAAAAATGTGTTGATTATGAGTTCCTATTTTGATTACTAAAGATGTGTTTAAACCTACTTATAATGATTAAAAGTCATGACCTAAAATTGAGACTAATATATTTTCTTTTGCAAATAAGTTAGTTTATGCCTCTCTTTGGTAAAAGGTGGAATGGAGAGAAAAAAATGTTTCAGAAGAGAATTACAGTGCACTTATTACTAGGTTTTACCTTTGTCCATATCTACTTTTTTAGTTTTTGGTATCCACATACTGTTTGAACAGAATCCTAACCTTTTGTGTTTTCTTGGTTTTAAGTCTTAAGCAAATTTTTCTTAACATTTTTTATTTTGATTTATTAAAGTTAAAATTACTTTTCTTGAAATTAAAAAATACATAAAAAATTAAATACCTATTTAGTGTCCACAGGAAGCTATGTAGCCTCAGGTAGGTGCTACTCTATAGTATATTCATTTTACTCACTGAGTTTTATGCTTAAAGTCAGACATGTGTTCCCAGATATGTATCAGCTGCACTTGTTATTGAAAGTATTTAGATTAATTAAGATCTTCTGTGAATCAATAAAACATGAAAATAAAAGTCATTGAAAGAAATTGTAGACAGTGTGCAAGAATGGTGAGAAATGGCAGAGAGTAAGAGGGAGGAAATCAAGGGGGAAAAAAAGAAGCAAAATATCTAAGAAACAAAAAATGGAAAATTATTTGTTGACAATAACATATATGGCAATATCCTTGATTGAATCAGTATACACTGTATTATGGATGGAAAAACATTTTTTATGCTGTAATGATGTACAGTGAATAAATGTAAAATAAATAAATTTGAAATTAAAATAAAAAAATCATGGTCCAAAACCACAATAGCTTTTGCACCAATCTAATATAGGATGTGAAAAAAATAAAATTTTAGAATAATCTGTGTGGGACAGTCATGTTTGTATTATATTTTTGTATATGAATATATATATAATGGGATCTTTGGAAAGTTCATGGGAAATACATATAAAAAAATCATGCAGGGATTTCAATTTTTGGCACTAAAATAAACTTTTACTTTAATTTCATTTTCATGAATATTTTAAGTCTACTCATGTGTATCTATCTATCTATATCAAATCTATCTATGATCTATCTTGTATATTTTTATTTGCATATATGTGAATATCTTTGAATTTTTAATATGCAGATATTATCTAGCAGAAAACACACACACTTATTGCTTGCAGTACATTTTTCTGTGGAATGAGACAAAGAGCAATGTGCAACTTTTATTTTTTTAAAAAATTTGCCAGAAAGTGTTTGTGCTTGCCAGAGAGAGACAGGGAGAAAGAGAGAGAGAGATAGAAAGCACACCCCAATGATACATGGCCATGACACAATCCCTTCTCTACCCTGTCAGGAATTTGTGCATGCATATGCACATACCTGACATGTTTTTCAAGGTGCTGTGGCCGGGACTTGAATTGTACTGCCTACCATGTGGAATCCTTTCCCCTTATACACCAGGCTATAGTTGCTAGCCCTAGACTTTTTACTCACGTATACTTTTATTTTTTACCAGGAGCATTAGTTTTACAAAATTTGTTAATAAAATATTGTCAAATTTAATTTAATAAAGTTTTATATTAGGTCTTTTACTTAAACGTAATTCAAAAACTGTAGTTTTTCTATCAAATTTAACAGCCATCAGTTTTAATGAACACCTGTGCATTTATTTTGACATTTGGAGAACTATATAATTTCATTTTTGGTTTATTTTATTTGAGTGTACATGCTATTTATTTCCTCATGGTCTTACACTTCTTAGGCGTATATTTAAGTAAATAATGGATTTAATGTCATCAGGCATAAAGCAACATGCCATTGATTCTACAAAAAGATACATCTGCAGAACTTTCTGTCATAATGAGCTACATATCAATGCCAAATTAGGCTTCAAATGAATCAATAAAAATAGAAAACATTAAATGTATTATGTATTCTACCCATGGAGCTGCAAGACAATTTCAAAAATTACAAATGGCACCTTAGTTACATTACATTGATCAATATCCACTGGGCAAACCACTCCTGAGACAACCAAAATTTGGTCACAGAACCACTTGATCATCGTTGAAGTGAACTTGGTGTAACAACGAAATCATGGCCATGTGAAGTGTATCATCCTGATATGTAAACTAAAGTATATTGATTGACATTAATCAAACTATATTCTGCCTCAGCAAAGGAGGAGTCAGAAACTGAAAAAGAACTTGAAAGTGTGGGAGGAAAATGGGGTAGCTGTCCATATAATATTAGGATCATATTTAGATAACTAACTCAGTTCTCCACTGTACCTATTAACTTAATAGATAACATGCATGAAAAATGTCATAATATTCATTATCGGGGCACACATCCATTTTATGGATCATGGAAAAAGAAGTACAGCATAGAAAAATCGAATTCTTAGAGTAAGAGTAAGAAAAAAATCCCACAGTTTTGACAGAAATAAACATGTTTTTATTCTCTTTAGTAGTAAGTCAAATGTTGGGAATTACATGAACCAAAACAGGTGCCCTAGGGAAAAGAAAATAAATTGGTGACTTAAATATAGCTACCTAAATGCTGGTCTTAAATTTTAGTCACTACTTAGACAGTTAGATATTGACCTTAACTCTAAGGTTTTGCGGTACTGGACCATTTTAGATTAATTTCTGGTTATGGTTTGTTTTTCTATTAACCTTGAAAAAACTGCAGTGTCATTTACTCTAAAATTACAATGTTATTGTATGAACTTTTTTTTAGTATTGACTGTTTTATTGTCGTTCTGCTATTGTGACTGTTATTCCATTTTTTTGTTAGTTTTAAAAGTGAATGTTGTGAATAATGTATTAATGATCTTCATATGGTAGCAAAATGATTTGAACATGTACATACTAATGCACTATATTGTTTGCAACAATAGACTCTTGACTTTTCAAGTAATGTATATTCAGTTATATTGAACTATTTGATCTGGGTAACATTTCCTCTGATTTTCATTTGAATTTTTTTAATAATAGCCAACTCAGTATAGGTGGCTACATTTTTATTGTGTGATTCACCTTAAATAATTTAAAGTTTAGTTATTGAAAAGAGTATCACTCTAGTAAAAACATAAATAAAGGGAGATATATTGAATAGAAAGTTATTTGTAATTTAACTTTGAAAGGTCTCCTAGTCACTTCTTTGTGAGATACAACATGTTCACAGCAGTTATTGGAACCTGCTATGCAACTACTTATTTGTAAAGAATGTGAAGATTTACATGTAACTATGGTCACACTTGTGGGCTTTTGTTTTACGTGTGCCATATGCTTAAGGAATAGAAGAATTTATATATATATATATAAAATCAGTCAAGAAAGAGTTATACAATGGGAAAAGATCAGTAATTAAGTTATTGAAGTGATGGTTTATTTAATAAAATAAGGCAAATATAGTATTCCTAAGAATAAGTAGCATCTTTGTATGCTAGCCATGGCAATACAGGCAATACAATTTCTTACAATTTTATTTCTCTGCCTGGTGTGAGTCATTAAGATGAACTGCTTCCTATCTTACCTAATGGGCCACAGTTCTCATCTTTGAAGTTTGTTTCCCTGCCATGCTCTATAGAATTTGATTGAGACTCTTCCTAATGATACAGAGTGTAGCCTTGAACATAACTACTGAGCCCATAGGGGAAATGTTTGAATTTCTTCTTCTTACTTTCATTTCATGTCTATCATATAAGTTTCCAAGCCTTGCAGAGCTTACCTTGACAAAGTCTGTCTTATGACAGAGAGAAAGAAAGTGAGAAAGCAAGCTCCCGAGTCCAGGACTCGAATAGCAGGTCAGGTATGTGGGAGTCCAGTGCCCTAACCACCACACCACCTGCTGGCCCCAACTATAAACCTTTTTATTACCTCCTATCAGACTCATCTACATCCCTAAAGGCTTACATGAAACTAGTATGCATTTCATATACTAAATCTTTTTCTTCTGTCAAATCCTACAACTGGGACCCACTCCTATGACTCTCCTAGATCTTTGTACATTTTTGGAATACTTACCACATTCTACTTAGTTTTTTTTTAATTAATTTATTGATTTCTTTCCTTTTTTTTTGACTTTTTTCTTACTTTTTTATTTTTATTTGTTCCAATTAAAGATATTTTATATATATTATTATCAGCATTTTTATACATTTGTCTTAATGGCTACATAAATTTGATTGTATGAATATACCATAATATCGACCAACAATATTGATTAACAAGTCAATATTGGTCAATATTAGTTAATATCAGCGAGCTATCGATAATATCCCTGACTAATAGTCATTTATAGTTTTTCCCATATTATCTTGATTCCTGTAAGATCTCTTTTTTTTGGAGAGGTTTATGCTGTAGGGCACGTGTGCTCACCAGGAAGACAGAGAGAGACAGAGAGACAGAAAACGAGAAATTTCCCCCTAGTGGGGATGCCCACGCCGCAATCCCTTCCCCTCCATTTTCCTCTCAGGATCTTAGGCATGCACGCACATGCACCCGGCGTGAGTTTAAGCCACCAGGTCCAGGACTCGAACTGTGGTCGACTACATGGGAGTCCAGCGACATAGCCATTATGCTAACGGCTGGTCCCCCCACGTAAGATCTTAACTAATCTAAATAATTTCAATAGCAAGTACAACATACATAAACACATCTGTGAATACATGTCTTTTTTTAGGCATAAAACTCAGTGTGAATAGGAAGAACGTATTATAAAGTAGCACCTAGCTGAGACTCTATAGCTACTGCAGTCACTAAATAGATATTTTTATGTATTTTGTTTTTAAATTTCAAGGAAAGCAATTTTAGCTTTAATAAGTCAAAAATCCAACAATGTTCAGAAAAATTTGCTTAAGATTTAAAGCCAGAAAAAGGATTAAGATTCTGTTCAAACAGTAGGCAGACAGATACTAAAACTCAAAAAAGCAGATATGGACAAAGGTAAAATCTAGTAATAAGTGCACTCTAATTTTATTCTGAAATATTTTTTTCCTCTCCCATTCTGCTTTGTACCAAAGAGGCATAAACTAACTTATTTGCAAATAAATAAGTAAATTTAGTCTCAATTTGGTCTGTTATTTGCGTAAAGCCCCATGAGAATACTAATTGATTTAGGTGACTTTGCTGGAACTTTTTAAAAGGACATTCAGATTAGACTCTCTAAAAAGCCTCCCAATGCTATTGAGCCAATCAAGGACTCACCGTCTGACTGTGCCTTTAAGTACCTGTATTTGAAAGTTTTTTGGGCCCCTCAGGAAGTGACATTCTTTACTTATTTGCCAGACAGAACCATTTATGGTAATAGGCAATCTTTCTAAGAACTTCTGATGGCTTTCTTGAGATCTACCTTAGTTACTTAGCTTTCTGGTTATATCTTCAGAAATTACTTTCCAGTCGAAGCCCTGGCAATAGCCAGCATTTCAATTTTCTGGTGCAAGGCAACAGATATTATTGAACTTATGGCAATAACCATTCTGCCACAAAATAAAAATACCCACAAATATTTTCCAATTACAGAGTGGTCAGGTAGGCAGGAAAGTTTATGTTTCAATTTCCAAAAAAAGTTTAGCAAATTGCTAAACCTATAACCAGCTCAAAGGAAGACAAAAATCTTTAAATCTGGAAAGCAAAGCATAGAAAAAAATCAGTAATGTTTTAGTCAAAAGTCATAAAATTCTATTTCTCCAGTATAGTCTCATGTAATTAATCTTTCTTCTGGTGCATTTGCAGAGTTACTGTGGTCCAATCTTTCAGTTTAAATTCTGGAAGTTAAAATTCAACGTTATTATTGATCTTTTCGGACTCGTTGCTACCATTACGTTGGCCATTTTCTTAGTTGTTTTTGTTCTCTTATTTCTGTGTGTGTCTAGTTGTCCTGGTATAGCAGTCACTTCAGAACTTCTTAGAGAGCTGGTCTGGTGTTAGTAAATCCTTTCAGGTTTATGTGAGATTGTATTTTCTTTTCTTCCCATATGAAGTATAATCTTGTCAGGTGTAATAGTCTTGGTTGAAATTGTTTTTCACATAACACTCTGAATATATTTTCTCATTCTTTCCTTGCTTGCATTGTTTCCTATGAGAGATCTGGTGTTAGCCTGATGAAATAACCTTTGTAAGTAATTTGATGTTTCTCTCTTGCCAATTTTAGTATCTCATCTTTTTCTGTGTTTTGGTCTATCTGGCTATGATGTGCCTTGGAAAAGATCTTCTTGGGTTGATTCTATGTGGGGTCCTCTGTCTTTCTTGGGTCTGGATCTTTGAATACCTTCCTAGGTTTGGAAAGTTTTCTTCCAGGATTTCATGGAATAGTTAACAATATCTTTATAAGTTTTTTCACATTCTGGAGACCGATTATCCAGATGTTTGGGTGCTTAATGGTGTCTAGTATTTCTTGTATATTATGTTCATTTTTCTGGGTAATTTTCTCAGTCTATATAATGATTTTTTTCTAGATCAGATTTTTTATCTTCTACATCTGAAATTTGATCTTCTGTCTGATCTAATCTGTTTTTAATAGTTTCAAGGGAGGTTTTAATTTCTTGTATTACAGCCTTCATCTCTAACAATTCCATTTGATTCTTTTTTATGGTGAGTATTTCTTCTTTAGATTGTGGAAGAACTTCCTCACCACCTGGAATCCATTGTCCCTTTTCTCTTGCATGTTCTAGAGCTCATCGTCTCTATTCTCTTGCATCTCTATTAGTTTAGTCACTATGAATATTCTGAAATCGTTATCTGACATATCTATGAGTTCTAATGAAATGTCTGTGGGTAGTGAGGGGTTGTTCTTTTTCTTGGGGGAGAGATATTTTCTTGGTTTCTCATATTTCTTTTTTTTATTTATGTATTTATTTATTTATTAATTTTTTTACATTAGTTCACAATACATCATTACAGTATACAAAATGAATTTTCCATCCAAAATACATTGCCTATTGGCACAATCAATCACATCAACATACGTGTTACCAAGAAATAATTTTCCATTTCTTATGTCTTGTATATTTTGCTTTCTGTTTTTTTGCCATCCTTGATTCCCTATCCCTAACCCTCCTCCCTCATTGTCTCTGGTATCCATGGTTGCTTTCTATGCCTTTCCCTCCATTTAATTGATTTGCTAATGAACTTAATTTGTCTAAATATTTGCAATAGCAAGCGCAGCTGATATATACACACACATGAATCCATGTCTGACTTCAGGCATAAACCTCAGTGAGTAGAATGAACATACTATGAAATAGTACCTAGCTGGGACTATATAGCTTATTGTGGTCATCAAATACACAGTTTTCTTTTTTTAATTTCGATAACAGTTTTAGTGTTTTTTTTTCTTCTAAAAGTTTTTTTTTTTTTATCAATTTACATTAATCCCCTGAGCATCATCACAACATACTAAATGTGGTTTCCCATCTAGAATAAACTGCATAGTGGCTTAATCATGCATGTTATCATCAATAATACTCCATTTCTACTTTCAAATATATATGTTTTTTACCCCATGTCTGACCCGCTGCCCTTTCCCACCCTCTTATTACACTATCTCTGCTGTCTACAGTTGTCCTCAATTCCTTTTCCCCCTATATTTTGTTGATCACACAGTATCATAGGTAATCTAACTACTTTCAATAGCAAGTTCAGCTGGTGGTTTCAAGAAAAGCAGTTTTGAACTGGTAAGGATATTTCCTTGAAGCTTAAAGCCTAGAAGCAGGTTAGTATTCTGTTACAAATAGTAGGTACATGAATCTAATGACAGCTCAAGACAGGACAAAAGTCCTTAAAACCGGACAACAAAGCTTAGAAGAAAAGCAGCAATACTTTAGTCAAGTCACAGAATGCTGTTTCATCAGTTCAGTCTCATGTACTTAATCTTTCATCTGTTTCTGTTGAGGTTTGATCTTCTAGATTGAACTCTGGGATGTAATACTCAACTCCACACTTTGTCCCTACAATTAAGTTGCCCATTTTCTTAGTTTCTGAACTCTTATTTCTGTGTGTCTGCATTTAATTTTGCTGACATAGCACTCCCTTAAGAATTTCTTGGAGATCTGGTCTGGTGATGGTAAATTCTTTCAGGTTTTGTTTATCTGGGAATGTTTGTGTCTTTTCTTCCCAAATGAACGATAATCTTGCTGGGTACAGAATTCTCGGTTGAACTTGCTTTTCCCTTAATACTTTGAATATATTTTCCCAATCTTTCCTCGCTCACATTGTTTCCAATGAGAGGTCTGCTGTTAGTCTGATGGGATACCCTTTGTAGGTAACTTGCCGTTTTCTCTTGCCAGTCTTAGCATCTTGTTCTTGTCTTTGTCTGTGGTTTTGGTCAGTCTGGCTATAATGTGTCTTGGAGAAGATCTTCTTGGGTTGATTTTATTTGGGGTCCTCTGTATTTCTTGGGACTGAATCTTTGAGTGCCTCTCCAGGTTTGGAAAGTTTTCTTGCAGGATCTCATGGAATAGATTACCAATGCCCTTATGAGTCTCTTCACCTTCTGGGATGCCTATTATCCCAGATGTTTAATTGTATCTAGTATTTCTTGTATATTATTCTCAAATTTTTTGGCCATTTTCTGTTTTCATGGTGGGATTTTCTAGGCCAGCAATTTTCCCTTCTACATCTGAGATTCTATTTTCTGTATGATCTAGTCTGCTTTTAATACTTTCAAGGGAAATTTTGACTTCTTGTATTATAACCTTGATCTCTAACAGGTCCACCCGATTCTTTTGTAAAGTGTGAAATTCCTCTTTTAGATCTTGCATGAATTTCCTCATCTCCTGGAACTCTTCAACTCCTTTCTCCTTCCTCTTCAGCAGTTCCTTGTCTCTCTTCTCTCCCATCTCTGTTAGCTTTGCCATTGTGAATGTTCTGAATTCTTTATCAGACATTTCCATGATTTCCATTGAACTGTGTGTGGATGAAGACGAGTTATCCTTTTCCCTTGGAGGAGAGGTATTTTCCTGCTTCCCCATATTCCTTGTGGTCCTGCAGCGATTTCTAGTCATCTGGTGGATGGTCGGTTTCTTCCCAAACTTGGATGTTCAATCTGAGGGTCGAGGAGTATGTAGAAAAGGAAACAGAGAGAGGGAAACAATAGCAACAACAGCAAAAAAAAAAAAAAAAAAAAAAAAAAAAAAAAAACAGACAAGAAACCGAGAAAAAGAGAAGAAAAAATGAAGAGAAAAACTTTTAAATAAAACTAAAAAAAATTAATATTCTAAAAAATTTCAATAAAACCCAAAAATTAGAAAACTGCGTGGCGCGCAAGCGCACCACACGAAATGGCTAGATCGCAGGAGCCATGGAGC
Organism: Tupaia tana; assembly: GCA_026018925.1. Taxonomy (NCBI): domain Eukaryota; kingdom Metazoa; phylum Chordata; class Mammalia; order Scandentia; family Tupaiidae; genus Tupaia; species Tupaia tana. Next base: position 60,475,547 of record JAKSZU010000009.1, on the reverse strand, counting down.
TGTTTCTTGAAGAAGGCCTGTTCTGTTCCCTTCCGCCTCTCCTGGGTTGGGAGGGGGAGAGGGAATTATTAACAAGATAAAGAGCTAGGAGGGGCCAAAAGGCCCAGGAAAATGCCTCACCTAAAAAATTCTAAAAAGCAAAAATTTAAAAGAAAGAGAGAGAAGACAGAGACAGAAGTAGAGAGAGACAAAGACAGATACAGAGACAGGAGGCCTGAAAGGGGTCTTCCTACCATGCGAGTTTTGTATGTTAGAGGCTGAATTATCAGTGGGACCTCTTCATTTCTTCGTTTCCCCCAAAATGGCTAGTTCCCAGGTGCCATGGAGCTGTCTCTTAAAGAAGGCCTATTCTGTTCCCTTCCGCCTCTCCACATGAGTTTTGTATGCTTGAGGCTGAATTATCAGTGGGAGCTCTTCATTTCTCCGTTTCCCCCAAAATAGCTAGATCCGATTTCTCATATTTCTTTGCCTCTGTGGTGGTTTCTAGTAATCTGATGTATTATACATCTCTTCCTAAATTCTTGAAGTTCAATTTGAGTGTTCAAAAGCATTTGGGAGGAGGTGATCTACAATCTCTGCTGTTCTATTTCCCTGACACTCATCAAACAACCTGCACTTTTGTTGTTGGAACTGGATATTACAAAGGCCTCCAGATTTCTAGAGAACAGGTGCACCTGGGCTGAACTACTAGGTTTCAACTGAGAGTTCAGAGGTGTGTGAGAGGAGATGAGCTGTGCTCTCTCTGCAACTTTGCCCTTCTCCGTGCTGCTCACTCTGCTCTCTTTTCTCTGATTTTCAGTTCTTTGTTGGCTTTCAGTTACTTTTGGCTAATTTGTTGGAGAACGTTTCTGCAACTATAAGCTTGAGTGCTTCCCTTTACTGTAAAATACTTCTGTGCCAATTTCTGTTTTCTACTGTGTTTTGTAATATGGCATCCACAGAAAGAAATTTGAGTTCAGATTTATGAAGAGGAATTTCTCCCTTTGTGCAACTCTAAGCCTAGAAAAATTCAGAGATTTGGCTACTATGTACATAGGCCTGTGTGTACACTCACTGCCTGGAAGCTGAGCAGAAAAATAAGAAAGTAAGGTAGGGGAAGAGCATACAAAAAGAAAAAAAAGTTGAAATACACACACAGAAAAACTACTTGCCATGCTGGTATATTGCACAAAATGAACAAAGCACCTCAGATGCATATGTCTCCTTTGCGCCTATTGTGTGTAGGGGGAGGAGAGTAAAGAATTAGCAAAAGAAAGGATTTTAAAAAGGTGAGAGAAAGGAAATAAAAGAAAAAAAAACCTTAGATATAGAAAAAAAAGTTTTTTTTTTTTTTTCTCCTACCTTTCTGGCTATGGGCCTGGGAAGTGAATTGGAAGAAGGGGCTGTAATTCAGGGCTGCTGAACCCTCAAATTTGCCTCAGAAATGAGCAGAGCATCTCAGGTACAGATGCCTCCCTGCAATGGCCCTGTCCTTTCTAGCTATGGGCCAGGGAGGTGAGCTGGAAGAGGGAGGCTGAAACTTGGGGCTGCATAGCCCCCATGTTGGTCCCAGAAATGAGCAGAGCACCTCAGATGTAGATGTCTCCCTGCAATGCCCCTGTCATATGTCCATTCTACTTAGTTTTTGTCTTAACTATAATTAAATAGTAATCCATTTAAGTAAATGGAAGTTGCATACCTCTGAATGAAAACTTAGCCTAAAAGTTCCTTCAGTATGTACTTTGTATTTTGTTCTTAATATTTACTTTATACCCTGGTTTTTATTATTCTAGTTCATTGATAAACTGAAATAAATCTTTTTCACAGTAATTATTAATTCTTTGTAATGAAGATGCGTATTATAATTTTGGTGATTGCTCCAAGGATTATGCAATTCATGGTAAACAGTATAAAATTATACACTTCAAAGCACTGGGGGTCAGCAGGTGGTGTGGTGGTTAAGAGCACTGGACCCCCCCATGACCGACAGTGGTTCGAGTCTTGGACATTTCGGCTTACTTTTTCATTTTCTTTCTCTCTCTTACCCTGCCCCGTGCTGGTCAGATTAAAATAAATAAATAAATAAATAAATAAATAAATAAATTTCAAAGCATTGAAATTTAGGAAAGGCCAAATTACCTAGGACAATTGACATTCGATATTAACAGAAAGAACAATACCTTCTACAATTATTACGTTTGTATTTATTTTGTCACACTGTGGACACCAAGTCTTTGTATACAAAATAATCTCGAAAACAAGTAAAATAATGTGTATTGTCCATGTTGAACATACTTCAATAGAAAAGTATTATCTTTAATAATTTTGTCAACTTGCTGAGAAATTACCCATTCGTACAAATTTATAGCAAACTATAATAAATGTTCATATTTTATTGGTGTTTTTCAGTAGGTTATTTTACATATGATAATGTTGTGTATTCAATAGTATGATAGGATTTAAACTGATGGAATGTATAATGAATACGGAAAAAGCTACAAGCCAGAAGTTGCAATGCAAAAAGTAGGGAACGTGTTTTTCTTCATTTATTTGGCATGCTGAGTACTTCTGAAAGCCATCGTGGTATAACTAGGAGAATAGGCACCTCCTGAGGTATAATTGGAGGCTCAGTAGGATGGAGGTGAGTAGGAGTGGGTGGGTTTTGAAAGAACTGTTGATTTGTATTATTCACTGTTGATAGTGGGAAATTCTATGCCTATGGATGAAACAAGCCTAATCTGTCTTTTCAGTCTACATTTGACTTCTCCTTGTCTTTTCTTTTAATATCACTTTGACAAAATAAGTTATTTTAGAATCCTTGAAGCAAAATAATTATTGAGCAGTTGGAAGAGAAGTCTGGATACACAGATATTCTCAATGGCCCTGCACACACATTTAAGAAAGATATTATTTACAGTGAGTATATTTAGTTAATCAGTGTTCCACTAAGGATGAATTTCTTCTTATATTAACAATAAATAATCACTTTTATTTTCTCTGTCTTGTCTCTTGAAGCCACAGTTTCAGTAATAAAAAGGGATTATAATGGTACCTACCTCACGGGATTAATTTGAAGGCCAATCCAGGAAACACTAACTCATAACAAGTACTCATTATTGTGCTTTTTGTAATAATAATAGTAATTTGGGTGAATGCTTTACTTTCTTTCTATATGAAAACGCAATGTTTTTTTTACATTTTTTTCCTCTTTAATCTGAAACCGCTTTGACTCAAATCCTTCAGTTCCTTAGACCAATGTATATCCTTTCTCGCTCAATTCCAAACAATAAAACGTGTTTGCATGTTTGAAATCTTTATATATCAGCATATTAGCTCAAAACTCCTTATTTTGTGTATCCCTGGGCTTTGCTGTCCTCCAGAAGTCTTCCATTTCTCACTTGTCTCTGTCTGGGAGTATTTGACTGTAGATATATGCAGTTATCTGGCCTTGATTCAGGGTAAATTTTAGTCATTTCCTGACCATATTTCTAACCTCTCAGGATCCTTTGAAATTCTCTCTTGGCTGATTCTGATCAGATTTGACTTAAGCTCTTCTGTGGATTTCATACATAAACTCCTGGCATTTTCCAAATTTAAGACACATTTTTTCATTGAGACTGAACATTTTCCAGGGCCTGATTACTTTACTTGTTTTGAGTTTTGTTTTAATTAAGTAGAATTTGAGGATTCATTCCCTGGGAGGGCTGTTAGCTACACTGTGCTCCTAGCCAAAGCCTGTTTCCAGCTCCTGTTGGCAGATTGTGTCATAAACCTGGTTGCAGACTTAGCTCCAGACCCTAGTCATTGAAAAAAACTTTTTTTCTTTACATTTTTCCACAAACATTTACTTTACATATCAAAAAAACTTTAGCTCATACTCTATAGCTCTTGACAGTTAATAGACAACTTTCAAAATTTCAAAGTACTGAATTTTAAAGATAATGTTCAAAATATTTCTTAAAATTTTGTATAATTTTGTTTGTGACTCTATAACAACAGAGTCAGTATGGTTTTAAATATGCTTGAGAAAATATTTACATGTAAACTACTCAAATTATTGAAAAGCAAAGGCACAGCACACAAGTCACACATAAAACTTCTCAATTTAGCCTGCTTACCAAGTATTCTGTGATATACCATCTGCTAGCAAAGATCAGTCTCTTTTTCTTCCTTCAAAGTCTTTCTCAAGATAATCATCTGGTGTAGTTGCTCTTTTGCCATCTCTTGTGATTATAATGCTGGGCCGGAAAAATCGAAGTTTTTTATGTTTTAAAGTCTTTCATATATCTTCTCTAATCCTCTCTGCCAAGCAGAACTATTTATGGTGCCAGGCCATCTTTCTAAGAGCTTCTGTTGGCCTACTTGAGATCCACCTTAGGACCATAGATTTCTGATTAATCTTCAGATATGACATTCCAGTCAAAGCCCTGCCCAATAATGAGTATTTCCAATTTCTGATTCAATGCAACAAGCATTATTGAACTTATGCAAATAACCCTTCTGCCACAAAATAAGAATACTCCCAAATATTTTCCAATTACAGAGGGCTCAGGAAGGAAGAAAAGCTTGTTTCCATAGTTGGAAATAAACATGTAAAGTGTGACAAATATTATTTCAATGTTAATAATGAATGCAGATAGTAATAATTAGATTTTTGACATTTGATTCTTATGCCATTGCCCCTAACTTGTTCAAATTATGCTTGGAATTTTATAGATATATAAATATATATTGATATTTTATAGATATATAATATAAATATACATAGATTATATAATCTTCATGTAATGATGTGATGGTAGTCTAGTTTGCAAAAACATGAATAATTATGTATTTTGTGTTGTTTTTCTTTTTTTTAGAATTCTTTTTTTTTTATCAATTGTAATACATATTTAGATTCACATAGCCACCATCACAAGTTGGAATACAGAGCAGTTTCACAGTCTCCCAAATGGCCTCATGCTATCTCTTTATATTTGCACTTCCACCCCACCTAGACATCTGGCAACCACTGATATGCCCTCCATTACTATAGTTTTTCTATCTATTTTCTTAAAAGTATTTCTTTTTTTTCTTTTTGAGAGATTTTCACTATAGGGCGCATGCGTGCGCTCGCCAGACAGACAGAGAGAGACATAGAGACAGAAAGCGAGAAATCACCCCCCAGAGGGGATGGTCACGCCGCAATCCCTTCTCCTCCATTCTCCTCTCGGGATCTTGGGCACGCACGCACACGTGCCTGGCGTGAGTTTTAAGCCACCGGGTCCAGGACGCGAACTGTGGTCGACTACGTGGGAGTCCAGCGACATAGCCATTATGCTAACTGCTGGTTCCCAAAATATTCCTTTTTTTTGTTGTTAATTCAAGCATTTATTCAACAAACATTTATTAACATACAGGTTCTGAAAAATACGAAGAGAAACAAAAATACTTTTCTTCATTGATGGGACCCACAATACAGTGACCACAGGGCAAATGAGCTATATAAAAAGAACTTCAAAAATCTTTGTTCCTCCTGAAACCTTTTTATTAATTAATTAATTTACATTCATCCCCTAATCATCGTCACGTCATACAAAAAGTGGTTTTCCATCCAGAATACACTGCCCAGTGGCTTAATCATGTACATTATCATCAATAATTTTCCATTTCTAGTTTCACTTGTTTGTTTATTTATTTATTTATTTATATTTACTCCTGTGTCTGACCCTCTGCCCTTTCCCACCCTCCTCTCACATAATCTCTGATGTCTACCGTTGTCTTCCATTCCTTTCCCCCCCCCCACATTTTATTGATCCCACAATTTCTTACATAATTTAACTACTTTCAATAGCAAGTTCAACTGGTAATTTCAAAAAAAGCAGTTTTGAATTGGTAAGGAAATTTGCTTAAAACTTAAAGCCTGGAAACAGGTTAGTATTCTGTTCAGATAGTAGGTATATGAACCTATTGACAGCTCAAGACAGGACAAAAACTCTTAAAACTGGACAACAAAGCCTAGAAGAAAAGCAGCAATATTTTAGTGAAAAGGCACAGAATGCTATTTCACCAGTTCGGTCTCATGTACTTTATCTTCTGTTGTGGTTCGATCTTCCCGATTGAATTCTGGGATATAATACTCAACTCCAGACTTGTCCCTATGATTAAATTGGTCATTTTCTTGTTTTTTAAACTACTATTTCTATGTGACTACATTTAATTTTCCTGACATAGCACTCCCTTGAGAACTTCTTGGAGATCTGATCTGGTGCTGGTAAATTCTTTCAGGTTTTGTTTATTTGAGAATGTTCTTGTCTTTTCTTCACATATGAAGGATAATCTTGCCGGGTACAGTATTCTTGACTGAAATTGCTTTTCTCTTAACACTTTGAATATATTTTCCCATTCTTTCCTTGTTCGCATTATTTCTGATGAGAGATCTGCTGTTAGTCTGATGGGATATTTGTAGGTAACTTGCTGTTTCTTTCTTGTCAATTTTAGTATCTTGTCTTTGTCTGTGGTTTTGGTCAGTCTGGCTATAATGTATCTTAGAGATCTTCTCTGGTTGATTCTATTTGGGGTCCTTTGTATTTCTTGGGACTGGATCTTTGAGTGCCTCTCTAGGTTTGGAAAATTTCCTTGCAGGATTTCCTGGAATAGATTATCAATGCCCTTACGAGTCTCTTCGCCTTCTGGAATGCCAATTATCCTGATTTTTTGGACATTTGTTAATATCTAGTATTTCTCATGTATTATTCTCAAATTTTTTGGCAATTTTCTCAGTTTTCATGGTGGATTTTTTTTTTTTTGGCCAGCAATTTTCCCTTCTATGTCTGAGATTCTATTTTCTGTATGATTTATACTGCTTTTAATACTTTCAAGAAAGAATTTGACTTCCTGTATTATAGTCTTCATTTCTAACAGTCCTGTTTGATTTTTTTGTAAAGTGTGAAATTTCTCTTTTAGATCTTGCAAGAATTTCCTCACCTCCCAGAACTCATCAGCTCCTTTCTCCTTATTCTTCTGTAGTTCGTTGTCTCTCTTCTCTTCCATCTCTGTTAGCTTCACCATTATGCATGCTCTAAATTCTTTATCAGACATTTCCATGATTTCCATTGAACTGTCTGTATATGAAGAGAAGTTATTCTTTTCCCTTGGAGGAGAGGTATTTTCTTGCTTTCCCATATTTCTTGTGGTCCTGTGGTAATTTCTAGTCATCTGATGGAAAGTGTGTTTCTTCCCAAACTTGAAATTCAGTCAATGGATTTGTGGGCTGGACGCTGACTTATCAGTAGAAAATCTTATTTTCTTTATTTCCTGAACTCACTAGTTCTCAGGAGCCATGAAGGTGTCTTCTGCGGCCTGCTCCCTTGCCTCCTAGATTTATTTTCTTTAACTTTATTTATTTATTTACTTATTTTAGTTTGTCCACAGAGGAACAGAGTGAAAGAGGGAGAAAGAGAAAGTGAGAACACAAGCCACCACATCCAGGACTCAAACTCCAGTTAGGCATGTGGGAGTCCAGCACCCTTAACCACCACACCACCTCCCAGCACCTAGATTTTGAGTTTTTAAGTACATTTTTAAAGAGGTTTTGCCTTAGGGTATGTGCATTTGCTGGAGAGAGATATAGAGAGACAGAGACAATGAGAGGGAACCTGAGAAATCACCTGCGGGGAAGTGATCACACTGCAATCTTGTCTCCTCCATTCTCTTCCCAGGATCTTGGGCATGCACGTACATGTGCTAGATGTGAAGCCATCGAGTTCAGGACTTAGACCAATGTTGGTCTTAAGGGAATCCAGCAATGTAATTGTTATGCCATCTGCTGGCTCCTTAAATGACAATCTTAAAGAAGTGAAATGTTAAACTTTTAAGGAGGACTATGTTTTCACAGTATTGCATGCATATTTTTGTATAAAATATCTATTAATGCATTTTTAAAAGTCTGAATCCTTTTAGTGTATCACAAATTCGCTGTATCCACTTATAAGTTTTTAGTATGAATAGTAATATGACTTTTCCTTATGACTTCCATAAAAAAATAAAAAAGCAAAAACTTTAAAATAAATATGAGCTATTCGCTACAAATTTTATCTTTTAATATTAAAATTTAGTTTTTCAAACCAGAAGATTATATAGATTCACCATACATATAATGCTCTACTTCATTATTAACCTCTTAAAATGTATCTTCAGAAAAAAGTCAAGACCAATACATTCACTGTGCTACCCTTGCTATTCATGAAAGAAAATCTTTTCTACCATATTTTTCTGATAAGATGGTTGCACCAATGTGGAGGAAAATTTAAAGTCACAACTTATTTCTTTTAATTGCAATGAAAGCCTTAAGAAAGTGGTGAGTAAGCAAAACTCTATTTGCTTCTTGTCTAGACCCCACTCTGTCTCCCCTAGGACAAAGGTTATGAGATTTAAAGGTCCTTAATTTCTTACTTCCTTGAAGCAAACTACCAATCTACTCTTATATCTCTAGGACATTATTTTTAAAAATTGTTTTGTATGTATTTTTAATTTACATTTAATCACTGTATATCTTTACAATGTACAACATGGTTTTTCTTGGTATGAATATAGTGCATATTAGTCAAATCAGAGACATTACCATATACATTATAATCAACAGATAATATTTCAATTTTGCATCTAGTAAATGTTTTATTGTTTTTCCCCCTGATTTCCTCTCTCTCATGCCCTATTACCCATTTCCTGTTATCTACCCCTTCCCATACTGTCTCTAATATCTTAAATTGTCCTCCTTGCTATTATAACTTCCAATCATTCAGTTTCTTCTATAACATGCAGACATTTGATATATATTAAGCAGGGCCATGCAATGCTTGTCTTTCATAATCTGACTTGCTTCACTTAGCATAAAATCTTCTATATTTATCCACTTTGTATCAAGTGTCAGGGTCTCATTGTTGTTTATGGCTGAGTAGTATCACATAGAGTACATGTGCCACAATTTTTTCAATCAACTCATCTGATCTTGGACATTTGGGTTGAGTACTTTCAGCATCAATTTCTTTTTCTGCAAAAAAGCTTCAACCCCACTCTATCAGCCTCTCAACTTGTGATATGGGAACCTGGGGCAAGGCAGAGTTGATGACTCTGGCAGTGAGTAAAGTCTCATATTGCTTATTTTCCCACAGAGAAAAATCTTGCTAATATCATCCCCCCTAGAAACTGCAGATAACCAAAACAAGTAGCATTTGAGTGAGATTTTTAGTGATATGTTGTGACTTTGTTAAACTAATTATTTCCCTAATTTGAATATTTGGTTTATTTTATTTTCATTTCCATATGTTAAAGTGCCCTCAGAAAAGCAAAAGAGAAAGACTATTTCTTTGTTTTTTTTTTGAGAGGTTTTTTTTTTTTTTCTTATTGGGCACGTGTGCTCGCCAGAAAGACAGAGGAGAGAGACAGAGAGATAGAAAGCTAGAAATCACCCCCCAGAGGGGATGGCCACGCCACAATCCCTTCTCCTCCATTCTCCTCTCAGGATCTTGGGCATGCACGCACATGCGCCCGGCATGAGTTTAAGCCACCGGGTCCGGGACTCAAACCGTGGTCTACTACATGGCAGTCCAGTGACATAGCCATTACGCTAACTGCTGGTCCCAAGACTATTTCTTTCTACCTTTCTTTTGTTTTGAGAGGTTTTTGCTATCTTTCTTTTGTTTTGAGAGGTTTTTGCTATAGGGAGCGTTTGCTCGCCAGAAAGAGAGAGAGAGGCAGAGAGACAGAAAGAGAGAAATCACCCCCCGGGGGGGTGGCCATGCCACAATTCCTTCTCCTCCATTCTCCTCAGGATCTTGGACATGCACGCACACACGCCCAGAGTAGCCGCTGGGTCTACGACTTAAACCGCAGTCGACTACAGAGAAGTACAACGACAGCCGTTACACCAACTGCTAGTCCCAAGGAAGACTATACTATTTCTTTAAGAAAGTAGAGAATAAAATGTCTTTTTGTAATACCTGCTCATAATCATGGTCATTCATGGCAGATGTAGTGACCACGTTCATTACCCTACCTGAAGAGCCCTTGGTGATTATATTAAGAAAGGACATGGATATTTTGTGTGGGAAATCTTTAGTAGTTGTGCTTCTTAGATTGAGTTTGTAATGGTAAACTCAAGGTACTAACTACTCTCTTTATAACTTATGACAATTAACGTCAATATGTCTAAACTGTGGAAGCAATAATATTGGGTCATTGGAAAAGTCTATTTTGGATAGAAAAAATACATCATGACTTTTTCAACAACCCAGTAGGAATTACAGGATGAGGACATTTAAGCCCACATTGGTTTTACCTGTGGCATGCTATAATTTCTTTCAGATTATAAACAAACAAAACTGTCTTTGACCCTGTGTCCATTTCTACAGTATTTAACTTGCCTTCCTCTCAAAGCAAATGAACCAGGTAGAGGAGTGTAAAACCTGCTGTCTATACTTTTTAATCTACCATCCATTTTTAACCAACTATGGTCTAGCTGTTGCTCCTCTGAAATTACTCTCACTAATAAGGCCATGAATGACCACTTAATTGATAGTCAAAGTGGTATCTGGATATAGTCTGTATTTCATCATGCATTAACTTTATAAATTTCAGTAATTTAGCAACTATGTGACCTAGTTTTCTTAGCTATAAAGTAGGAATAATAATAGTACCTATCTCACAGTGTCGATATAAAGATGAAATGTGATAATATATGTCTAGGACTAAAAACAGTCTACGGCTCAACTAATGTTAACTATTATTCCTTTTTCTTGACCTCTTTGTGATGTTCCACACTACTATCCTTTTTTAAAATTCCTCTAGTTCTCTCTCCTTGTTTTCCATTAAGCTATTCTTTCCTGAATTCTTTTTTGCTTTGCTAATTATTTATTTATTAATTTTTCTTGAAAGCTCCTCTTCCTCTAACCATTTTCATGTTAGTATCATGTGAAATCTGAATTAATATCGTGGCTTTGCCACTTAAAAATTTGGTAAGTTTGGGCAAGTGACTTAACATTCTTGAACCATTGTTTATGTATTTTAAAAAATGAGCATTTAATATATCCTCCTCCAAAGTTTGTTATAAGGATCATTAATTATTATTTTAACAAATATTTATTGGGTTTCTACTGTGTGCCATACATTGCTTTAGGCACAGAGAATACAGTGGTAAGTTAAGTAGATATGATTTTTCTGTTCCCTTAAGAAACTTATATTCTAGTTTGGGGAAATAGATAATAAGTATAAGATAAATTCAGATTGAAATAAGTTGTAAATATAAAGGAAATTGCTAATATGCTAGAGAATTTCTGAGGTGGGACTGAGTAATTTGTATTTGTGGCAGAGGTCAGAAAAAGTCTCATAAGGAAGTAACATTTGAGCTGAGACCTTGAAACAAAGAAGAAAACCTGATATTATAAAATCATCAGGCACAACATTCCACAAAGAAGTAACAACTGCTGAGGCCTAAGGTGGATAAAAGCTACCCAAGGAACAAGAAGACAATCAATATTTTTAGCGTAGCATGAACTAAGGGGAGGGTGATACAAGCTGAAAGAATTTAAAATAGGAGAGGACTACATCTTTGCATTTTAAAAGATCACTCTGGCTACTATATGTAATGTGAATTAGAAACTGATAAGGAGTGGGATCAAGGAGATTAGTGGGGAGGTACTGCAATAATTCAGGTGAGAGAATGATTTCATCTTGGACTAGATTGTACTGATGGCAGTGGAGAGAAGTGGATAGATTGATTCAAAATGTATTTTAGATGGAATTGCTTGTGGATCAATGTGAGGTGGGAAAAAGTATATGCAAAAAGGAATCAAGGAAAATCTAGTGTGACCTCAATTAATTAGGTACATGGTAGTACTGTTTACTGTGATGGAGAACACAGAAACATTTCTTTTTTGAGGTATATATTAAATGCATGGAATGCATTTAGTACATTGCTTAGTACAGAATAGGTGCTCAATAATTGATAAATATATATATTATATATATTATATATGTTATATATAATATATATATACACACAAATACACACACACATATAATATGTATGTGTGTTTGTGTGTGTGTGTGTATGTGTGTGTGTGTGTGTGTGTGTATTTTTCTTGGGCTCTTTTTCCTTATTCTTTTATTTATTGACTCAGGCAATATCAATCTCTATCATGATTTCAAATGCAACCTGTATACTGTATTGCAAATCTGAAATGAGATCTTTGTTACTTTTCTAAACTGTGAGTCATAGGAAGGAAGAAATCTTCAAAGTTGTTGTTTTTTCATGTCTAGAACCTTGTATAGTGTCTTGCATATAGGTGAAAAGGAAGGGAAGAAAGAGAGGAAGAAAGCAAGGAAGTGACAGAGAGAGAGAGAATAAATGAGGGAAAAGAGGGAACTAAAATTTGCCTGTAAATCAAATGTGTTTTCAAGTGACAACCATGATGCTGGGCACGCAATAGATATTCATTTAATACCTGTTGAGTAAGAGTTGACCGCATTGAGAAAAAGAGCATTCATCCAAAAGATCATTAAGATCCTATAGAAATTTATTATTCATCTTTAACTTCTTCCACATTATAAAAATATTACATACACAGTGTAGAATATTAAGAAATATGGGGACCAGCAGGTGGCGTGGTGGTTAAGGTGCTGGACACTCCCACATGGCTGACCACGGTTCAAGTCCTGGACCTGGGAGCTTGCTTTCTCACTTTCCCTCTCTCTCTCTCTCTGTCTCTCTCTCTCTCTGGTCAAATTAAAATAAATAAATGAATAAATAAAATAAAAAATAAATCTTAAAAAGAAAGGTTTAAAAGAAAATTAAGAAATACAAATAAAAACATTAAGAAAAAAATAACTTAGAATCTCACCATCTGGATATAACCAATATTTAATATTTAGGATATAACCAATATTTAACATTTACTTATAGGTTTATACTGTTTCATACTGTTTCATGACCATGTTTATCAAGTCATTTTAATTAGAAAATGCAGCTAAAGTTATATAGATTATAACCTGCTTTTACAGTAAATTACATTATGAGATTTTTCTTATGTTTAAACATATTTTTAGCTTTTTGATACTCAAAGTAAGATAAACATCAGTGTATATATGCCTCTGTGTTAAGCTGTGCCGAACTCTGATTATATTGATGACTGGAAGAAGTTGCTACAAGTAGAATTACTGGGTTAAATTGTATGCCCATTTTTAATTGAGACAGATATTGCCAAAACAAATTCATGTAAATTGTGCACTCTAAAAGCAGTATATGAATGTGCTTATTTCCTTGCACCCTTGCCAAACATAGATGCCATAATTTGGAAATATGTATTCTAATTTTCCATGTGGTTGCTATTATAACAATTATATAATTATAATAACTATATAATATAAATATGTTATTATATCCTCATGACTATTATAATAAACATTTTTTACAGGTTTTTGCTATAGGGTGCGTGAGCTCACCAGAAAGATAGAGAGATAGAAAGTGAGAATTCATCCCCCGGGGGGATTGCCACGTCGCAATCCCTTCTCCTCTATTCTCCTCTCAGGATCTTGGGCACACACGCACACTCGCCCAGCGTGAGTTTAAGCCACCAGGTCTGGGACTTGAACCGCAGTCGACTACATGGGAGTCCAGCAACATAGCACTTATGCCAACTGCTGGTCCCTATAATAAACATTTTTATAGTCCTACTGGGATCGAATATTTTTTATATGTTAATGATTATTTTTATTTTGTCTTTCATGAGTGACATTTCTTAGTTTCTAATAAAATGGGTGACTATAATTTTTGCAATATATAGAGCTTTTTATTTACTGAGGGTGTTTATTTTTGTGTCTATTATGCATCCTATCTTTTAAGAGGTTTTTGCCTTAAGGTGTGTGTACTTGCAGGAGAGAGAGAGAGACAGAAAGAGACAAAGAAAGTGAGAGGGAAAGTGAGAAATTACCCCCCAGGTAGGATGGCCATACACAATCCCTTCTCCTCCATTCTTCTCCTGGGATCTTGGACACAAAAGCACACGCACCCAGCCACTGTGGAGAATGATATGGAGGTTCCTCAAAGACCTTCACATAGAACTACCATATGATCCAGCAATTCCACTCCTGGGTATCTACCCAAAGGAGAGAAGAGCACTCAGTTGGAAAAGGACTTGCGCATGTATATTCATCACAACCTTATTCATGATTGCTAAAACATGGAACCAACCCAAATGTCCACAAACAGATGAACAGATTGAAAAACTGTGGCACATATACTCCATGGAATACTATTAGCCATAAAAAACAACAAAGCCCTGGAATTTTATAGAAATTGGATGAATATGGAAGATTTGTTGCTGAGTGAAGCAAATCAGGCTATGAAAGAGAGACATTACATGTCTCCACTTAACATATACCAAATGTCTGCACTCTATGGTAGTGATGAAAGACTGGAAAACATGAAAGTATTAAAAATTGTAATGGACACCTGAGACAAAGTGGAAAGAGAGTGTGAAAGGAGAAGAGCGTAGGAAAGTTGGGAGGAAAATAGAGAGGTTAAGACACTTGTGGGACACAGATAAGGTTTATTATCTGTCAATGAGGTTGTGTGTGGTGGTCTCAACTGGACTGGAGTGAGGTGTATATCATGCTGGGTGAAGTCTCTTCACAATATAAATGATGTATAGTGATTTAATGTATGAATAATAATAAAAAACAAATAATGAAAAAATAAGTTAAAAAGAAAAAAGCACATGCACCTGGCATGAGTTTTAAGTCACCAGGTCTAGAACTTGGGAATTCAGTCACATGGGAATTCAGCAATCACGTGGGAATTCAGCAATGTAACCACTAAGCCATCTGATGGCCCCAATACATTCTATTCTATTATTTGGATTTTAACTTATTGGTGTTAATTTTTTGGATGTATACTTTTTAATTTTAATGTAGTCATATATGCTTACACACATAACATTATGCCTTCTTTTGTTATTTTGTTATAAAAGATTTTTCTCATTTTGAAATCAATTCAAATATCAAATTATATTTCCTTTTACTTATTTTAGGGCTTAATGTTATTTACATTACATTGTTATTTCTTCAGAAAGCCAGACCCTCTCTCTGCCTTCAGGGAAGCTCTACATTCAAGCAATCCAAAGAAGGACAAAGGACTCTAGACTTTCATATTTTTATTTCTAATATTTGATATGTATTTCCCCCCTGTACTTATTTTCTATTTCCAGGTTAATGTGATACAACACTATAATATCTGGGACACATAATATTTACACATAGTTCAATTAATTTTTAGCCAAAGAAACCATACTAAATACGGAAAAGTATTTAAAGAACAGATGAAGAATGTTTAAGGAAACTACATAGAAAAGTAGATTGAATTTTTTCTGTATCTGGTGCTTATACTAGTATAACTCCTGGATATGACATAAACTAAATATAAAAGTTGAATAATACCCCAAAGGAAGACCAATTCAACATTTCATCAATTACTGTCCTATTTTCATTCTAAAATGAAAATTATATTTTAACACTAATACCATCCATTTTATAGCACTTTAAACCTCACAAAGCACTTTTACCACTATCATCTCAGTGGATTGTTATATAGACAGAGCAAGCATTATCACCCCTGTTTTAGAGATGAGAAATCTGAGGTTCTGGGAGGCTAAGTGACTTTCCCAAGATCCCACAGCTAATTAGTGTTTGAGATAAAATTGGAACTAAAGTCTATTTCATTTCTAATCCTAGACTTTTTTCTTTTTACAAAGCTACGTAATTTATTACTCGTTACTCTTTTTAAATTCAAAATGTTCATAACTTGATTTTATAATGATATTAGAGCTGAGACTTTTGTGGCCTTCATGACTACAATTTTCGGTTTATCTTTTCACATTTCGAGGACATTAATACTTTGCTTCTTAGAGTGAGATAATGTCATGGTTTAAGGGAAACTTAGATATCAGTTAGACTAGTCTCATTTATTTATTTATGAAAGTTTTTTGCTACAGGGCATGTGTGCTCCCCAGAAAGACAGAAAGAAACAGAGAGACAGTGAGAAATCACCCCCGGGTGGGGGGTGGTGGCTACACAGCAATCCCTTCTCCTCCATTCTCCTCTCGGGATCTTGGACATTCAAGCACAGGCGCCCGGCCTGAGTTTAAGCCACAGAGTCCAGAACTTTAACAGCGGTTTACTGCATGGGAGTCCAGCGACGTAGCCATTATGCCATCTGCTGGTCCCTAGACTATTCTCATACTTTGGTGATGAGGAAATACAAGCTCATGGGGATCAGTACTTGTCCAAGGTTATTTATACAGCTTGTTAATTTGATTTGAACAGGGCCGTTTAATTTTAATTCTTACATTCTTTCTACTATATCCTAACTTTTAAAGAATTGATGCACTATGTTATATGCTTACACGAAAGACAATTGGAAAGTTCTCACATACCCTCTCCCTCTTATAGTTTTCTCTATTATGTGCATCTTAGATCAGTGTGGAATGCGTGTTACAATCTATGATAGTTTACATTAGAGCTCGTTCTTGGTATTGTTCATTCCATGTATTTTGACATATGATATAGATCTATGACATAAGAATAATTTCACTATCCAAAAAATGCCCTGAACTCTATTTGTCCCTTCTTCCTTCCCTGCAAACCCCTGGCAACTACTGATCTCCATAGTTTTGCCTTCCCCGGAATATCTTTATTTAGAAATCGTACACTATGTAACCATTTTAGATTGTCTTCTTTCACTTAGCAACATGATTTTTTTTTTTTTGGAGAGATTTTCGCTATAGGACGCGTGCGCTCGCCAGACAGACAGAGAGAGACATAGAGGTTCCCAGCAACATGATTTTTAAAAAGTTTTTTTTAAAATTTATATTTATTACTGTACGTCTTTATAGAGTATAAAATTAACTTCGCCATGAATAGACTCCATATTGGTCCAGTCAAAGATAACTATCACATGGGAACCAGCAGTTAGCATAATGGCTATGTTGCTGGACTCCCACGTAGTCGACCGCAGTTCGCGTCCCGGACCCGGTGGCTTAAAACTCACGCTGGGCGCGTGTGCGTGCGTGTCCAAGATCCCGAGAGGAGAATGGAGGAGAAGGGATTGCGGCGTGACCATCCCCCCGGGGGGTGATTTCTCGCTTTCTGTCTCTAATGTCTCTCACTGTCTGTCTGGCGAGTGCACGCGCCCTATAGCGAAAGTCACTCAAAAAAAAGATAACTATCACATACATTATCATCAACAGATAATTTTCCATTTTTGTATTTATTTATTCATTTATTTTTGACTTTTTTGCTATAGGGCGCATGTGCTCACCAGAAAGACAGAGAGACAGAGAGACAGAAAGAGAGAAATCACCCCCTCAGGGGGGATGGCCAGGCCACAATCCCTTCTCCTTCATTCTCCTCTTGGGATCTTGGGCATGCACACACATGCGCTTGGTGTGAGTTTAAGCCACCGGATCCAAGATTCAAACCGCAGCCGACTACATGGGAGTCCAGCGACATAGCCATTACGCCAACTGCTGGTCCCCCATTTTTGTATTTATTAAATATTTTGCCTTTTCCCCTTTTATTCCTACCCTCCCGCACCCCTTTATTTAAAAAAAAAAAAAAATTATTGGAACCAGCAGTTAGCATAATGGCTATGTCGCTGGACTCCCATGTAGTCGACCGCAGTTCGAGTTCCGGACCCCGTGGCTTAAACTCACACCGGGTGCATGTGCGTGCGTGCCCAAGATCCCAAGAGGAGAATGGAGGAAAAGGGATTGTGGTGTGGCCATCCCCCCTGGGGATGATTTCTCACTTTCTGTCTCTCTGTCTCTCTCTGTCTGTGTGGAGAGCGCACGTGCCCTATGGCAAAAACCTCTCCAAAAAATTATTTACTTTATATTTATTCACTGTATATCATTACAGCATACCAAATGAAATTTTCCATCCAGAATATGCTGTATATTTGCTCAGTCAAGGATATTACCATACAGCTTATCATCGACAGATAATTTTTCATTTCTTGTTTCTTATATATTTTGCTCCCCCCCCCTTGATTTCCTTCCTTTCACTTTCTGCCATTTCCCATCCTCCTCTCACACTGTCTCTGGTACCTACAGTTGCTTTCCATGCCTTTTTTTTTTTCACATTTTTTGATTCACAAAAGATCTTAATTAATCTAAATACTTTCAATAGCAAGTTCAGCTAATACATATATATCTGTGAACACGTTTTTGACTTTAGGCATAAAACTCAGTGAGTAGAATGAACATACTATAAAGTAGCACCTAGCTGAGGCTATTTTTTTATTTCAAGAAATGCAATTGGGACCAGCATTTAGCATAATGGCTATGTCACTGAACTCCCATGTAGTCGACCACGGTTGAAGTCCTGAACCCGGTGGCTTAAACTCACGCCGGGCACGTGTGCATATGTGCGTGCCCAAGATCCTGAGAGGAGAATGGAGGAGAAGGGATTGCAGTGTGGCCATCCTCCCTAGAGGGTGATTTCTCGCTTTCTGTCTCTCTGTCTCTCTCTGGCGAGTATATGTGCCCTATAGCAAAAACCTCTCCAAAAAATAAAAAAAGAAATGCAATTTTAGCTTTAATAAAGCAAAGCTGAAAAATTTGCTTAAGACTTAAAGCCAGAAAAAAGGCTATGATTCTGTTCAAACAGTAAGTAGATGAACCTATCAATAGCTCAAGAGAAGAAAAAAATTCTTAAATCTAGAAGACAAAGCATAGAAGAAAATCAGTAATGTTTTAGTCAAAAGTCATAAAATTCTATTTCACCAATTCAGTATCATTTAATTAATATCTCTTCTGTTGAATTTGCACTGTTACTGTGGTCTGATCTTTCCATTTAAATTATGGAAATTAACATTCAACACTATTATTGATTTTTCCACACTCGATCCTATCATTAAGTTGGTTGTTTTTTGTAGCAACATGCTTCTCTTAATTTTATTCTATGGCTTTTTATGTCATATATTTCTAATTATTGAATAATATTTCATTATAATATTATATATCAACATTTCATATTAATTGTTGAAGGTATTTCATTGTATGGTATACCATACTATGTTTATCCATTCTTCTATTGAAGGACATTTTGGTTGCTACCAAGTTTTGACAGTTATGAATAAAGCTGCTATAAAGATTTATGTGTAGGTTTTTCTTTTTAACAAAATTTTACAACTTATTTGGGAATGTACCAAGGAGTGTGATTGTCAGATTTTACATTAATAATATAGCTTTAGAAACCACCAAACTGTCTTCCAAAGTAACAATAACATTTTACATTCCCACCAAGAAAGAGTGCTGTTTTCCCATATCTTCACCTATATTTGGTGTTATCCGTGGTTTAAAGTCTAGCCATTCTATGGGACCAGCAGATGGTGTAATGGTTAAGTCACTGGACTTCCATGTAGCTGACTGTGGTTCAAGTCCCAGAAGCTTAAAATGCAAGTCAGGCGTGTGTACATGCATACCCAAATTCCTGAGAGGAGAATGAAAGAAAAGGGATTGCAACCTGGCCTTCCCCCCAGAGATGATTTCTCACTTTCTGTCACTCTTTCTCTATCTCTCCAGTGAGCACACACACCCTATATAAAAAATCTCTCTCTCAAAAAATATGCAAAAAAAAAAAGCCTCAAAAAACCCAATACATAAACAAGACATAAACACAAACAAAAACAAAGAAAGTCTAGCCATTCTAATTGTGCTGTGGAAATATCACATTGTTGTTTTAATGTTCAATTTCCTAGTGACATGTTGATTGTCTTTTCATGTGCTGATTTGTCATCTGTATATCTATCTTCTTGCATATGGTATCTAGACATTTTGCCCATTTCTTAATAAGTTCTTATTTTTTATTAGTTTTTTTTATTTTATTTTTAGTAGACATAATAATTTACATATTTCTGGAGTATATAGTGATATTTTGATGTATATGTAGTTTTGAAAATCTTTGTATGTTTTGGATACAAGTTCATTGTAGTTTCGATATTGATACTCATTTCTGTGATGACCAAATAATTTTGAATTTTATTTACCCACTTTCTTCATATCCATTGCTTCCATATATTTTCACAAGTGAAAAGTGGCCAAAGAAAAGTGGCCATCAGTTGCCAGAGAAAGCAGTTAGTAATACTATCCATAAAAAACCTTAACATTTAGACCAGCAGGTGGCATGGTAGCTAAGGCACTGGACTCCCACATGGGTGACTGTAGTTTGAGTCCCAGACTTGGCAGCTTAAAAATCATACCAGGTATGTGTGTGTGTATGCCCAAAATCCTGGGAGGAGAATGGGGAAGATATTTTAGGGTGGCCATCCCCCCGGAAGGTAATTTCTCACTTTTTTCCTCACTTTCTCTCTCTGGCAAGCACACAAAGCCCTATGGCAAAGCCAAAAAAACATAAAACCAAAAAACTTTAAATTAGTAAAACAACCATTTTATTAGTCATCAGTCAGATGTTGTACTGTGATTCCCATTTTTCCTCTTGTGCTTGATCTAGCTTTTACTATTTGGAGCTTTGTATATGTGAGTAATCTTTATTTCTTTATTGACAAATGTTTATTTGAAGTGCTTAGAGTAAAGGGCATGATATCAGATGATTAGGATGTTTTTACTAGTACAAATCACTGAAATTGGATAATGTAGCATTATATTTTTAAAGACTGTAACTGGAAACTAAAGAATTGCATCATGATATAACTACAACAAAATAATTTTTTACCACAAAATAACATTAAAGAACTTGCTTGACGAGTACATTGGTGTGACTTTGGAATGATGCATCTGAAAAAATATATATTAAAAATGTTTTGAGTGAGAAAACACATAACCACTGACATTTGGGAACCTGCTATTTCAGGCTTTTTATTCTTCATAGAATAAAGATGAGTTGAAAATATGTTTTTGTCACCATAGCAATTCTAACATTCATAACAATGGACTTACCAAGGACATCACAGTGATTATATTATCTCTGAAGGCGAAGGTACCTGTTCTCTATGGTCAACCATTGCACTGGTATACAGAAAAAGCAAAATTGAAAACTATAAAAGGGCATGATTCCAGACACAGCATTGTATTGAACTGTTCTAATGGATCCTCTGTATTTCTGTGTATGCAAATGAAGCACAAAGCTACCCCAGATTATAGCAGCAGAACTGGCCTGCATTGCCAGTTCCAAAAGCATAAGCAACCGCAGAGAGGATCATGAATATCATGTTTTAGAACATTTATTGCTGTTTATCCTTCAAAATTGTTTTCATCTGACTCTTTAAATGATATGTTATTATGCTGAAGTCAGGTCATGTATATATGTGTGTGTGTGTGTGTGTGTGTGTGTGTGTGTGTGTTTGTATTCATATACTCACACTTACATCTTAGGTAACATGACTTAATTTATTTCAAATTTGAGTCATAAAACCTTCATTCATCACCTGGTTAAAATTTACTTTCCTGGGCCAGTGAGTGACATGGTGGTTAAGGCGTTAAACTCCCACATGGCTGACTGCAGTTCAAGCCAAAGACCTGGTAGTTTGAGAATCATACTGAGCGCATGTGCACGTGTGCCCAAAATCCCAAGAGGAGAATGGAGGAGAATGGATATGGAGCATGGTCATTTCCCTTAGGGAGAGATTTCTCATTTTCCCTCCCTCTGTCTCTCTCTAGCAAATGCATGTGCCCTATGGCAAAACAAAACAAAACAAACTAATAAAACTACTGTCCTTTACTGAGGAAATTATAGAAATATCCCACATAATTTCTGAAAGACTGCATTAAAAGTGTAGTTCTGGATGTATTTTCATTATTGCTCTTAAATCTTATAACTGTGAAGCCATTAAGCTATCTTGTAATAGTACTTTCAGAAAAGAAGATGAAAACAAAAGCAATTTGGGACCAGCAATTAGTGCAATGGCTATGTCGCTGGATTCCCATGTAGTCGACCACGGTTCGAGTCCCAGACCCGGTGGCTTGAACTCACGCCTGGCGTGTGTGGGTGTGCGTGCCCAAGATCCCGAGAGGAGAATGGAGGAGAAGGGACTGCGGCATGGCCATCCCCCTGGAGGGTGATTTCTCACTTTCTGTCTCTCTGTTTCTCTCTGTCTTTCTGGTGAGCGCACGCGCCCTATAGCAAAAACCTCTCAAAACAAAAACAAAAAACAAAAGCAATTTGTTTTATGTGCCAAAATTTTAAGTAGTATGTATAAATAAGATAAATACACATATCTGAGAAAATGAAGTGATGAATTGAAAATATCTCAGTAAGTTAGATGACCTTTTTTGACATTTTTTCCCTGATGATCTTATTCTGTACATTTTATTATTTTATAATAAAGTTTCAGTGCTAAATATCACATCACATTTTTTTTGTGTTGTAACATCTTTTATTCTTGTCTGCTTTAATCAGTATTTTGAGGGAGCACATCTCAAGCTCTCTTTTCTTCAGTAATGGGTGCACTGCTCATAATAGATTTTGAAAAGTTTAGAGGGTACCAACGCTACCTTTATTTCAACATTTGATATACTACTGAAGCAAAAGTTTGGCATCCCAATACCTGGATCATAATAAATTATCATAGATTTTTCAGAATGAGTAACTGAATGCATGCATGAATAAATCACCGCAGGTAAGGCCATAAGAAAAACTGAAGTGCTATTTTCAGAAATGATCCTTTGGAAAGCTATACAAGCATATGAGGCAGTCCTGAAGTAAGGCAAGAACAACATTGCATTTTAATATGAGTATGAATATACTGGTGGAAAGTTAACATTTGTATGAGTCACATAGATATTAAAAACACTTCTCAATCATATTTGAATAAAATAAGCACTTGAAGCAATATCGTTTCTTTCTTTCACAATGACTGAGTATATTTCTTCTTTTCTTCCTTTAAGCGACCTTGACCACCAGTTAAGTGCACATCCTTTGTAGTCAGAGAGATCTAATTTCAAATCCTAGCTTTTAATACTTGCATGATCTTGGAAATGTATAGAACCTTTGTAAACTCCTGTTTTTTCATTTGTAATAAAGAATAACATTAGCTACCTTTTTGTAAGGAATAAAATGAGATAATGCATACCCACGTAGTAGGCACTCAATACATGGTAGCTGCTGTTATTCTTTTAGTACCTGTTCATTTTCCTATAATTTGCTGCCTTTTCTCTCTTTATGACACCATTTCCCCCCACATTCCAGTCTGTCTCTATGTATTTGATTTTTTCTTTTTACTACTTGGGCTTTGTTCCCTTTCTCATCTGAAAATAAAACTCTAAATCTTCAACATATCCTTCCCATCTAGTTCTCTGAAACCTTTTAAGAGATGAACTGTTTGGGCATCTCTAATTTTTAGCTTCATATATTGGAATGACTTCCTGGGCTTGAGTGGAAGCAGTATGGGTGCAGATAAGGACCCTTTCCAAGTAATTAGGATTTGGAAATGACTTCTTGCAACTGTTCTCAGATTCAAGTGCTGAGTGGGCTGCATCAAGACCAGCTGAAGCTTGTTACAAATACATGGGATGTACATGTAGATATTTTAGCTCATTAAGTCTCTAGGGGCCAAGGAATCCTGTTTTAAAAGAAGGAAGAGAAATGAAAATACCACCTTAGGTAATTTTGAAACATAGAAAGGTTTAGAAACTAATCATCTATTCTATTCATTCAGCCCAGAAAAACACATCTAATAATTACTCTGAAATATAGGTGTTGTCTGCACCTAATGACACTTCCAAGCAATTGAATTCATGTGTTTGGTGCTATCATAGTTTTCTGAATTGCAAAGGCAGCATAGTAAAATGAATAACATGTGTTGAATTTTGGTATCAAAAAGACCTGGATTCAACTCCCAGCGTGAAGTAGATATAGTGTGGTCTATCTAGCAGGGTCAACATATGAGTTAAATTAGATTATTTTGTGTGGAGTGCTCAAAATATAATAGTTATTTCAGATCTGGTAGCTATTATGTATTACTCTTTGTTTTTAAATCAACTGTTGACTTCTCAAAATATTAGATGGTCTGGTAAAATAAAATTGGGGACCTAATTCTTTAGCTGCCTCTTCATCTACACTCTGGCCATCCATAACTTCATTGTGTTTTCTTGACCCTTGAATTTGTGTTGGCCTTGTGTCTTTCTTTTGCCAGTAGGATATTAGAATGTATGATGCAAACAAGAGCTTGAAATATGCTTGCTTGATTTAGCATACTTGAGAGAGACAGAGAGAGAGGGAAATTGAGAAATTTCTACCCTTCCTTCCCACCTCCAGAGGATGGCCACACCAAAATCCCTTTTCTTCCAATCTCCTCTCAGGATTTTGGGCACCCATGCACACAGACTCGTGTGATTTTTCAAGTCACCGGGTCTGAGACTCAAATCATGGTCAGCCATGTGGGTGTCCAACACATTAACCATCATGCCACGTACTGGTCCACTTCTTTTTATACCATGAAGAAGCATGCCTCATCTAACCTATTAATCTAAGGAAGATAAAGGACATTTGAATCAAAGTTGCTCAATGGACTTGGTAAACTACAGCTTGAAGAACTATCTATATGAGTACAGCCAATCTCTATCTAGAGCAGCTAACTCCCAAATGTCCTCTAGCCATGCCTGTGATCCCAGAAACAGTATCAGCCATCATAACCTGAAAGCAAAACCACCTAAAATAATTTGCAGATCTATGGAAATAAAATATTTTTGTTTTAAAATACTGATTTTTGGGGTAATTTGTTAAGCTACATCACTGTGATAAATAACCAGCCTGTGCAGATGTTTTTGACTCTTTCCAACCATAATCTGAATTATATGTCCAAAAACAAAACAAAACAAAAATAACCAAAAATATATGCAGACAAATTAATAAAAAGCACTATCCTTACTTTTTAGCAAGGTTGTCTGTCATTCTGTTGATTTTACAGGAGCATTAGTTGTATATTATTTTAGACTTAGGCTGTTTTAAAGCACTCCTTGAGCAATGCAGAGAGATATTCCTATGTCCTTTATTGAATGCATTTTTTAAGTTTTGAAATATAAAGATCTTACAGAAGATACTTGGGCTATGTTTCAGCTTAATTTGCATTGCATATTTTTACCCAAGATAGGTAAGGAACTGTTCATGAAACTCGTATATGCAAAAAGAGGGTCCAGAGGGTTAAGAGGATATTACCCAGGAGAGCTTGTGAGAGATGAACAATAAAAGGAAAAACAAAAACATAGCTAGAGGTTATAAATCAGTAAAAACTGAATCAGACATATACCACATTTTATTGTCCATTAATAAATAATTCAGTTGGTGGTAAGTCTTTGTTGTTATAAACATTGCTATGACAAACATCCTCACTTATACCAATCTTTCCTTGTCTATATGTGAGAGTTTCTCTTTGACGTATATCCAGGAACAGTATGTGGATGCTTAATTTTCCTGAATAATTACAAATTGCTCCCCACAATGCCCGTATCAATTACAATGTATACATTCATCACCAATACTTCCATTCCTCATATGTTCACTAATATGCAACATTACCTGAATGTTTAATTTTTTT
Organism: Tupaia tana; assembly: GCA_026018925.1. Lineage (NCBI taxonomy): Eukaryota > Metazoa > Chordata > Mammalia > Scandentia > Tupaiidae > Tupaia > Tupaia tana. The sequence goes on along the minus strand of JAKSZU010000009.1, from coordinate 60,449,983 downwards.
TTAGAGGTTTTTGCTATAGGGCACATATGCTCGCCAGAAAGGCAGAGAGAGACAGAAAGTGAGAAATCACCCCCCGAGGGGGGTGGCCATGCCATAATCCCTTCTCCTCCATTCTCCTCTCAGGATCTTGGGCACATACGCACACACACCCACGGTGAGTTTAAGCCACCGGGTCCGAGACTCAAACTGCAGTCGACTACATGGGAGTCCAGTGACATAGCTATTATGTCAACTGCTGGTCCCTGTTTAATTGTTTTTATATGATGGGTATAGAGTACTCATTCAATAGTTTTTGGGTTTTTTTTGTGTATATATATAATATATTTCATCAAAGAAAGACAAGAAGACTTGATTGTGGGAAATGGTCAGTGGAGGAAGAATGAGGGACATTAGATCCATCTAAATATGCCAGGCACAGAAATAAAATTACCTGACATTGTTATTCATTCATGGAAGCTGAAATATTTGGTCTCATAAAAGTAGAAGAGTAGTCATTACCAGTGACTGGGAACTGGGAACAGGGAGTTAAGGAAGACGTTGGCTCATTCATTGTTATAAGTCTTTTTGTTTGTTTTGTTTTGTTTTTAAAGTTGAGGGACTCCTCTTCTTTTTCTTTTATTCTTTGAGAGAGAGAGAGAGAGAGAGAGAGAGAGAGAGAGAGAGAGAACCTCAACAGAATCTCATGCCACAATCCTTCCCACAGCATTCAGAGTCAGCCAGGATCACAGGTTCATGCACATACATCTGGAACATACAGGTTCACCAGGTTTTTCACATGGATTTAGCATCAGTGAGTGCATTGTTAATGTTGTACCGCCACAGTCGGCTCTCCTCTTCTTTATTAGATGTTTGGGTTTCTTTTTTCAAGGAATTGCCTATTCATATTGTTTGCCAATTTTTACTGGGATTCATGTATTTGATGATTTGTCTCATATATTCTAGGGAATATATTTTTGTTTGCTAAATATTAGAATACTGTATTTTAAAATTTTTCACTTGCTTATTATTTTTTTGCATCTTGTTTAAGAAATTATCTTTATGCCAATACCAAAAGGTATTTACATATTCTATTAAAATAGTTTCCCATTTTTTTCATTCTTAGTGTAGTCATTAATCCCTCTGAAATTTATTTTATATATAATAGCAGGTATAGATTTCAATCTATTTTTCTGTTATAGGGCAATTATACCACCCCACTTATGGATTAATTTCTCCTCTTGAACCAAATACCAATTTCTCATTTATTGTGGGAACATGTTTCACTACTCTTGAATCAGTTACTTGGTTGGTATGTCAGTTTCTATATCAGTACTATGCTCTTTATTATTATTGTAAAATAATAGCTTCTTCCTAAACTATATAGAATAGAGTACATTAAAAACCTTTGAGGCTCGGCAAATGTGATCTTATTGTCTTAAATTAAGAAAATACCAAGTAAACCTGCTAATTAGTGACCATCCGCAATGCTTAAAAGTAAGGCGTGTTATTCATTTTTTCATTACAAATATGAGATTTGGGAAATTATATATATGTGTGTGTGTATATATATATATGTATTCACACATATACACATATATATGTGTCTGTGTGTATATTTTAGTCATCAATAGAGCCATAATGAGCCACCTGAAGTTGATATTCAAATTGCTTACTTTATTGAAACTGTGAAGATATTCTTTCAACTATATTTATGGAGAACACCCAGATGTTGGTTATTTAAATCATAGTCATATATTCTCTTTAGCGATTTTAGGTCATGTTTTCAGCTAAGTGATGCAGCAGGTGGTAATTAGAATTCAAATCAGCCATCATCAGACCAAGAAGTTTCCTAAGCTTCTATTTATTCAACCCAATTTTGGTCTTTTTTGTTATCACCTGCCTAATATTTCTGCACAGTTAAGATAGCACCAACAGTATGATGAGTGCTCTGAGGTCTTGTTCTCTCTCTCTCTCTCTCTTTTTTTTGAGATTAAAATTACCTTTTGATAGAATACTTGTATAGAAGTAACATTTTGTCTACCATAAAAATGCTCAACTTCTACAAAACGCACAAACAGTGAAAAGACAGTCTCGTAAATCCAAGATTTGTAAAAAACTGCACAAAACCCATGGTATTCGGGAAGAGAGGAAAGGTTTATACAAGTAGCAGTTTTAAAAATGTAACTCTGTTCTACCAATTACACATTAATACATACATACTAATTGAAAATATACTACAACCACATCTGGAAAAGCAGTTCAACATTTTCTAAATGGATCCCCCCATTTACTGTATGATGTAGTTGTTAATACTGCACAAGTACAATTAGCGATAATGTTTACTTACTTTTAAACAAAGATAAAGGGATTTTCTCCCTCATGACAAGTTTTAGACATCAAAACGTATGCTTATAATAATTTAAAACTTTCAGAGGTCTAAATAATGAAAACCATTACAAACTTCTCAAATGTTCTTTATATTCCAGGTCTATCAACCTAGTTATCTAGTGAGGAATCCTTCAGAGATATTTCAGTCTCTCTCTCTTCACTGGATGGTTTTTTCTTAGTGCTGGCCTCGTGGTTGTCTTTGTTTTCTTCATTACTATCACCATTGTGTTGTGGCTGATTACTCTCTTGAGAATCAGATCCTCCATTGAGAGTCTTTGAACCTGTTTGCTCTTTTTCTAGTTTTTTGTTTGGCCCTTTCTTCCCTTGATCTTTGGTTTTATTTGCTTCCTCATGCTGTCTTTGTTCAGCAAGAGATTTATTCAGCACTTGTGTGATCACAGAATCTCCTTCACCAACCAAAAACATGTTCTTAAACTTGTTATACAACATTGTAGACTTTTCCATGATAACCTGACTAACTAATTTGTGCCACTGTCACCATAATCAATTTTAGAATGCTTTACCATCTCAGAAAGAGGTCAAGGGCTTGCCCTGTAGCACAGCAGTTGCATGCTATGCAGAGCAAGCTGGGTCTCACATGGCCAACCAGGTTGTGTGCTTTTGTTTTTGTTTTTATCACCTCATAATATCCCATGTTATGGGTATATTTTGTTTCTGGACATTTAGGTTATTTCCAAAATTGTCTTTTATGAAAAAAAGATGATATGAATATTTGTGAACAAGTTTTTATGAGGAAAAAACTTTCATTTTTATTGGTTATACTAGGAGACTTCAAAAAATTCACAAAAATGTATATTATGAAAAAGCTATGCATGGATTTCAAACATTTTTTGCACCAAAATAAACTAGTTCAGTGTAACAGGGAAACCATATACCCCTAGACTCTGAAGAGAGAAAATGCAATTTTAAAAGATTAGAGAAAAATACATAATCAAAGCAGCAGCATCTGCCTCCAGAAGTGGTCCAGACAGTTGTGATGGTGCTGGTAGTATGCATTGTAGGTGAGAAGTTGGCTAGAGTGAAAGTGGTAGTTAAGACGCTAACAACATAATGAGCTGATAATTCTTGTGATTGATATGAAAACCTCAGCACATCTTCCATCCAAAACCTGCTAACAGCCTTGAAAGGATTCTTTGCCCAAACCTTGGTCATATTATTTAGGTTATGTGGACAGGGCTGTAGTCTGTTTTTTTTTTTTTTTTAATTCTCTACAGTTCACTCTCCCCTAACTCCCAAACTCCCAACAAAAATTTAAAAGACAACAACCTGCTATCTTTAAAATATTTTAGCCAAGACTACAGTTTTTTTTTCTATAGGGCGTGTGCGCTCGCCAGACAGAGAGAGAGAGAGACAGAGAGACAGAAAGCGAGAAATCACCCCCCAGGGGGGATGGCCATGCCACAATCCCTGCTCCTCCATTCTCCTCTCGGGATCTTGGACACGTACGCATACGCGCCCGGAGTGAGTTTTAAGCCACCGGGTCCGGGACATGAATCGCGGTCGACTACATGGGAGTCCAGCGACATAGCCATTACACTAACTGCTGGTACCAAGACTATAGTTTTTTTAAAAGTGTTTTCTATTCTGCTAACAGAATACTAAAATTATCCTATATTGATAGTTTTTTAAACTTTTCTTTTAACCAAGGATGAATTGTCAAATTATGCCTTTGTTGTTCGTAAAATATTTTTATTTTAATTTTTATTGTAATTTCTAATTTAGATAGTTATACATATTTGTGAGGTACAGTGTGGTTTTTCAAAACACATATGCAGTGTGTACTAATTAAATTTAATTAAAAACACACATTTGCCTTCTCCATCATTTACTATTACACTATGTTGTGCACACTTGAAATCCACTCTTCAGAAGGTGGAAAGAACAAGGGATGTTAGGGATAGGGAAAACACTGTTAATAGATAGAAGAGTTCATGTAAATAGTGGAATAGAGTATAAAATATTACCACAAATTAGAGTTAAAAATACTTTTATAACAATTCAATATATATTTCAAAATAACCAGAAGAGTGGTATAAAAGTCTCAATTCCCCCAAAATTCATAAGTAACATGGGAAGTCTTTTGTAACTAAAGGTTTTGTTTATGACATAAAAGAAATCATTCATGCAGCATATTTGTAGAAATTATATTACGAAACTAAAAGATGTGTTTGTTTTGACTTTTGCATGTTTGACTTATATTTACATATTGACTAGGCATAGTATAACCCTAAGAGGAGAAGAAACATTTTGCTTGAAAAGAAAAAGACAAAAATTGTTCATTAGATGCAATTCATAAACTTGGTGGTGGAGAGTCATCTGAGGTGAGGGTAGATGGTGCATAACTTGTTCCTATCAAGGAGTGTCTCAACTTTTGAACAAATCACTCATAGTTTGTACATTTGTACATGACATACATCATAACTGGTATGGTGTGTGCATTTTATTTTTGGTCATTTGCAGTGTCCTAAAATATTCTTAATGAAACAGGTATATAATGCATATATACATTTAAAGTAAATATTTTGGGAATATTTGCACATTTACTCTGGGCTTACATGCACATGCTACTGTACTAGATATTTGGTACATTTTAAAACATACAGAAAATGAAAGTTTTATAGTATGAGAATTAAAATTGAACTTTTTTTAAAAAAAACCCTTATTTGCTTTCAGTTAAATTTTATTTAAAGTCTACTTCTTTTGATAAAATAAAAGTAGCTAATGGAAAATGTGTTTAATCAACACATATCTCACCATGAAAGGCTATTTTTGCAGAACCTCAAAGAATAAGGAACCACTTCAAAAAAATAAAAGAAGTAGTCACTAACCCACATTGATTCCCTCTAGTTTGATGGGAAGAAAAGCATTTCTTTCCTTACTGCTCAAAAAGCTGTCTTTGTTCTTACCAATCCTGCCAACTCCAGCTAACCTCTTGTGATTCCTTGAAATTAATACATTTCTGATAAACCTTCTTAGTTTTGATTGCTTTGACATAATCAACATCTACCCTAATGGCTTTAGTTCAATATGAAAAAAAAGAAAAGAGGGGAAAAAAATAAAGAGGAGAAGCAGAGAGACAGACTCATCCATTAGAATTTTGTACTTCTGAGAATTTCCTCCCCTCTTGGTTCCTTCCAACTTGTCCATTTTAATCTTTACATTAAATTTTACTTTAGAGTCTATTGCCAAAAAATGCTAAAGGCTTACCATCTTTCTTATTGAGTGTGTTTTATTATTATCTTCTATCTTCTTAGTGGTAGTTTAGGAAGTTCTGACATATTTTTCCCAAATTTTACTACCAATTATCCTAACTGAACAACCAGGATAATTTCTGCAGAAAGGAATAGAAATAGTGCAGAAGGCTTCACACATTATAACGTATCCAAATTACTTGGGAGAAGCTTGTTTAAAAGCCTATTTCCAGGCTTATGAAAAGAGATTCTGTACTAGAATTGAATACCAGAAATCTGTTTTTTTTGTTTTCTAATACAAACTGTTGTTGGACCATATGACATACTCTGATATGAAGCATATAGAACTAGAAAGTGAAGCTGGCAGCTTTTCTTCAGGAAGATTATTGTCTTGAATAGCAGCATTGTGAAATGAGAGTTGGAAAAAAAGAAAGAAGTCAAATAGAATTCTTGTGGTATTGTTTCAGTAGTACAGACAAGGGATAATTAATTAGGATTCTGGTGACTCTGGAGTTTGAGAGTAAGAAATTGATATGATAGCCATTGGATAGATAGAATACATAAGACCTGATGATTTATTAAATAAGTAGTGCAGATTAAGGAGTCATGGATTACTCTAGGTAACGTGGAGAATAATGGTCCTGTGACTCAGAAAATAAGAAAGAAGATTAGATGAGGGAGAGTGGCTAATGGCCAAAGATAATAAAGGAAAAATAAATATAAAAGGGATGAAAGTGATATAGTGTAATTTGAAAATTAACCTGGATTAGTTGTAAATGCACATGGTAAACTCTAAAGCAGCCACAAATTTTTTTTAAATGTATATAGTGTGCCAAGAGGAGAAAATGGAGTAATGTAAAATGCTCAGTTGAAACCACAAAAGGAAGAAAAAGAGTGAAAATAAAAAATAGGAACAAAGGGAGACCTGAGACCATCTTGGAACCTTCATTGACTTCTGATTGCTCCAGGTGCCACCCAGACCATCCTGCTCCCACATCCCTTCGCTGCCATTAGCCCCAGAACCTGCGCAGCAGAAGCCAGGGAGAAAACTGAGGTCAGAGAACACCTTGGGACCTCCACTTACTTCCAATTGTTCCAGATGCTGCCCAGATCATCCTGCACCTACCTCCTACCTCCGCCATTAGCCTGGAATCTGCAAAGCAGCAAGTGAGAAAATTGAGGGCGGAGACTTCATTAGGACCTTTACTAGCTTTCAGTTTTTCTTGGTGCTGCCCAAACCATCCTGTTCCCCTCTCCTTCCTCTGCCATTAGCTCTGGGACCTGCACAGTGGCAGGAAATAAAAACAACTGAGGCCAGAGACTGCTTTAGATCTCTAGATGCCTTTTGCTTATTTAGGAATACTTTCAGACTTCATAGTTTTTTAAAAGATGCTACACGACCCCTACTTTCTTCCCCAGTTGATACACTGCATCTCAGGCCCAGGTACACCTATCCTTAAAGAACTGGGAGGCCATTGGAATATCAAGTTACAGTGACAATGGAGGTTGCAGGATGAGCATCAGGGAAACAGAGCTAAAAAGAGACTGGCTCAACTCCTACCACACACATTTGAAATCTCAGAATTAACTACAAGAAATTCAGAAGTAACATATAATCCATCAGATGACCAGAAACCATGAAAGAAGCATGAGGAATATGAAAACCCCCCAAAAAATCTCTCCCCCAAAGGAAAAGAACAACTCTTCATCATGGATAGATAAAGTAATAGACCTCATGGAAATGCCCGACAAACAATTAAGAATATTCATAGTGACAAAACTAAATGAGATACAAGAGAAAAAAGACAATAAACTCCAGAAGATGCAAGATAAAAGAGACAGCAAGCTCCAGGAGATGAGGAAGTCCTTCCATGATTTGAAAGAAGAAATAGACGCCATAAAAAAGTATCAAATGGAATTGTTAGAGATGAAAGCAGTAATACAGAAAATCAAAACTTCCCTCTAAAGAATTAAGAGCAGATTAGATCATGCAGAAGATTGAATTTTGGTTGTAGAAGACAAAACCTCTGACCTAGACAAAAATTACCAAAAAGACTGAGAAAAATAACCAAAGAAAAAAATTAGGCTAATATACGAGAAATACTAAATACCATTAAATGTCCAAATAACCAAATAACTGCTGTCCCAGAAGGTGAAGAATCTAATACAGGCATTGATAATCTATTTCATGAAATCATGGAAGCCAACTTTCCAAGCCTAGAGAAGCGTTCAAACGTCCAAACCCAAGAAACACAAAGGACCCCAAGTAGAATCAACCACAAAATATTCTCTACATCACACATCAAGCCAGACTGGCCAGAGTCACAGATAAAGATGAGATTTTAAAAATGGAAAGAGAGAAATGTCAAATTACCTACAAAGGTTTTCCCATCAGGGTAACATTGGACCTCTCACCAGAAACAATGCAAGCAAGTAAAGAATGGCAAGATATATTCATAGTGTTAAAAGAAAAACAATTTCAATTAAAAATGCTATACCTGGTAAGATTACCATTCAAATGGAAAACATATATATATATATATATATATACACACACACACATATACATATATACGTATATATATGTATGTGTGTGTGTGTGTGTGTGTGTATAATATTCTCAGATAAACAAAACCTGAATAATTTACCAACGCCAAACCAGCTCTTTAAGAAGTGCTGAAGGGAGTGCTATACCAGGAAAACTAAAGAAAGACAGACAGAAATGAGAGGCAAAAAAATTAAGAAGGAAAGAAGAAGAAGAAGAAGAAGGAGGAGGAGGAGGAGGAGGAGGAGGAGGAGGAGAAGAAGAAAAGAAGAAGAGAAGAAGAAGGAGAAAATGGTTAACATAATGATAGGGACAAGTCCAGAAATATCAATAATAAGGTCGAAATGTTGAATGTTACTGGACTGAATTTTTCAATCAAAAGACACAAGTTAGCTGAACTGATTAAAAAAGAAACAAACCAAAAATCAGAAATCCTCTATCTGTTGCATACAAGAAATGCACCTCATGGATAAAGATATACATAGACTAAAAGTGAAGGGAGGGAAAATGAATTCCATGCAGATGGAAACCAAAAAAGTGCTGGAGTCATAATACTGACTTCAGATAAAATAGAGTTTAAGACAAAGAGTGTAAGAAGACCCAAAGAAGGGCATTATATAGCAGTAAAGGGCTAATTTATCATGAAGACATAAAACATAAATATCTATGCACTCAACTCAGGAGCACTCAAATGTGTGAAGGAAGGACTACTAGATCTAAAAGGAGAGCTAGAGTTAAACACTCTAATTGTGGGAGATCTCAACATTCTTTTCTTTTCTTTTCTTTTCTTTTTTTTTTTTTTTTTTTTTCTGGAGAGGTTTTTGCTATAGGGTGCATGCGCTCACCGACAGACAGAGAGAGAGACAGAGAGATAGAAAGTGAGAAATCACCCCCCCAGAGGGGATGGTCACGCCGCAATCCCTTCTCCTCCATTCTCCTCTCGGAATCTTGGGCACGCACGCACGCACACGCACCCAGCGTGAGTTTAAGCCACCGGGTCCGGGACTCGAACTGCGGTCGACTACATGGGAGTCCAGTGACATAACCATTACGCTAACTGCTGGTCCCAGAGATCTCAACATACTACTATCTCCTTTGGACAGATCATCTAGACAAAAAAAATAATAATAAGCAAAAAAGATACAGGATCTAAATGATACCATAAATCAAATGGACATGAAAGACATCTATAGAACCTTCCACCCCAGAATCATGAAATACACATTTTTCTCACCTACATATGGAACCTTTTCAAAGACTGATAACATTACAGGACACAAAACAAGACTTTAAAGATTCAAAGGCATAGAAACTATATCCAGCATCTTCGCTGACCATGCTGGAATTAAACTTGATATTAATTTCAGGAAAAAATCTCAAAAATACACAAATATATGTAAACTAAACAATCTACTCCTGAATGACTTCACAACTACCAAAGAAATTAAAACTGATATTAAAAGATTCATGGAAATCAATGATAATGTGTATATGAGTTCCTATAACCTATGGCATGCAACAAAAGCAGTCATAAGAGGGAAGTGCATAGCAATTAGTGTGCCTAAAGAAAACATGGAAAGATGGCAAGTGGGCAATCTCACATCATGCCTCAAAGAACTGAAAAACAACAAAAAGCCCCCAAAAAATGCCAGGGAAAAAGAAATAATAAATAGTTGAGCAGAAATAAATGAAATAGAAAGTAAATGAACTGTATAGAAAATAAATGAAACAAAATGCTGGATTTTTAAAAAGATAAAAAAAATTGACACACCATTAGACTAATTAAGAAGAAGATAGAAAGGAACCAGATAAATCAAATTCACAATGAAACAGGCAAAATGGCAGCAAACAAAACAAATATACAAAACATCATTAGAGAATAATACTATGTGTTATTATATGACAAAATCATGAAAACCTGGATAAGATGGACAAATTTCTGAACACATATATTCTACCCAGACCAGACAAGGAAGACACAGAAAGTCTGAATAAACTCATAATAAGCAACAGCATTGAATCTGTAGTAAATATCTTCCCAAAAAAGAAAAGCCCAGGTCCTGATAGCTTTACTTCTGAGTTCTACAACTTTTAAAGAAGAATCAACCCCCGTTCTATTCAAATTGTCTTGAGGTCCAAAAGGAAGGAACATTTCCAAATGTATTATATGAAGCCTCCATCACCTTCATCCTCAAAACAGAGGACATGACAAAAAATTAAAACTACAGACCAAAATCTCTGATGAATATAGATGCAAAAAATTCTCAACAAGATACTTGCCAATTGTATCCAACAACATATAAAAAAGATTATACATCACAACCAGGGAGGCTTTATTCTAGGGATCCAAGGGTGACTCAACATACACAAAACCATAAATGTAGTATACCATATTAGCAGAAAGAACATGAAAAAAACATGTGATCATATCAATAGATGCAGAAAAAGCATTTGATAAAATACAGCATTCCTTCATAATTAAGACTATCACCAAAATTGGCACAGAAGGGACATTTCTAAACACAATAAAAACAATATATGAAAAATTCATAGCTAACTTCATACCGAATGGGGAAAAGCTTTCAGCTTTTCCACTAAAAACTGGTACAAGACAAGGCTGCCCACTTTCTCCAATCCTTTTCTTTTTTTTTTTTTTTTTTTTTTGGAGAGGTTTTCGCTATAGGGCGCGTGTGCTCACCAGACAGACAGAGAGAGACATAGAGACAGAAAGCGAGAAATCACCGCCCAGGGGTATGGTCACGCTGCAATCCCTTCTCTTCCATTCTCCTCTCAGGATCTTGGGCATGCACACATACGCGCCTGGCATGAGTTTTAAGCCATCGAGTCCGGTATACGAACCGCGTTCGACTACGTGGGAGTCCAGCGACATAGCCATTACGCTAGATGCTGCTTCCCTCTCCAGTCCTTTTCAATATACCGAAAGTGCTAGCTAATAAAATCAGAAAAGCAAATAAAATATTAAAAAATCATTCAAATAGGGAAAGAGGTAAAATTATCTCTATTAGCAGATGGCATGATTGTATACATATAATACCCAAAGGTTACACACACACCCCTCCTGGAAGTGATAAATACATGCAAGATTTGAAGTCAGCATACAAAATCTATAGCATTTCTATATACGAACAACAAGCAGACTGAGATAGAACTGAACAAAGTAATCCCATTTACTATAACCACAAAATTGATAAGATACCTAGGAAGAAATCTAACCAAGAAGTCAAAGACCTCTACAAGGAAAACTGCAAAGCTCTAAAAAAAGAAATTGAAAATGACACAACTAAGTAGAAGGACATCCCATGTTTCTGGATTGGAAGAATTAATATAATCAAAATGGCAATTCTACTCAAATTAATCTATATATTTAATGCAATTCCAATCAAATTATTAGAGACATTCTTCACAGATCTAGAAAAGATAATCATCAAATTTGTCTGGAATCATAAAAGACCTCATATTGTCAAAGCAATGCTGTGCAAACAGAGTGGAATAGGAGGGATCTCACTCCTGACCCCAAAATATATTACAAAGCTGTAATAATAAAGCAACATGGTATTTGCACAAAAACATACGTGCGAACCCATGGAACAGAATAGAGACCCCAGAAATAAACCCCAAAACATACAGCCAACTGGTTTCTGACAAAAGGCACTGGTAAATCCAGTGGGGAAAATGGAAATCTCTTTAGCACATTGTGCTGGAAAAACTGGGTATCCACCTTCAGAAAGATGAATCTGGACTCTCATACCTTAACATTAACAAAAATAAACTCAAAGTGGATCAAAGATCAAGCCATAAGATCTCAGACTATAAAACTATTGCTGGAAAACCCAAGGGAAACTCTGGGAGATATCAGAGTAGGCAAAGACTTCTTAAATAAAACACTCAAAGCACAGAGAATAATCCCCAAAACAGATAACTGACATTGTTTCTGCACAGGAGAACACACCATAATTAATGTGAATTGATCACTCTCAGAATGGGAGAATATTTTTGTATACTATGCCTCAGATAAGGGATTGATAACCAGAATACACAGGAAACTCAAGCAGCTTACCCCCTAAAAAAGATCAACCCAATTGAAAGATGGGAAAATGAGCTGAACAAACAACTCTCTAAGGAAAACGTATGAGCAGTCAAAAAGTATATTAAAAGATGGTCAACATCCCTCATCATAAGGGAGATGTAGCTCTCAAAACCACTATGAGATTCCACCTAAACCCATTAAGAAAGATTAAGATTAGGGACCAGCAGTTAGCGTAATGGCTATGTCGCTGGGCTCCCATGTAGTCGACCGCGGTTCATGTCCCGGACCTGGTGGCTTAAAACTCATGCTGGGCACGTGTGCGTGCATGCCCAAGATCCTGAGAGGAGAATAGAGGAGAGGGGATTGCGGTGTGGCCATCCCCCCTGGGGGGGTGATTTCTCGCTTTCTGTCTCTCTGTCTCTCTCTGTCTGTCTGGCGAGTGTATGCGCCCTGTATCAAAAACCTCTACCCCCCCCCTCCAAAAAAAAGAAAGGCTAAGATTTAAAAAAAAAAAAAAGAATAACTGCTGGTGAGGGCTGTGGTGAAAAGGGAACTCTCCTACACTCATGGTGGGAATGTAAATTAGTACAGCCATTGTTGATATCAATATGAACGTTCCTCAAAAATCTACAAATAGAACTACCTTATGATCCAGCAATTCCACTCCTGGGTACCTACCCAAAGGATAGGAGAATGTTCAGTCTGAAAAGTACTTGCACATCTTTGTTTATTGTGGTGTTATTAACAATTCGTAAGACATGGAACCAACCGAAATGTCTGCAAACAGATGAATGGATGGAAAAAGTGGGGCTCATATACACTATGGAATATTAAGTCATAAAAAACAAGACCTTGGAATTTGATACAAAGTGGATGAATATGGAAGACTTACTGCTGAGTGAAGCAAGCCACACTGAAAAAGAGACATTGTATGTCTCCACTTGATATATACCAACTGTCTGCACTCTATAATGGAAACTGAAAGATTAGAAGATATAGAAGCATAGAAAATGGTTACTGGGGTTTATGCCTAAAGTCAGACTTGGGTTCATGTATAGGTATATATCAGCTGTGCTAGCTATTGAATATATTTAGACTAATTAAGTTCATTAGCAAATCAATTAAATGGGGGGGGAGGCATAGAAAGCAACCATGGATACCAGAGACAATGTGGGAGGAGGGTAGGACATGGCAGAGGGTGAGGGATAAGGAATCAAGGATGGCAAAACAAAAACCAAAGTATACAAGACATAGGAATTGGAAAATTATTTGCTGAAAACATCTATGTTGATGTGCTTGATTGAGCCAATACACAGTGTATTTTGGATGGAAAATTCATTTGTATGCAGTAATGATGTATAGTGAATTAATGTAAAAAATAAATAAATTTAAAGAGAAAAAAAGAAAATGGTTACATATATTGAGACAGTATGGGAAGACAGTGAGAGATGGGGGAGAGCGAGAGGAATAAAATCAAGGAGAAAAATAGAGGAAAATCATTTAAGAGACACAGAAATTGAGGATTGTGTGTTGATGATAACATCTATATCTTCAACTGGACTTGTGTGAAGTGTATTCATGTGGAGTAAATTCATTTTAAATGTACAGTAACTGAGTGTACAAAATAAAATGATAAAAGTCACAAAAATAGGAACAAAGAACAATAAATAGAAAAGTTACACATAGGATAGGTATTAATCTAACTATTATATAAATAGTCACTTTGGGACCAGCCAATGGCATGGTGGTCAGGGTACTGGATTCCACATGACTGACTGTATAGTTCAAATCCCAGAACAGTAGCTTGAAAAAGAAAACATTCCGGGTATGTGTGATTGTATGCCCAAGGTCTTGACAGGAGAGAAGAATGGAAGAAGAGAAGAAACTGCAACATGACCATGACTAATGGGTGCACTTTCTCCCTTTCTGTTTCTGTCAGTCCCTCTGTCTCTCTCTGGTGAGTGCATGTATCTTGTGGCCAAATAAATAAAAATTACTTTCAATGCCAATTGGCTAAATGTACCAAAAAGAGAGAAGAGACTTAAAAAAAAAGAAAAAAAAATGAAACCCGAACATATGACATCTGTAAGCAACTCATTTTGAATATAAAATCATATATAGACTAAAAGTAGATGAGTGGAAAAATGTATAAATAACATATTAACACTGTTCTTTTTTTAAGGCAAGAACAGCTATATTAATTTTAAGTAGATCAGACATCAAAGCAAGGTGCTTTCAAGGACGAAGAAGGGCATTACATAAGGATAAAAGGATCCAATCTCCTAAGAAGGTGTAGCATTCTTTAACATGTATCCACCAAAAAGAATATCAAAAACTATGAAGAAAAAAGTGATTAAACTGTAAAGAGAAATAGAATCTGCTGTTATAGTTGGAGATTTTGATACCCCTTTATCAGATGTGGACAGATTCAGCAGACTGAAAATCAGTAAGGACCTAGTCAGACTCAACACCATCAATCAATTGGACATAATTGACATCTATAGAACACTTCACCCAATAGCAGCAGAAAACACATTCTTCTCAAGCTCATATAGAACATTCACCAACATAGGCAATATTACGGGCCTTATGAAATAACCTTTAAAAAATTAAAGGACTAGAAATCATACAGGGCCAGCAGATGGTGTGGAATTAAGATGCTGGATCCCACACGACCAACTCTGTTGTTTGAGTCTTGGACCCAGTATTTGAAAGACACACCGGGTGCATGTGCATGTGTGCCCAAAATCCTGAGAGGAGAATGGAAGAAAAGGGATTGTGGCATGACCATTCCCCCAGGAAGTGATTCCTCTCTTTCCCTTTCTCTCTGTCTCTCTCCAGCAAATGCATGTGCCTTATGGCAAAAATCTAGAACAATAATAACAACAAAAGAAAACATACAATGTCCACTCTCAAACCACAGTGAAATTAAAATATAAATCAATGACAGAAAGGTAACTGGAAAGTAAACTAAATAACTAAATAGATAAGAGATAGTCCATGTTCATGGCTAGGAATACTCAACATTGTCAAGATTGTCAATTTTGCCCGATTAGATCCATAGATTAAATACAATCCCCAAAAAAATCCCAGCAAATTATTTTGTACTTATGGACTGATTTTAAATTTTATATGGAGAGGCAAAATACTGAGAATAAGCAACACAATATTGAAGAATAAAACAACAAATTTGGAAAACTGACACTCTCCAACTTCGAGATGTACTATGAAGCTATAGTCATAAAGATAGTGCAGTACTGATGAAAGAATAGACATAGATAAATTGGCAGATAGAGAGCCCAGAAACAAATCTACAATAAATATAGTTAGTTGATCTTTTACAAAGGAACAATGGCAATACAATAGAGATCGTCTTTTTAAGAAGTGATTCTGAAACAACTGGACATCTATGTTAAAAAAAAAAAGGTGAATCTAGATGCACAATTCCTACACTCTTTACAAAAAAAATAATTCAATTTGGACATAGACCTAAATATAAAACAGAAAACTAAAACTCCTCAAAGATAATGG
This sequence comes from Tupaia tana, assembly GCA_026018925.1. Taxonomy (NCBI): domain Eukaryota; kingdom Metazoa; phylum Chordata; class Mammalia; order Scandentia; family Tupaiidae; genus Tupaia; species Tupaia tana. The sequence goes on along the minus strand of JAKSZU010000009.1, from coordinate 60,434,280 downwards.
GAGAAAATTGAAATGTCCTGGATATGCTGATGGATTTTAGATACACAACCAAAGACACAATCCATGAAAGAAAGAATTGATATGCCAAACTTCCTTAAAAATTCTATTCTGATATACAGCATATTCATGTTGTGAAAAAATCACTGTGTATTCTGTAAATATGTACAGTGATTAAATGTTAAAAAATAAGAAAACAGAAGAAAGAAAGGAAAATAAAAAGAAGAAGAAGAAAAACTGTCAACATAGTAAAAAGATAAGCCACAGAATAGGAAGAAATGCTTGCAAAAGACATTTCTAATAAGGAAGTGTTATCCAAAATATACAAAGATCTCTTAAATCTCAATAATAAGAAAGCAAACAACCCAATTTAAAAGTGGGCTAAAATTGGGCCAGCACTATGGCCTGATGGTAAAGGCAGCTGGATCCCACATTGCTGGCCATGCAATTCAAGTTTTGGACCCAGTAGCTTGAGAAACATGCTGGTCTATGTGCATACATGCCCTCAAATCCCAAAAGTAGGGATAAATGGAAAAGAATGGATTGTGGCATAATTATGCCCTGTAGGGGATACTTTCTCCTCTTTCTCTCTCTCTGTCTCTGGGAGCACATGCAGCCTCTGGCAAAAGAAAGGTGGGGGGCTAAAATTAAAATATACCTCACCAAGATGGCAAATAAGCATATGAAGAAATGTTCTGCATTGTGTCTTGTCAGGAAATGCAAATTAAAACAACAGTGAGATACCATTATGCATCTATTAGAATGGCTAAAATACAGAATACTGATGACAACAACAAATGCTAGTAAAGATGTGGAGTAACAAGAATTCTCATTCAGTGCTGGTGGGAATGCAAAATGGCACAGCTATTTTGGAAGATAATTTGGTTTCTCACGAAACTATACGTAGTCTTAAGATACTCTCTAACATGTTCCCTGGTATTTAATCAAAGGAATTGAAAATTATGCTCATTAAAAAAAAAGAAAACTGAACACTAGTGCTTAGAGAAACATTATTTATAACATTATTTATAATTGCCAAAACTTGCAAAAACATGGCCTAACTTCAGTAGGTAAATAGATAAATAAACTATAATATATACATACAATTGAATATTATTCAATGCTAAAAGAAAATGAACAAACCATGAAAAGACATGGAGGAAACTTAAATACATATTACTAAATAGAAGGAATCAATCTGAAAAGACTACATACTACATACAATATATGGTTCCAACTATGACACTCTGGAAAAAGCAAAACCATGGAGACAATTAAAATAATTTGTGGCTGCTAACGGTTGGGTAGAAGGAATACATTAATAAAGAAAGGACAGAGAATATTCAGGGAATTGAAAAAATTTTGCATGATACTATAATAAAATGGTGGATACATGTCATTATTTGTTCGAACCTTTACAAGGTACGACACCAACTGTGAACTCAGATGTAGATTATGGACTTTGCATGAATATGATGTGTCCATCAGTTGTAACAAATGTACCACTATGGTGGGGGATGTTGATGATGAAGGAAGTTATTGATGGTCAAGTGGTACATAGAATATCTCTGTACCTCACTCTCAATTTTGGTGTGAACCTAAAACTACTCTAAAAATAAAATATCTGAATAAAAATTATAATAAAAAGGAGAAAATATCAGTGCCATGGAAGCCAAATGAAGGGGTTTAATGAGGAAGAGGTGATTAAACATTGTCAAATGCTACAATAAAGTCAAGGGGAGTAAAATGTGAGACAGAAACAATGGGAAAATTTATAGGTATAGTAATAAAGATTACCTGACCTCAAATACACCCATTCCCAAAGCATCTAGTTCCTAGTATAAGTCTATGAGATATGTACATTGAATCTTTTAAGAAAGGTGTTTTTCCTTCATACTGTTTATGTTTTGTAAAAATGTGGTCTGAGTTCAGACTTATGACAGTGTTAAGAGGGTGCCATATTAAGTCTTTTCTGCAGCTATAGAAATGAAAACATACTCTTTATTTCTCTTCATTGGTAAATGTAAATACATAGTCTTACTCTTCCTTAGAGATGACATCTCCAGTCAAGTTCTAACAGCAAAATGTGGAGACCTTTAAAAAATTTCTCAGAAGGCATGTGTGCTTGCCAGAGAAAGAGAAAAGATCCTTCACTTCCTTCACCATTTCTACATCCTCTCAGGATTTGGAGCATGTGCACACATGCACCAGAGTGTTTTCAATCTACCAGGCCCAGAATTTGTACCCTGCAGTCAGCTACATAGAATCCAGTTCCTTTAACCACCAGGCCACAGAGCTGTTCCCAATGTGGAGAATTTCTTCTTTTTCTTTATGCATCTAGCATCAACATGTTTCTTCCATAGAGCGTTTCCAAAGTAAACATTTATTTAATTTCCTAAAGCAGAAGTCCCCAACCCCTGGCCATGGACTGATGCTGGTCCACCAAGCTGTGCAGAGGAGAGTGGATGGTATGTGAGTGAGAGAGGCTTTATCTGTGTTTGTAGATTCTTCCCATCACTCTCATCGCTACCTGGGCCCTGTCTCCTGTAGGATCAGCTGCTGAGGGTAAACTCTTACTCCATACTCTCCTACTCCTTCCCTCTTTATCCTATTTCTCTGAGATCCCACAAGCATGGCTGAACCTTGCAAGCCCCACATGACCATTCCTTACCTCATGGAACTGGCCCCTGGCTTTACTGTTCTGGGGGTATGTCTCTTGTGACCCTTACCTCATGGAAGGAGTTGCCCATGGTCAATTAATATCACAAGACTAGAGGCACTAAACCCCAGACACTAAACCCAGACTTACCCTGCTGATTCTATTAATTGGTTAGCTGCTCTGGTATTGTAACCCCTAAACAATGTTATCTTTACTTGATTTATGCATCTTTTGTTCATAACGTGTGTAACCCAAGCCTGTATTCACTGAAAGCATGCACCATTCTCCACCTCCATCAGTGGAGATTCCATACTAAGTAAACTCATGTCTTTCTCCGCTGAACCTCTGAGTGTGTTCTTTGGAACAGGTAAACATTGTGGGAAGTCCCCCTCCCCTGCCAGATCTGGGGAGCCCTCTGAAACAACTGCTGTATTGGATTCTCACTAGAGTGGGAATCCTATTGTTGTATGATTGTTTCATTATATATTGCAATGTGGTAGTGGTGGAAATGGAATGCATGGTGGATATGATGTGCTTGGGTCATACTGGGACCAATCACACCCTCTCCTCACAAATCCCCCTTCAATGGAGGAATTGTCTTCCATAAGGCAAGTCTCTAGTGTTGGAAAGATTGGAAACAACTGTCCTAAAGGACATCTTAACTCTTAGATTCTGCCCTAATTGATTTGAACATTTTTTCTTTAGAGAGAGATTTTTGCCATAGGGCATGGGCACTCACTGGAGAGACAGAGGTAAAGTGAGAAACCACCCCTTGGGGGTGGTGACCATGTCTCAAACCCTTCTCTCCATTCATCTCTCAGGATTTTGGACATGCACACACAAGCACCCAACATGTGCTTCAAGTCTCTGGGTCTGGGACTTGAACCATTGTCAGCCATAGGGAAGTCCAGTACCTCAACCACCACACCATCTGCTGGCCCCAGTTTGAACATTTTAATAATATTACCAATCCATGACAATAGAACAGTAAGCTGTTTGATTACAAAGTAAGCCATTTAATATATATGTGGTAGACATTAGTTACATTTGGCTATTTAAATGAATTATAATTAAATATAATTTTGACATTTTGTTCCTTAGTAACATTTCCCACATTTCAAATGCTCAGTAGACACACATGTCAGTGGTTACCTAATTGAGTAAAAGACATATAAAACATTTCCATCAAAGAAAACATTTTTATTGACAGTACTGTTCCAAATATTTGATTGTGTGGTTGTTCATTACAAGGATGGACAATGAACACTACATTTAGTGCACAGGACCCTAGCAAATTCAGTATATACAGGCATATCTGAATTGAGAATAATTTACAAAGGACTGAGAAAAAGTATAAAGCTTTAGGGTTTTGTTTTTGTTTTATAAATTAAACTTTGAACTAAAACATAAGCATCAAAGTATTCTCTTTTTACTGTAAGTATATTACCAGGAAATTTAAAGGCCTTTAAAATGTATAGCAGTTTTTATTAAAATCTGTTAGTCAATTCCAAGTCATTTTTTATTAGTTTTCAAATAAATGTTTTAAAGTTTTTGCTATCTTAACTAATCTATTTGTGAGATTTCGGTGATAATAAGGTCAAATTTATCCTTTCTTTCTTTATTAAATTTTACTATAGGGCATGTGCATTTGTCAGAGAGACAAAGAGAGTGAGAAAATGAGAAATGAACCCCCCAGGGGGCAGGAGAAGGGCCATGCCAAATTCCTTTCTCCTTTTAGGATTTGGAGCACACACACACATGGACTGCATGGTTTTCAAGCCTCTAGGTCTGGATTCCAGTTGTTCAGTCAGCCATATGGGATTGAGCTACCTTAACCACCAAACCACCAGCTGACCCTATTCATTATTTGTTTTCAAGTAAGTTAAAAATATCCTATACAAACTTCTACTTGGAAAATGAGATAATTTCAAATGGCCAAGTGAAATATGAAGAATTATAATGACTGGATTGTCAGGGACAAATAATTTTACAAAACTTAAATGACTTTGAACTCATATCTCACAGCAGCTCGAGTCTTAGCTGTTTTTTAATGTGAACATGTGCATATGTCAGGGTAATGAAACTTTACTTTTTTTTCACTGAAGATATTACAACAATTTGGATCAGTCTTCTGGGTATTTTATCAATTGCGATTGTCCTGGAGAGACTAATAAAGTCATCAGTTTGGCTCAATAGGGATTTGGTTCTTGAATACAATTTTTCTAATTTCAAACATCAGAATTTTTATTTCTCTTTGGAGAGTAGACAGGTATATATCTGATATAATTATTTTAAATATTTACAAAAGATATCTTAAGATTGTACACTGAGTCATTGATTCACGGGAAAGCCAATCTCTTATTTCCCAGAGAAAATGGTGCATGCACATCAATGTTTCTCAAAGTATAGTTTGTAGAACAGTGGTTTATTTCCAGGTTAGCTGATGACATATATTTAGTTATCTTTAGGGAGAAAGGGGACATTTGAAGTTCATGGTCAAATTGATTAGGGAGATGCTGGGTTAAATGTGTTTTTATTTACTGCAGGACTTTTTAGAGCTTTTCAAGTGCTCATATGCACTGTGAATCTCCAAATAGGACAGTGTAGCAAGGCCCAGGATTGGCTCACAGGACTAATGCCACAAGACACATTTTGAGAAATGTTACTGTAGCTTCTAAAATTATCTTTAAAAAAAGGATGAACATATGTATTCACTTTGTCTAAATTTAATACTATATTTTGAAATGGAAATTTATTTAGAAATAAATAAGCAATGAAAAAATCAAAATCATGTGAGAATTGCTAACATCCTTCAAAGTAAGGACAAAAAGAAAGAAGGAAGGAAAGAAAAAAAGAAAAAGAAAGAAAAGAAGGAGAAATGGTGGAAAGAAAGGGCAGACTGCACTGCTCACTGAAATACCAGATTAAATTCTACATTGGTTTAGGGAAAAAAAAAGCATGACAGCCTATTCTTTGCCTTGCAGTACTTATGTCAACAACATTTATTAATGTCTCCTAGTAGTCTTAACAGGAGAAGCTACTATGTAATACAAAGGAATAATCACAGGTCTAGGAGCCCAGGCCAAAACAATAAGGGCAGGCCTAGAAATACTGAAAGAAGGTCTAGAATGAACTGTAATATTTATATTTCTTGTGTTTGTTTTAATATATGTAATTATGTTTGTGGAAAGCTGTGAGTCGTCTATTTGCCTCACCATCCAAAGGTCTCCATGTATTTAAAACCAAAGTAGACTTATAGCATCACAATATAAATAAAAGCTTTGCTATTATCTTTTATTTTTCAGTTTATTTATTTCACGAGTTAGAGAGAAAGAGAGCTACAGCACCCCTGCTGTCATCCACTCCAACTTCAGCCAGCTCAGATCACAGGCACAAGCATGCCCAGTATACTCAGGGAGGGTCTGGACTCAAACCAGTAACCCTTCCAAGTCACATTTCATTGCTATGCAATAATCAGATTTCCATTTTGCCCTTCATCTTTTTAAATAATTGCACACCCACTGTATATCTTTCAGTCTTTCAATATGTAGTCTAACTGGAGATTTAATTTTCCAAATAGGTTGTGCCCACCTTCCCACTATAAACATACTGTCTATTACTTCATATTGGTTTTATGGTTCTTTTTTATTATTATCATAATCTTGTTTACATTACAATGAATCACATGTATCTTTACAATGTATTACATTTATTTTCCCAGAAGGAATACCAAGAATATCAGTCAAGACAAAGACACTAATATCCACATCATCATCAAGTAGCTTTTCATAATTTTTTTCCAGATTATTATCTTTATTTTCATTACTTTTTAAACATTCAATCACTATATATCACTTTGCTTACAAAAATAATGTTCTCAACCTGAAATACTTCTCAGACCAGTCCAGGTGAGAATACTAGACATGTTACCATCAACAGGTAATAAACCATTTCTTTTTTTTGAGAGGTTTTCACTATAGGGCACGTGCGCTCACCAGACAGACAGAGAGAGACAGAGAGACAGAAAGCAGGAAATCACCCCCCAGGGGGGACGGCCACGCCGCAATCCCTTCTCCTCCATTCTCCTCTCGGGATCTTGGGCACGCACGCACACGCGCCCGGCGTGAGTTTTAAGTCACCTGGTCCGGGACGCGAACCGCGGTCGACTACGTGGGAGTCCAGCGACATAGCCATTACGCTAACTGCTGGTTCCCAGCAGGTAATAAACCATTTCTGTGTCCAACTAATGTCATGCCTCTCTGTTTATTTGCTTGTTATTCTTCTCTATACTCTTCCTTTTCCCACCCCCATTGCACACTGTCTTCAGCATCCCTAACTATTTTCACTGCTTTTATGCACTCCAATATTCCAATCTCCACAATAAAGTGCAGATAGTCAGTATATATTAAGTGGATACATACAATATCTTTCTCTCATATCCTGGCTTGCTTCACTCAGCAATAGATCCTCCATATCTGATCACTTTCTATCAAATGCCAGGGTATTCTTGTTTTTTTATAGCTGAGTAGTATTCCATACAGTATATATGCCACACTTTTTCAATCCATTCATCTGTTTGTGGACATTTGAGTTGATCCAATGTCTTAGCAATTGTGAATAATGCTGTAGTAAACATTGATGTGCAAGCGCTTTTCTGAATGAGCATTCTCCTGTCCTTTGGGTAGATACCCAGAAGTGGCATTGCTGAATCAAATGGTAGTTCTATTTGTAGATCTCTGAGGAACCTCCATATTGTTCTCCACAGTGGCTGAACCAGTTTACATTCCCACCAACAGTGTAGGAGGGTTCCCTTTTCACCACATCCCTACCAACACTTATCACTTTTTATATTTTTAATCTTTGCCATTCTGACAGGGGTTAGGTGGTATCTCATTGTACTTTTAATCTGCATCTCCCTTATGATGAAGGATGTTAAGCATTTCCTCATATGTTTTTGGCTGTTCACATGTCTTCCTTAAAAAGATTTTTGTTCAGCTAATTTTCCCATCTTTTAATTGCGTTAATCATATTTTTTTCCGAGTAAGCCACTTGAGTTCCCTGTGTATTCTGGTTAACAGTCCCTTGCCTGAGGCATATTTTACAAAAATATTCTCCCATTGTGAGGGTTGTTGACTCACACTAATTACTGTGTTCTTTGTTGTGAAGAAACTTCTTAGTATGAGATAGTCCCACCTGTCTATTTTAGGGGTTATTGCCTGGGCTTTGGGAGTGGGAGTCTTATTTAAGAAGTCTTTGCCTACCCCAATGTCTCCGAGAGTTTCCTTAGTATTTTCCACCAGTAGTTTTATAGTTTGAGGTCTTAGGTTCAGATCTTTGATCCATTTTTGTTAATGGTGAAAGATGGGAATTCAGTTTCATTTTTCTGCAGGTGGATACCCAGTTTTTCCAGCACCATTTACTAAAGAGGTTTTCCCTATCTCAATAGATTGACTGGTATGTACCTTTGTCAAAAATCAGTTGACTGTAAGTTTGGGGATTTATTAATGGGGTCTCTATTCTATTCCATTGCTCCACCTGTCTGTTTTTTTCTTTTTTTCTTTTTGCCAGTACGATGCTATTTTGATTATCACAGCTTTATAGAATATCTTGGGGTCAGAGAGTAATACGCCACACACTTCACTCCTCTTATTCAGGATTATTTTGGCAGTATGAGGCCTTTTATGATTCCAGACAAATCGTATGATTGTCTTTTCTAGATCTGTGAACAATATCTCTTGTATTTTTATTGGACTTGTGATAAATATGTAGATTAATTTGGGTAGAATTGCCATTTTGATTATATTAAATCTTCCAATCTAGGAACATGGGAAGTCCTTCCACTTTTTTATGTCCTTTTTAATATCTTTTTTAAGATTTTCATAGTTTTCTTTGTAAAGGTTTTTGATTTCCTTAGTTAGGTTTATACTTAGGTATCTTATACGTTTTGTACCTATGGTAAAAGGGATTCCTTTTTTCAGCTCTATTTCATACACTTTTTTGCTCATATATAGAAATGCTATAGATTTTTGGATGTTGATTTTCTCTCTTGCCACTTTACTGTATTAATGTATTATTCGAGAAGTGTTTTCCTGGAAACCTTTGAGTCTTCTAAGTATACCATCATGTCATCTGTGAATAAAGATATTTTCAACTCTTTGCCTATGTGAATGCCTTTTATAATGTTCTCTTTTCTGATTGCATTAGCTAAGACTTCCAACAGTATATTAAAAAGTAGTGGAGGGACCAGCAGTTAGCGTAATGGCTATGTCGCTGGACTCCCACGTAGTCGACCGCGGTTCGAGTCCCGGACCCGGCGGCTTAAACTCACGCCGGGCACGTGTGCGTGCGTGCCCAAGATCCCGAGAGGAGAATGGAGCAGAAGGGATTGCGGTGTGGCCATCCCCCCTGGGGGGTGATTTCCTGCTTTCTATCTCTCTGTCTCTCTCTGTCTGTCTGGCGAGCGCACGCGCCCTATAGCAAAAAAAAACCTCTCCAAAAAAAGAAAAAAAAAAAAAAAGTAGTGGAGAAAGGAGGCAGCCTTGCCTAGTACCAGTTTTTAGTGGAAAAGCTTTGTATAATGTTAATTATACATTCAGTATAATGTTTGTTATAGGTTTTTCATATATGGCTCTTATTATGTTGAGAAATGACCATTCTATACAAACCTTACTGAAAGTCTTAATCATGAAAGGAAGTTGTATTTTATCAAATGCTTTCTCTGCATCAATGGAAATGGTCATATGTTTTTTCTTTCTTTCTGTTAATATTATGTATTATATTTACTGTCTTGCATATGTTGAACCACCCTTGCATCCCTGGGATAAAGCCTACCTGGACATGATGAATAAACTTTGTTACATGTTGTTGGATACGATTTGCAAGTTTCTTGTTGAGAATTTTTGCATTTATATTTATCAGCGATATTGGTCTGCAGTTTTACTTTTTTGTCATGTCCTTATCTGTTTTCAAAATGAGAATGATGGAGGCTTTATAGAATGAATTGGAATGTTTCCTTCCTTTTGAATCTTTAGAAATAATTCAAGTAGGATAGGTTAACTCTTCCTTAAAGGTTTTGTAGAATTCAGAAGTGAAGCCATCTGGACCTGGGCTTTTCATTTTCGAGAGGTTATTTATTAATGATTCAGTCTCCTGGCTTGTTATGGGTCTATTGAGGTTTTCTATGTCCTCCTGATTCAACCTTGGTAGATCATATGCATCCAGGAATTTGTCCATCTTCTCCTTGTTCTCTCATTTGTTGGCATATAGTTGCTCACAGTATCCTCTAATGATATTTTGTGTTTCTATTATGTCTATTGTAATTTTTCCTGTTTCCCCATATTTTTTATTTATCTGGTTTCTTTCATTCTTCTTCTTTATCAATCTAAGCTAACGGTGTGCCGATCTTGTTAATCTTTTCCAAGAACCAGCTTTTGTTTCATTTATTTTCTGTATGGCTGGTTTCTTTTCTATTTCATTTATTTCTGCTAGAATCTTTATTATTTATTTTCACCTAGCATTTTTTGGACGGTGTTGTTGTTGTTTTTCCAATTCCCTGAGGCATGATGTTAGGTTATCTATTTGTGACCTTTCCATCTTGTTCTTATGAGCACTAATTGCTATCCATTTCCCCTTTATGACTGCTTTTGCTGTGTCCCATAGATTATGGAAACTTGTGTACTCATTATCATTTGTCTCCAGTTTTTTTTTTAAATCCATTCAGCCAGTCTGTGCTTCTTAATTGGAGTATTTAATCCATTAACATTCAATGTTATTATCGATATTTCCAGACCTGTTCCTATAATAAAATGAGTAATTTTCTTGGTTGTTTTTTGTTCTCTTATAACAGTTCGTCTGATTTTTTAGGTTTCCTGGTATACCACTCCTTTCAGAACCTCTTGAAGAGCTTGTCTGGAGTTGGTAAGTTCTTTCAGGTTTTCTTTATTTGAGTATGTTTTTATCTTTTTTATTCCCATATGAAAGATAATCTTGCCAGGTATAGTATTCTTCATTGAAATTATTTTCCGTTCAATAATTTGACTATATTGCCCCATTATTTCCTTGCCTGTATTGTCTCTGCTGAGAGGTCTGATGTTAGCCTGATGGGGTGACCATTGTAAGTAACTTGGTGTTTCCCTCTTGCCAATTTTAGTATCATGTCCTTGTCTGTTGTTTTTCCAGTCTGGCTATAATGTGCTTTGGAGAGGATCTTTTTGGGGTGATTATATTTGGAGTCCTATGTATTTCTTGGGTCTGAATATTTTAATGCCTTTCTAGGTTTGGAAAGGTTTCTTCCAGGATTTCAGGAAATAAATGATCAATGCCCTTGTTATTTTCTTCCTCTTCTGGAATATCAATTATCTGGATGTTGGGGTGCTTGATGGTATCCAGTATTACTCGTATGTTGTCCTCATTTTTCTTGGTTCTTTTCTCAATCTTCTTTATACTTTTTTCTAAGTCAGAGTTTTTGTCTTCTACAAAGAGATTCAGTCTTCTGTGTGATATAATCTGGTATTTTTTTGGGGGGGGAAAGTTTTTGCTACAGGGTGCGTGTGCTCACCAGAAAGATAGAGAGAGACAGAGAGACAGAAAGTGAGAAATCATCCCCCCACTACCACCATGGGGATGGCCATGCCACAATCCCTTCTCCTCCATTCTCCTCTTGGGATCTTGGGCATGCACGCACACGTGCCCAACGTAAATTTAAGCCACCAGATCCGGGACTCAAACCGCGGTCGACTACATAGGAGTCCAGTGACATAGCCATTACACCAAGTGCTGGTCTCAATCTAATCTACTTTTAATATTTTCAAGGGAGGTTTTAATTTCCTGTATCACATTATTTTTCCCTAACAGTACCATCTGATTCTTTTTTAAGGTGTCTATTTCTTTTTTCAAATCATGAAAAGACTTCCTCATCTCCTGGAGCTCCTGTCTCTTTTCTCTTATGTCTCAGTGAGTTTGTTCATTGCAAATATTGTGAATTGCTTATATGATATGTCCATGACATCCATTGTGTTGTCTGTGGGTGATGTGGGATTGATGTCTTTCCCTTGGGGGAGAGACATTTTGTTGGTTTCTCATATTTCTTGTGCCTCTACAATTGTTCCTAGTCATCTAGTGGTCTATACAATCCTTTCTAACTTGTTCAAGGTACCTTTTAGTGTTCAAAGGTGTGCAGAAGAAAATTGGCGACCTCTATTCTGGCCTGCCTCCCTGTTGCTCAGGAGTACCCTGCACTATAGTCACTGGTCCTGGATGATCAAAAGTCCTCCCTGTTTCTAAAGAATGGTGAACCTCCAACTGAGCTAATGAACTTCACCTTAGGAGCAAAGAAAAATGTTGCTATTCAAAACACCAAAGTTCTGAGAGTCCAAAGGCAAGTGGGGGAGTATGAGCCATGGGTCACAGCCATTAGGGCCTGTAGCCACAGGCAGCCTGGTGTTCAGCAATGCTACTTGAACTGGTCTCCAGTTGGGGTGGGGAGGTGCACAAGTTCATCTTAAAGTCCCAAGAAACAAACCTGAAGTCCAAAGACGAGTGGGGGAAATGATACACAGTCCTGGCCATTAGGGCCTGCAGCCACAGGCAGCCTGGTGTCCAGCAATGCCGGTTGAACCAGTATTATCATTCTTAATTCTCTGCGAATCATCAAAATGCTTTCTGGAAATGCTGTTAGTTAAAAAAAAAAGTTTTCATTCCTTCTATATTTTATTTTAACTGTAATCTATTTTAAATCAAAATGAAAAGAATTGTTTAAAAAGATACATCACATATCAGGTTGGCCTCATAGCCTAGTGGTTAAACGAGCTGAATTTCTTGTTGCCAGCTGACTGTGTGGCTCAAATACTGGCCCAGCAGCTTGAAAAATATGTTTTTGTTTTGTTTTGTTTTTTTTTTTTTAGTTTCTTTCATGTCTTTAAATGATTTCTGAATAAGAAGAACAAAGCTGTCCTAGAAGCAGATCATTGAAGATCAAGATAAAGCTTTTGCCTTCTGCATCTCCTCCAACTATACCATTGACACTAAATGTACGAGTGTAGTTGACTAACCCTATTTCTAGATGGGGGATGATACCTTGAGATCCTCCATTTCCACCACATACATGGTGTCCACTTAGGATAACAATCTGAGTTCCCTTCTGGACCCAGCTGGCCATTTTTAAGAGAGATGGATTTCAAGAACTCAGAGCAAACATGTTCCAAACCCAGCCGTAGCACTTTCAAATTCTTTGCTTCTTTTTTTGTTTTTGGTTATTGCCATAGGGCATGTGTGCTTGCCAGAGAAAGACAGTGAAAGGAAAGTGAGAAATCACCCCCTGGGGGAAAGGCCACACTGTAATATTTTCTGTTCCATTCTCCTCTTGGAATTTTGGGCCCACACACACATGCACCTGGCAGTGATTTTCAAGTCCATGGTCTGGGATTCTAACCTCAGTCAGACATTTGGGAGTCCAGTGCCTTAACCACCATATAAACTCTGGCCTCAACCTTTTAAAATTCATTTTAAAAGTGCTGGCTTGCTTTGAGTTTGGGCAGCTTCGAGATGGCATCAGAAAACAGAGTATGAGTTATAGCATAACAAGTGCCTGGCCAAAGCTGCAAGTGCCTTGTTGTCACCATCCACTCAGGCCTTTGCTGCATGTGAATTTACCCAATCATAAACCCCTGTATGGTGGTTCATTATTGTCTGGTTTGCATTTTTGGTCTCACCAATCCTTCCTCAATACTACTACAATAATCAATAAAAACCAAGGAGTCAGCCACTATTGTTTGAGTAGCATTCTTTTCTGAGGTAGCAGTGGAATACTAAAACCACTATTAAACTGGGTATGGCAAAGAATTTCAATTTTACATTCATAAAAAAATAGACATTTTATAAAGGCTATCCAATGAATCTTCATTTAGGAATTAGAATGCTTGGACTCTTGGCAGGAAATAATCCTAGGAGAGTAGCCCAAGTACTGCATTATCTCCTGTTCTCTTCACATTGAGGGCTCATTTATTTCTTACCCTCTGACATTCTACAAAAGTAGTGTGAGCCTAGATTGGACAATTAATCATTCATAGATAATGATTCACAATTCTAAGTTCCTTAGGAGCCCAGAAACAGCAATTAGGTATCATTATTAGTGACATAACAGTGACAGTACATTTTCTTCCTTCTGATGTGCTTAATTCTGTTTTTAATTCTCCAAATCATTAACCTCTTTTCTTTCCCCCACAGGTTATCATAAAATGCTGGTTAGTCCTGTGAAAATAATTCTGATCCTAACCATTGCTGAAGAATAATTAAAGAGAGCCAGTTAACACTACCAATTTGCACCCAGCTTTTTTTCAGTGACACTGAAAAAGTGAAATGTTAATATAAAATAGAAAACTCTGCTTATTTAACGTGATAACATCAAAACATTTATATAAATATTTAGTGAACAAAAGTGATTGCCTGAGTGTAAGAAAATAAATTGGCATTCAGCAGGATGGTTTTAGAACGTGGAGACACTGAAGCAACATTAATAGTGCCAATTAATTTCTATTCAGAAATGCAATGTATTTATGTTTAACTTTCCAAGGTTAGTAAATAATGTAGGGTGATACATTAAAAGCAGCTGTGCTCCTTTCGAACAGTTCAACTGCTTAAAACTCATGCCAAAAGCTAGATCTGGGAATTAGATTTTTGCTGGAAGACAACTAGGCTCAAATGAGTACATTTGTAGTTTCCATCACCCTTTTCTTAAAGTGAGGAGAATAATTTTTGGGAGAATAATTTTGACCTACATAGCCTCTTAAGTTGTGTGACATCTAACTAAACAAATTTTATTTAGGGAACACATTAATAAAGCCCCTTTATGGCCATTATTCTGGACCCTGGCAGAGTAGCAGCCAGTGAGAACAACTGAGGCCAGAGATTGCCTTGGGAACTTCACTGTCTCCCAGCTATTGCAGGTGCACAGAACCTCCCACTGCTGCCTTCCCCTCCTCCTCTATTATCTCTGGACCCTGGGCAGAGTGGCAGGCAGTGAAAACAACTGAGACCAGAGATTGCCTTGGGAGTCCCAGTGTCTCCTGGCTATTCCAGTTGAAACTGCAGCTCAACCCCGGGTGTGACTGTTCTCAAGAAACTGGAAGGCCATTGGAATACCCAGTTCCAGTGACAACAGTAAAAATCGAAGGGCGCACATTAGGGAAACAGAGCTGCAGTCCGTGGCTCACATCCTCCCAAATGCATTGGAGTTTTCAGAATTAACTCCAAGAAATTAGGAAGAAACATATAATCCATCAGATAACCAGAAACCAGTGCAGAGGCACAAGAAATATGAGAAAGCAAGAAAATATCTCTTCCCCAAGGGAAAACAACCACTCTTTATCATCCACAGACAGTGCAATAGAACTCATGAAATAGTAAGATAAAAAGTTCAGAATACTCATAGTGACTAAACTAAATGAGATGGAAGATGGGACCAGCAGTTATTGTAGTGGCTATGTCGCTGAACTCCCATGTAGCTGACCGTGGTTCTAGTCCCAGACCCGGTGGTTTAAACTCACATCAGGTGCATGTGTGTGCATGCCCAAGATCCCGTGAGGAGAATGGTGGAGAAGGGATTGTGGCCTGGCCATCCCCCCTGGGGGGTGATTTCTCACTTTCTATCTCTCTGTCTCTCTCTGTCTTTCTGGTGAGCACAGGCGCCCTATAGCAAAAACTTCTCAAAAAAAAAAGAAAAAACTAAATTAGATGGAAGAGAAAAGAGACAATGAACACCAGGAAATGCAAAAGAAAAGAGACAACTCCAGGAAAAGAAAAAGTCTTTTCATGAATTGAACGAAAGAAATAGACATCACAAAAAAGAATCAAATGGAACTGTTAGAAATTAAGGATGTAATATAAGAAAATAAAAACATCCCTTGAAAGTATTAAAGGCAGATTAAGGACCAGCAGATGGTGTGATTGTTACATTGCTGGACTCTCACATGGTTGACCATGCTACAAATCCCAGGCCCATCAACTTAAAACTCACATCAGATACATGTTCATGGATGCCCAAAATACTGAGAAGAGAATGAGGAGAAGGGATTATGGCATGACCATCCACCCGGGGAGTGATTTCACACTTTCTGTTTCTCTGTCTCTCCAGCAAGCACACATGTACTATAGCAAAAACATGTCTCTCTTAAAAAAAAATAAAATAAAAAAAAGCTGATTAGATCATGCAGAATATCAGAATATCAAATCTTGAATGTGGAAGACAAAACCTCTGACCTAGAAAAAAATCACCAAAAGTATGAAAAAATAACCCCCAAAAAGGTGGATAATATAGGAAAAATACTAGATACCATTAAGTGCCCAAACATCCAAATATTTAGTATCCTGGAAGGTGAAGCAACTAACAAACGTATTGATCACCAAGTCTATGAAATCCTGGAAGAATATGTTCCAAGCCTAGAGAAGCATTCAAACATCCATACTCAAGAAATACAAAGGACTCCAAATAGAATCAACCCAAGAAGATCCTCCTTCACAGCACATCATAGCTAGATTGCCCAAAACCACTGATAAAGACAAGATTCTAAAATTGGCAAGAGAGAAATGACAAGTTACTTACAAAGGTTATCCCATCAGGCTAACATTGGACCTATCACCAGAAACAATGCAAGCAAGGAGAAAACAGCAAGATATATACAAAGTGTTAAAAGAAAAGCAATTTCAACCAAGATTACTATACCCAGCAAGATTATCCTTCATATGGAAAGAAAAAATAAGAACATTATCAGATAGACAAAACCTGAAAGAATTTACCAACATCAGACCAGCTCTTCAAGTTTTGAAGGAAGTGTAAACCAGGAAACTAAAGAAAGACAAGAAACCTTCTATCTGTTGCCTACAAGAAATGTACCTCATAGACAAAGACACACATAGACGAAAAGCTGGAAAAAGACATTCCATGCAAATGGAAGCCAAAAAAGGACTGTAGTCATGATACAGATCTCAGACAAAATAGGCTTTAAGAAAAAGACTGTAAGAAGAGACAAAGAAGGGCATTATGTGGTCGTAAAAGGGCCAATTGATCAAGAAGATATAACACTTATAAATATCTATGCACTCAACTTAGGAACACCCAAATATGTGAAGGAAAGACTGCTAGATAAAAAAGAGAGATAAACTGCAACACACTAAGTTTTGGAGATCTCAATACCCCACTCTCTCCATTGGACAGATCATCTAGACAAAAAGTAAGCAAAGATATAAAAAAATATAAATGATAGCATAAATAAAATGGGATAGACTTAACAGCCATCTATAGAACCTTCCACCCCAAAACTATGAAATACACATTTTTCTCATCCCCCTGTAGAATCTTTTCAAAGACTGACCACATGATATGGTACAAAACAAATGTTTAAATATCTACAAGGCATACAAACTATATCCAGCATTTTCTCCATCCATGATGGAATCAAACTTGATATTAAATTCAGAAATAACTCACGATTATACACAAACATATGGAAAATAAACAACCTACTCCTGAATGACTTCACAACTACTGAAGAAATTAAGACTGAAAAATCAAAATTCATGGAAACCAAGTGAGTACACGAGTTTCCATAACCTATAGGATAGAGCAAACGCCGTCCTAAGAGGGAAGTTCATAGCAAGTAGTGCTCATAAGAAAAAGATGGAAAGTAGCAAATGGACAACCTAACATCATGCTTCAGGAATTTTGAAAAACAACAGAAAACCCCAAAAAATGCCAGGAGAAAAGAAATAATAAAGATTCTAGCAGAAATAAATTAAATAGAAAAAATGAAGAATTATATAGAAAATGAACCAAAATCTGGTTCTTTGAAAAGATAAACAAAATGGACACACCTTTAGCTAGACTAATTTAGAAGAGAGAAAGAAGTCAAGTAAGTCAAACTCACAAGGAAACAAGCAATATTACACAGACATAATATAAATACAAAATATCATTAGAGGATACTATGAGTGACTATATGCTAACAATCAAGAAAACCTGAATGAGATCGGATCAGGAAGACATAGAAAGCCTGAAAAGAATCATAATAAGTAATGAGATTGAATCAGTAATAAGTAACCTCTCAACAAAGAAAAGCCCAGGTCCTGATGGCTTCATTTCTGAATTCTTTATTTTTATTTTCATTATTATTCTAATTTATTTTAAATATTTAATCACTGTACATCTTGTAAAATGAATTACCCAACATGAATACACTTCACACCAGTCCAGTTTAAGATATCATATATGTTATCATCAACAATCCTTCATTTCTGCATCCCATAAATGTCTTCCCTTTCAATTTTTCTCCTTGGTTACTTTTCTCTCATTCTCCCCATCTCTCATACTCTTCCTACACTGGCTCCAGTATCTGCAATCAGTCCACGCTTCTAGATCCTCTAATCTTTCAGTTTCCACCATAGAGTATGGACAGCTGGCATATATTAAGTGGAAACTTACAATGTCTCTCCTTCATAACCTAGCTCACTTCACTCAGCAGCAAATCTTCCATATCTGTCTGCTTTCTATCAAATGCCATGGTCTTACAGTTTTTAGTGGCTGAGTAGTATTTCACAGAGTATATGTGCCACACTGTTTCAATCTTTTCATCTGTTCATGGAAATTTGGGTTGGTTCTATGTTCTAGTAATTGTGAATAATGCCGCAATAGACATAGATGTGCAAGCATTTTTGCAACTGAGTGTTCTCCTACCTTTGGGTAGATATCCAGAAGTTGAATTGCTGGATCATACGGCAGTTCTATTTCTAGATCTTTGAGTAACCTCCCTATTGTTCTCCACAAATGCTGGACTAATTTATATTTCCACCAGCAGTGTAGGAGAATTTCCTTTTCACCATAGCCTCACTAGTAATAACCATTTTTTTTTAATATTAGCCATTTTGATAGGAGTTAGGTTGGACCTCATTCTGGTTTTGATTTGCATCTACTTTATGAGGGATGTTCATATTTTTTATATGCTTCTTGGCTGTTTGTATGTCTCTTGATTAGAGTATTATTCCATTAACTTTAAAACTTATTATCGATATTTCCAGACCTTTCTCTGTCATTATGTTAGCCATTTTCTTGGTTGCTCTTTGTTCTCTTATTTCTGTCCATCTTTCTTTAGTTTTACTGGTATAGCACTCTCTTCAGTAATTTTTGAAGAGCTGGTCTGGTGTTGGTAAATTTTTTCAGACTTTGTTTATCTGACAATGTTTTTAGCATTTCCTCTTGTTTGATGGATAATTTTGCCAGGTATAATAATCTTGGTTTAAATTATTTTTCTTTTCTTTCTTTTTTTTTTTTTTTTTTTTTTTTTTTTTTGGAGAGGATTTTTGCTATAGGGTGCGTGTGCTTGCCTGAAAGACAGAGAGAGACAGAGAGACAGAAAGTGGACAATCACCCCCCAGGGGGGATGGCCATGCTGCAATCCTTTCTCCTCCATTCTCCTCTCGGGGTCTTGGGCACGAACACACACGTGCCCAGCATGAGTTTAAGCCACCGTGTCCGGGACTCGAACTGTGGTGGACTATATGGGAGTCCAATGACATAGCCATTACGCTAACTACTGGTCCATAAATTGGTTTTCTTTTAACACTTTGAATACATCTTGCCAGTCTGTCCTTGTTTGCATTGTTTTCATTGAGAGGTCCAATTTTAGCGTGATGCAATAACCTTTCTAAGTAAACTGACATTTATGT
The DNA here is from genome assembly GCA_026018925.1 of Tupaia tana. Taxonomy (NCBI): domain Eukaryota; kingdom Metazoa; phylum Chordata; class Mammalia; order Scandentia; family Tupaiidae; genus Tupaia; species Tupaia tana. Next base: position 60,414,911 of record JAKSZU010000009.1, on the reverse strand, counting down.
CTTGCCATTTTTAAAATCATGTCTTATTTGTGATTTTGGCCAATCTGGCTATGATGTTCCAGGTAGAGAATTTTCTTAAGTTGATTCTATCTAGGGTGCTTTGTATTACTTGGGTCTGGATGTCTGAATGCTTCTCTAGGTTTAGATAGTTTACTTGCAGGATTTCATGGAATAGGTTATCTATGCTCTTATTAGATTCTTCACCCTCTGGGATACCAATTATTTGGATGTTTGGACATTTAATGCTAGCTAGTACTTCCTGTATTTTATTCTTATTTCATCTAGTTATTTTTTCATTCTTTTTGGTCATTTTGTTCTAGGTCAGAGGTCTTGTCTTCTAGGTTCAAGATTCAACTTCCACATGATCTAACCTGCTTTTAATACTTTCAAGGGGAGTTTTTTTATTTTATTTTATTTTATTTTATTTATTATGATAATTTTTTTGCATTACATTTAATCATTACATTTAATAACATGTATCTTTACAGTATATTAAATTTCGTTTTCCAGCATGATTACCATACATATCAGTCATGACAAAGACATTACTACTCACATCAACATCAAATAGCTTTTCATAATTTTTCAGCTTATTATTATTTTTTCATATTCAATCACTATATCATTTGGCTTGTAAAGAGAATTTACCCAACATGAAATATTTTTTTAGACCAGTACAATTGAGAATACTATACATATTATTATCAACAGGTAATAAATCATTTCTGTGTCCCAATAATGTCATACCTTTCTATTTGTTCTCTTGCTATCTCTCTCTATACTCTTCCCTTCTCCCCTCCCATTCCATACTGTCTTTAGCATTCATAACTATTTTCACTGCCTTTATGCACTCCAATATTTTGTTCTCTACCATAAAGTATAGATAGTCGGTATATATTAAGTGGATACATACAGTATCTTTCTTTCATATCTTTGTTTGCTTCACTCAGCAATAGATCTTCCATATTCAACAACTTTCTATCAAATGCTAGGGTCTTGTTGTTTTTTATGGCTGAATAGTATAGAGTATATGTCCCACACTTTTTCCATCTTTTCATCTGTTTGTGGACATTTGGGTTGATTCCATCTCTTAGTGATAGTGAATAATGCTGCAATAAACATTGATGTGCAAGCACTTTTCCAACTGAGCATTATCCTGTCCTTTGGGTAGATACCCAGAAGTGGGATTGCTGGATCAAATGGTAGTTCTATTTGTAGATCTTTGAGGAAATTCCATATTGTTTTTCACAGTGGCTGAACCAGTTTACATTCCTGCCAACAGTGTAGGAGAGTTCCCCTTTCACCACATTTCTGCCAACACTTACCACTTTTTGTGTGTTTAATCTTTGCTATTTTGACAGGGGTTGGGTGGTATCTCATTGTGGTTTTAATCTGCATCTCCCTTATGATGAGGGATGTTGAGTATTTTATCCTATGCTTTTAGGTTGTTTGCATGTATTCCTTAGAGAGATTTTTGTTCAGATTATTTTCCCATCTTTTAATTGGGTTTGACCTTTTGTTCGGGTAAGCTGCTGGAGTTTCCTGTGTATTCTGGTTATCAGTACCTTGTCTGAGGCATATTTTACAAAAATGTCTTCACACTAATTACTGTCTTTTGCTGTGCAGAAACTTCTTAATCTGATATAGTCCCACTTGTCTAATTTAGGGATTATTGCTCATGCTTTAGGAGTCTTATTTACGAAGACATTGCCCAATGTCTTCCAGAATTACCCAAGAGTTTTCCACTAGTAGTTTTATACTTTGAAGTCTTAGGTTCAGATCTTTGATCCATTTTGAGTTGATTTATGTTAATAGTGAATGACAGGGATTCAGTTTCTTCTTTCCGCAGGTGGATACCCATTTTTTTCCTGCACCATTTGCTAAAGAGGTTTTCCTTTTCCCAGTGGATTGACTAGTACCCTTTGTCAAAACTCAGTTGGCTGTAAGCTGGGGGTTTATTTATGGGGTCTCTATTCTGTTCTATTTGTCCACATGTCTGTTTTTGTGTTAATACCATGCTGTTTTTATTATCACAACTTTATAGTATATTTTGGGGTCAGGGAGTAATATGCCACCCATGCCACTTTTCTTATGCAGGATTGCTTTGGCAATACGAGGTCTTTTATGATTCCAGACAAATTGTATGATTGTCTTTTCTAGATCTGTGAAGAATATCTTTGGTATTTTTATTGGACTTGCATTAAATATGTAGATTAATTTGGGTAGAATTGCCATTTTGATTACATTAATTCTTAAAATACAGGGACATGGGATGTCTTCCACTTTTTTATGTTATTTTTAGTATCTTTTTTTTACATTTTTATATTTTTTCTAAATGTCTTTGATTTCCTTAGTTAGGTATTTTTTCCCTAGGTATCTTATACACTTTGTGCCTATGGTAAAAGGGATTCTTTTTTTTCAGTTCTACTTTGTTTAACTTGTAGTTTGTATATAGAAATAATTTTTGGATATTGATTTTGTATCCTGACAGTTTACTGTATTCTTTTATTACTTAGAGAAGTTTTTTCATTGAAATCTTTGGTCTTCTACGTATACCATCATGTCTTCTTCAAATAAAGATATTTTCAACTCTTCTTTGCCTATTTGAATGTCTTTTATATTATTCCCTTTTCTGATTGCATTGCCTACAACTTCCAGCACTATATTAAAAAGTAGTGGAGAAAGTGGGCTGCCTTGCCTAGTACCAGTTTTTAGTGGAATAGCTTTTAGCTCTTCCCCATTCAGTATAATGTTAGCTATAGGTTTTTTATATATGGCTTTTTTGAGTGTGGAGAAATGACCCTTTTATACAAATCTTTTTTTTTTTTTGAAAGGTTTTTTGCTATAGGGCACATGTGAGCACATGTGCTCACCAAAAAGACAGAGAGAGACAGAGAGACAGAAAGTGAGAAATCAACCCCCAGGGGGATGGCCATGCTGCAATCCCTTCTCCTCCATTTTCCTCTTGGGATCCTGGGCACACACACAAATGCGTCTGGCGTGAGTTTAAGCCACCAGATCCGGGACTTGAACTGCTGTTGACCACATGGAAGTCCCACTACATAGCCATTATGCCAAATGCTGGTCCCTACCCTTTTATACAAATCTTACTGAGAGTCTTAATCATGAAAGGAAGTTGTATTTTATCAAATGCTTTCTCTGCATCAATTGAAATGATCATATGTTTTTTATCTTTCTTTCTGTTAATATGGTGTATTATATTTATAGTCTTGAGGAGGTTGATCCATGCTTGCATCACTGGAATAAAACCTACCTGGTGGTAATGAATAATCTTTGTTATATGTTGTTGAATATGACTTGCAAGTATCTTGTTCGGAATTTTTGCATCTAAATTCATCAGAGATATTGTTCTGAAGTTTTCCTTTTTTTTCATGTCTTTATCTGTTTTGGAAATGATGATGATGGAGGCTTTGTAAAATGAATTTGAAAGGTTTCCTTCCTTTTGAATCTTTAGTAACAATATGAATAGAATAAGAGTTAACTCTTCCTGCAATGTTTTGTAGAATTCAGAGGTGAAGTCATTAGGACCTGGGCTTTTCTTTGTAGGGAGGTTATTCATTATTGATTCAATCTCATGACTTTTTGTGGGTATATTCAGATTTTCTATGTCTTCCTGATTCAATCTTGGTAGATTATATGCATTCAGGAATTTGTCCTTCTGCTCCATGTTCTCCATTTGTTGACATATAGTCTCTCATAGTATCCTCTAATTATGTTCTGTTTTTCTATTGTGTTTATTGTAATATTTCATTACATATTTCATTTATCTAGTTACTTTCTTTCTTCTTCTTTATCAATTTAGCTAAAGGTGTGTTGATTTTGTTAATCTTTTCAAAGAACTAGCTTTGACTTTAATTTATTTTCTGGAGAGTTTGTTTTTTTTATGTCTTTTATTTCTGATCGAATCTTTATTATTTCTTTTCTCCTGGCATTTTGTTGTTGCTGTTTTTCCAATTCCCTGAGGCATGATGTTAGGTTGTGTATCTGCCACCTTTCCTTATTTTTCTCATGTGCACTAATTTCTATCAATTTCCCTCTTATGATTGCTTTTCCTGTGTCCCACAGATTTTGGAAACTCATGTACTCATTATCACTTGTTTCCATAATTTTTTGATATCAACTCAATTTCTTCAGTAGTTAAGAAGTCCTTCAAAAGTCAGTTGCTTTTCACGTGTTTGTGTATTTTCGAGGGTGTTTCTTGAAATTAAAATTGAGTTTAATTCGATCATGGTCTGAGAAGATACTGGCTATAAGTTCTATGACCTTGATTCTGTAAAGACTTGATTTGTGTCCTATAGTATGGTCAATCTTTGAAAAGGTTCTATGCATGGGTGAGAAAAATGTATATTTTTTGGTCATAGTGTGGAAAGTTCTATAGATGTGACATTTCTCTCTCGCCAATTTTAGTATCTTGTCTTTGCCTCTAGTTTTGGCCAATCTGGCTATGATGTTCCGTGGAGAGGATCTTCTTGGGTTGATTCTATTTGGGGTCCTATGTATTTCTTGGGTCTGCAGATTTGAATGCCTCTCTATTTTCAGAAAGTTTTCTTTCAGGAATTTTTGAAATAAATGATCAATGCCCACATTATTTTCTTCCTCTCTGTGATATCAGTTACCCAAATTTTGGGATGCTTGATTAAATCTATTATTTCTCATGTATTATCCTCATTTTTATTGGTTGTTTTCTCAGTCTCTTTGATACTTTTTAAGTTTAGAGGTTTTGCCCTCTACGTTTGAGATTTGATCTTTTGTGTGATATAATCTACTACAAATATTCGGAATTGCTTATCCTCCCTTTCCATGACTTCTATTGTTTTATCTGTGGGTAATGTGGAATTATTGTTTTCCCTTTTGGGAGAGACATTTTGTTGGCTGCTCATATTTCTTGTGCCTTTGCAGTTATTGCTAGTCTGTATGTTCTTTCCTAAATTATTCAAGATATCTTTAAGCATTCAAAAATGTGCAGGAGATGAAAATTGGTGATATCTCTTTTGCTCTCTCTCTTGTTGCTCACCAGCACCATGCACTATTTTCACTGTTCCTTGGTGACCCAAAGTCCTCCACGTTTCTTTCTTTCTTTTTTTATTTAAATTTTTTAAGAGAGGGTTTTGCTATAGAGCGCGTGTGCTCACCAGAAAGACAGAGAGACAGAAAGCAAGAAATCACTCCCCATGGGGGATGGCCACGCTGCAATCCCTTCTCCTCCATTCTCCTCTCAGGATCTTCAGCACACACGCACACGCGCCCGGCGTGAGTTTAAGCCACCAGGTCCAGGACTCAAACCGCGGTCGACTACATGGGATTCCAGTGACATAGCCATTATGCTGACTGCTGGTCCCTTCAGTCCTCTTCATTTCTAAAGAGCAGGCGCACCTGAAACTGAGCTGCTGAGGTTCACTTCAGAAGCAAAGATTGTGTGAGACACAAGGCGGCCATGCACGATCCAAAACATAGAACTCTTAAGAGTTCAAAAGTTAGTGAGGTGCATATGCTTGCTGCAGAGAGAGAGAGAGGGAGACAGAGAGAGAGAAACAGAGACAGAGACAGCATGAGGGAAAGTGAGAAATCACCCCTTGGGGGATGGCCACATTGCAATCCCTTCTCTTTCACCCTCCTTCTGGCGTCCTGACGTGGTGGTCAAGGTGCTGGACATTCCCACTTGGCCAACCACGGTTCAAGTCCTGTACCTGGTGGCTTGCTTTCTCACTTTCCCTCTCTCTCTCTCTGGTCAAATTAAAATAAAATGAATGAATAAAACAAAACAAACAAACAAACAAACTCCCCCCTCCAAAAAAAGTGAGTGGGGTAGGGTATGAGACAAGGGACCTGGCCATTAGGTCCTGCAGCCACAGGCAGCCTGGCATCAGGTAAGCCCCTTCGCTTGAACTGGTATCCAGATGGGGTGGGGAGGGGCGCAAGTTATTCTTAAAGTCCCAAAACACAAACCTGAATTTCAAAGATGAGTGGAGGAGGGGATGAGCCAGAGGTCTGACAGTTACCCCTACAGCCACAGGCAGCCTGGCATCCAGCAAACTCAAAGAAAGTTTTTATCTCCTGCATTACAGCCTTCAATTCTAAACAATTCTAAAGTCTGATTTATTCTTCTTTATATTGTCTATCTCCTCTTTCAATTCATGAAAGGATGCCTCATCTCCTAGAGTTCAATGTCTCTTTTCTCTTGCAACTCACAGAGTTTTGTCACCCAAAATATTCTGGGTTTTTTTTTTTTTTTCATTTCATTAATTTCCTCTGACTTTTACATACTTGGAGACAAGTTACTGTGTTCCTTTGTTGGAGATGTATTACTTGGTTCTCTCATCCTTGAGGGTCTTCTCTGGTTTTTCTTCCTTTGATGAAGTATTCAATTTTGGCTAATTTGTTGAAGAAAGTTTCTTCAACTGTGAGCTCTTGTGTTTCCCCTTAATGTGAGGTACTTTTGTGCCAACTTTTCTCTTCTACTGTGTTTTGCAGCATGGTATCCACAGGGGGAGTTTTGAATTCAGATTTGAAGAGGAATATCTCCCTTTTTGCAGCAGATTCAGGGTGGGAGGGGAGTGAGGATTTCTCTAAGCTTTATAGTATTCATATGTTTGGCTACTACGCACTTAGCCCTGTCTAGACACTCAGTGGGTGGAGGCTGAGCAGCAAAAGAAGAAAATAAGGTGGAAAAAAGGAGAATAGAGAACAAAAAAGAAAAAAAAAAAAAGGAAAGAAAAGAGAGAAAATCCCCTGCCCCCCCCAAAAAAACCCAAAAAATTAAAAAAATAAAAACTGTGTGGACAGGGTTCCTAAGATTGATATGCCTATTAAAAAGCCTGCAATACCCCCGTCCTATATAGGGAGAGAAGAGTAAAGAATTAGCAAGCAGAAGGAAAAAGAAAAAAGAGAGAAAAACACTTAAAAAAAAAGAAAAAGAAAAAAGAGAAATTCCCATACTTCTCTAACTTTGGGACTAGAAGGTGAGGTTGGAGGAGAAGGCCTTTTTCTGGGGGAATTTTCAGCCATGACACTGGTCCCTGAAATATGGGTCCCTCAGATGGAAATGCCTATGAAAAGGTCTACAATTCCCCTGTTCTTTCTAGTTTGGGTCTTGGAGGTGAAGTTGGAGGAAAGGGGCTTTGGCTAGCAGCTTCTCAGCCGTAATGCTGCTATTTTTGTAAACTATGCCTCAGATAAGGGACTGATAACCAGAATATACAGCAAACTCAAGTGGCTTACCTGAAAAAAATTAAAAAAATAAAAAAGATCAACCCAATTAAAAGAAAAATGAGCTGAACAAACAATTCTCCAAGGAAGACATATGAACAGCTCAAAAACATATGAAAAAATGCTCAACATCTCTCATCATAAGAGAGATGCAGATCAAAACTACCATGAGATACCACTTAACCCCAGTCAGGATGACTAAGATTAATAATAAAAAAGAAGTTGCTGGTGGGGCTCTGATGAAAGGGAAACTTCCCTAAAATTTTGTTGGGAATGTAAATTGGTCATACACTGTGGAGAACAATATGGAGGTTACTCAAAGATATAGAAATAGAACTACCATATAATCCATCAATTCAACTCCTAGGTATCAACACAAAGGATAGGAGAACACTAAATTGGAAAACTGTTTGTACATTGATGTTTATTGTGTCATTATTCACAATTTCTAAGACATGGAACCACCCCAAATGTCCATGAACAGATGAATGGATAGAAAAGTGTGGCACATATACTCTATGGAATACTACACAGCCATACAAAACAAGAGAGACATTGTATGTCTCCACTTAATGTATATTGACTGTCCACACTCTATGGAAAAAACTGAAATATTAGAGGATATAGAAGCATCGGGACCAGCAGTTAGCGTAATGGCTATGTCGCTGGACTCCCACATAGTTGACCGCGGTTCGCGTCCTGAACCCGGTGGCTTAAAACTCATGCCGGGCACGTGTGCGTGCATGCCCAAGATCCCGAGAGGAGAATGGAGGAGAAGGGATTGTGGCATGGCCATCCCCCCTGGGGGGTGATTTCTCGCTTTCTGTCTCTCTGTCTCTCTCTGTCTGTCTGGCGAGCGCACGTGCCCTATAGCAAAATAAACCTCTCAAAAAAAAAAAAAAAAGAGGATATAGAAGCATGGAAACTGGTTATGGATACTGGAGACAGTATGGGAAGAAGGTAAGAGAACGGGTAGTGTGTGAGGAAAGTAATCAAGGAGAAAAATAGAGAGGCAAGAAATTTATGGGACATGTATGAAATGTATGATTTTCTATTGATAATATGTACAGTATTTTCAACTGGACTGGGGTGAGGTGTATTCATGTTGAATAAATTCAGTTTACAAGCTAAGTGATGTATAGCAATTGAATGTATAAAATAAATTTTAAGAACTAAGAATAAATTTAAAGCAAAAATAGAAAAAATAATTAAAACCCCTTTACTTTCAGCTATTGTGAGTTACTTCAGGTATATATTGCTAGAGTATTCCTTCCCCTATATTTTCTTTGAAATATATTGCTGCAGAAAACTTTAATCTTGGCCCACCTACAGTGGCACAGCAGTAAGGCAATTCTCTCTTACACTGGAAGCCATATGGAAAACTGGAATTCAGTTCTCTTATTGACCTGTACACACCAGGAATATGTGCTTGTTCCTATGATCCTGGCTGGCTGAGAAAGTCTTGGTGTAAATTGTGGCATAAGAACTTGTTGAAGATGATTTTCTTTCTTATGAAATAAATAAAGTTAAAAGATAATTAATCTTGTGCTTTCTGATGCTGTGGTGGTTAAGAAGGCTGGATCACATGTGGTCAACTGACTGGTTTGAGTCCAGACCTAGCATCTTGGGAAACAAGCCAGGAACATGCACATACATGGCCAAACTCTTGAAAAGAGAACCAGAGAAGGGATTGCGAGATGGCCCTCCCCCACAAAGCGCTTTCTCTTTCTCTCTCTCTCTCCCTCTAGTGAGTGCATATGCCCTCTAACTAATTAAAAAATAAAATAAAATAAAATAATCTTTAACAATCGTATTTATAATTTTTATAAGTATTTTTGAAAAAGTTAATACATCTTTGTGGTAAAAAATACAAAAAGATGTTTATTTGAAAAATGACCTCCCGGGACCAGCAGTTGGAGTAATGGCTATGTCGTTGAACTCCCATGTAGTCTACTGCGGTTGAGTCCCAAAACCGTTGGCTTGAACTCACGATGGGCACGTGTGCATGCATGCCCAAGATCCAAAGAGGAAAATGGAGGAGAAAGGATTGAGGCGTGGCCATCCCCCCTGCGGGGGGCGATTTCTCACTTTCTGTCTCTCTTTGTGTTTCTGGCAAGTGCACACGCCCTATGAAAAAAAAATCTCTCCAAAAACGAAAAAACAAACAAACAAAATGACCTCCCATTCTTAACACCTAGTTTTCTAGGTCCTTCTCCTAGCAGCAAAGGCCATCATAGTTTCTTCCAAAAATTACCCTATATATACTTTCGTAAGATTTTTTAATTTTCTACATGATTTCTTTTTTATTTGTAATTATTTTTTATTTCATTTTCTTTTATACATTCAATCATGTTATTTAGCTTACAAAGTGAATATTTCAACATGTGAACATTTCTCCCTAGTCCAGCTGGTAAAACTATAAAATTATCTTCAACAGGTAATACCAGATTTCTTTGTCTTACTAATGTAGGATTTTTTAAAAAGCAGAATTATTCTATGACTGCAAGTTGCAAATATCATCCAGTATGGTCTTTGGTTTACTTCTGTCTCTCCGGTTATTTCCTATCTCCTAATGGCAGGATCTATGCTTATTTCTATTTTCGTAAATCAATGTTGAATACCTACTGACTCAAATACAATTGTAAGTAATGGGTATAAATCAGAGGACAAAGAAAGTCAATGTTCCTGCCTCCATGGAACTTAAGTTCTTATTCATCATCACTACACACTAAGTCTATAGTCCCTAAGTCTATAGTACCCCCCCAGTAAATAGTCATGTTCAGAGACTTTTGTGTATTTTAAATGTCAAATTATATCAAGATGCTATAATATAGGGGTCTGTCTCTTTGTGTGTGCGTGTGTGTGTGTGTGTGTGTGTGTGTGTGTGTACAGGTCAATCTTGCCCTATTGAGAGAGAATTCAGCCATATGATTGTGGGGGCTGGCAACTCTAAAATCTATAGAGCAAGCTGGCAGGCTGGAAATTCAGGTAAGAGGTGATGTGGTGGTCTTGAATCCCATGGTTCAAATCTCAAACAGAATTTCTATGTTGCAATCTGGAGGCAGAATTCCTTCTTTGAGAAACCTTTGCTCTTGGGGCTTTCAGTTGTTTGCCAGAGGCCCAACCACATTATGGAATGTAATTTGCTCTACTTAAGTCAATAGATTATAATTGTCAGTCATCTCTATAAAACACCTATACAACAAGATTTAGACTAGTATTGGAACAAACAGATGCTCACCATAGCCTAGTCAAGTTGTCACATAAAATTAACCATCACAGATGCCTACCTGTTACAACAATAATCCAAGATCCATAATGGTTGGATAATATGGATAGTTCATTAAAGGCTGTATTTCAACATGGATTTATCCTGAAACATTAAGTACACCATTCATGGATCTGGTCTCTAAATATACATTTTAAATTACCTACAAGCCTGTGTTCACTGTATATATATCTATATAGTAAGATACCTTATATAGGAATCACAGCTAAATTTTCAGCATTATAGAAAATACTATAGACCTTTTCTTTAATTAAGACAGAATAAGCGGAGGTGTTGGCACAGCAGTAAAATTTGGCTTGCTCTGTGAGGCTGACCCATGTGGGAAGGTTCTGTGTTGGTGTCCCAAGACCTCACTGTGTATGCTGGGCGACTGGACATGTAAGTGCTCATGTTCTGAAGATGGAGGTGGTTCACAGTATTGAAACCTTGTTGGAGTGCCATCTCTCCATCCTCTGCATTGTGTTGAGACTCTATTGAAGGTCATGTCTCTTTTGGACCTTCCTCATGTTCATGGAGGAAATAAGTAAATCAACTTAAAAGAATAGATGTCAAAGTAGTTATCCCTCACAAAGTACACATCAGCAGGAGCGTTAAAGCCATTCAGTCTTTCAATGAATTTCCTGGAAACTTCAATTCAGTGCCCCCCCCCCACCCCATAATCCAGTGCATGTGACCTTCTTTCTGAAAACTAGAGAAGGAAAAAATTATTTGTTTTTGAGTGGAAAATAGCACTAAAACATAAAATATTTTTTTAAAATTAAGAATATTTCTTTTTTAAATAATTATTTTATGTATTTTTTTTTACTTTATGAGAGACAAAGAAAAGGAAAATGAGAAAGCAAGTCACCAAATCTGGGATTCTAACCATGGTCGGCCATGTGGGAATCCAGTGCTTTAACCACCACATCCCCGTCGGCCCCAAAAGTAAGCATATTCTTTAAAATTACTTTAACATAAACCTAAGCAGAACAGAATGTTTCCTATTCAAAACCTTTGTCCCTTTCACTCACTTATGTAATGCTAAAAATGTAGTAATAGACTTTCATCCTACTAAAGACCTTCTTTACAATATTCAAATGGTGCACATCACAACCTTGAAATATTAGGAAATTGATCACTGATGAAAGAATATTTTAGAATTATTTTCACCTTTGACATATACATTCTTAAATGTTCATGAAGGTTTGTGAAATTAGAACTGCTTTGTCTAATTTAAAGATATAATGATTTAAGGCAAGGGTTAATTCTGCAAATAACCCATTTTAAATGCCCTAGGATAGAATACCTTTAAGCCAAATACAGATTTTCAAATTTGGCCTATCCCTCACTCTCTACCTCCTGAGAAAAATATTCAAGGTTCTTTTTATAATTTAGAAACAAGTTCCACACAAGTTTATAGGATCACAAGGACCAGGCCTCGGGCATTATTTTTATTCTCAAGTGATCAGAGCCATTTTTAAAAAATCCAAATTTTAACAACACTCACCTTAGTGTGTTTTTTCCCTAGATCAGTTTGCCTGTCATATAGCTAAACTGAAATTCTTGGAACAACCCCTAATTCCAATCTTTTTAATTATTTCATGCACATGTAAACAGAGTCTCTTTTCTTTATCCCTAGGGGTAAGAAACAGTCATAGTCATTTATTACAGGTGAGAATATAGTTGATGTAATTATTTCACAACTTATTCCTGTCCACCTTTTGCACATGGAGAGGATTTACCCACACACATACATTCAACATAAAAGACAATTCATCAGATACCCTAACTGCAATCCTTCCCCCAACACAAACACAATCACAAACTCACACATGCACACACATGTACATGCATACACACAGAAAAGATAGGAACATGCCCTCCAAGGCTGGTTCTGACTTACTGAAGCCTTTGGGGTTCTGAGCATCTAGAGTTCAGGATCACAGTTCTTTCAGATCCTCTCTGTCCATCCTGGGAAAATTGGTAAGACCCGTTCCTCAGCAACTGAAACCACCCTTCAATAAGGCAATCCTGAAACTGAACAAAGTTAAGGAAAGCATTTTTCGGATCCCATCTGTAGGTGCTCAAGACACATTGAAGGCCACTGTCTGACACCATAAGTTCAGCAAGTCTTCCTAGCCTATTTTCTAATACTGATGCAATACTATCTGCTTACTGTAGGAAGTCATATAGTGATAATTGCCAGGATTCATTCTCCATTCTATACATGACTTCTAGGGACTTGAAGTAATGTACACTTGACCCTTGAGCAATGTAAGGTTTAGGAACACAGGTCCCTAGTGCAATTTAAAATTTATGTACAACTTTTTCTTTGTAATTTTTAAAAATTTACATTTAGTCACTGTTGATCTTCACAGTGTATAACATGATTTTTCCCAGAATAAATACAGGGCTTATTAGTCAAGTCAAAGACATTGCCACATACATTATTATCAGTGAATAACTTTTTTTGTTTCTATTAAATGTGTTGTTTTCTCCCTGATCTCCTACATCCCACCTCGTATTGCCAACCCCCATTAGATCCCCACACTATCTCTAATATCTACTGTTGCTTTCACTGCTATTATACCTTCCAATCTTTCTGTTTCTGCTACAGACCACCAACATTTGTATATATTGAGTGGTGACATACAATGCCTGTCTTTTTTTTTTTTTTTTTTTTTTTTTTTTAATGCCTGTCTTTCATAGTCTGACTTGCATCACTTAGCATTAAATCTTAGATATCTGACAACTTTATATCAAATGTCAGGATTTTTCTGATTTTTATGGCTGAGTAGATTTCCATAGAGTATATGTGCCACATTTTTTTTCAGTTTCCTTGTCTGTTTTTGGACATTTGGGTTGATTCCCATTCCTAGTTGTAAATAATGCTGCAATAAATGTGGATGTATAAGTGTTTTTTCCGACCAAGGGTTTTCTTGTTCTCTGGGTAGATAAGAGTGAAATTATTGGGTTGTATGATAATTTTATTTCTAGGTTTCTCAGAAACCTCAATAACATTCTCCACAGTGATTGCACTAATTTACATTGCCACCAACAGTGTAGGAGTTGTCCTTTTTCTCCACAGTCTTGCTGGCACTTGTCATTCTTTATTTTTGAAATTTTATTCATTCTGACTGGGGTTAAGTGGTATCTCCTTGTGGTTTTTATTTGCATTTTCCTTATTATAAGAGATGGTGAATTCCAGTCCAACACCTAGCAGAGCCAGAATCCATGTACATCTGAGGTAGGCCCGGCCCTGCTCCTTTAACTGAAAAGCCTGTGCTCCAAACCTCGTCTTCCAGCCAAACACTTAAAGAGGCCAGGTAGGTCAGCCTGCCTTCTTTCTGTCTCTGTTTAATCTCTCTCTCCCTTTCTCTCCAAATTTTTCTTTATATATATATATATATATATACACATATTTTTAATCTGTAAGTACTGTCTCTTACCTCTGACCTCTCCTTTATCTTGCTAATTTCAGAATACATGTACATCTGAGGTGGGCCCTGTCCTGCTCCTTTCATGTGATGTGCCATGTGGTTTTCATTTTTTTAAAATTTTTTCCCTTTTATTTTATTTTTTTGTCTTTTTCCATTTGTTTCCTTTTCTTTTACTGGACTTTCTCCCCTTGCTTCTCAGCTTCTACACATTGAGTGTCTAGACAGTTATAGGTGCATAGTAGAGAGACATCTGAATAATTTTAGGTCATAGAAAACCTCAACCCTCACTGAACTGCTACAAAAAGGGAGAAACTCATCTTCATAAATCTGAATTCAAATCCGTTTATGTGGATACAACACTGCAAAACACAATAGTACAGGGTAAATTAGCATAGAAGTACCTCACAGTAAAGCAAAGCATATGAGCTTACATTTCCAAGAAATTTCCAACAAATTAGACAAATGTGAATATACCACCAAATGATTAAATTTAAGACAAGAAAAACTGCAAAGTGAGCAGCAGGGAGAAATATAGAGCTGGAGAGAGCATGGTTCATCTCCCCCCATATACCTCTGAATTCTTAGTTGAAACCCCACAGCATAGCCCAGGTGCACCTGTTCTTTAGAAACTGGGAGGCCTTTGTAATATCCAGTTCCATCGACAAAAGTGCAGGTTGCTTGGTGAGTGTCAGAGAAACAGAACTGCAGAGATATTGGAGGTCATCTCCTTCTGCATGTCTCTAACACTCAGAATTAACTCCAAGAAAGTAGGAAGAAATGTATAATCCATCAGATGACCAGAAACCACCACAGAGGCACAAGAAATATGGGGAAACAAGAAAATATCTCTCCCCTAAGGGAAAAGAACAGCCCTTCATCATCCACAGACTCGTGGAAATGTCAGATAAAGAATCTAGAATATCCATAGTAACAAAGCTAACAGAGATACAAGAGAACAGAAACAAACTCCAGAAGATGCAGGAGAGACCTTTTCTTGCTTTCTTATATTTCTTGTGCCCTTGTGGTGGTTTTCGCTCATCTAATGGGTAGTGGATTTTTTCCTAATTCTTGAAGTTCAATCTGAGCATTCAGAGACGTATAGGATGAGAAGATCTGCAATCTCTCTTCTATTTCATTTTTCACCTTTGTGTGTCAGATTCAGTGGGAACTGAGGAATATTCTGACCCTAATAGTGTTGAGATGTTTGGCTACTGTTCACTTAGACCTGTCTAGACACTCAGTGCATGGAGGCTGAGCAACTAAGGCATGAAGTTAAAAGAAAGAGGAAAAGAAAGCAGAAGAATAGAAAAGAAGAAAAAAAAAAGAAAAAATAAGGAAAAATAATAAAAAGTTGTATTTTTTAATTTTAAAAAGCAAAAAATGAAAACTTCACGGGGTGCACACACTGTGCAAAAGCAGTATTTCATAGCTCAAGTTCAATAGCCATCACAGCAGGGCCTGGATTTGTGTTTCTCCTAAAAGGGAGAGGGGAAAGGCACATATTAGCAAGATAAAGGAGGGGCTTGAGAGTCCATAAAATACCTTAAAATTTAAAAAAAAAAATTAAAAGACACAGGGAGAGACAGAGATAGAGAGAAGGATACAGAGGTTGCCCTACCACTCTAGAAATCAATCTGGAGGGAGAAGACTCAACAGAAAATCTTTAGTTTTAGTCCCAGAAAGCAATATTTGACATCTCAAGTTCAGTAGCCATCTCCTCAGCATATATCTTTTGACTGCTGTTGAACTTAACAACTAACGGTCTATTATTGCTGGAAATCTTTATCAATAACATAGAACATTAGCAAGCACATATTCTGTATATTATATATACTATATATGGTATTTTTTTGGGGGGGGAGAGGTTTTCGCTATAGGGCGCGTGCGCTCGCCAGACAGACAGAGAGAGACAGAGAGATAGGAAGCAAGAAATCACCCCCCAGGGGGGATGGTCACGCCGCAATCCCTTCTCCTCCATTCTCCTCTCGGGATCTTGGGCACGCACGCACACGCGCCCGGCGTGAGTTTTAAGCCACCGGGTCCGGGACGCGAACCGCAGTCAACTACGTGGGAGTCCAGCAACATAGCCATTGTGCTAACTGCTGGTTCCCCTATATGGTATTTTTTTAATGTTAATTCGTGGTAGAGAATACATGTGTATCAGAGAGAGAAAAAAGTACTCTGTCAAGAGTATGGTCTTGCCCAGGTCCCTTCTCTTCTGCCTGTTATGATCTTGGACACAACATGTGCACACCCAGCACATCTCAGGTTCACTGGGCTGAGGCTGTGAAATGCAATTGGCCATGTGGTTTCCAGCACTACCATCCAGTATGCTATGGACTGTACCAGGCTGGGCTATATTTACTGTATTCTTAAAGTAAGCCAGAAGGAAAAAAAGCATTAAGAACATCAGAAGGAAGAGAAAATATATGTATGGTTATTTATTGAAAAACAATGTAAGTGGACCCATGCAGTTCAAATCTGTGTTGTTCAAGTATCAACTCTATATTAAAACAGACTGTTTTACAGGTGAAATTTTCTATCTTATTGGACATGTGGGATACAACTATGCCATAGAAATTTGGCAATGTCCCAGCCTAAACCTGACTCAGAAAGTAGCTTTCATGAAGACTATATATGCTCCAGTATCTTCCAATTTTTTTTTTCATATCTCATCCCTCAACCCAACCTCTTAGGTCAGGCACAAGGAGATGGATAGAGGAATCAATTTTTCAGATGGACAATTAATCAAACTGTTGCTACAAACAGCCTTTGCCTTTAGTCTTAAAGGGATCCTAATTTTAACTCTGCCTTGCCTCCTTAGTAACAGCAATTGGTTATTACCAGAATCCTTGGTGCGCTAGGTCAAAACAAACAAAAACAACAACCACATTATGTGTTATGTAGGAGGAAATTCTTATCCTTCACTTTCCCCAATTATCTGTGTTGTGTCTGTTTTGTGTTGGTGGGATGTTAAGTGCTACAATTTACACTAAGAAAATATTGTTTTGTTTTATTTATTTATTTTTTTACCTCAAATGTAAGTATGTTGCTTTAGTTGATAGGAACAAAGAAAAACCACAATGATTATACAACTAACATGCAATTAAAATGTCACATATTGGGATGGGAGAAAGTTTACCAAAGTTCCTACACCTCCTTAAATTTACTACCAGGTGCCTGTAGAGTTATTAATTTCCGAATTCATCTGTCTCCATTTGATTTGTTCTCTCTGAAATTCAGCACAATGTAGTCTTTTGCCTTTCTTATTTCACTAATACAATTCTTACTACAGTTACCTATGATTCTTGGATTCTGAATTTACTTGAACCAATGCAACTTTTTACCTGCTCCCTGTTTATTTATTTTTAGAGAGTTTTTTGCTATAGGGCATGTGCACTAGCCAGAGACAAAAAGTGAGAAATCACCTCCCAGGGGGGATGGCTATGCTGCAATATTTTCTCTTCCATTGTCTTCTCGGGATCTTGGACATGCATGCACACGTGTCTGGCATGAGTTTTAAGTCTCCGGATCCAGGACTCAAAGACGTCCAAAAGTTCACAGAAAAATGGAATTAAAGTTTTAATTAAAATTAGAATTGAGGTGGTACCAGCAGTTAGCGTAATGCCTATGTCACTGGACTCCCATGTAGTCGACCGCAGTTGGAGTCCTGGACCCGGTGGCTTAAACTCACGCCAGGTGCGTGTGCGTGCGTGCCCAAGATCTTGAGAAGAGAATGGAGAAGAAGGGATTATGGCGTGGTCACCCCCCCGGGGGGGAGGTGATTTCTCGCTTTCTGTCTCTCTCTCTGTCTTTCTGGTGAGCGCATGCGCCCTATAGCAAAAACCGCTCCAAAAAAAAAAAAAAAAAGAAAAAGAATTCAGGGGCCAGCAGGTGGCGTAGTGGATAATCGACCTGTACTATTACATAGAATTTTTTTTTTTTTCTTTTGAGAGAGGTTTTCTTGTTGTTGGTTTTTTTTTTTTTTTTTTTTTTTTTTTTTTTTTTTTTTTTTTATGCTCTTGCTGGAGACACACACACAGAGAAAGCAAGAAATCGCACCCCAAGGGGGGTGGACACGCCACAATCCTTCTATTCTCCTCTCAGGATTTGGGGCATGCATGCACACATTCACAGAGTGAGTTTTAAGCCACCGGGTCCACGACTAGAACTATGATCGACTAACTGGAAGTACAGCATTGTAACCATCACATCATCTGCTGGTCCCCATAGAATCTAAATTTATCAGTCATTAGTCTTTTCCTCTAATCTTTCTCTTTCATTGTTGACTTTGTTAAAAAGAAAGAAAGAAAGGAATCCCTGAGCTTGTCCCTGACCTGTTTGTTATTCTTTATTCTTCATTGCTTCTAGAACATAAATTTCAAACTATTTTTTAAGTTTTATATTTTTTTTTCCCATGAGCAAGAGAGAAAGGGATAGCACTCCTAACAGGGTCATCATGCCATAATTTACCCTCAGTCTTCAGCCAGCCCAGGATTATGAGCAAATGTGTGCCTGGTACAGTCAAAGAGATCTCTTGGACTTGAACCACAAACCTTCCCACGTGGGATTTTCTCGTGGAGTGTTGTGTTTTACCACTGTACCACTGTCTGGCCTCATAAATTCCAAACTGTTTAGCAAGTCATGAATCAATTGCTTGACTAACTTTCCAACATTATTACTTATCATCCTATCTCCTTATTATTTATCTCAACTCTAGATGTGTTTTTCACATCTCTTCTTCTGGAATGTCAGTAACCTGTAGTTCACCAGGAAAATACAATCCATCCAGTGGTCTTCATGCATTGGATTTCAAGAGCTGATTATGTGTATCTCATCTCAATTAAGTTTGCAAAGGTAGCTTGAGATTGCTAGTGGATCACAGCATGAAAATCCTGTTGAAGATGCCTGTCTCTCTGTCTTTCTCTCTTTGTATCTTTTCTTTCATGGAAAAAATTAAAAGTAAACTTTAAAATACAGCCTCACTTCCAGGTACTGTAGAAAGAAAGGGGTTAAAAAGTAATCTAGTGTTTCTAGGTTTACTTGGTAATGTTGGTAAATCACTGTTTATAGATACATACGTGCTGTATCAGGAATAATTCTTGTGGTTCCAATATTCTCTAGTTTATTATTGTTCCTGATTTTTTTTTTATCATTTCATTGCTTCTGAGCCCTTCCATTAAAAAACATAATTTGTCTTTTTCTTTTTTTTTCTTTGTGATAGCCCCTGTACAAATATAATGTTTAGAGAGAAAGAGAGGAAAACAATTTGCTAAAAGAAATGCTTTCAGGGGACCAGCAGTTAGCGTAATAGCTATGTCGCTGAACTCCTATGTAGTCGACCGTGGTTTGAGTCCCGGACCCGGTGGCTTAAACTCACACCAGGCGCATGTGCGTATGTGCCCAAGATCCCGAGAGGAGAATGGAGAAGAAGAGATTGCAGCTTGGCCATCCCTCCAGGGGGTGATTTCTCGCTTTCTGTCTCTCTGTCTCTCTCTGTCTGTCTGGCAAGCACATGCGCCCTATAGCAAAAACCTCTCCAAAAAAAAAAAAAAAATGCTTTCAGCATTTTCAGTGAATCTCACTTTTAAATTTTTTTTTTAATTTCATATTACATTTAATCACATGTATCTTTATAGTATAGTGAGTGAATGTTTAAAAATAATAATGATAATAATCTGAAAGAAAATGAAAAGCTATTTGCTGCTGCTGATGTGGATAGTAATGTCTGTGTCTGGATTGACATGCATGGTAATTGTGAATCTTACTTTTTGATAAGACCTGGAAAGGAAGAGGAAGCCTAGATGAGTAAAAGAGTGAGAAAAGAGAAATAAAGAAATAAGAGGAGATTCAAAGATAATGATGACATAAAATTGAATTAGTCTGTCAGATCATAACAAAAGGATCTATATGGAAATTTGCTACATGGCACACTTAAAGAAATGCTGACACCATGCAACTCCTCTTTCCTCCCTCAATGAATATGATTAGCTCTGTGGTTTTTCATTAAAAATATACTAGCTCAGTCATGGTGACCCATTAAAAAGATTATTTCTTCTTGGGACCAGCAGTTAGCATAATGGCAATGTCGCTGGACTCCCATATAGTTGACCGCGGTGCAAGTCCCGGACCCGGTGGCTTAAACTCACGCCCGGCGCATGTGCGTGCGTGACCAAGATCCCGAGAGGAGAATGGAGGAGAAGGGATTGTCGCGTGGCCATCCCCCCGGGGGGTGATTTCTCTTTTTCTGTCTCTCTGTTTCTCTGTCTTTCTAGTGAACACATTTGCCCTATAGCAAAAACCTCTCCAAAAAATGAAGGAAAAAAAAAAGTTACTTCTTCTCTTCTGAATCAGGAGCTCAGTAAAAGGAATGCCATTTAAAACCTCTTTGTATTTAAATGTGGCACTGCTTTAATGCTTCTACAATAATGGAATGTGTGATGGTAATTTGAATGAAGAGAAACTACCTCTGGGGGAAAAATTCACACCTAGTTGAAAATGAAAATCTGTATTCAACTGTCTAGAAAAACCCTCTCCACCTAGTTCGTTGTACTCCAGCTCTATTGACCTTGCTCTTTCTCTAACACACCAAATTCCTTTCTTCTGAAAGGCCTTTATACTAACTATTCCTTCTAACTAGAATAGTCTGTCCCAAGATCATTCATGACTTGCTCCTTCATTTCATTCAGGTCTTTGCTCAAATATCCACCTCATTTAATATTTTTTTTCCGATTATGCTTTCTAAAAGTAGCACTTGTACCACACTATCCTCTACCCTGCTTTATTTTTCTTCACAGTACATAACACTGCCTATTAGTTTGAATTTCTTTACATACAGTCTTTCCTCACTATACTGTAAAATCCACTAGGCAGGGATTATGTCTTTTTCTTGTTTTTTTTTTTTCTTTTCTCTTTTCTTTTCTTCTTTTATCTCCTTCTCCTTCTTCTCCTTTTCCTCTTTCTCCTCCTCCTCTGTCTCTGCTGTAATTTCATCCCTCCAAACACTGTGCACAAAGCAAAATAAAGGTTATCATTTGTTCACTGCTTACTAGGGGCCAGGTACCTTTCTAAATCTTTTGCATTCATTAATTTATTTACTCCTCACAACAGCTATTATTATTTCCATTCTAGAGCTAAGAAGACAGGAAATAAAGAGAGTTAATTATCCAAATTCATATTTAGCAAGTAAGGAAGACAAAATTCAAACACAGACAACTATACTATATTATCTTTCACTAGCAGAAGATGTTTGGTATTTATAAATGAAAACTTATTGGCTTAAAGTAATACTGACTTATAGTGATATCCACTGGATTTCTCTATAATTTATAATTTTGTACTTGCATCTAGAACACTGAATGCAATATAATGAAAAGTACCTGTAAGACAGTAAATCATTTGCCATGCTGAAGGGAGCTCTTACGTATTGGCAGATATTTTCTATATATTATCAGATTTAATCATCATGACAATCTTATAAGGTTAAGTATTATCTGATGAAACTGAGACCAAGTTCACAGAGGGTCACATAGCAAGAACCATTTTTAACTGATTCTATGACACATTGTGAAACAATATCTTAACATCCTACAATAGAAAAGAGTCTAAAGTCATTGTCTTCAAATGAGAATAATTGTACATTTTCTTCTTCTTTTTTAGTACAGAAAATAGTGATGCATTTTAAAATGAATGGCATCTTAGATTTATGGCATATAATAAGGACAAAAGATAATTTTCAAATTAATGCAGAGGTGATACCCAAATTCAAACCCCTAACCAACATGCTATACTGCTGACAGATGTCTTGCTTGATTTTTAAAAATTATATAATAGGTAGCATGAATGTGTATGTAAGAGACAGGGAGAAGGAGGGAGAAGCATCCTCAAGAGGGTTTCATCATACTACAATCTCCTTCCCAGAGCACTCCAGCTTATCACACACACATACATTTGGCATGCTTTCAAGCTGACCCAGGGATCCAAATCCATGTCAACCATGTGGTTTCTAGTAGTAAAGTTCAGTACACTACTGACTGTACTTCCAAGGCTGGGCCTTTTGCTTTATTTTTAATTTTGATATCAGTTGTCCTTCCTTTATGATAGGCAATTATAGAGCATTGAAGAAACACTCATCAAAACTACTACTGATGGGAACCAGCAGTTAGCGTAATGGCTATGTCGCTGGACTCCCACGTAGTCGACCGCGGTTCGCGTCCCGGACCCGGTGGCTTAAAACTCACGCCGGGCGCGTATGCGTGCGTGCCCAAGATCCCGAGAGGAGAATGGAGGAGAAGGGATTGCGGCGTGACCATCCCCCCGGGGGTGATTTCTCGCTTTCTGTCTCTATGTCTCTCTCTGTCTGTCTGGCGAGCGCACGCGCCCTATAGCAAAAACCTCTCAAAAAAAAAAAAAAAAGAAAAAAACTACTACTGAGAATCTATAGTCCTAGTTACTTAATTTGATCAACTTTTGATATTTTGTGGACAGAGTTTAATTTATTTTCCAAGAGACTTCTTAGCCATACAGAGATAGGCTATTAGAGGTAACAGAAGCAAATTCTGCAGAATCAAATGTATTTGCCATGTTGTCTTTAAAATTTGGCAGAATTGGTTGATGATATATTTAGTTACTTATCACTTTTTTGGAGAGGTTTTGGTAATAGGGTGCATGCGCTCGCCAGAAAGAAAGAGACACAGAGACAGAAAGTGAGAAATCACCCCCCGGGGGGATGTCCACGCGGCAATCTCTTCTTCATTCTCCTCTTGGAAACTTGGGCACACATGCACATGCGCCTGGCATGAGTTTAAGCCACTGGGTCTGGGACTCAAATCACTATCGACTACATGGGAGTCCAGCGACATAGCCAACTGCTGGTCTCTATTTATCATATGTTTTAAGGATTTTTGTGTATCAGTGGATCAGGGAGTTCTATGTTTTGTGGGTCATGATGAGGGAAGCGAATCTTCTGTAAAGTTATTCAGTGTAGAAATTATTTAGCTCCTGAATTCTCTCAGCTAACATTTTGAAATTAATTTAAAAATAATATTTTCAACTGATTTTAACCTTGAGTAGTGGAAAGGTATGTTGTTAACAATGATCATTTTTGGCACTGGCATGTGGCATGGTGGTTAATGAGTTGGATTTCCACATGGTCAACTGCAATTCAAGTCCCAGGACTTGTGGGTTACTTTCTCATTTTCCCTTTCTCTCTCTGATCGCTCTCTCTCTCTCTCTCTCTCTGGTCAAATTTTGAAAACAATAATAATAATAATAATAATAATAATAAATTCTTAGAAGAAAGGTGATCCTT
The DNA here is from genome assembly GCA_026018925.1 of Tupaia tana. Classification (NCBI taxonomy): domain Eukaryota; kingdom Metazoa; phylum Chordata; class Mammalia; order Scandentia; family Tupaiidae; genus Tupaia; species Tupaia tana. Next base: position 60,391,666 of record JAKSZU010000009.1, on the reverse strand, counting down.
TTTATTTCCCATTCTATTAAAGTAATGGAGATTATGCAACAATCTTTCCATCTTGAAATTTCAAGTTAAATTGGAAAAAGCAAAATATTTTTTGTTCAAAAATGTCCAATCTGAGGACCAGCAGTTAGCTATGTCTCTAGACTCCCACGTAGCCGACCGTGGTTCGCGTCTGGGACCCGGTGGCTTAAAACTCAAGCTGGGCGCGTGTGTGTGTGTGCCCAAGATCCTGAGAGGAAAATGGAGGAGAAGGGATTGCGGCGTGACCATCCCCCCGGGGGGTGATTTCTTGCTTTCTATCTCTCTGTCTCTCTCTGTCTGTCTGGAGAGCACATGCACCCTATAGCAAAAACCTCTCAAAAAAAAAAAAAAAAGTCTAGTCTGAACAAGTGACTTCTCTGCAACAAATTCTCAGAATGATCACTAAAATCTAAAAAAATTGGTTTATGTAATGATGCTTTGGCCTTTCACATGTGTTGTAAATTTTAGAAATTAAAATGTGCCCAAAACAAAAGATATTAATGTGACAAATCAGGAAATTTATTATTCTCTATTCATCTTACAGCCAAGATAACTATAGGTTTAATTTCTTAAGTAAAATTGGCATTCTAATGCCGATGACCTTTCTTTTTTGAAAGAAAATTAATTTAGCTACTTCAAAGCATCATTCATATCTTGAATCTGTCAACCTTAAACATTTTAAGAAGAACTCATGTTATTTTTTTTCCTTTAACTAAAATATATCTTTTCTTTTTCAAGACTCCTATCATGTCAGTTAATAGTATGCATTTATTCAATTAACCTTTGGCTAATAAAGTACAGAATATTTTCATTACCCTTATTTTGCAAAAGTGGTCAATTAAAGATTTGGTTAAGATTTATGGTATAATTGGAGGTTGGAATTTGTCAAAGGGAATGCATTGATGTTTTATATGTAAATATGAAAGCATGATTAGAATAGATTATTCTAAGAATACATTGTTTTGAAAAGTAGTATATAAAAGTTTTTATAGACTGACATAAATGGTAGGCAGTATTTTTCTTCGCTAGGACTCTGTATACTAATCAGTGGTGTGCTGGGAAATTATTAACAGCTACCTTCTGGAGGGTGGGAGAAGGGACAAAGTCCTGATTATAGTGTTTGATGTTTGCCGATTTCTGTCACATAAATATTTTATTTTTGGGGGGGACCAGCGGTTAGCATAATGGCTATGTCGCTGGACTCCCATGTAGTCAACCATGGTTTGAGTCCTGGACCCAGTGGCTTCAACTCATGCCGGGTGCGTGTGCGTGCATGCCCAGGATCCCAAGGGGAGAATGGAGGAGAAGGGATTGCGGCATGGCCATCCTCCCTGGGCGATGATTTCTCGCTTTCTTGTCTCTCTGTCTCTCTCTGTCTGTCTGGCGAGCGCACGCACCCTATAGCAAAAACCTCTCCAAAAAAAAAATATTTTTAAAAATCTGTTTTATTTAACTTTATTTATTTATTTGAATTTGACCAGAGAGGGACACAGTGAGATAAAGAGAGAGAGGGAAAGGGAGAAAGCAAGCTGCCAGGTCCAGGACTCAAACTGTGGTTGGCCATGTGGGAGACCAGCGCCTTTCACCACCATGCCATCGTCTGGACCCCATATAAATATTCTTGGTATGACAATTTGAGGACACCAACGTGGCGTCAATTGGTACACAAAATTTCTGAGAAATGAAATGTCATCTCAGATTGGTATCAGCTAGCTTTGGCACATCACTGATCCTAACCTAGGCACACTTATACTCTCAATTAATCTCTCTTTCTGATTGATTACTTCAATGTTGAAGCCACCAAACAAGTTCTATTATGCAGCTTGCTGTTCATTGCTTGCACTGTGATACATAATCTGAAAATATCTAGATCAAGAATGGCCAATTAATTTTAAACAATTAGTTCCTTAGCTAATATTTTTTGTTATTAGGTCCTTCTGTGCATTTTAGGATGTTTAGCAACATCCCTGGCCTCTACCCTCTCAATGGCAATACCATCCACCAGGTATGAAAATTAAACACGTCTTGGACCAACAGATGGTGTAGCAGTTACATCACTGGACTCCCATATGGCTGACAGTGGGTCAAGTCCAGAATCCTGTGGCTTCAAAATCAATCTGGGTATATGTGCGTGCATGACCAACATCCTAGGAAGAGAATGGAAGACAAGGGATTGTGTTGTGGCCCTCTCCCTCCTCACTTTCTCTCTCACTATTTCTGTGTCTCTCTCTCCCTCCAGTGCGCACATATGCCATAAGTCAAAACCTCTATAAAAAAGTCTTCAAGTATTGTTGAGTGTCCCCTAAGAGGGGATACACACACACATACACACACACACACACACATACACAAAGCATATATATATATATACACACACACAATATTGGTGAATTATAGGGAACATATGAATGTAACACTTGAAAACTTTATATGACACAGAAAAGATGGAGAGAAACTAAAGAATATAGTTAATCATCTGGATGTTTCCAAATATCCAGATGTGGATCACCAAATAGGCAAAACAGTTGTGAGTCACACAGAATAATTTCAGTTTTCATCTGGAAGTTTATCATTCTGTAAATACAAACTTCATATCTTATTGGTCTAATGCCTATGTCTATATGATGAATATCACTGGTTCAGAAATCTGTTAATCTGATGTTTTGAGCTGTCTTACTCTCTGATTTGGATCACAGCCCAACTACTCTTGACTCAGTGTGCAATTTGAGATGACTCATGAGGATAAAAAACAGTATTGATTTATTAGTCATGTTTTGCTGCTACATCTCAAGATCACTGCTCTCTCCCATCCTGTATTTTTTATCTTTCATAATTTGTCATAGATTAAGCTTTAAAATGAAGAAAAGGTTATGTGTATTTAACAATAGAAAGCTGAAAATATTTTTTTCTACTTTTCTCCTTTCCTCCCTGACTTCACTCCACTTCCTTTTTCTTCTACACTTCCTAGCAAATTTATTTTATTTCTAGTCATCAAGTGACATACTGTGCCAAAGCAGAAAATTCTTTCACTAGACATATCAATTTTGGACATTTTTATTAAAGCATGTACCTCAAGTTGGGGAAATGAAAATTGTCTATTGCTTCTCAGAAGAATCACATTTTCATAGTGGTCCACTGGAGTGCCATCCCAACACCTTTGCGTGTATCTAGTGGAGACAAACATCCAAATAAGAAAGTGAATCCTAAATAAGCACGTAACACCCACCATGGCCACAATAGAAGACTGACCTCTTTTTTTTTTTTTTTTTTTTTTTTGGAGAGGTTTCTGCTATAGGGCGCATGTGCTCACCAGACAGACAGAGAGACAGAAAGCAAGAAATCACCCCCCGGGGGGGGCATGGCCATGCCGCAATTCCTTCTCCTCCATTCTCCTCTCGGGATCTTGGGCATGCACGCACACGCACCCGGTGTGAGTTTTAAGCCACCGGGTCCAGGACGCGAACCGCGGTTGACTACGTGGGAGTCCAGCGACATAGCCATTACACTAACTGCTGGTCCCGAAGACTGACCTCTTACCTTCTTGTTTCTGTGGTGGTGGTAGTTGCTACTATTTTAGAGGGAGATGATAGACATAAACTTTATTTTTTTACTCTTATCTCACACACATAAACATTTTCCTTACCAGGGAATGATTCAACTTAAAAGTAGGATTGTTTTTACCACAAGATTGTTGAGTGACTTGAGGTTATTTCCATCTGTAACATTTAATGATATTAACAATAGATTGAGATCTAGAAAAAACTCCTAATATATTTAAAGTATTTAGCACATTTATGTTTTTAATTTATTTCATGACAAAAAGTGTGCATATACATGCATACGTGTGTGCATGTATGAGAGAGAGACAGGCACTCTCAACAGTCATGGTGTGATCCCCTTTCCACAGACCTTCAGGTAGCCATAATCTTGGGCTAGCCAATTCTCAGCATATTTCAGGTCAATTGATGATCCAAACCCACAACTGGCTATATGGCTTCCAGTACTGCAATTCAGTACACTACCATCTGTGCCACAGAGGTTGGACACACATTTATCTTTTTGATTATTAATGATCTTAGCTTTTTTTTTTTTAGTTTAGTTTTGCTATAGGGCACAAGCACTCACCAAAGAGAGACAGAGAGAGGGAGAGTGAGAAATCACCCCCATTCCCAGAGGGAATGGCCATGATGTAAACCTTCTTCCTCTTAGGATTTTGGGCATGCATACACACACACTCAAGGTTTTTTAAGCTGCCAGGTCTGGGACTACCCAGTTAGTCATGTGGGATCCAATACCTTAACCACCACACCACCTGCTGGCCCTAGAGTTACTTTTTAAATGTGAATATTAGATTTAATTCCAGTAGACTTCCTCTTCTAAATTATTATTGATTCCACAAAGAAAAAAAAAAAGAACTAATGATAGGAAGATAGAGTCACGATTTATACCCTTAATCCCTACATTGTTTCTTTCAAAATTCAAGTAAGGTATCTAATATATATTTTAGAATAAAACTTAATGTACTATACACCTATCTTTACTTTGGTACTTTTGATATTTTTCTATCAGATCCTTCACTGAACTTGGCAGAGAACCAAATTAATTATAATCTGTGTGTATCATGGGCACTTTCCTCTTTTATCTATTTTTGAGGTATCCTATTTTATTATTTTCCATGGGAGACTGAATTTTCTTTACTTTAGAAGACTATTACAGATTTTATGTTTGGCTTGATACTTCACAATGACTCATTGTATATATCATCTGAAATGCATGGCCAGAAATTGAATGAGTAAAGGACAGAAATGTCAAGCTTAATTCTAAATGTTGATATCTGGCAGACTTTCAGCAAACTTTGCAAGATTTTTATGGTTCACTGTGTTCTAGGGAAACTGATGAATTTATGATTTAATCTTTTTTGCATTTTTAGAAGCATCTACAGTAAACTTGGCAGACAAGTAATTGCTACCCTTTGACAATGGATATAATCCACAGTTGAGTTGCAGTTAAAGAATAATAAATACATAAAATAAAATCACCAACTAAATACTGTATCACTGAGTTCCAATTTAAATATAATTCCTAGAAGAGAATTGTTTTGGCATACTTATTTCTAAAAAATGTAATCAACCCCAGGAAGAAAAAAGAATATTGATTTTTCCAGATGTATAACTGATTTGGTTATAATACAAAAAATTCAATGACTTATTCCACCAAAAAATTATTCTATGGATTTAAACAAGATGCAATTAATATATTTTCATATGTATTTTCAGATAACTTCATTGCTAAAGTCCCTAGAAATAAAATTAACTATTTACTAATCAATGTTAAAGTCGAACTTTTATTAATGACACATCACATTTTCTAGTGAGGAAAAATATTATTCATGACTCTTACAAATTGTTTTGTTATTAAGTAGCAACTTCCACTGATTCAATATTGAAATTTAAATATGAATTGTAAATTGCAGTTGCTACAGAAGAGTTTTGGAGGATTTTATATAGTTAGACTTTGAAAAGAGTAAATTGTTTTTAATCATCCTTTTGAAGGAATAAGCAGGATGCCATTGTATAGATAACTGATTCATCGATGCAAAATAATATACCATGAAGACTAAACATCAACAGTTGTCAGCAGTCTGCTCATAAAAAAGTACTCTTTCTTTAGATGTCTCCTCTTCTCTCTTTTCAAATACGTAGAGTATTCTTCTAATTCTCCATTTGCAATGCATATTTCTTAAGTACTGGGCTTTTTGCCAGACACTGTAGCAGGCACTGGAGAATTTTTTTTTCTCATTCCATTCTTTCCTCATGTCAGGTCTCACAGAGCATGATCATAAATGTGCTATTTACTGTTTACTACTGCATTCCATATTAAAAAAGTTCCTTTGGGGGACCAGCAGTTAGCGTAATGGCTATGTCGCTGGACTCCCACGTAGTCAATTGTGGTTCGCATCCCAGACCCGGTGGCTTAAAACTTACGCCAGGCACGTGTGCGTGCATGCCCAAGATCCCGAGAGGAGAATGGAGGAGAAGGGATTGCAGTGTGGCCATCCCCCCGGGGGGTGATTTCTCACTTTCTGTCTCTCTGTCTCTCTCTGTCTGTCTGGTGAACGCATGTGCCCTATAGCGAAAAACCTCTCCAAAAAAAAAAAAAAAAAAAGTTCCTTTGTATCCATGTTTTACTTGGGAGAATTATAACCAAGTATATAAGAACAGATCATATTACATTGTATTATATTTCATTATGTAGTGTTAGACTTTTTGTTGCTCTTTCTAAAACAATACCTTAAACAAGTGTGAAAACTAATGATCATCTTGCATTCCTAGTTTTTCACAAAAGCTCTCTGAAGCAGATTTGTTTTATATTCACTTCTGATATCCATGGTACTGATTTTTTAACTTGATTGAAGACATGCCCTGAATCTCTTTCTTTCTTTTTTTATTTTTTTGAGAGGTGTTTGCTATAGGGTCGTGCACTCACCAGAAAGACAGAGAGAGACAGAGAGACAGAAGATGAGAAATCACTCCCCAGGGGGAATGGCCAAACCACAATCCCTTCTCTTCTTGGGATCTTGGGCTTGCATGCACACGCACCTGGGGTGAATTTAAGCCACTGGATCTGGGACTCAAACCGTGGTTGACTACATGGGAGTCCAGTGACATAGTCGTTACTCCAACTGCTGGTCACCTGAATCTATTTCTTATAACATCACTATCTGAGTCAATTTGGACTGCTATAATATACTATGGACAGAGTGACTTATAAAAACAACAGCAATTTACTTCTCACGGTTCTGAAAGCTGGAAAGTTCAAGGAAAAACTGCTGGCAGATTCAGTGTCTGATGAGGGTCTGCTTCCTGGCTCATATAGGACAATCTTTTCACTGTGTCTTCTGACAGCTGGTGGAAAGGGTAAGGGAGCTCTGTTAGGTCTCTTTTATATGGAAACTAATTCTATTCATGAATGCTCCATTCTTGTGACCTAAATATATCCCGAAGGCCCCACTTCTTAATACTATTCCATTGGAGGTTAGTACTTTTATATACGAATTTCAAGGAAACAGAGTCTATAGCAAGCCCTTCAAGATAACTCCTCTGATTTAGCGCAATGGATGCCCCTTGATTATCTTTCAAAGAATTATTCATTTGGATTAATGGAAAGTTCTCAGGCTAGATTCTGAGAAACTTTCATGAGTATCCAGGGTTTAACAGGTTGTAAATAAGAAGTAATGTCAAGACGAGAATAAGTCAGTCAGATTATCTAACTGAGGTTGAGATTTCTGGAAATTAGAAATGAAGTGCTGCTTCTTATTAAGAGTTATTGCATATAGAGCTGCTATGAACATTCTCATACATGTCCTTTGATGAACAAGTAAGCATTTCTGATGGTATATATCTAGGAGAAGAATCTTTATATGATAAGGGTCTGTGTATGTTCAGTTTTGGTGAACAATTTCTAAAGAGATTGAGCCAATTAACACTCAAGTTGCTCTAAACGCCTGCCAACAATTGATCTTGTCTGTCTCCTTGATTTCAGTCATTCTCATGGGCGAATAGTGATATCACATCATGATTTTGATTTACATTATCTGAAGGACTAATAAAATAGGGCGATTTTTAATTTTTTTACCTACTTGGATATTCCTATTTAGGTACTTTTTTTTTCAGATTATCTGATTTTTCTTTATAAATTTTTAGGAGTTTTTTTGTTGTTATACTGGATGTGAGTTTTTTCCTTATATGTTATTAAAAGTACCTTCTCTCACTTTGTAGCTAACATGTTCACTATATTAATAGTTCCTTTGATAAGAACATTTAAGTTTAGTGCAATCTGATTTATTATTTTATTTACATTTATTATTATTATTATTATTAATATTATTATTATTACTGGAGAGGTTTTTGCTATAAGGCGTGTGCACTCACCAGAAAGACAGAGAGAGACAGAGAGACAGAAAGTGAGAAATCACCACCCGGGGAGGATGGACACACCTCAATCCCTTCTCCTCCATTCTCCTCTCCAGATCTTGGGCACACACGCACATGCACCTGGTGTGAGTTTAAGCCACCGGGTTTGGGACTTGAACCGCAGTCGACTACATGGGAGTTCAGTGACATAGCCATTATGCTAACTACTGGTCCCTATAGTTATTATTTTTGATGTTTAGTCTCAGAAATCTGGCTACTCACAAGTCATGAAAATACTCTCTTATGTTTTAATTCCACAAGTTTTGAAATTGTCCCCTTTCACATTATTGATACAGTTTATCTGAAATTGATTATTGAGTATATTGGAGAGAGGAGTCTAGGTTCATTTGTATTCATATGTCTATACAGTTTATTTCACTTCATTTATTTATTAGATTTTACCCTCTCTGTTTTGCAGTGTCAGTTTTGTCATAAAAAGGTCCATATATGTGTGAAGTTCTATTTCTGTACTCTCTATTATGTTCTATTGGTCCTATTTGTTTATTCTTATGCCTATAATACAGCTTTAGTTACTGTAGATACAATGGTATCTGGTAGTCTAAGTTTTCCATATTTTGTTACCCCTTTGCCAAATTCCATGTAAATTATAGAATTTACTCTAGAAATTTTCTCATCAAGTACTGAATGCAGTTGCTCAGATTTTATTGGGATTATGCTGAATTAATGAATGAATTTGGGAATAATAAGGTTTTAACAGTATTGAATGTTCCAAGTCATATCTCTCCATTTAATTTATTACATTTTTTCCTTGTTTTGTATTTTTAGTGAAAAGTCTTGTACAGCTTTTACTAGATTTATTCTCAGGTGTTAGGTTTTATTAATTATACTATAAATACAGTATTTTTAAAATTTTCTATTATTTTGTTGCCGGTATATAGAACTAGAAATTATTTATATATATAAAATTTGTATATGATGACTTTCTACTTGTTTTTGTTTTTGTTATAGTGTACATGTACTCTCCAGAGAGAGAAAGTGAAAGTGCCTTAAATTCCTTGCCACCTGATGCCCCATGACTTTCTACTTTTACCTATTAATTCTAATAGTACGTCTGGAGATTTTTTAGAACTATTTTATAGGTATAGAATCATGTTTTCTTAAACTAATGCACTATTAGTTTTTTTCCTTAGAACATTTATTTTTATCTCTAATTTTCCTGCAGTTGAACATATAAAACATGCAAGAGTTTCAATAGAATAGATGTATTCATTACACGCATCCTTCTCTCATTTCCAATCTCACTAGCTAAACATTAAATATGATATCTGCTATAGGATTTTCAGGCATATTCTTTACCAGATTAAGAAAGTTACCTTTAATTTTTTGTTTCTGGAGATATTTGAGTGTGAATAAGTCTTGATTTATTTAAGTTTATTTCTAGATAGAGAAAAGTGCTCTTGAAAAGTCTTTATGCTGTGGTTCTCCCAGCAGCCCTACAGCCAACTAGGATCATCCATTGCCCAGCGTGTTGAGGTTGATCCACAAAATCATGAGCTAAATAAAGTTATGGTTTTAAACCACTATATTATGGGCTGGTTTATTATTCAGCATAAACTAATTGGTACATGTATATAAAATGTTACTTTGGTATTACTCACAAATTCTTTCATTCAAGCCAGCAGTGTTGCTCCCACCATGAGAATAAACGAGCAAGAAGAAACTGGGAGAACCATTGAAATGCAACGCTTTGGAACCCACCACCAGAGAGATCAGATTCAAGGGAAAGAGCAGGTTCTGGGCCTCCACATTCTGCCTGAAGATTGGCCTCTATTCCTCGATTCAGAAAGGAAATGTGAGATAGAGAGCAACTGACCTCTAGTGAGCAACCTTCCAACCACAGATGAAGTGAGAGGGAAAATGAGCAATCATCTGTCTGGGGGCATGGCCATACCATAATCGTTTCTCCTCCATTCTCCACTCGGGATCTTGGACATGCACGCACATGCACCCAGCATGATTTTCAAGCCACTGGGTCCAGGACTGGAACTGTGGTTGGCCATGTGGAAGTCCAGCGACGTAACTGCTATGCCATCTGCTTGCTCCCTGAATTCAGTTTTCACAGAGTCTTTCTGACTGTTATGGACTGAAAGGCACAAAGTTTGAAGCAGGAAGATCAGTTAGGAGGCTATAGCAATCAATAAGGACCAGAGGACTGATAGTGGAATGATGATGAATGGTAAGATTCTGGATATACATTTCAAAGATAGAGTAGAGGGACCAGCAGTTAGCATAATGGCTATGTTGCTGGACTCCGTAGTTGACCGCGGTTTGAATCTCAGACCCGGTGGCTTAAACTCACACCAGGCATGTGTACATGCATGCCCAAGATCTCGAGAGGAGAATGGAGGAAAAGGGATTGTGGCGTGGCCATCCTCCCTGGAGGGTGATTTCTCGCTTTCTGTCTCTCTGTCTCTCTCTGTCTGGTGAGCACACGCTCCCTATAGCAAAAACCTCTCCAAAAAAAAAAAAGATACACTGGAGAGGATTTTCTTGCTGATTGATTTGGATTTGATGTGTAAAAGAAGCATAAGAGAAAATGATGACTAAGGATTTGGTGTAAGAAACTGCCATTAGCTGAAATGGAGAAGATTCAGAGATCACAGATTTAAAGGAATTTATCAGGACCTCAGTTTTGAATATGTTGAGTTTGACATTGTTTATTAAACCTTCAAGTAGAGATACAGAATATACAGATGACTATATTAGCCTGAAGTTCAGAGAAGAGGTCTGGATACTTATTTGGGAGATAATTCAATATATGGAAAGTTTTTAAAGATGTGAGTTTAATTAGAGAGAAATAACAAGTGCTGAGCCCTTGGGAACTTCAGTGTTTTTAAAATCTGGGAGATGAGGAAGCAAAGGAGATTAAAGAGTGACCAGTGAGATAAGGAAGGAAATTGAAAGTGTGTGGCATCCAGAAAACTAACTGGATAATGACATTTAGAGGAGGATAGACTACCTACTGTTAAATGCTGTTGAAAAGTCAATAAAGATGAGCACTGAGTATTGATCACTAGAATTAACAATATGGAGCTTATTCGTAACAAAGTCAATTTAATGAACAGGTCATAGCAAAGCCTGCCTAAAGAGGATTCAAGGTAAAATGAAAAGAAGTGCTAATAGCTGCTAGAGTCAACAGTGCTAAGGAATTCTTCTGTAAAACTGAGGAGAAAAATTAGGCGTAGTTGAAATAGAAAGTGAAGTCAAGAGCAAGAAATAGCATGTTTAAATATTGGTGAGAAAATTCCAGTAGAGAGAAAGAAAATGGTCATGCAAGAAACATGACACTCATCTCTCCCCACTGTAATAAAAATGCAAAAGGAGCCTTCTATTTTCTACCACAAATTTTCTTTCCTTCTTTCAGAATTGAAAAGCCAAAGGGGTGAAATAGGAATGAACTGATTATTAGAGCATACTAAAAGAAGTGCATTTCTGGCTTAGTTGAAATGGCCAGTTGCAAATGTTTTGTGTTCCAACTATCCTCATGTAAAAAGAGAAAGAAATGTAAAAGTGTGGGGGGAGGACAGAGGAGAAGAAAATAAACTAGCGTTTTGTAGTTTGAGTTTTCCTTTCCCCTCTCACACTCACTTTTCATGGTACATGGCAGTTGCAACCTATATGCCCAGGCTGTTTGCTGTCTTCAGAGCCTGTGTGCTTAAAGGGGCTATAATGGCATGCAAATGAGTATACAACTTTGTATCTACATGACTTTGTCCCCACCCTCCTGTTGGCTAATTTTCAGGATTACTAATATGTAATTATAATCAGCAAATACTTTGAGGCAGATGGGACCCACTGGAGCTGCAGAATAATACTGTAATGATAATATAATATCACTGTATCCAAGCTGCCCCAACGGTGCCAGGGGATGTGAGATGAAGCCATAAGCCTGGGAAGTAAGATCATCAGCTTGCTAATTAGGAAGCGAGGACTTTGTTTCTGACGCAGCTGCTGACTCACTCTGCCCTCAGTGAGTCATTTTGTCTCCCTTGGCATTATTGTCATTACAAAGGAGAAAATGATTCCTGCCTTCTAGGGTATATTGACTATTAATACATATTCAGGGCTGTAAATCTGTGGAAGAAAAATGCCTTAAAATTCAAGGTAGAAGAAAATGTTTCTCTTGGAATAACAACAGTTTGTTGTCATCTTATGGAGAATACAAGTAGATTAATTCCCACTTTTCCCCAGAATGGCATTAAACAATTAACGTACAAAACTCTCAAGTGTCAATTTTAAAGTTTCTTTTTGGCTGGGTGAGTACTGAAGTACAATGAGGGAGAAATTGGCCTAGAAATCTTTCCATTTTTCTAATTCTATGAAGGAGATGACAGCTGACTAGATCAAAGCGTATCAGTAATATAGGAAAGAACTTTGGGGTATTATGTTTTTCAGTGAAGGGAAGTTAATGGTTGATCAGCTTTAAATACCATTAGAAACCATAAACTTCATTTTAAACTAACTGATTTTCTCACAGTTCTACAGAATACAACCATGTCAGCTCAGAGAAAAACTAAGTTCCCTCCGGGAGGCTCAGGTCATTAAATCCACTACTAAGCCCTTCTTTAGCTTTAGGGAGCCTTCTACCACTTCAAGGGCAAGTTTCTTATACCCTTCTGAACTAAGAAAGCAACTCTGCCATTCATGCAGCCTATTTCTATTTATTCCTTCATTCATTAATTAAAGAATATTTTTTAGCAACTAACTATATTTCAAGCACAGCACTGAGGACAGAATAATGAGCTAGATGCATCCTTGACTTTATGACATTTACCAAAGTAGCAAAGAGATGATATGAAGTATATTTACAGGTATATTTTGCCTGTGGAGAAATGGGAAATAAAGTAGAGAAGATTATATCCCTTCTTATTTCCAGTGATATGCAACACCTTTCTGAGGAGGAAGTATACTTCCTTGCTCTGTTGACATTATGTTTGATCACGTGATTTGCTTTGGGTAAAGAAATATGAGCAGAACTGATGGCAGGCCAGTCCTAAGGAAAAGCTCCAAGAGCCAGCAGGTAGTTTTATCAGTTTTCCCTTGAGGTGTGACCATAGTGTTTCCTGTTTAGGGTCTAATCCTCAGCCTGGGTACAGGAAGAAAGAAATTATGTGCCACAGCAACAGGATTGCCACCACTTTGCAGCAAAAATGCAATGCAAGCAAGAAATCAAACTTCAGTGAAACTCTTGGGTCAATTTTAACCACAGCCAAACTAACTAATACAGAGCTTTCCACTTTTAAAGCTGATCAGTTTTGATTAGTTTGGGCATTTGGACCCACAGGTTTCTTCACGTGGAAAAAATGTTCTTCTCACCCCATTTTAATCTCTAGTTTGGTAAAGTCACTCTCAGAAAGCCAAGTGCCTTTTTCCCAAGCACCTTATAAAACCCTATAGAAGACATAGTAAATTCTTTATCCCCATGAGACTATATAAGACATCACTCATTTCATTTCTAATTCAAGAAATGTTACATGTTGGGAACCAGCAGTTAGCGTAATGGCTATGTCGTTGGACTCCCACGTAGTCGACCACGGTTCGCGTCCCGGACCTGGTGGCTTAAACTCATGCCGGGCGCATGTGCGTGTGTGCCCAAGATCCCGAGAGGAGAATAGAGGAGAAGGGATTGCGGTGTGACCATCCCCCCTGGAAGGTGATTTCTTGCTTTCTGTCTCTATGTCTCTCTCTGTCTGTCTGGCAAGCGCACGTGCCCTATAGCGAAAACCTCTCAAAAAAAAAAAAAAAAAAAAAGAAATGTTACATGTTGAAGCAAAATAATCTCTATTTCTTAAAGGGAAAATCTAAAACCAGTTAAACTTAGCAAACTTTAACTGAGCAAAAACTATGTTCTACAACAAACCCTGCAATATCCCTGACTAAAATTGATTCAGAAAGTTCTGTACTACCACATGTACAGCTTAGATGCTTTTCTTTTTTCTCTTTTTCCTTTTTTTTTTTTTTTTTTTTGAGCGAGATTTTTGTTATAGAGTGCATGAGCTCACTGCTCAGCAGAGACAGAAAATGAAAAATCACCCCCCGGGAGGATGGCCACCCAGTCATCCCTTCTCCTCCATTCTCCTCTCGGGATTTTATGCATGTACTCACATGTGCTTAGCGTGAGTTTCAAGCCACTGGGTTCAGAACTCAAACCGTGGTGGACCACGTGGGAGTCAAGCACCTTAACCACTATGCCACCTGCAGTTTAGATTTTTTTTTTTTTTGAGGGGTTTTTGCTATAGGGCGCGTGCGCTCACCAGACAGACAGAGAGAGACAGAGAGATAGAAAGCAGGAAATCACCCCCCAGGGGGGATGGCCACGCCGCAAACCCTTCTCCTCCATTCTCCTCTTGGGACCTTGGGCACGCACGCACACGCGCCCGGCGTGAGTTTAAGCCGTCGGGTCCGGGACTCGAACCGCGGTCGACTACGTGGGAGTCCAGCGACATAGCCATTACGCTAACTGCTGGTCCCCAGTTTAGATTTTTTTACCAGAGAAAAGGAAGTGACACACAAACCAAGGAAATGACATGAAAAGCTAACCTCACTGATTGGCTGCAGCTGGCATTTGCCTTGTGTGAGCACAGTCTGATTAGCTGGAAGTCTGTGATTGGACAAGGCTCAGTATGCTTTTAGGTTACGATTTCCTTGTACATAAAGCTAGGTTGCAGTTCAGTATATGGAGACTGCTTTGGGCCAAATTTATCACCTAAGTAGGGTGGCCTGATTAGACCAATTTAGTTCAGTTTATTAAAGAGAAAAATGTGTTGAACTTTTAATGGTAAAATTTGCTATATGTCTCTTTTTATGAAACAAATTGTCATAAAAAGAAATCCATGCCAGTTAGTTATCAATGAGCCATTTCAAAATCGTGGTGCAACATTTAATAAGACAGTATATATTACGAGAGCAAAATTAGGAATTGACTTTATGGGTGTTATAGTAAGAATTTGCTTTTTATTTTACAGTATTCCGTATTAGGTAAAATATACAGACTTTAAACAGTTTGTGTAAGGGCTGGCTCCATCACCTGATGGCTAAGACAGCCCGATCCTGTGTGCGTTTCCTCAATTAGAGTCCCTGATACGGGGACCAGCAGTTAGCGTAATGGCTATGTCGATGGACTTCCATGTAGTCAACAGCGGTTCGAGTACCGGACCCGGTGGCTTAAGCTCACGCTGGGAGTGTATGCGTGTGTGCCCAAGATCCCGAGAGGAGAATGGAGGAGAAGAGATTGCAGCGTGGCCATCCCCCCGGGGAGTGATTTCTCGCTTTCTGTCTCTCTGTCTCTCTCTGTCTGTCTGGTGAGCACATGTGCCCTACAGCAAAAAACCTCTCCAAAAAAAAAAAAAAAAGGTCCCTGATATGGCACCTTGAGAAATACATAAAATACATAGGAAAGGTATACATGCCCAAAACTCAGAAAGGAGGGAGAGATGGAGGAGTAAGAATTGCAGAGTGACTACTCCCCATGAGAGATGTTCTTTCCTCTCCCTCTCTCACTGTCTCTCTCTGGGGAGTATATGTACCTTTTAGCAAAACAAAAACTAAATCAAAAAAATTTCCTGGAAAATGGAATTAAAGTATTAGTTTATTTTGGTGCAAAAAGTGAAATTAAAATGGGCAATTTTGGGGGCCAGCAGGTGGCATGGTGATTCAGGTGCTAGACTCCCACATGGGCGACCATGGTTCAAGTCCTAGACCTGGTGGTTTGCTTTCTCATTCTCCCCACGCCCCCATCTCTCTCTGGTCAAATTAAAAAATATTATAATAATGATAATAAAACTAAATTAAATACTTTTTAAAAAAAGAAATGCGCAATTTTTTCATAATATATATTTTTTCCACGAACTTTTTGAAGTTCCCTTATATTTTATAGATCTAGAATTGAAAATTATTGTAATGATAAATTTTTCCTCTATTGAGTCTCATTATGAAATATTATAAAATATTATTCAATGTTAGAATGGAAAGAGACATTGGGTATTACTTAGTTTAATTCTCTCTTTTCTCTCATTTTATGATTAAAGAAACTGATGGAGTGTAATAAGTTACTTAAAGTTGCACAGTCATTCATGGCAAAGCTGGAATTCTAGAACCTGATCTGCTGAATGCAGGCCTACTTTTTTTCTCTCACTGTGCTACACTCCATCACAGAGTTTCACACTTGGAACATATAAAAATAAGAATACTATATGCAAGCATTATACTAAATATTTTAAATCCCTGAGAGCACTGGATCCTCAAAAATAACGTTTTTTACAGATTGAGTATCTCTTATCTGAAATGCTTGGGACCAGAAGCGTTTGGGATTTGAGATTTTTTTCTTTTAGTTTTTATTTTGAAGAATTTGCATATGCACAAGAAATCTTGGGGATGAGACCTAAGTATAAACACAAATTCATTTATATTTTGTATACATTTCATACACACAGGCTAAATGTAATTGTATACATTTTTGTATTTCAAAGTTTTGATTGTGCCCCATCAGATGAGTCTAGGTGTAGAATTTTCTACTTGTCGTATTTGGTCAGTGCTCAAAAATTTTCAGATATGATAGAATTTTTAATTTTGTTTTATTGACTAATTTATTTATATTTTTATTGCCAGAAGGTGCATGTACTTGAGAGAGAAAGCACTTCTTAGTGTGTCTTGGTCACACCGCAATCCATTCTCCATCTCATCAGGATTTAGTGTTGCCAGAAAACAGATGGCCAAGGGAGGAAAGACTCAGCACTCCAGAGAGTAGGGGAACTCTTTATTTTACATGGAGGAGTTAACACTCTGAATTTCTGGTCCCCTGTGGGGGTTAAGCACAATCTTTTATATGGGGGGTTGGGGAATGGGAGAGCTCCAGCAGGCTAAAGATATCCTATCAGGAAGAAGAAGCTCAAAGTTTACTTTAGAGAAGAAAAGGTTAGATAAATGGGGTGTCTGACTTCTCAAGGTCTCAAGTTGCTTTTATCATTTCAAAACGGGGGTGGGGGAGAGAGGCTGAGGCTTAGCAGAGGCCTGGGAAGTGTCAGTAATTAAACAGAGGGCCTTGGGTCATTATGAGTTCGTGATGTCTCACACCATGAAGAGGAGTGGTCAGGAGAGACCTGGCACAGGTCTCAGTACAACCGTTCATATCATTTCCCCCTCTTGATCCTCCTCAATTACATTCAAAGAGGATCAATCAACAGAAAGACGATAAACGTAACTTCCTGGGGTTGTGACAAGCAGCTAGTACTTTTTTTTTATAACCTCAAGACAAGACGCAGGTTATAAATCCTGTAATCAGATTAAAGACAGACTCTGATCACCAGGGCTTAAAGGACAACTGTGGGGGGCCCCAGGAGAGGTAGCAGCCATAGGGCCCATGTCAGAAGTCCATTCCAGCCTAAGAATCTACTGATGCTTGTCGCTGTTGGGAGACTAAATCTCTAAGCTGCTGGGCCATGTCTCTAACTACTACTGATTTGTTGGTGTAGAAACAACATTCTTCTCCCAAAAATAAACAGAGCCCACCTTTTTCTGCAGTTAAGAGATCTGAACCTTGCCTGTTTTGTGAGACAACTTTTGCTAGGGGATCAGGCTGGTCTTGGAGAGTTTCTATGCTCTCAGCTACCTTCTGGAATCCCTCTGCCATTCCTTTACTGATATGAGAGAATTGGTAGGAGGAAGACATTATTCCCCCAATCCTTGTGCCTATTCTTGCAGAAATTCCAAGGTCAACTAGGAGGGGGATGAATGGAACAAACAACTTTATCAGGGTCCAGGCTACTAGAGGGACTAGATACTATGTCAATCTGGGGAGTCAGAACAGCCCAAGTACAGGCTCCTGTCCAGGTAGCTGGCAGGCACTGATAGGCAAAAATGCCATAGACCAAATAGACCCCCATTTCAGTGGAACAAAACAGGCCCCGGTTGTCCTGGGGCCTGAATCTAAGTTTATGAGTATGATTACAGTTAAAGCTGCTAATCTCTGTTTCTCTTCATGGGGAGATACAGTGGTGGGGTGAGGAGGAGAGGGTCACCCGAGCCAGGGGGCCCTCATGCACAGCATCTACAATCGTTCCAGGAGACACCATTGAGAGACTTAGTTATCAGGGTAGCATATACCAAGGGAAAGGTGGATTGAATACAGAGCCTGAAGTTAGAGGCTACGTTGGGAGCAGCTTGTAAGAGAAATTCATGTGTACTGTTTATGAGGGCATTTACCCCAGGGTCATGATTGCTTTTCCATCCATAGTAGGGTTTGGGAGGATGAGGTCTCTGAGCAGCATTCCAGAGTGCCTTCTGTCTTTCCTTGAAGGGGCACTTACCATCTCCATCTGGAAGGTCATACTCCCTTAGGGACATATAGCATACCCATCTCCCTGCCAAGTGGCACTGGTAACAGGCATGACTCTCTTGACTCTGTCCCACAGAGTAGGACTCATTGCCGTGAGTGCAAGTCTGGATGGTACTGACATGGAGGCAAACTTTGTCACACATTCCAAATGCTTGAACACTGGGTCCCTGTGGTTGAAGGAGTAAGTAGCCCATAGGCCATTCTTGACCTAGGTCTCCTTCTCCCAGGAGGCCTCCAGAAAAGGGAATGTCCACACCATGGTGCTACACCAGTTAATACATTGGGAGCTTTTTCCTAGGATGGGTGAGATTGCGATAACAATCAGGATCCATGCCTGCAGGAGAGAATGAGAATGCCCCCAACTAGTTAATTCATATATCTTAGGCCTATCACAATTCCCACCCCCAGGAGATATAACATTGCTAGCAAAATCCTTTCCTAGAGCTTCCATTCTGTGGGGCTACTGCAGCCGGATCAATAGAAAGACCCACAGTTAGTGCCACAAGAAGGGCTAGGGGTAGGAAATTATAGGGGTAAGGTAGAGATGACATACATCACCATCCTCGGTCTTCATCTGTGCATAAAACAGTCAGGCCACGGAGCGACTGCAGTAGGACTGTAGACTTCTCATCAGGTCTCGGCCCTCTGGAAAGTCCTTGGTCGGCTGCTCAGGGTGGCTCTTCACCATCCAGGTCCCAGGGTCCTCTGGTGCTGGAGCTCACTTCACTTGTGTATGATGAATCCACTGGGGCTAGTCCTGAAACTTGAACATTGCACACAATGACGGTAAGCGACTCAAAAATAACATCGGCCTAACATGTTTTCTAGGTTAGTTTTTACTCAGTGAGTCAACACGTGATACTGCTTTATCAATGAATATCCCAGAGACTGAGGTGTGTATATTCTCTTAACTGGCAGTCTGCACCATCCATCATCTTCTAAGGTTGCTCCCTCTGATTTTGCCCAGCAGTGTTTGTTAGAGGTATATGGTGGGGGGAGCTTTTGGGAGGCTTCTGAGTGGCAACATTTTAGCCATTGCAGTTGGAGCCCGATTGGCCATGGCCTTGGCTGTCTGGTCTGCCAGCCGATTTCCCAAGGCAATGGAGTCTTCTTCCCCTCTGGTGTCCCCTGCAATGGATGATTGCCACTTTTTTTGCCTCCCAGATAGCCTCTAATAATTGGCAGATTTCCTCCTTGTTTTTGACTGTCTTTCCCTCTGCCGAGAAGAGTTCCCTCTCTCAGTAAAATGCCCCATGAACATGCAGGATAGCAAATGCATAACATGAGTCTGTGTTGATGTTTACCTTTTTACTGGCTGTGAATATTAAAGCTCGGATTAATGCCCAGAGTTCAGCCTACTGAGCAGACCATCCATGGGGAAGTGCTCCAGCCTTGATCACTGTGTCTTGGGAGGTAACGGCATAGCCAGCATATTGATTCCCATCCTCCACATAGCTGCTACTGTCAGTGAAAAGGGTGAGATTAGAGGCCTTCAGTGGTGTGTCCACCAGGTCAGGCTGCCCAAGAAAGACCTCATGGAGGACTTCTTCACAATTGTAGTCAGGAGGCCCCAGTGTAGCCAGAAGAAAGCTTAGAGGGATTAAAAGTTTTCAAAGTCTGAAGTCTAATTTGGCGATTTCCAATCAATAGACCTTGGTAGGGGGCCACCTTAGAATTGGCAAGCCCTTTATATCCCTTGTGTTCATCACTGTGGTCACTGAATGGGGGACCCAGGTACTGATAACTTGTCCCAAAGTTAGTGCGTCTGCCTCTTTAATCAGTTCCACAGTGGCAGCGAGAGCTCATAGGCAAGGGGGCCATCTGGATACCACTGGGTCCAGTCTTTTAGACATATAGGCAATAAGTCTCTCCCAAGGCCCAATGGACTGAATCAGAACTACAAGGGCTGTCTGGATTTTTCACATACAAATAGATTGAACTCCTGAGTGACATCTGGGAGTCCTAAAACTGGGGCTTTCCTGAGGCTTGACTTAAGATCCTGGGAAATCTGCTCTTGGCGGGGTCCTCATACAGTAGCTTAGCCTTTTCAGCAAAACCCGGGATCCAAATTCTACAGAATCTTGTGGCTCCCAAGAATTCACATTGCTGCTTCCAGGTTGTGGGCTGAGGCAAACCGCATACTACATGCTTCCATTAGTGCCCAAGCACACGCTGTCTTTTAATCAGAATAAATTCCCAAAACCACATTTGACTGAGGCAGATTTGGGCCTTGTTGGTAGCTTTCTTTACACCAGCTTTCATTCCCTGCAGGAGTACCTCTCTGTATGTACTGAGATAGTTGTGACAATCCTCAGTATGAAAATCCCAGCCAGGCTTTTCACTGGGAAAGCAGCTTTAGCCCAAGCGTTGCTATCTATGTCATTGGGGGCATGTTGCTGCAGTCATGTCTTTGTGTCTATAAGGACTTTACATCATTCCTCCATATTAAGTAAAGCGGGGAGGAGATGGTGGCAGTCAATCCAAGTGGGCTGATGGGTTCGAATCATAGACTCCATGAGCTGTATCATTGCCTGAGGCTGCTCTGAGTATGGAGGGGTGTGGTGTTTCTAATTAAGCAAGTCAGTGGTGGTAAAAGGCTGGTAATGTAGAGTTGCTCTGCCCTCTGTAACAGCCCCATCTGCACCCAACAAGGGAGGCCCTTGGGTTTCTCATAAAGGCATCTGAAGGGTGAGGTTACCCAGGCTGTGGCAGCTTGCCAGGTGACAGTGGGTGAGGTAGTGGCAAGCAGGACTGCGAGTGATCGCTCCTCTGAGCAGGCTGAGCTGCTGCTGGTCTCTCGGGGCTGCTCTAACTGCTCCTCTTCTGGGCCTGGTGAGACAGATAGGGGGCGGAGTTTTGATCACTGGCTAGGCCAGGACAGGAGCATATGGGAGAGGGGTGGAGCTGCTAATGGCTCCTCCTAGGGAAGGCCTTGCAAAATCGGGGCCTGAGGCACAAGCTTCTTTTGGCCATGACACAGGACAGCCAGAGCAGTACATGGATTTTTCTCTCTAATGCAAATCCACACCCAAAGTGGAAGGATTTAGGAGACTTGCAGCCAGCAGTTGGCATAAAGGAACTGGTCAGGGTGGCCTGGAGTGCCAGCAACAACATTTTACATGGCCAGTACAGTGGGCAGATATAGAGTTCCCTCCAGTGACCAGCCCACCTTAAAAGAGGGCCTTCCAATTTCACACAGAGCTTGCAACCTCTCCCATTTCAATTTAACTCCATAATCACAAGAGAAACCCTTTTTAAAGTTGGTCAGCATACAGTCCAGCGCAGTGGGCTTAGAAGATTTGGATTGAGGTTTTCCCATTGTAGCCCAAGTTTCTCTGACTCAACCAGTTATCAAGTGCCTGCACTTCCCACAGGGCTCGGGAGATCACTGGTTGGAGGAAGTGTTAGATTAATAGACACTGGAGTGATGATGGCTCCTGGGGGCAGGTCTTAGTCCAGAGGTTTGGAAGCCTGGCCGTGTTCTCCCAGGGGGACTGCTTAAAGGACCAGACCATGTAATCAATAAGTTTGTTGAACTTTTTAGGGGGACCTCCATCAAGGGCAGCAATTAGGAAGATCTTAGCAGTTTCTCTCTGGGTCCCTCTTCTTGGTTCTCCAACAGCTGATATTCTGGTGCTAAAGGAGGATACTCCTGTGGCAGATGACATGTGGATTAGAGAAGGAAGAGGGAACAGACATAGGCTAAACTAATCGATGAGGGAAGGTAGTCTAGGTGGAGATTAATACCTGCCCTCTCCTCTCCCAGGCAGAGTGGGCAGGTTTTGCTCCATGGTGGAAGCCTTTGTAGGAGAGTCAAAACAGGCTCTGGGAGGACATCTTTCATCACAGTTGAGAGGAACTCATGTCCCAGCTTCCAGGGACAAAGCAAAACTTGTGACCTGACATCTACTCTGCCTATCCACCTCTACAGGGAAAACCCTCCCAACTGTCCCTGTGTCCTCACTCCTGTGAACAATGTCACAAAACAAAGGATGGGTGCCCCCCCCCCCCCCAGGGGAGACCATTCAGGTGTCTGCCTGGCCGTGTCCCTCATGGGCTTTGTGTGTTTCCTTGGTAATAGGTGATTGGATATAGAACCTCCACGGATTACACACATAGAGAGGGAAGGGAGCCCTCAGCATATAACATTTCTGCTTAGCTTTCACAGAATCACCATGGAAATGCAGCACATAACCACTCATATCCTGTGATGCAATGCACAACCACACTCACTCATCACACTCACATTCACTCAGAGGTTATGTTTTCTTTCCCCACACCAATCAAAGAAAAATGAGCCCTGACTGCTGGTCCTATGACTAAAGAAGAGTGTATAGGTCTCCTCTTCCACTCATACTAAGAGGGACTAACTGATGGGCTCTCCAACAAATATCAAATTACCAAGGTTGGCCACAGACCAACCAAAGAGATGAGTCCTGACTGCTGGCCTTATAACCAAAAGAGAGTATACAGGTCTCCTCTTCCACTCATACTAAGTGGGACTAACTGATGGACTCTACAGATCCTTGGGGCTTACCAAATTACCAGAATTGATCATAGGCCTTTCTTTCTTTTTCTTTTTTTTGGAGAGGTTTGTGCTATAGGGCGCGTGCGCTCACCAGACAGACAGAGAGAGACAGAGAGACAGAAAGTGAGAAATCACCCCCCGGGGGGATGGCCATGCCACAATCCCTTCTCTTCCATTCTCCTCTTGGGATCTTGGGCACACACACACGCGCCCGGTGTGAGTTTAAGCCACCGGGTCCAGGACTTAAACTGCGGTCGACTGCGTGGGAGTCGAGCAACATAGCCATTACGCTAACTGCCGGTCCCATCTCTCTGTCTTTCTGACAAGCGCACACACCCTATAACAAAAATCTCTCAAAAAATTACATGGAAATTATTATGGTCCTTTGAGGCCCTTGGACTCAGTTTTAAAGGCTCTGGGCATTGAACAGATAATGACAGATTATGTGGAACTATGAAGGGCTAGTTTCCCTGGAGCCCACCAACCCTCTATCCAGGAGAAACCTGCACTATGAACATATTCTGATTACTGCCATTCTCTAAATGCCTTTCCTAACCAAAGCAAAACGTTAGACAGGTCTTTAAGAGAGAGCAGAATTACTAGGTCACAGTAATTCTGTGAAAACTTTGTGAATTCTTTCAGTATATTCTCTGCCCCCTAGGCTGCATTAGAAGTTGAAGCCCGGCTGAAGGGAAGGCACTGAAGACTTAGTCTCAATTCACATTTCAACAAAGGTTTCTACTTCCTGGGGCTCTCTGAACCAAAGGTCTCTGCCTAAATATTCCCACCATTGTTTATCATAAAACTTTAATGGGTATTTACTCATGAAATGACTCTGTAACTCAGGTAGTTGGAAATGTTTTATTTGACTTGCCCTAAGTATCATGAACAGAATTACCAGAATAAATGAAGAAAAAAATGTAGGTCAATGGTAACACCCTTCAAGTATGCCTTTCTTCTATTTTCCAGGTCAAGCTATATGAGAAGCTGTCAACCTCAATGGCACCATTTCATCACCCATCTGCTTTCACAACTTGCATGCTTTATTCCCAAGAGAGCGACATTCAAGTTCCAGGACAAGTGCTGCTCCTGCTTCACAAGTATCTTTGTGATCGCACAATGTATATATGAGTTATCATGGACTGTGCTATGCTGTCCATGCACGAGGTCATTTAGTGGTTAAGACCATGATCTTTAGGACTGACAGACATGAGTTTAATTCCCAACATTGTCCCTTATTAACTTTCTGACCCTGGAGTAAATCAATAAGCCTGTTTGAATCTTTGTTTCCTCTTGTATACAATAGGGGGAGAAACAGTACCTACATCCCAGGACATTTTGCATTTATTTAACAAATAAATGGGAGTCTGTTTTGTTACAACATGGACAGATAATAAGCAAAAAGATATGAATAAGGAAATTATGTAGTGTGTTAAAAAAATGAAAATTGCTATGAAAAAATACATTATAAAACATAGTAAGGGATGGTAGTACTGGGTGGGAGTTGGAAGGAAAGTGTTGTTCTTTTAAATAGAATAATCAGGGTGGGCCCTGAATGAATCAAGACTTGGTCTCTGTTCTTTACTTTGCATGAAAAAAGGGAGCCATTGTGGAGTACTGAACGGAGGAGTGATGTGATCAACCTTACATTTGAAAGGATAATCCCAGCTGTTGTGTTGACACAGATCATAAGAGAGTAAAAATCAAAACAAATGGTCCAGCCAGTGGTGTGGTGTTTAAGGTGCTGGATTCCCACATGGCTGGCCATGGTTCGAGTTTCAGACAGACCTGGTACCTTGAAATTCACAACAGGAACATATCCATGCATGCCCAAAATACCAGGAGGAGAATGGAGAAGAAAAGATTGCTGTGTGGCCATTCCCCTGGGGGGGAGTAATTTCTCACTTTTCCTCTCACTGTCTGTCTCCAGCAACTATATATGCCCTATGACAAAAACCTTAAAAAAAAAAAAAAAAAAGAAAGAAAAAAACATGAAAATCATCGAGGAGGCTATTAAAGTAATCCAGGTGAGAGATTCTTGTGTCTCAGAATGTCAGAACGGGGTGGTAGCAATGGATATGGTAAGACGTGATCACATTATAGATAATTTTGTAGGTAAGTGAAGATGGTGTTTTGGCCTGAGCAACTGGAAGGATCCAGCTGTTATCTAATGAGATGGAGACCACAGATACAAGGTGACCTCAAAAAGTTTAAGAGAAAATGGAATCAAAGTTAAGTTTATTTTGGTACATGATTTTTTCAAATCTATCTTCATTTTTTATTTTTTTGAATATGTTAAGAAAGATCAGGAGTTCAGTTTGGGGGCATTGACTAAGATGTGTCTATTAGACATCCAAGAAGAGAGTAGGCAGTTGACTATATAAATCTGGAGTTCCAGAAAGAAAATTGAGCTAAAGATATAAATTTGTGGTTTAGTGAGTACTAAATGAGACAGTGTGCACAAAACACTAAAATTGGTATGTAACATGCAATGGGAGCTCAGTATATATTATATTAACTATGTTTACTCATAAGACCAATAATCATAATTCCCACTTGTTGTCTAGCACAGTGCCTGAAGTATATGTATATATATATGAATATGTATATATATATGAATATGTATATGTATATGAAGTAATCAAAGAACAATGCTTTAAGCTACTATATATATATATATAGTTCTAAGCTAATATATATATATATATATATATATATATGTGTGTGTGTGTGTGTGTGTATATATATATATATATATATATATATATATAATTTTTTTTGAAAGTACAACACAGGAAGTAACAAATTTTTTATACTTAAAAATGCAGTTTTAGAGCTGCCCTGTGGTCTGTTGATGAAGGGAGCAGGATCCTACATGATTGACTATGTGGTTCAAATCACACACCCAATGACTTGGAAAAAACACCAGGCATTTCCATGCATGCATATGTGTGTGTGCCCCAAACAGAATGAAGAAATAGAGAAGAGATTGTGACATGACCACTTTCCACTGAGGATGCCTTTTCACCTTTTCTTTGTCTCTCTTTGCTTCTCTGTGTTTGTTTGTTTGTTTGTTTTTTCCTGGCAAGCACTCATACCCTCTGGTAATTAAAAAATGCAGTTTTATTGGATGATAATTTTTAATTTCAAAAAAAATTTTTACAAAATAAATAGGGTTACTCTATGTTCACAGACAAATCCTTGCTGTGGGTTTATTACTGTTTCATTTCCAGAAGATTCTAACTGGATTTTATTGATTTTGTTTTCATGTTAAGTTTATAAATAGATAATACCTTTACTCATAGACTCAAAGTCAAAATGATGTGTACATCAAGAAATGTTGCATTCGCCCCTGTCTCTATACATTCCCCCTACCATATAGCTCATGGGCTGTCAAAATTTCTTTATTGGTACATGACAAGTAATAAATGTTTTAGGCTTGTGGACCACATGGTCTCTGTTGTAATTACTCATTTCTGCTATTGTAGTAGAAAAGCAGCTGCGGACAGAATGGAAACAAATGATTATGGCTGTGTTCCAATAAAACTTTATAAAAACAGTCATCAAGCCTGCTGGCCATAGTTTTCTCTGTATAGGTAGTAGTTTTTATTAGTTTATATCTTAGCCAGCTCAGGCAGCTGTAATAAATTACCATAGACTGGAGGGCTTAAACAATAAACCTTTATTTTTCATAGTTATAGAAGCTGGTAGGTGAACACAGGGGGATCAGCATGACTGGGTTCTGGTGAGGACTCTTTCAGTTTATAGACAGCCAACTTCTCCTTATCTACTCACATGTCAAAGGAGAGTAAGCTAGCTCTCTGGTCTCTTTTTCTAAGGGTACTACCCCATTCATGAGAGCTCCAAACTTATGATCTAATACTTGCCAAAGGCTTCACCTCCAAATAACCATCAAACTGAGGATTAGATACAAATTTTAGAGAGATGAAAACATTTAGACCATAGCAGTTTATTTTTTTCTTTATGAAAATATAAGCATAAAGATATACATTCTTATATCCCTTTGTTGTACAAAAGTTCACATAAGATGTGCCACAATTCTATACCTCGAAACAGTATACATATTACTGTATATTTTAAATATCTTTTAATATTAATACATAGAGAGCATCCTCATTTATTTTCTGTCTGCAATATATTCCACGATGTGGATATAAGAGTTTATTTAATTAATCTCCTTTTGATATACTTTTATACTTTTGTAATACTTTATAATCACAAATAATGTCTGGTTAAAAAAATGTCTTGGCAATGCACCATTTGTGTAGTTATAACTGAAAGATAGATTTCTAAACTTGGGATTCCTGCATTAAGGGGTAAACATCTATACAATTTTAGAAACTATTACTGGAGTCACCTTTACGGGGAGCTTGCCATTTTCACTTTTAGCACACTATGTGAAACTGCCTGTTTCAAAATTATGAAATTCTCCATGAATTGGTGTGTCATCTTTGCACAAAGACCATGTTCATCTTCCCTGGATTATTCCAATTATAGTATATATGCTGCTGAAATGAGCTCTGTGAAGTCATTTTTAATTTAGTAATGGATGGATGCTTTAGGATGGCATACAGCCAAAGCCTGGGCAAATTGTAAAATTCTACTTTCCATTTAGCCTGGAGTAGAGAGAGAGGGAGAGAAAAGGTTTTTTTTTTTTTTTTTTTTTTTTTTTTTTTCCAGAGTGCTGATTGGAGGGAAACCATATCACCTTAAGTTCCAGAAGTACATGAATCTGTGCACTAACTAGCTAATAGGGACACAAATGGTCAGAGTGGTAAAAAGAGTTAACAAAGACCCTGACCTTTAAGCAACTATGCACAGAGATAGGGTTTTCTGCTGATAATAAATTAGCCTTGTTTCTTTGGTAAAGAAGTGGTTGGTCCTCTGTGAACCAATATGGAATGCAGTAGGAGTCAACAAAGGAAAAGGAGTGATGCAGAACTAGTTGATAAAAGAGGATATTTGAATGGGACCAAATGAAAAACTAATATAAAAATAATAGAAAGACTCATTATTAAATAGAATTATGTGTGCCAGGCACTTTCTCAAGGAGTGTATCTGTGTGTGTACACATTCATTTAATCATCACAAAAGTCCTATGAAGTTGGTGTTATGTATTCACTGTAAAGATTGCTACAACAAGCCAGCCTGGTCAACGCTATGGAAGTGTAGAGTTGCGATCTGATCTTTGATGCATAGAATCTTTTCTACTGGGCTATACTAACTTGTGTGGGTGTGGAAATAAACCAGAATTAAGAAAGAAAAGAAAAATAGATCTTGCCAGGGTCTAAATGCCGAAAAATAAAATTTTTCCTATCTTCATGAAGAGGTTGTTCAGATATTAATAGTTTTCTAAACTGATAATTGTCATTAACATTTGGTGCCCCAAGTGGTCAGAGTAGGTCTTCAGTATCTCTTCAACATTGTTGAGCACCCCTTGTATGATGGGCACGTGTAAGCTCTGGGCACCTGAAGCACCTGCCCTGAGTACTCTGAATCAGATATTGGAAAGTTTTTTTCAAAGAATATTTGCCAAAAATCAGAAAAAGTTCTCTGATCTGACTTAGAGGTTGGTATTTTGAATTGTTACGCAAGAAACTTCAAGTTTTTTTTTTTTTTCTTTTTTTGGAGAGGTTTTTGCTATAGGGTGCGTGCACTCCACAGAAAGACAGAGAGAGACAGAGAGACAGGAAGCAGAAATCACCCCCCAGGGAGGATGGCCATGCCACAATCCCTTCTCCATTCTCCTCTCAGGATCTTGGGCACGCATGCATGTGCACCTGGCGTGAGTTTAAGCTGCCAGGTCCGGGACTCAAACCGTGGTTGACTTCATGGGAGACCAGCAACACTGCTGGTCCCCTGGAAACTTCAAGTTTTTGTCCTATGTTTGCCATATTGGTTTACCCATTTTTGGCTGCTGAGTAGTAACCTTAGACAACTACTGGGCATTTGCTTAACCTTTGCTGAGAATGATCCAAGCCTGGATTCCCCCTGACACATACCCTGCTTCCATTCAGCAACTGTTTTAACAACTGGCCGGGGAAAGTTGTTGTTGCAGTAAAGCCCAAGTGAAGAGGCTTCAGCTCTAGTTAGACCATCTGCATATTTTCAAGACCAACTTAGAGGGTGATGGTGTTTTTTTTTTTTTTTAATTTTACAAGATAAATTTATAAACTATGGTATGTAATCCATTGAAATATATGCTAAAGGTGTCTCCTCTGCATAGAGGGAAAAACATTCTATGAATTCAATTTGGAGTAGGACACTATCAATCACTGGCTACCTCAGTTGACTGTGTTACCACTGGTACTGAAGGGCTCTAAAAGTAATTGGAAGTAGATGTGTTGGCCAAAGGCTGAATCACTGGTCCCCTTCATATTGAATTGAGAACAAGGCATTTTCTCTGCTTTTTTTCCACTCCAAATTGCAGAGGGCTACCTATTTTGAGCTTCTGATGGCCAAGTTCTATTTCTTAATAGAATTAGGTTAAATGAATAAAAACTTTAAAAATATTATAAAACTACTGTCAATTGAGCATATTTATTATGTGTCTGTCTGTACTAAGTACATTTTACATGTGGTAACAAATTTAATCATCCTAACAATTGTGAGGTAGGTCTAGTTCTTATCCTTACTCCGCAGATAAGGACACCAACAAATTTACTCAGAGATTTGAATCTGTCGGATTTCAAAGTTTGTATGATAGTGGCTAACCTATATTATACTCTCTGTTAATATTATAATTCATGTAGTAAAATTGAAGAATGTCTCTTCATTTTCTAGATTGAAACAAAGATCACGGAAACTATCTTTTAAATCCACACAGTTCAGGCTTCATTGTATTTTCCCCAAATTTACTGAAAAATAAAAGATCTTTTTATGATTAAAATCCTGTTGAATACCCTTTTCTCCCATTATTTTCCGTTGTTCATTGCCCATATATATAAGTGATATGATGAAAATAAAATGTAAAATTCAAGGCTGTTATTTTAAATGTCAGACTTTAATAGAAAATATGGAGGTTACTCATTAGGGTTCTTCTATGTGCAGTCCATAACTGATGTCAATTCATGTCTCGTTTGCAGTGCCTGCAATACAGGCCGCTAAGGGGCAACACATTTGTTTTGGTGAGTGAAAAGAGTAGTTCAGAATATAGACATGAAGAAATTTTTTTAACCCTGTGAAATTGTCATTTTTATTGATTAAGAATGGTTTTGGGCTGGTCTCAGCACAGCTGATAATCACTGCACAGAATAAACTCTAGATACCACATGATTAAGCAGGGTTCAAATTCTAGCCTGATGGCAACAGGCCAGATACACATACATGTACCCATGATCCAAAGGATAGAGAATTGGAGGAAAAGAATTATAGCATGATCAGTCCCCAGTGTGTGTGTGTGTGTGTGTGTGTGTGTCGGGCGGGGGAGTAGATTCCCTCATGTTCATATGTGCACTTTGGCATTAAAAAAAACTATTTAGTATTACTAATTTCATTTGTTTAAATATAAAATGTTATAATTAGAGATCAATATAGAGGGGATAAGAAAGCGAGGAATCTGAGTAGGTGGTTGAGAGTCATTTTCCAGAAAGCTGTGCTAGAGCTGAAAGCACATGATCTGAATATTGTGTTGATCTCTCTATTGATTACAGGATACTGCATTCTCAGCCCTTTTGGAATCACATTTTTTTTTTGAAAGATTGTTTTGCTATAGGGCATGTGTGCTTGCCAGAGAGACAGAGAGACAGGAAGCAAGAAATCACCTCTCTGGGGAGATGGCCACTCCACAATCTCTTCTCCTGTATTCTTCTCTGGTGATTTTAGGCACACATGCCCAGCATGAGTTTCAAGCCACCGGGGCCAGGACTTGAACTGCGTTCCACTACATTGGAATCTAGAAACGTAACCAATACACCATGTACTTGTCTTAGAAGCACACTTCTTGACTGGCATGTGTACTCTGCTCTGTAGACTCTGAGAGAGATAGTAAGGAGCTTGACATTGATTGACTATAGCTCACGTTAAGCACTTGAGAACAAATTTGAGTAGTCTGTATGGTTGAATCCTTGATATGTTGTATAGGGGAGTTAAGCCCTGCCTATAAAGAAATATGAATTTAAGTCCTCTTGTTAACCTTTCTCAAGCTCTTATTCCCATCAAGTTCTGATTACAAGATACGTTTATTCATTGCACATTTCTTTGTTTATTTTTCTAGAGACAGGGTCTTGCTATGCTGCCTATGCTGGCTTCAAATACGCTGTTCTGCCTCAGCCTCCTAAGTAGCTGAAACTGCAAACATACATTCATTGTACATTTCTTTGTTTATTTTTCTTGAGACAGGGTCTTGCTATGTTGCCCAGGCCAACCTCAAACTCACTATTCTGCCTTAATCTCCTAAGAAGCAGGAACTGCAAACATGTACTCTGTGCCAAAAACTACCTTCAGTTTACATCTCTTATTTTTTTGTTTAATTTTGTTTTATATACAAAGTAGTTTTATGAGGATATACAGTTGATCTTATATACAAATGTATCCCTAGGAACTATTAAAATGCCTACCATTCAATATATATTTGATAAATGAATGAATGAATGATTTTTTTGTAGCTACATAGTATTGTATTGTGAGGATGTGCCACACAATTAGTCTAATTTCAAAAGAGAGGTATCATGTCATTTTAAATTATATGGTATTATATAATGTAGTATTCTTTGTTGAAAACAATGAGTATGGTTATATCTTTGATTTGATTATCACACATGGCATGCATGCTTTGAAAATCCATTTTATACCCTATAAAGTATATACCAATTAAATATAAATAATTATAAAAAATTAGAAAGTAGTTTATATTTTTTTCATATTTTCTGCCATAGGGCACATGCACTCACTGGAGAGAGACAGAGAGGAAAGTGAGAAATCACCCCCCAGTGGGACTGACCTGCAATCCATTCTTCTCTTGAGATTCTGGGCATGCACATACACGCTCCCAGAATGTTTTTCAGGCTGCTAGGTCCAGGATTTAAACTGCATAGTTGGCCATGTAGGATCCAGTGTCTTAACCACCATGCCTCCTGCTGACTCAAAAATGTGCTTCCTACTTTTAAAATAAAAAAAAAAAAAACATGTTATTATAAAAAAGAAAATAAATTATATGCTGTTATAAAGACTGTTGAAGTTAATATTCATGTATGTATATTTGCATATATCTGAGTATTTCCCTATGATAAATTCTTGAAAGGATTTTTTTTGCTTTAAAGATATTTTTTTTTTCTTTTTTTTGAGAGGTTTTTGCTATAGGGTGCGTGCGCTCGCCAGACAGACAGAGAGAGACAGAGAGATAGAAAGCAGGAAATCACCCCCCAGGGGGGATGGCCACGCTGCAATCCCTTCTCCTCCATTCTCCTCTCGGGATCTTGGGCACGCACGCACACGCGCCCGGCGTGAGTTTAAGCCGCCGGGTCTGGGACTCGAACCACGGTCGACTACGTGGGAGTCCAGCGACATAGCCATTACGCTAACTGCTGGTCCCCGCTTTAAAGATATTTTATATATATTTTAAATATATATTTTCAAGTAATATTGTCAAAATATTCACAGGGTATACTGTTCTCCACTTCCACAAGAGTGTATATATATAATAACCCATTTGCCCCATACAATGATCAACACTAGGTATTATTATTTATTTTTAAAATTTCACTTATTAATATTTTTTAAATTTACATTCAATTATTGTATATAGTTACAGTTTACAGCGTGGTTTCCCCCAACATAAATACAGTGTATATTAGTGAAGTCAAAGACATTACCATATACATTATCATCAGCAGATTTTTCATTTTTATCTACTAAATGATTTTTTTTCCTGGATCCCCTCCCTCCTACCCTCTATTATCAATCCCATGTTATTCTCCTATGCACACTATCTCTAGTATCTATAGTTGTCCTCTCTGCAATTATACTTTCCAATCAGTTACTGCTATAAAGTGCAGACATTTGGTACATATTGAGTGGGGACATATAATGCCTGTCTTTTACAGTCTGGCTTGCTTTGCTTAGCATTAAGTCTTCCCATATTTGTCCACTTTGCATCACATGTTAGGGTCTCATTGTTTTTTATGGCTGAGTAGTATTCCCCAGAGTACATGTCCCCAATTTTTTTTTTCTTTTTTTTGGAGAGGTTTTTGCTATAGGGCGCGTGCGCTCGCCAGACAGACAGAGAGAGACAGAGAGATAGAAAGCGAGAAATCACCCCCCAGGGGGGATGGTCACGCTGCAATCCCTTCTCCTCCATTCTCCTCTCGGGATCTTGGGCACGCACGCACACGCGCCCGGCGTGAGTTTAAGCCGCCGGGTCCGGGACTCGAACCGCGGTCGACTACGTGGGAGTCCAGCGACATAGCCATTACGCTAACTGCTGGTCCCGTCCCCAATTTTTTAATCCACTCATATGTTCTTGGACATTTGGGTTGATTCCATGGCCTAAAAATTATAAATAATACTGCAATAAACATGAATATGCAAGTATTTTTCTAAGGATTTTCCTATTCTCTGGGTAGATAGCTAAGAGTGGAATTACTGGGTCACATGGCATTTCGATTTGTAGGTTTTTGAAGAACCTCCATATCATTATTTCTTTTTAATCTCTGTTAGTCTGCTTTAGGAAAAATAACATTTTGTTTTATTTTGCATGATCTCATCAGTATTATAGGTGCATTTTATTCATATATTTTTAGTCACTTATACTTGTTTTTTGGTATACTTTAAAATGGCTTTGTCCTTTTTTTTCTATTGTGTAGTTAAAATATTCCCTATTATTTTCTGAGAGTTTATATTTATATATATGTGTGTGTATAATTAACCATTTCTCATCTGTATTAAAATATTTTCCATATTTATCCTTTTATTAAATTTTTGTTAAGATTCTTATAATTATAGATGAGTCATTTACAATGCAATATTTATTCACTTTTTTATTTTTTACTTTTTCTTTTTAAAGAATTCTTTAATTTCTGGGAACCAGCAGTTAGCATAATGGCTATGTTGCTGGACTCCCACGTAGTCGACCGCGGTTCACGTCCCGGACCCGGTGGCTTAAAACTCACACCGGGCGCGTGTGCATGCGTGCCCAAGATCCCGAGAGGAGAATGGAGGAGAAGGGATTGCGGCGTGACCATCCCCCCTGGGGGGTGATTTCTCGCTTTCTATCTCTCTGTCTCTCTCTGTCTGTCTGGCGAGCGCACGCGCCCTATAGCAAAAACCTCTAAAAAAAAGAATTATTTAATTTCATTTATTCATTCATTTATTTTAATTTGATCAGACACACACACACACAGATAAAGAGAGAGAGAGAGAGAATGAGAAAGCAAGCCTTCAGGTCCAGGACTTAAACCAGGATTGGCATATGGGAGTTTTCAGTGCTTTAACCACCACACAATCTGCTGGTTTCCTATTCACCTTAATTTTTTTTTTACTTGTTTCTAGCTTTTGTTTCTTGTTTAGAATTCCCAATTTTACTCCAAAATTATGTTGTATTCACTTATTTTATTCGTTGTTTTAATGTAGTGTTTACATTTAAATTGTATATTCATCAATAGTTTATTCTAGCGTGAAGGGTGAAGTATTGATTTCACTTGCATTTTTTCGTCATGGTTAGCCAGTTATTTCAAAAATTTTTCCCCAAAGCCCATATTTTAGCACTGCATATGATCAATATTGCCATATTGATATTCAGTCTAAACTGAATTTAAATCTCAGAACTACCACTTGCTTCAAGCTTCATTTCTAGGGTAGCCAGCCATCTCAGTTTGAGGGAATATCCATGAATTCTGAACTGTTAAAATTCTGAAGTGTTAAAACTGGGACAATTGTGCCAGGATGGTTGATCAAGCTAGGTTTCCCCTTTGTAAAAATTGAAATGATAGCAGTTATCTGTCTGAAGTAGTTGTGAAGATTAAGAGATAATGAATGTAAGAAGTTAGTACAGAATCTAATTTGTAGTATGTACTTATGAAAGGTCAAATATTATTATAGACACTAGTATTTCCAGACACTTGCATCACATTGTATTAATGTAGCATTTCAGTAGCCTCTAGGTATCTGGGGTGAATTTGGTAGGCAAATTTAATAATCATTCTTTTTTTTTTTTTTTTTTTTGGAGAGGCTTTCTGCTATAGGGCTGGTGTGCTTGCCAGAAAGACAGAGAGAGACAGAGAGACAAAAGGCGAGAAATCAACCCCCAGGGGAATGGCCATGCCACAATCCCTTCCCCTCCATTCTCCTCTCGGATCCTGGGCATGCATGCACACGTGCCCAGTGTGAGTTTAAGCTACCGGGGCCCGGGACTTGAACCGCGGCCTACTACCTGGGAGTCCAGCAACATAGCCATTATGCTAACTGCTGGTTCCAGTAATCCTTCTTTAAGACAAAATTTAGAGGTATTTAGTTTAGTTCAAAAATTGTGTTAAGACTGTAATTGGGATTGTATTAAAATTGTAGAATAGTTTGAAGGGACTATTAGGTCTCTTCATTAATGTGATATTTTTAAAAACTTTATTCAGTAGAGCATATAGTTTAAATAGTTTTTGCATACATGTAAGTTTATGGCCTGGAACTTCATATTTTAATTGTTATTATCAATATGAAGATTTTCATAATGATAGTGTTATATAGGAAAGGCATTGATTTTTTTATTCATTTATTTATTTATTTATTTTTATTTATTATTATTATTTATATGTTCAATCACTATACATCACTGAGACTGTAAAGAGAGTTTACCCAGCATGATATACATCTCAGACAGCCCAGTTGAGAATACTATACATCATCAACAAGTAATAAACTGTATCTATGTCTCACAAATGTCTTACCACTCTATTTTTTCCCCAAATTTCCTTTCCTACACTCTTCTCCTCTCCCATTCTCCTTCCACTTTGTCCCCAGTGTTCATAACAATTTTCAATTCTTTTATTTCCTCCAGTATTTCAGTCTCTACCACACAGTGCAGTCATTATATATTAGCTGGAGACAAAAGGCATATAAAAATGCATTGATTTTTAAAAATTTATTTAGTTTTATAAATTGTTTGCTTACCAAGACATTGCAGGTTTCAAAAATATAACAACAAAGCTGAAATATATTAATGAAAACAATAATAATAAAAGATACTTATGACTCCAGGAACATAGTGTTAATGATAGTAGCATTAATGCTAATACTAATTAATAATAATAGCATTATTCATAATAAAGATAGCCATGTTCTATTCCTACAGCTCTGGGAGTAGAATATCATCAAAATCTTTGGCATTCTTTTTATGTCTTTTCTGAATTGCATTTCACTTCCTGTTCCAAAGGATATTATTATTCTTAGGTTTATGCCAGTCATTTTCTGTTTTTTCATAGACTTTCCATATGCAGTTATATCTTCCATAATATTTTGGTGAATGAAGGACGGTATATGTGACAGTGGTCCCATAAGATTATAAATGTAGGGGCTGGCAGGTGGCATGATAATTAAGGCACTGGACTCCCACATGGCTGACTGCCATCTGAGTCCCAGACCTGGTGGCTTCCTTTCACACTTTCCCTCTCTCTCTCTAGTCACATTAAAATAATAATAATAATAATAATAATAATGCTAAAATAAGTCTTAAAATTATTATAAATGTAGCTAAAAAGATTCACTTTACCTAGTGGTATCATAGCTATTATAGTAGCTTTGCACAACACATTATTCATGTGTTTGTCATGATGTTGGTGAAAACAGACCTAGTGCACTGCTGGTCCTTAACATGATAATAAATGATTATGTTACTAGTTTATTTATTTACTATACATACTGTAATTTATACATTTTTTTTCAGAGAGAGATTTTTTAATAGGGCATGTTCACTTGCCAGAGAGACAGAAAGCAAGAAATCACCCTCCCCTAGGGGAGTGGTCATGCTTCAATCCCTTCTACTTTATTCTTCTCTAGAGATCTTGGGCACCCACACACATGCCCCCAACATTAGTTTTAAGCCACTGGGTCCGGGACTTGAACTGTGATCAACCGTGTGAGAATCCCACAATGTAACCATTATACCATCTGTTGGTTGCTACTGTAGTATACTTATGATCATTAATAAAACAAAATTACTATAAAGCAGCATTCTGTGTTGTACCAGCAGCAGCCTCATATATCTCATGCTTACCACATCTCTTGATTACATCATTTTCTCTTGTGTTTGATTTATTTTTGTGTTATTTTATTCATCATGGCCCTTCCAATGGGATAAGATGTAGAGATGGGAGACAGTGATATTGAAGATTTTTAGTCCAGGCAGGCCTAAGCTAATTTGTGTGTGTTTATGTTTTAACTTTTGATAAAATAAGTTTGAAAAGTAAAAACATAAAAATTAAAAATAGGGGGTCAGCAGATGACATGGTGGTTAAGATGCTGGACTCTTACATGGCCAATGGCAGTTCAAGTACTGGACTTGGCAGCTTGCTTTCTCACTTTCCCTCTCTCTCTTCCTCTCTCTTGCTCTATCTCTCTCTAGTGAGTGCATGTGTCCTATAGCAAATTAAATAATAATAATAGTAATAATAAATGTTTTTCAATTAAAAATATAAAAAACTTATAGAATAAGGATATAGATAAAATTATTTTTTGAGAGGTTTTTGCTATACGGTGCGTGTGCTTGCCAGAAAGACAGAGAGACAGAAAGCGAAAAATCACCCCCTCGGGGGGTGGCCACACCACAATCCTTTCTCCTCCATTCTCCTCTTGGGATCTTGGGCACGCACATGTGCCCGGTGTGTTTAAGCCACCACATCTAGGACTCGAACTGCGGTTGACTACGTGGGAGTCTAGAGACATAGCCATTACGCTAACTGCTGGTCTCTCAATAAAATATCTTTATATAGCTGTACAATGTATTTGTGTATTAAACTATGTGTTATTACAAAAATTCAAAATTAAAACAAATTTTAAGTTTATCAAGTAAAAGTATTGCAGTAAACTAAGATTAATTATTAAAGAAAAAAATTAATAAATTTAGCAAAGCCTTAGTATATATCATGTTGATAAAGTCTACAGTAGTGTACAGTAATGTCCTGGGCCTCTCCATTCACCCATCACTCACTCACTGACTCACTCAGAGCAACTTCCAGTCCTGTGAGCTCCATTCACAAGTGCCTCGTACAGGGATACCATTTTGAAATTTTTTTTACTGTATTTTAATGTACATTATACACACACACACACACACACACACACACACATACTATTGTGTTACAATTGCTTGCAGTGTTCAGTACAGTAGTATGCTGTATAGGTTTGTAACGTAGGAGTAATAGGCTATACCATACAGCCTAGACATGTAGTAGACTATATCATCTAGTTTTATGTAAGTATACTCTATGATCAGCATGTTTTTCAAGCCACCAGGCCCAGAATTCAAGCCACAGTTGGCATTGTGGGATATAGCCTCCATGATTACTCACATACATGGTTGACCCACGCAACATTTTGTTCCTAGTGTTAAAATATAAAATATAAAAGAAAAGATGGCAACCTTCCATACTTCTTTCTTAGAAGCCGATATATAATAAAAAAAAAGATGAATTATTTTATGTCCACCTGGAAGATTAAAAATGTGCAAATAATGAGGAAAAAATCAAAATAAATCACAGAAAATGGAAGGAGGTTGCTTTGCAACATGGTAAAATGTACTATAGCATTTAACTAAATGATATAATCCTGGTGCTTGAACAATTTATTAGAAAAGGAAAAATAGCAAAATAACAAAGTAATACAAATTTTTATATGATAAAGATACTATTTTAAACTAATGGGAGAGCAGGAATTATGTTATAAGTACGGATTAGAACAGTCAATGATTTTGCTAACTAAAGAGATTACTGCTTTATACCATACACCAAAACCAATTCCAGATGGATAAACTAATTAGGTACAATAAATTAATTTCAAATTCATCTGATGGGAAGTTAAAGGAGTCCCTTCTAAATGAAAAAAGAAAGGAAAAATCTGTTAGATTTAACATACTCTAAAAGCTTCAATAAGTTTTTTTTTAATGCAGGAATAAAGTTAAAAGGCAAATAAAAAATGGAAAAAATAGACAAAGGCAAGTATATACAAATAGCAGACCAATAGTGAAAGTCTTAATATCTTTTCATATATATTTTTTATAAGTTTATCACAATATGGAAGTATGGAAATATATAAAATTTTATGAACATAAAAATATGAAAAAACTTACATGAAAATCTCTATTAATGCTATAGATAGTAGTTAAAGTGCAAATCAATATAATTTTCTGCATATTTAAATGTTACTATATAACTATTAAAATGGTAATACATTTTTATTAACTTTGTATTGATGAAATGTAGAAAATGAGACACTGTTTCATATTGTCTGTTAGAGTATAGATGGGCTTAGCTTTTCTGTAAAGCAATTTGGTACTTCTTATCTAAAATCTTCATTGTTGTTTTGTTCCATAAGGTAAACTTCTAGAAAGTTAACTTACTAAAGAAATAATCAGAGCTATGCACAAAATTATGGGTGGATTTTATCTAAGTCTTATTTATGGTAGCAGAAAATTGGAAAGAACTACACATCTAAAAATAGATAATGGCTAAATAGCTTATAATACATCCATATTGTAGAATCCTATAGAGCCCTTAAAACTTATGTTTCAGGAAAATATTTAATAATATGCAAAATTTTATATAATGCAAATAAGTTGAGGAAAAATTATAAAAAGTATATAGAATATGGTTCCAATTTTGTATAATACACATATATGTGCATATATATTATATATATATCTATCCATCAAATGATGGGATCGCTCTCTCGCACTCTCTATATATACAACTCTCTCTATAGATGTATACAAATATATGTATGCACCAAAAATATGTTAACCATGATTAGCTCTGGGTTGTGATATTATGGGAAACTTTTTCTCTGTGTTTTTCTTTACTTAAATACACACACACACACACACACACACACACACACACATTTAAAGACTATCTTGTTGTTTTTTCTTTATCCTAAAGATAATAAAAATTTTTCAGCTTTCTAAACCTTTACAATATTGTCTTACCACCCAAATACTGATTAACTCAGTTACAAGATGGAAAAATGAACTGAACAAACAACTCTCTAAGGAAGATATATAAACAGCAAAAAAGCATATGAGGAAATGCTCAACATCCCTCATCATAAGGGAGATGCAGATTAAAACCACAATGAGATACCATCTCACTCCTGTCAGAATGGCCAAGATTAAAAACACACAAAAAAAATCATAAGTGTTGGCAGGGCTGTGGTGAAAGGAGAACTCTTCTACATTGCTAGTGGGAATATAAATTATTCCAGTCATGGTGGAGAACAATATGGAGGTTCCTAAAAGACCTACAAATAGAAATACCATATAATCCAGCAATTCCACTCCTGGATATCTATCCAAAAGACAGAAAAATCCTCAGTCAGAAAAGCGCTTGCACATCCATGTTTATTGTGGCATTAGTCACGATCACTAAGACATGGAGCCAACCCAAATGTCCACGAACAGATGAAATGGATCA
This sequence comes from Tupaia tana, assembly GCA_026018925.1. Classification (NCBI taxonomy): domain Eukaryota; kingdom Metazoa; phylum Chordata; class Mammalia; order Scandentia; family Tupaiidae; genus Tupaia; species Tupaia tana. Next base: position 60,351,163 of record JAKSZU010000009.1, on the reverse strand, counting down.
AAAAGTGTGGCACATACGCTCTATGGAATACTATTCAGTCATAAAAATCAGCAAGACCCTGGCATTTGATAGAAAGTGGTTGAGTAGGGAAGATTTATTGCCGAGTGAAGCAAGCCAGGCTATTTAAGAGAGACATTGTATGTCTCCACTCTTAAAATGTACCAACTGTCTGCACTCTATGGTAGAGATTGAAATATCGGAGGGCATAAAATCAGTGAAAATAGTTATGGATTCTGAAGACAGTGTGGGATGGGGGTAGGGAAGAAGAATACAGGGAAGGAAATCAGGGAGAAAAAATGGAGATGCAAGACATTTGTGGGACACAGAAATTGTTTATTACTTGTTGATGATAACGTGTATAGTATTCTCAGCTGGACTGGTGTGAGGTATATTTCATGTAGGATAAATTCTTTTTACAAGCCAAATGATGTATAGCAATCAATTGTTTAAAAGTAATAATAACAGTAATAAAATGGAATATAAAAAGAATCTGTTTGTGTTTATCAACATAATGTACTAACTCTGATTCTCATACTTTAACTTTTTACTGAGAATTTATAGGCTGTGTTTGGAATTCCTGTAAATAAATTTGACAGTATTATTTACCTATATGATCAGTACTTGAAAAGAGTTAACTTGTCAGTGAGAACTAAAACCAAACCAAACCAAAAAAATAATATAACAAGTAAATAATTAATAATGCTTACTTTAGGAACACTATCTCCCTTTGATTAAGAACCAAGCTATTATGCATTGAAGTTTCTGGATCTAGCTTGCAGAGAATCCTCCCTCATCTTTGGTAACTGCCAGGATCTGACCCTAAAATTCCTGTTTCTTTTCTAATAACTTTCATCAACATTACAAAGTTTAGCAAAAAGGCTAGAACATGAAACTTGCCATTTCCTAAAATTCTTACAACTTAAAAAGAAGACTTTGTTTCATATCAACTGTGTTGGAAAATAATGTACAGTTAACTGCATCTATTGATATTTTGAAAATTAAACTCAATAACATTGAGACTATCACCAAAGTCAAGATAAAGATCACTGCAATTATCCTCCTCAATTCCTTTGTCTTTATAGTCCATCTCTCCCTTAGCTCATATTTGTTTCCTTTTTTAAACTCTGAACTGCCTACAACATATTGTATTTCCCAATCTCTTACTTCCAGCATACCATCTCACAGTTCTCCTGATTGTTAGCTTCAGTATTGTTAGCTTCCTCTTAGCTCTACTTCTTTCACTAACTAGTGAAAATTGTCAAACACTTCAATTACATTATTTCCAGCTATCTTGATCTTTTTCTGAACTTGCCTTTGCAATCATCAGCCCTGCAATATTCAATTTTTCTCCATTCTTCTTCAGGACTAGAGAGTTCTACTGGAGAAAAACACACATCTTTTTAGATTGGATCTATTACAAATTTATGATCTCCAACCTCAGCTGTCAACATAGCTCAACTGTTCTTTCACTGATCCCTGATCTTGTCCTTTTCCTGTAGCCCACCATAGCTGTTCTAAACCTTACCAATTTCATTAACATCCCTATCCTTTTAGGACTTCCTTTCAGCAGAGGGTTTGGCCTCCTGCTACAGTGATATTCTTCAATATTTCTTCCCTCAGCCTTAAAATATGTCTATATTTTCACTTATGAATGCCTATTTAATTTTATCTCAGAGGACAATATTTCTCTGCTCCCTTCCAAAGATAACGCTGATATGGTGCTCTTGAGTTCAAGCCTTCCCATTTCCACCATGATTTTAATTTCATAAATAATTCTTTTTCTCTCATATACTTGTCTTTGATATTTCTCTGTTTTCTATTTTCTCTCTATTCATTTTATTTGAATCAATTGGGTTGTGTGTGTGTGTGTGTGTGTGTGTGTATATACATATAATAAAAATTCAACTGAACCAGTACCTCTTTGGAAACCTTGTCCAATCCCCAACCACTGTCCACTACACAGAATTAATTGCTCCTTTTTTGAGATTTATAAACTTCTTAGGACTTTTACTATAACACATACCTAATAGAGTAGTTAAATGTACAAACTCTGGGGCCAGGTAGTAGAGCAGCAGTAGTAACTCAACTAGAACCACATGAGAAAAGTCTGGGGGAGGTTCCCTTGGCATGCCTGTCATGTGCATGCTTGTAATCAGGCGCAGCTGAGACTAGGGGGTTGGCTGAAGGAAGGGGAAGCATGAAGACCCTCTTGGGATGCATTTCTCTCCCTCTCCCCCTCCTCCTGCCCCCTTAGAAAAGAGAAATAAATTATATATATGAACTCTGGAGCTAAATTATTTGAAATGAAATCCTGTTTTTATTCCTGTTGTGAGTTGACTGTCACTCCAAAATTCATGTATTGAAATCCCAACTCCCAGTGACATTATTTGGAAATAGGCTCATTACAGATGGAATTAGTTAAGATGAGGTCATACCGAAGTAGGGAGCTGATGTCCTTATAAAAAAAGGGAAATTTGGTGATCGGGAGATGGCACGATGGTTATGTCACTCTACTCCCACGTAGTCAATTGCAGCTGGTGTCCTGGACACGATATCTTAAAATTTACACCAGGTGTGTGTGCGTGCGTACCTAACATCATGAGAGAAGAATAGAGGAGAAGGGGTTGTGATATGGTCACCCCTCCACCAGGGGCGGTGATTTCTCACTTTCCATCTTGCTTTCTCTCTCTCTTTCTCTGTCTCACCGACGAGCACATATGCCCTACAGCAAAAAATCTCTTAAAAAAAGTGGAGAAATTCAAACACAGACATGTACACAGGGAGAACACCATGTAAAGAACATCATGTAAAGAGGAAGGCTGAGCTTAGTGTATTGCATTTATAAACCAATGAATATGAAAGGCTGGCAAAACCCTCAACCCCATAAACTAGGAGAGCATCATGGATATGTTTCTTCCTTAAAGCCCTCTAAAGGAACTGACTCTGCTGATACCTTAATTTTGATCTTGAACTTAAAATCTCTTGGTCTGTGAGACAATTAATTTCTATCACTCTAAGATATCCAGCTTGTGATACTACCCAGAAATGTTAGAAAATTAACATAACACTTAACGCTTAATAGTTGTTGCATAACCTGTGTGTGCTCCAGTTTGTTGATCTGTAAATAGCCCCTTATGCACATAATGGTTGTTATTATTACATGAATTAATAATATACATAGAGGTCTTAGAATCGTGTCTGATGCATAGAAAACAGTCAATGCGTATTAACTATTATTCTTCAATCAACTGTGAGTTTCCAGAAGACAGGGATTATCTTTTATTTATCTTTGAATGTTAGGGATTTAACAAAGTGCCCAGCACAGAGCAGAAGCTCACTGTATGTTTATTCAATAGTCAGGATTCTGGGCTTTTTTCCTGGAGAATAAAACTTACAATTCTGTGGTTTAGAGATCCTGAACTCTTTATTTGTAGTGCCTGGCCATAAAAATATTATCAGTATTCAAATTGTGTTGAATAATTTGATAGCAAGTTTGCAGTTATCACTTAGTCTCTCCAAATCTGTTTGTTCACCCATTAGATGAGATCATTGAGCCAGACGATCTCTAAGGTCCTTTTTAATTTCAAAATTCTGCAATCTTAGGCCCCTGACTATAATTTAGGAGAGCAGTAGGGTTGAAGAATGAATTATCTTTGATCATTAAAGAAAAAATGAAATATCTCACAAATCACCCAGAAGGCACTCTCAGGGAATGAAAACACTATTTGGCAAGGATCTTAGTGTACTTTTGCTAGGTCATTAAAATGAATAAGACTTTATGTGCACACCTAAGTAACTTAACGGATCCACTTATCTACAAAACTTTCAAAGGATTGTAGGTCTCTCCCTCTGTCATGAGCTTCCCAGAACTGTTCCTTTTTTATCCCTCAAGTGGTTACTTATAACAATTTGAAGTTACAGAATTTCTGTCTATAGGTAGAATTCTCTGATTTACAGCATTATGTATGTGGATTCAATTTTCAAGATTTTTAAAAATCCAAATAACTGCAACTGTACTTAGACTGAAGTCAGGGAATAGTTGGAGTCACTAATACTGATCTGAAAATAACAGAAAAATTTGAACAATGACTTTCAAAATACATTTTGTATCAGAAATACTACAAAGTTACTTTGAAATATATCTGCCCATTCGCTCACTGTCAGATTCTGGTTCAACAACTCTGAGGGTAAGGATTAATGTGAAGTTGCATTTTTAGTAAGCATTTCAAGTGATTCCTGTGTAGGTGGTCTCCACCATACTTGTATTTATGAATCCTCTATAATGGATATAAAACTATTTTTAAGAGAGCTATATTAAATCTGACATTAGCAAAATTAAACATTTCAAATTGTAACTGTATCATCTATGGGAAAATGTCTAGATACCAAGCTTCTATTTTTATTTCTTAATGTATATATTTAAGGTGTACATTGTGATGTTTGATATACTTATGAAATTTTTAAAGAAAACAGATAAATTGGTATAATTTGGAATGCTAAAAAGTCATTAAGTAACTGTTTGTTTCCATTAATAATTTCACTCACAGACCTTTATTAGCATAATTCACATAGCCATTATAATTTTTAATTTTCTGGTTTACTGGTTCTTTTGGGAGAAAAATGAAGCTTTCTTTTTTCTCAATTTCTACCTTAGAGGGTTGACTTTTGAAAATACTAGTGTTTATGCCAAGGGAATTTTAACTAAAAGTCAGTTAGGGTCAGCTCCATGACCTGTTAGATAAGATGGCCCTCTCCCACATGGCAGACCTCATGGTTCAAGTCCCAGATCCAGTGGCTTGAGAAACACACTGGATACTTGTGCGTGTGTGTGTGTGTGTGTGTGTGTGTACGTGTGTATGTCTGTGTGAGTGTGTGTGTGTGTGTGTGTGTGTGTGCACGCATGTGCCCTAAATCCTGGAAGGTGGGAAGGATGGAGAAGGGATTGCAGTGTGATCATCCCCCATGGAGAGTGCTTTCTCCTTTCCCTGTCTCTCTGTCTCACTCTGACAAGCATATGCACCCTCTAGTGCAGGGGATCCCCAACTCCTGGGCACTGGAGGAGTAGCAGTCCACGGAATGTTAGGAACTGGGCTGTGCAACAGGAGATGAGTGGCAGGAAAGCAAGAGTAGCTCCATCTCTTATTTACAGCTGCTCCCCATCACTCTCATTACCACCTGATCTCTGTCTACTGTCAGATCATCTGCAGCATTAGATTCTCATATGAGCCCAGAGATGAGACCATCTAGTTGCAGGAAAACAAGCTCAGGGCTCCCACTAATCCTGCATTATGGTGAGTTGTATAATGATTTCATTATATATTATAACGTATAACAGTAAGAGTAGAAATAAAGTGCACAATAAATATACACTTGAATCAACCTGCAATCATCACTTCTGCCCTCCCACCCCCATGGAAAAATTGTCTTCCACAAAAATTTATCTTTGGTACCAAAAGTTTGGGGACCACTACTTTAATGCAAAAAGAAAAATACATGTCAGGTATGAATCAGCTTTACTATGATAATAAACAGCTTTCAAATTACAGTGGCTTACAATAGTAAATATTTATTTCTTGCTCGTGTTACATGTCATTTGTAGGTCAGCTATGGCACTTTCTTAAATCTGCAACTCTGCTTCACTCTGCCACAATGTTTCTAATTCTCAGATCTCAGTTAAAAGAACAGCCACTATCTGATACATGCTGTTCTCATGACAAGGGTAGTGGCAAGAGAGAGCCAAAGGCATAATCACATTTAAAGCCCCTTCATACATTTCTTTGATCAAAGTGAGTCATCTGGCCAGTACTGAAAACTGGGTAGAAAAGACTTCACACATAAGGAGGCATTGCAAGTTACATGGTGAGCATGCAGATATACAACTTTGATGGGGAAGAAGTGAAAAGTTGTGAACAATTTGATTATCTACCAGCTGGTTCAATTAGCAGTTCTGACTTCAATTACAAAGTGTTTCTTTTGTAAGGAATCATCTATTACCATCAAAGACACCTCAAACTACATCTAGTCAGATAATAAGGTTTGGAAGTTCAAAATAAAATATTTGTGGCCATGGGGTACCATTTAAAAAAAAATACATATAAATGATGTCTCCAACTTGGCATATTGTCACTGACTTCTTTCTTTTTCCCCTGGTATAAGCTCTGTTAGCTTCTCCCTTGTATCCTGAGAGAATAAATGAATATTGAAGATGTCTTGGGTTAATAGGGTATATAGTAAATAATATAGTATCACTGCAGTTTAAATATGCTTTTTTTCTTTTTGAAGAGGTTTTTGCCATAGGGCGCATGTGCTTGCCAGGCAGACAGAGAGAGACAGAGAGACAGAAAGTGAGAAATCACCCCCCCCGGGGTGATGGCCACACCACAATCCCTTCTCCTCCGTTCTCCTCTCCGGATCTCGGGCATGCACGCACACGCGCCCGGCTTAAGTTTTAAGCCATCAGGTCCGGGACACGAACCGAGGTCGACTACATGGGAGTCCAGTGACATAGCCATTACGCTAAGTGCTGGTCCCTAAATATGCTTTTTAAAGATCCCACAAACTACACTGACTCTACTTCCATTACTGTTATTTGATAAAATAGGATTTTTCTTGACCAATGATTAGGACATAGATGAAAAAGATACAAGGGATTCCATAGTTCATGGCTGTCTTATTTTATTTCTTATAGGGAAAATAATGCTGGTTCTTTTTTGTCAGATATGCTCAGGATCTGAGTCTTGATGATCTTGATATACAGAGCCCCTTGCAAGGTGCTTGGTGCACAGAAGTGACTCAGTAAGTGCATGTTATCATTTAAAAGTTTTTCTTATATGACATTAGGTCACATATGATCAATGACCTTTTTCCAATTTAATATATTTTATTTTATTTTAATTTCTTTTATATATTCAATCATTATATATCGCTTAGCTTATAAAGTGAATTTTCCAACATGTATACATTTCACACCAGTCCAGTTGGGGATACTATACACGTTATCATCAACAGATAATAATCAATTTCTGTGTCCCATAAATGTCTAGCCTCTCTACTTTTCTCCTTAATGTCTTTCCTCAGAATCTCCTCCTTCTCCAACCCTCTTCCCACACTGTATCCAGTATCCGTAACAATTTTTCACGTTTTTATATCCTCTAATCATTCAGTTGCAGCCATAGAGTGTGGATAGTCAATACATATGAAGTGGAGACATACAATGTCTCTCAATGACTTTTTATCATTCTTTAAAGCTCCTCTTTATATCCCCTAGTCTCTGCCAATAAAACAATAGAAATGTATTTTCTCACACTTCCAAAGTCTGAAGCCCTAGATCAAAATACTGGCAGGTTTAGTTTCCTATGAAACCTCTCTTCTTGTTTTGCAGCTGGTCACTTTTCTTTTTCTAATGTTTTATTTTATTTTATTTTATTTAATTTATTATTATTGATATTGTTATTTGCGATAGGTCACATGCACTAACTAGAGAGCGAGGGGAAAAGTGAGAAAGCAAGCTGCCAGGTCCAAGACTTGAACCGCAGTTGACTATGCGTGAGTCCAGCACCTTAACAACTGTGTCACCTAATGGCCCCTCAATGGTCACTTTCTTGCAGCCTCTACAAAAGATAATTCTTCTGTGTTTGTGTGCTCCTGGTGACTCTTCTGACAAGAACACTAGTTATATTGGGTTAGAACACTAGCCTACTGGCTTCATTTTAACCTAATAATTTTTTTAACAATCTTTTCTCCAAATATACTTACATAGTAACAAACTGTGGGTTAAGAAATCGACATATGAATTTTGAAGGGACATAACTCAACCTACAACACTACTGAAGGATATAAGGCAGTTTTATGTATTTTTTTTTTTTTTTGGAGAGGTTTTTGCTCTAGGGCACGTGCGCTCGCCAGACAGAGAGAGACAGAGAGACAGAACGTGAGAAATCACCCCCAGGGGGGATGGCCATGCTGCAACCCCTCCTCCTCCATTCTCCTCTCGGGATCTTGGGCACGCACGCACACGTGCCCGGCATGAGTTTTAAGCCACTGGGTCCGGGACGCGAACCACGGTCGACTACATGGGAGTCCAGCGACATAGCCATTACACTGACTGCTGGTCCCTGTATTTTTTTAATAATTATTTATTTTATTTTTATTTTATGTATTATGATTATTTTTTAAGTTGCTATAGGGCACATTCACACTAGAGAGAGAGAGAAAGTGAGAAAGCAAGCTGCCAAGTCTGTGACTCAAATTGTGGTTGACCATGTGGAAATATAGCACCTCAACCACCACAGGATCTGCTGGTCCCCAGGTTTATGTATTTTATGCTTTAGTTCATGTTTTGGTGAAATAAGTAAAGCTAACTTTATGATTTCACATGCAAAATCCTTGCTACTTATTAGTACCTCAAAGATTCCAGATATTAATCTTATTGTATCAAAATAGTTTTGCCTAATGCAAAAGAGATCTTGGAAATTGCTAAAAAGAATAAAAAATTGATATTATATCTTATGCAGAAATAGTGTTATATCATTTCGCCCACACCCTTTCCATTCTTTTCTATGAATATGTTCACCTTTTTTAAGTTTTTTGCCATAGGGCATGTGTGCTTGTCAGAGAGACAATGAGAGGGGAAGTGAGAAATCACCCACCAGGAGATATGGCCATGCTGAAATCCATTCTCCTCCATTCTTCTGGCATTTGGGGCATGCATGCACACACATTTGGCGTGATTATCAAGCCACCAGTTTCAGGACTAAAACTATGGTCCATCATGTGGGAGTCCAGTACCTTAACCACCACACCACCTGCTGGCCCCAAGAATATATTCACTTTTAAAAAATTAAAATAACGACATCCATCTCCAGCCTCCTGGCCTAAGGGACACTGAGGCAGGGCACCCCATCCCCAGCTCCAGCTTTCCCAACCCCAGAGACACTTTCTCTGTTAGGAAGGTAGGCTTTTCTTTTCCTTCTCTTCTTTCTTTTGTTAATTTCCCACGTCTCCTTACCCCACAGGACTGCCCCCAGCTCTCCAGCAGAGCACACTTCCATCTCCAGCCCCCCAGAGATTCTTTATTCTCTTTTATATGCTTTTCTCCTCCGCCTTATATTGTCATCTCCTGCTTATTCTCCAAGCACCAAGAGGGACTAGACAGGTCTAGAATCACAGTATTCAAATGCCCTGCTATTGTGAGGCTCCCTGGGATCCTCCCTTTTACTTAACCGCCTGCAAAAAATGAGAGACTACTCTTCAGACTCCTGAATAGCAGACTCTTCCTGTGAAGACCACATTGCAAAACACAGCAGAAAAGAGACTTGGGCACACGTGAGTCCACAGTAAAAGGGAAGCACTTTCTCCCACTCAAAGAAACATTCTCCAAGAAGGTATCCAAAAATGAATATCTTCCCCCATGGCTAGAAGTAGAAGAAAAACCTCAGGTCTGAATAAACCAGGAAATATGTCTCCATCAAAAGAACACAATAACTCCCCTCCATCTCTTGAAAAAAAACAGAAGATGTTACCAAAATGTCAAAGAAAGAATTTAGAACACTCATGGTGACAGAATTCTGTGAATTGAAACAGAAAAAGACAATGAGCTACAGGAGATTAGGAAGACCTTCCACGATATGAAAGAAGAAATAGACACTCTAAGAAAGAATCAGATGGAACTATTAGTGATGAAGTCTGCAATACAGGAAATCAAAAACTCTCTCGAAAGTATTAAAACTCGTTTAGACCATGCTAAAGATCAAATCTCTAAAGTAGAAGATAAAACCTCTGAAGTAGAAGATCAAACATCTGACCTAGAAAAAAACACCAAAAAAGAGAAAATATGGGAACCAGCAGTTAGCATAATGGCTATGTCGCTGGACTCCCACATAGTCGACCGCGGTTCGTGTCCCGGACCCGGTGGCTTAAAACTGATGCCGGGCGCATGTGCGTGTGTGCCCAAGATCCCAAGAGGAGAATAGAGGAGAAGGGATTGCAGCGTGACCATCCCCCCGGTGGGTGATTTCTCGCTTTCTGTCTCTATGTCTCTCTCTGTCTGTCTGGTGAGCGCATGCGCCCTATAGTGAAAAACTCTCCAAAAAAAAAAAAAAAAGATAGAGAAAATAACAAAAAAAATGAGGATAATATACAAGAAATACTAGACTGCATTAAACATCCAAACATCGGAACAATTGGTATCCCAGAAGGTGAAAAAACTCATAAGGGCATGGAAAATCTTTTCCATGAAATCCTGACAGAAACTTTTCCAAGTCTAGAGAGACACTCAAGCATCCAGACCCAAGAAATACAAAGGACTCCAAATAGAATCAATCCCAGAAGATCTTCCCCCAGGCACATTTTAACCAGACTGGCCAAGCCCACAGATAAAGACAAGATACTAAACCTGGTGAGAGAAAAATGACAAGTGACTTACAAAGGTCATCCCATCAGACTAACACCTGACCCCTCAATGGAAACAATGCAAGCAAGGAAAAAACGGTAAGACGTATTGGTGTTAAGAGAGAAACAATTTCAACCAAGACTATTATATCCTGCAAGATTATCCTTTATATGGGAAAAAAAAGATGAAAATCTTCTCAAACAAAACCTGAAAGAGTTTACCAGCACCAGACCAGCTCTTCAAGAAACCCTGAAGAGAGTACTGTTCCAAGAAAACTAAAGAATGAACAGCCAGAAATAAAAGAATAAAAGGCAATGAAGACGATAGCCATCTTAAACGTCAGGACAAGTTCAGAAATATTGATATTAAAATTGAATGTTAATAGATTAAATTCTCCAATCAAGAGAAACAGACTGGCCGAATAGATTAAAAAAAAATTAGAAACCCTTTATCTGTTGCCTACAAGAAATGCATCTCATAGATAAGGACACACATAGACTAAAAGTGATGGGCTGGAAAAAGTTATTTTATGCAAATGAGAACCAAAAAAAGTTGGAGTAGAGATACTAATCTCTGACAAGATAGGTTTTAAGGAACCAGCAGTTAGCGTAATGGCTATGTGGCTGGACTCCCATGTAGTCCACTGTGGTTCATGTCCTGGACCTGGTGGCTTAAAACACGCCAGGCGTGTGTGCGTGCGTGTCCAAGATCCCGAGAGGAGAATGGAGGAGAAGGGATTGCGGCGTGGCGATCCCCCGTGGGGGGTGATCTCTCGCTTTCTGTCTCTCTGTCTCTCTCTGTCTGCCTGGTAAGCGCACATGCCCTATAGCAAAGAAAAAACCTCTCCAAAAAAAATTATAGGTTTTAAAACAAAAACTGTTCAAAGAGACAAAGAAGGGCATAAATAAAAGGGTTAATCCATCAAGAAAATATAATACTAATAAATATCTATGCAGCTAACACAGGAGCACCTAAATATGTGAAGGAAAGACTGTTAGAACTAAAAAGAGATATAGACTGCAACACACTAATTGGTGGAGATCTCAACACCCCACTATCTCCTCTGGACAGATCATGTAGACAAAAAATAAGTAAAGAGGTAAAGGATCTAAATGATACCATAAATCAAATGGACTTAACAGACATCTATAAAATGTTGCACTCAAAAACCCCTGAGATATACTTTTTTCTCATCCCCACATGGAAGTTTTTCAAAGATTGACCACATGATAGGTAGGGCACAAAGCAAGCCTGTACAAATTGAAAGGCATAAAAACTGTATACAGCATTTTCTCTGACCATGATGAAATTAAACTCATTTTAATTTCAAGAGAAATCCTCAAAATTACACAAATACATGGAAACTAAATAGCCTACTCTTGAATAACTTCACAACTACTGAAGAAATTAAAAGTGAAATAAAAAGATTCATGGAAGTCAATGACAATGAGCACATGGGTTTCCATAATCTTTGGGACACTGTAAAAGCGGTCATAAGAGGAACGTTTATAGCAATTAGTGCACATAAGAAGAAGATGGAAAGAAGGCAAATGGATCACCTAACTTCATGCCTCAGAGAATTGGAAAAGTAACAGCAAAAATAAATCCAAAAAACTCCAGGAGAAAAGAAATAATAAAGATTCGAGCAGAAATAAATGAAATAGAAAATAAACAAACTATGCAGAAGAAAAATGAAAGTAAAAGCTGGTTCTTTGAAAAGATCAACAAAATTGATACACCACTATCAAGACTTATATAGAAGAAGAAAGAAAGGACCAGGTAAATCAAATTTGCAATGAAGCTGGCAGTATAACAACAGACATAATAGGAATACAAAACATCATGAGAGGATAGTATGAACAGCTATATGCTAACAAACAAGAAAATTTGAATGAGATGGACATATTCCTAGACACATATCATCTGCCAAGATTGAGCCAGGAGGATGTAGAAAGTCTAAACAGGCCCATAACTTGCCATGAGATTGAATAAGAAATAAATAAACTCCCAACAAAGAAAAGTCCAGGTCCCAATGAGTTCACTGCTGAATTTTATGAAACTCTTAAAGAAGAGTTAACCCCCATTCTACTCAAATTATTTCTAAAGATTCAAAAGGGTGAAACTCTCCCAAATTCATTCTATGAAGACTTCATCACCCTTATCCACAAAACAGATAAGAACAGGACAAGGAAGGAAAACTATATACCAATATCTCTGATGAATACAGATGTAAAAATTCTCAAGAAGATACTAGCAAATTGTATCCAACAACATATAAGAAAGATTATACATCATGAACAGGTAGGCTTTATTACAGGGATGCAAGGTTGGTTCAACATACATAAAACCATAAATGAAATACATCATATTAGAAGAAAGAAAGAAAAACCATATGATCATATCAATTAATGCAGAAAAAGCATTTGATAGAATACAACACCCCTTCATGATCAAGACTCTCAGCAAAATCGGCATAGAAGGGTAATTTCTCAGCACAATAAAAGCTGCTTATGGAAAACTCATAGCTAACCTCCTGAATGGAGAAAAGATTAAAGCTTTTCACTAAAAACTGGTACAAGACAAGGATGCCCACTTTCTCCACTCCTTTTCAATATAGTACTGGAAGTCCTTGCCAATGCAGTCAGAAAAGAGAATAAAATAAAAGGCTGTGAAATAGGAAAAGAAGAGGGGAAACTATCTCTATTTGCAGATGACATGCTTGTACACATAAAAGACCCAATGGTATCTATGAAAAAATTCCTGGAAGTAATACATGAAAACAGTAAAGTTGCAGAATACAAAATCAACTTACAAAAATCTATAGTATTTCTATATATGAACAGCAGGTAGACTGAGATAGAATGGCCAAAAGTAATTCCATCTATCATAGCCACAAAAAGTATAGGATACCTAGGAGTAAATCTAACCAAAGAAATTAAAGACCTCCATAACAAAAATCACAAGAAGTTAAAAACAGAAATTGAAAATGACACAAAAATTGGAAGGACATCCCATGTTCCTGGATTGGAAGAATTAATATAATCAAAATGAAAATTTTTCCCAAATTAATCTACGTATTTAAAAAATCCCAAAGTGCCAGAGATATTCTTCACAGATCTAGAAAAGACAATCACAATTTGTGTACAATCATAAAAGCCCTTTGTATTGCCAAAGCAATTCTACACAAGAGGAATGGCGTGGATAGGATCTCACTCTCTAACCCCAAAATATACCACAAAGCTGTGGTAGTCAAAACAGCATGATATTGGTGCAGAAATAGACAGGTGGACCAATGGAACAGAATAGAGTCCCCAGAAATAAACTCCCAGACACAGCCAACTGATTGTGGACAAAGAGTACCAGTCAATTCCCTGGGAAAAGGAAAACCTTTTTAGCAAATGGTGCGGGAAAAACTGGATATCCACCTGCAGAAAGATGTATCTGAATCCCTACCTCTCACCTTTGACAAAAATCAACTCAAAGTGGATCAAAGATCTAAACCTAAGAACACAAAGTGTAAAACTGCTGCTGGAAAACACTGGGGAAACTCTGGGAGACACTGGGGTATGCAAAGACTTCTTAAATAAGACTACCAAAGCACAGTCGATAATCCCCAAAATAGACAAGTGGGATTACATCAGACTAAGAAGTTTCTGCATGGCAAAAAAAAAAAAAAAAAAAAAAAAAAAAAAAAAAAAAAAAAAAAAACAAACAAACAAAAAAAACAAAACCATAAACAAACAAAAAAAACCCACAGTAATTAGTGTGAATCAACAGCCCTCGGAATGGGAAAATATTTTTGTAAACTGTGCATCAGATAAGGGGCTGATAATCAGAATACACAAGGGACTCAAGCAGCTGTTCCAAAAAAAGATGATCAACCCTATTAAAAGATGGGAGAATGAGTTGAAAAAAACACTCTCTAAGGATGACACCCGAATAGCCAAAAGGAAAAAATGCTCAAAGTCCCTCATTGCAAGGGAAATGCAGATCAAAACCACAATGAGATACCACCTAACCCCAGTCAGAATGACTAAGATTAAAAAAAAAAAATAGTAAGTGCTGGTGGGAGTGTGGTGAAAGGGGAACTCTCCAACACTGCTGGCGGGAATGAAAGCACTCCCTGACCCAAAATATACTACAAAGCTGTGGTAATCAAAACAGCATGGTACTGGCACAGAAACAGACATGCGGACCAATGGAACAGAATAGAGTCCCCAGAAATAAATTCCCAAACATACAGTCAACTGATTTTTGACAAGGGGTACCAGTCAATCCAGTGGGAAAATGAAAACCTCTTCAGTAAATGGTGCTGGAAAAACTGGATTTCCATTTGCAGAAAGATGAATCTGAACACCTACCTCTCACCTTTGATAAAAATCAAGTCAAGTTGGATCAAGGATCTAAATCTAAGACCTCAAACTATAAAACTGCTCCTGGAAAACACTGGGTAAACTCTGGGAGACATTGATGTAGGGAAAGACTTCTTAAATAAGACCCCTAAAGCACAGTCGATAATCCCCAAAATAGACAAGTGAGATTACATCAGACTAAGAAGTTTCTGCATGGCAAAAGACACAGAAATTAATGTGAATCGATAGCCCTCAGAATGGGAAATTATTTTTGTAAATTATGCATCAGATAAGGGGCTGATAACCAGAATACACAAGAAACTAAAGAAGCTGATTGGAAAAAAGATGATCAACCTTATTAAAAGATGGGAGAAGGAGTTGAAAAAAACATTCCCTAAAGAAGACATATGAATAGCTAAAAGGCATATGAAAAAACGCTCAACATCCCTTATCTTAAGAGAAATGCAGATCAAAACAACAATGAGGTACCATCTAACCCCAGCCAAAATGTCTAAGATTAAAAAAAAAAAAGATAAGTGTTGGCAGGAGTGTGGTGAAAGCAGAACTCTTTTACACTGCTGGTGGGAATGTAAATTGGTCCAGCCGCTGTGGAGAACAATTTGGATATTCCTCAAAAATCTGCAAATAGAACTACCATATGATCCAGCAATCCCAGTTTTCTACCCAAAGGACAGAAGAATTCTTCATTGGAAAAGTGCTTGCACTTTTATTGCGGCACTATTCACAATTGCTAAGACATGGAACCAACCCAAATGCCCCCGTACAGATGAATGTATTGAAAAACTGTGGCACATATGCTCTATGGTATACTATTCAGCCATAAAACCCAACAAAACCCTCGCTTTTGACAAAAAGTGGAAGAATATGGAAGATTTACTACTGAGTGGAGCAAGCCAGGCTATGAAGGAGAGACATTGTATGTCCCCACTTAATATATACCGAGTGTCTGAACTCTATGACTGAAACTGATTGATTAAAAGATATACAAACAGGGACCAGCAGTTAGCGTAATGGCTATGTCGCTGGACTCCCACGTAGTCGACCGCGGTTCAAGTCCCGGACCCGGCGGCTTAAACTCACACCGGGCGCGTGTGCGTGCGTGCCCAAGATCCCGAGAGGAGAATGGAGGAGAAGGGATTGCGGCGTGGCCATCCCCCCTGGGGGGTGATTTCTCGCTTTCTGTCTCTCTGTCTCTCTCTGTCTGTCTGGCGAGCGCACGCGCCCCATAGCAAAAACCTCTCCAAAAAAAAAAAAAAAAAAAGATATACAAGCACAAGAGATGGGTGTGAATGCCAGATGTGGTGTGTGTGGAGGAGTGGGACCTAGGGAAGGACATTTGGAGGAGGGATACAGAGGCAGAGCATTGATGGGATGGGGAGGTGTGGTGTTATCTGTTGAAGATACTTTGATCAACTGGACTGGGGAGAAGTGTTCACATATTGAAATATTCACTTTGTAAGCTAAACAATGTGATTGAATGTATATTAAAAAAAAAAAGTTGGTACAGTCACTCTGGAGAACAATCTGGAGATTCCTCAAAGACCTAAAAATAGAACTACCATATCATCCAGCAATCCTATTTCTTGATATTTACCCATAGGACAGAAGAATTCTTAATCAGAAAAGTGCTTGCGTATCCTTGTTTATTGCGACACTATTCACG
This sequence comes from Tupaia tana, assembly GCA_026018925.1. Taxonomy (NCBI): domain Eukaryota; kingdom Metazoa; phylum Chordata; class Mammalia; order Scandentia; family Tupaiidae; genus Tupaia; species Tupaia tana. The sequence continues at coordinate 60,334,737 of JAKSZU010000009.1, read as the reverse complement.
GCTGCTAAGGCATGGAACCAACCCAAATGCCCAGGAACAGATGAATGGATTTAAAAACTGTGGCACATATACTCTATGGGATGCTACTCAGCCATAAAAAACAACAAGACCCTGGCTTTTGACAGAAAGTGGATGAATATGGAAGATTTACTGCTGAGTGAAGCAAGCCAAGTGATGAAGGAGAGACATTGTATGTCTCCACTTAATATGCACTGAGTGTCTGCACTCTATGGCCAAAACTGAATGTCTAACAGATATAGAAACACGGTAAATGGTTGTGAATACCAGATGCAGTGTGGGAAGAGGGCAGGTGAAGGAGTAGAGTCTGAGGAAGGACATTAAGTAGAAAAATAGACAGGCAAGGCATTTATGTGACAAAGAAATCAATTATTATCTATTGAAGATAACTTTCTAGTATGGTAAACTGGACTGGTGAGAAATGTTGGAATATTCACTTTGTAAGCTAAGTAACATGATTGACTATATAAGAGAAATAGAAATAAAGGAAATAAAAATTTTTAAAAATTTAAAATTGGGATTACATTGTACACAATATCTTATAAATTTTTCTCTCTTATGGTATATCATGTTTTCTTACAACAAAAATATTTCAAAAAAAGAATATTTAATATTTATGTAGGATATTGAATAAATATTTGATAATTTTATAAATATCACTTCAAGAAATAAAACCTAGTATATCATTCTCTTAGTTTTAAATGATCATTTATTTACTCATCAGGTTGAATACTTTTTTTTCTTTTTTTTCCTTATTGTACATCAAGTGAGTTCTACCCATTTAACAGCTGTTTAAGTGTTCAAAACAGTATTATTAACTATAGGTCTAATGTTGTACAGCAGATCTCTAGAACTTACCTGTCTGGTATAACTGAAACTATATCAAACAGCAGATCCCCATTACCTATGCCACTCCTCAGCCTCTGGCAACCACCATTCTATGAGTTTGAATATTTTAGATACCTCATATAAATGGTATTATATAATATTTGTTCTTCCATGACTGGCTTATTTCACTTAGCATGATATCCTTTGGGCTCATTCATGTTGTAACATGTAGCAGGATTTTCTTTTCTTTTCATTTGTTTATATCTTGAGAGAAAGAAAGCAACAGAAAGACAGATACTGGTATCTTTGATAAGGTCTTGCCATGCTGCAATCTTCCCCATCCATAGTCTCCTAGCTAGGCAGGATCACAGGTGTACATGGACATACCTGATATATTCATGTGAACCCAGGATCTAAACCCCAGGCCTCCCGTATAGCCCCAGTTTCACACAGCAGCATCCCACTACCTGTGCCACTGTGACTGGACCAGGATTTCCTTTTTCTAAAAGAATGAATAATATTCCATTGTATGTATATGCATATTTTCTTTATCCATTCTTCTGTCAATGGACATTAAATTGTTTCCATATCTTGGCTATTGTGAATAATGCTACAGAGAACATGGGAGTATGGGAGTTTATTTATCTCTTGAGATCTAGATTTCAATTCTATATATATGCTGAGAAGTGAGATTGGTGGATCATATGGTAATTCTCTTTTGAATTCTCTTTTGAATTTTTTGAGTAACCTCCATTCTGTTTCCATAGTGGGTTCACCATTTTTCATTCTGCATACAGTGTACAAGGTCCAATTTTTCTTTGTCCTTACCGATAGTTGTTACCTTTTGAGTTTTTTTTTTTATTTTTATAATAACAGACATGAGGTGATATATCATTATGAGTTTGTTTGCAATTTTCTAATGATTAGTGACAGTGAGCAGCTTTTTGTATACCTTTTTATATACCTATTCACCATTTGTATATCTTTGTTTTAATTTTTAAATTTTCAATGACATATAAAATATAAAAATTCAATAATTGTACATATGTGTAGCGTATAATGTGATATACAGTGTGTAATTATCAAATAAGGGTATTTAGCATATCTGTCACCTTAAACATTTATCATTTCTTTCTAGTGAAAATATTCAAAATCCTCTCTGCTAGCTATTGAAACATATCATACAATATTGTTAACTGTAGTCCCTACACTAAAATAGAACGCCAGAACTATTTGTATGGCTTCTTTAGAGAAATAGCTACTAAAATCCTCTACCTACTTTTCAATTGTGCTACTAAGCTGTATGAATTTTTGGTATATTTTCAATATTAACCCTTTATCAGATAAATGATTTATAAAGTTTTTTTTTTTTTTCCTCATTCTGTATGTTGCCTTTCAAACCTACTGGTTATTTTCTCTGCTGTACAGACCTTTTGAATTTGGTGTAGCCCTACTTGTCTATTACTGCTTTGGTTACTTGTGCTTTTGGTGATATATTAAAGAAATTAATACCAAGCCTAATGTCAGGAAAATATTCACTTATGTTTTCTTCTAGTTTTATAGTTCTAGGTCTTATGTTTAATTTTTAATCTATTTTGAGTTGATCTTATATATGATGTAAGGTAAGGGTCTAATTATTTGCATGGGTATATACAGTTTTCCCACCAACATTTGTTGAAGAGAATATCTTTTCCCTATTGGGAATTCTTGGCACCAAGAATTCTTGAAGATTAGATGATCATACATGTCAGTTTAATTCTAGAGTCTCTATTCTGTTCCATTGGTAAAAGTATCTCTTTTTATATCACTACCATACTTTTTTTTTCCTTTTTCTTGTTAGAGGTTTTGCCTTAAGGCATGTGTGTTCACTAGAGAGTAATACAGAGACTTTGAGAGGGAAAGTGAGAAATCACCCTCTGGAGGGATGGCTATTCCCCAATCCCTTCTCTTCCATTCTCCTCCTGGGGTCGTGGGCATGCACACACACATGCCCAACATGATTTTGAAGCCACCAGGTCCAGGACATGAACTGCAATTAGCCATATGAGAGTCCAATGATGTAACCACTATGCCATATGCTGGCCCCAGTACCATACTGTTTTAATTGCTATCACTTTGTAATACATTTTGAAATTAGGAAGTGCGATGTTTCTAGCTTTCTTCTTTCTCAAGATTGCTTTGACTTTTTGAGCTTTTCGTGCTTCCATATGAATTTTAAGTTTGTTTTTTTTTCTATTTACATAAAAATGAGACTTTTCATAAAGGTATTTTGCTACTTATGCCATTGTTAAACCTGTGTTTCTGTGAGGAAATGAGGTCTGGGACTTCTTTTTGTTCCATCTTGGTAATGTCATCTGGGCTAAATACATTTCATGTATTTATTGCCCCTTCTTTTGTTCTGGTAAGTGCTTGTCAATGTTCTTAACCCAGTGTTCTAGCTGAGTAGTCATAATTTTCTAATCTAATTATAATAGCCCTTTGCATATTAGGGATTTTAAAAAAGAATTATGTATTTAATTGTATTTAGTATAATTATTTTTAAATTTGCCATAGGACAAATGCACTCACCACAGAGAGATGGTGGTGGAGGGGCAAGAAAGCAAGCCACCAGGTCTAGGACTTGAACCACAGTCAGTCATGTGGAGGTCCAGTCCTTAACCACAGTACCACCTGCTGGCCCCAATAGAGGTTTTTAATATATTTTCTATAATGTTTGCTGTGATATTTTCCCAGTTGGTTTTTTGACTTGTAATATTATTATAGGAGAAATTTATTAATTTTAGGTTTTCCCTTGCATATTCTTGAAAATATCCATCATAGAGACCCAGTTAGTCTTTTTTTAAAACTCACTCTACCTTGTGATGACGCTATCATGAAGTTATAGTATGAAATTTAATTAAAATAATATATTACTATATCATGTCTATAGCTATAGCTAGTAAGTGAAGCTGGCAAAATCTCTTCACTGGTTTGCCAGATTCCTGTTCTTTTGAATGCCGTTCATCTCACTTACAATGTATAAAAAGAAGAGGTGTCTTTTTACTGGGACAACATTACTTCTGGAATATGACTGCCAGATGTTTAATCATTGTCTCCAGCCTCACGGGTTATCTACTTTTTAGTCATGAGACTGCTGAGATAGGCAACTTATTCAATGGCTTCCTTACTTGCCCTGCCACCCCGAGATCAAATAGAGTACCTGGAGACATTTATTTTCTGAAGACAAAGGATACCTCATCTACTTTATCTTAAGGTTGCCATCTTTCTTTTCTCCTCCAAATGCAATCCCTGCCACACTACATGGCATTAAGTTTTTGTTAGAAAGATCACATCCTCTACTTTTGAGATCCTCAAGAATCTGTTGACTTGTCCCGTCCCTGTTAGGGCACCACGTGTCCCGACCCAGGGGGGACAGTCGAACAGGTTTCCTGAGGGAAGGAGTGAGAGCCAGGACAAGCAGCGCAGTGTCACAACATGGAGACGACACAGTGTCTTCAGTGTCGTCTGTTTATTGTGGGCAACACAGTACAGCACGGAGACGACGCAGTGTTACAACTCTTCAGGGTCGTGTCGTCTATTGTGAGCAGCACGGAGACGATGCGGTGTCACAACTCTTCAGAGTCGTCCGGAGACGATGTAGTGTTATAGCTCTTCAGGGTCGTCTGGAGACTGTGCGGTGTTTCAGCTCTTCAGGCTCTCCAGGGTCATCGTCTGGCTATTGTGGGCCAGGCATCGTGGTTATATACACGCTGGTGGGCTGTGATTGGTTGTAAACGGTGGGTTATAATTGGTTGCTTTTGGACCAATCATGAGGTGCCAGATATGCAAATCTGAAGGATTCTAGTGGCCAATCAGAGCAAGGTTTCGAAGGTCAGGTTTTTTGAAGGGAACCAATCATGGCAATTGTTTTGCTCTCTGAGAAACCTCGGCAGACTCACTGGTGCGCAGCCTCCCACATTGACTCCTTTCTTTCCCTCACATTACATGACTTACATTGTCTAATAGTTCACTAGATCTTAGTAATTTATTGTCATGTAGCAGCCAGCTGGAGAAAAACAAAAGTATAGCTGCATGAGGACAATACACTTGATTTAACAGTATTCTATTGAAGTATAATTTACATAGGGCAAAATTCACAGTTCTTAAATATACAGGTTAATTAAAATTGACAAACGTATGCACTCATGCAAACGTTAGCCAGACTGAGATAAAGAAAATTGTTTATTACCACAAAAAGTTTTCTTTATACCCTCTTCAGCTAATTTATTCCTCCCCAAAGCAACCACTATTCTAATTTCTACTATCATGGATTAGTTTCACCTGTTCTTCAACTGCATATAAAGGTAGTAATATACTATGCACTTTCTTTTGTTTGGTCTACCTTGTACAACATTGATTCTACAAGATTTATCTGTGTTACCTTTTGCTGTTCATTTATTTCTATTGCTGAGTACTAATTCTTTGTATGAATGTACCACAGTTTTACTTATTCTTTTATCTGTATTTAAGTTATTCTTAGTTTTTGGCTATTATGAATAGAGCTGTCATGAACAGCTATTGTCTTGAAAACTTTATTTTTAGAGCAATTTTAGGTTCACAGCCAAACTGAGCAGAAGATTCAGAAAATTGCCAATCCTGCCACAGCATATGCATAGCATCCCTCATTGTCAACATCCTGACAAGAGTGGTAAATTTTTACTATTATTGAATGTATATTAACACATCATAATCACTCAAAGCTCATAGTTCATCTTAGGGTTCACTTTTGGTATTGTGTATTTATGGGTTTGGAGAAAAACACTGGGGGGATTTTTTAAAAGTTCATGGAAAATATGTATTATGAAAAAACTATTCATGTCATGGATTTCAATTTTTTTGCAACAAAATAAACTCATATTTTAATTTAATTTTTCAGGAACTTTTTTTAAAGTTCCCTTATATAATTGCTTATATCTATAATAACAATATAATAGAGTGTCTTCATTGCCTGTGCTCCACCTATTTATATTTCCTCCCACCTTTAACTACTAGAAATTACTGATCTTTTTACTGTATCCATACTTTTACCTTTTCTTTAATGCCATATAGTTGAAATTACATGGTATGTACCTTATTCAGATAGTCTTATTTAACTCAGTAATACACAGTTAGGCTTCCTCTATGTCTTTTTATGGATTGCTAACTCATTTATTAATGTTCAGTATTAATAAATGAGTTAGCTATTTCATTGTCTGCATAAATCACAATTTACTTATTCATTCACCTACTGAAGGACAATTTGATTGCTTTTAAGTTTTGGCTAACATAAATAAAGTTGTAAACATATTCATGTGCAGGTGTAAATGAAAATCCTTGCACAAACCTTTTTTCAGATATATTTTTCTTCAATATAAATTTAAGTGAAATTTCTGGGTCATGGGAAAGATATGTTTAGTTTATTATAAGTTGTACATTGGTGTTTCAGTGTACCATTTTACACTCCCACCAACAATGAATGAGGATTTCTGTTATTTCACCTCTTAGCATTAGTTAGCATCTTAACTTTCATCATAAAGCTTGTTTTAAGAAACTACCATTCTTGGGACCAGCAGTTAGCATAATGGCTATGTCACTGGACTCCTACATAGTTGACCGCGGTTCGCTTCCTGGACCCGGTGGCTTAAAACTCATGCCGGGCAAATGTGCATGCGTGCCCAAGATCCGAGAGGAGAATGGAAGAGAAGGGATTGCGGCGTGGCCATCCCCCCTGGGGGGTGATTTCTCGCTTTCTGTCTCTCTGTCTCTCTCTGTCTGTCTGGTGAGTGCACGTGACCTATATCAAAAACCTCTCAAAAAAATAAAAATAAAAATAAAAATAAAAGAAACTAACCATTCTTTTTAGGGAAAACAGTTGCAAAGGTAAAATAAACCAATTATATTAACTCCTCCCATTTGAACAATGGGAATTAATATAGGTAATTTGTTTCTCTCTTTCTATGTAATTTAAGCTTTTAAAGCCAATCTTTTCCTCATTTCTTGGGCATTAGCATTCCTCCCAGTTCTTTAATTCTTCTTCCCTTTGTGAGACTGTAAAATAAGGCATAATACTTTTATACCAATTGCATTATAAATATGCTTATTATGATACAACATTCATGTGCAATTTTAAGCCAAGCTTGGGAAATAACAGATATTAAGAAAAAAAGCTTTATATAAATTAAGATCTAGTCTCTCACAATCCACATTTTTCTGAGACTTTTCTATTTTCTTGTTTTTAAGAGTCTCTAAGGAACAATTCAGATTAAGGTATATAGCATTTTGTGTCAATAGAATATCACTTACTTGGTAATAAATCAGAAGAGAAATATTTAGGTCATTCTACTTTAAAGATACTATCTGTTCACTAGCCATTTGCGTATTTTGGTTATAAGGAAAAAAGTGACCTTAGTGTTCACTCAAACCTGTGATGATGATTATTTCAATAAAAGAGATTAATGGATGAATGAACATGTTAGGTTTGGCATTCTGGGATTGGGAGACAAGAGCTTTTTTCCTGGGTTAGATATATTATACATATGTCCATTTTTTGCTATCACACTTGTTTTGAAAATTTTCCAGTATGTACAAGTTTCTAAAAGGAAAAAAATCACTGTGCTATGAAAATCATTCTATTTGTCATGGGAGAAATGAGGCTAGGCACATAACATTTAAAAATTTTCTACTAACTATGGGTCTAGCAGATGCATAGTGGTTACATCTCTGAATTTCCAAATGGTTGACCACAGTTGGAGTCCTGTACCCGGTAGTTTGAAACTCATGCTGGATATGTGTGCATGCATGCCCAACATCCCTGGAGGAGAATGGAGAAGAAGAGACTCTGGCATGACCATCCCCCTGGGGGTGATTTCTCACTTTCCCTCTCATTGTCTCTGTGTGTGTGTGTCTCTCTCCAGTGAGCCTACACATCCTACAGCAAATACCTCTAAAAAAACTAGAACAAGCATATTGAACTCCCACATAGTTGACTGCAATTTGAGTTCCAGACCTGGCGGCTTAAAACACACTGTGTACATGTGCTTGCTTGCCCAAAATTTGAAAAAGAGAATGGAGGAGAAGGGACTACAGCATGGCCATCCCCCATGGGGAGTGATTTCTTGCTTTCTGTCTCTCTTTCTCTTTCTGTATCTCAGGCAAGCACATACATCCTACATCTCAAAAAAAAAAAAAATTCTAACCTCATTTGTTTATGAGTCCTGCAGTTTTTAATACACAATTTGTGTGATGAAGTGACACCATGTTAAAGCATTATGGCAGAAGTGACTATGCAAAATAATAATATACATGATATTTATGTATAACATAAATTTATAAGTAAGTTATATTAGTCTATGAAATAACCATATTGTTAAATCAACAGGGGAAACCCGGATTAAAGGCACAGGAAAGGTCTAGTCATGGTAGCACATGGTAGATATTGCTACTCAGCAACCTGAGGCCACATGGGAGGCCCTGGTTAGATTCCCAGTTCACCCTAAAACTTCAGGGATGAAGTTATGCACCTGTAATCCCAGCTGCACAGGAGGCTGAGGTAGGAGTGTTGCCATACAGCGAGAAATTTTCTAAAAAATGCTCACACAGAAAGGACAAAAGAATCATGGTTATTGACAGTTGACTGTTTTCATCAAATTCCAACTCTTGGGAACCAGCAGTTAGCGTAATGGCTATGTCGCTGGACTCCCACGTAGTTGACTGCGGTTCGCGTCCTGGACCCGGTGGCTTAAAACTCATGCCGGGCACATGTGCATGCGTGCCCAAGATCTCGAGAGGAGAATGGAGGAGAAGGGATTGCGGCGTGGCCATCCCCCCGGGGGGTGATTTCTCGCTTTCTGTCTCTCTGTCTCTCTCTGTCTGTCTGGCAAGCGCACGCGCCCTATAGCGAAAACCTCTCCAAAAAAAATATCAACTCTTATCAAATATAGGTTGGGATAGAAGAAAATTTGGTTTATACCTCCTCCCCAAACTATCCCTTGGACTTGTCTTTGAAGATGAGTATACAAACCATTATTTTCAAACACATGTTAAGTGTGAATCAAAGTATCTTTTGAAAATTGTGTTATTTTTATTGACCTGTAATGTACAAGAAGGTGACAGAGATCATTATTGAACTTACGATATAAGTAAAAGACAGTAATTACAGCACAAAACCAGTTCCAAGAAAAATCACCCATGATATTGTTTTATCCAACTCCTCTCGTATCCCTGCATATTTACTGATAAAGATTGTAGTCATAGGGCCAGATGGTGGCAGAGCTATAAAACTCAACATCCTGTGAGACAACTCCATATGGGAAAATCTCTGATTCAAGTCCAGAGACCACCCTGAGTACTGGGCACTTGCATGCCCATAATCCAGAAGTGGCTGAAGGCTAGGGGTGGATCACAACATAGCATCAAGACGCGATTGAGGGTGTTGTCTTTCTCTTGCCCACTCACTTGCTCACTCATGAAAGAAAGAAATAAACTTAAATAAAAGACTATGTAGTCACATAGTAATAACAATTAATTTGACTGACTGAGGTGACTGGCTGTGTATATATCATTTCTAGGTGTTCTTTTCTCTATTTCTCCTCTTTTCACAGTATCTGGCTTATCTATTTCACCCACATGAAATGAAAGTCAGCTCAAATGGCCCTGGTTGATTTTTTCTTTCTTCCTCCCTCTCTCTTTTTTATTTTTCTCTACATTCCTCTCTTCCTGTGTCCCCACACTCTCTCTCTTTCTTTTTTCTGTTTTAAAATTCATGACTTGCATTTTCCTATTTAATATTCTGTATGATGTTTGACAACCCTGATTGTAACTGCCAAATTCAATCTTTATCCAATGAGTAGGTAGTTGCAATCAATTTTAGAACAACTAGCAGTACAACTAGGAATGATATCTACCCACTTTTTTTTTTCTTTTTTTGGGAAGATCACACTTCATATAATCTTGTTCCCTGCAGGGGACAGTTTATCATCAAATGTACAGTGAGTAGGGGGTGTTTATGATTTTCAACATGTTTCCATCATGGTTCTTCCCCTGCTGTTTTTCTGACAGCCACAGTGCTTGATTCCGTCTTTCTTGTGCTGAAAATAAACCCTGCATGGTAAGAAGTCTGTGCAGCCTTGGCAGCCCACTGAGGAGTGGGGATTACTTTAGCTATAGCTTTAGATTTCTTACAGTAAAAGAAATATTTCCTCAAATCTGCAAACTAGACCAAAGTTACAAACCACTTGTAGCTTGTCATTAGAAATACTGATTTCTTAGGAAATTCGGCCCGCATTTTTATAAAGTCTATCCATTTATAAGATTTGTTATTTAGGATTAAATCTCACATGTAAAAACTTTATATACCCTAGTTTTCTTAAGTCAAAGAATATGACATACTACTGTGTCATTCCACAATCAGCAGATGGAGGTGGGTGTTTGCAGTAGTAACTCTCTATAGTGCTAATGATAATGAGAGGCACAAACTAAAATCCCTTTTATTTGGATACAAGTTTAACTTCCATAAAAATTATATTTTCCTTCATATTTTTCCCAAGACTCAGATACCTTTGAGTCATATAGATTGTATCATACACATAGTGTTTTGTGGGGAGCAGACAGGGGATGATAATTAATATTTAATCTCTTTCAATATCACTAATGAGATCTGATGAGTACTGTTGCTAGATTTGTTTATTTAACCATATGTGTATGTGGATAGTCTGAAATGGCTCACTGTCTATCTTTAGGCTTCTGGAACAATATCTGTTTCCTGACCTCTTCTCTCCTGCTCCTCTGCCCTTGCAATAGAACATTCTTTCTCATTATACCCAGATTATATCTTAATTGAAATTAATGTAAGGAGCATAAATTACTCTACTTGTTAGTTGTAAAGATTTCATTTGCCACATCTGACTAGTTAGTATAGAGATTCCATTTTGGTTATAGAAATTTAATTTATTCTCTTTATATTTTCCTTTGCCTATAATTTGTATCATGATAATATTTATGCTTCTTAGAAACTAACCTGTTAATAATATGTTAAAGGATTGATTTTTTAATTTTTACTATAGGGTACATATGCTTGCCAGAGAGACATACAGAGAAAGAGGGAAAGTGAGAAATCTTTCCCTAGAGGTGATGGCTACACTGCAATCCTTTCTCCTCCATTCTCATGTCTGGATTTTGGGAATATACACACATGTACTTGGCATGTTATTCAACACACCTAGTCCAAGACTTGAACCATGCAGCAGGCTATATGGGGTCCAGGCACCTTAACCTCCATGCCATCTGCTGGCCCTAGATGATTGATTTTATGTAGCCATTTATATGAAAAACCACTTCTCCATTCAATATTAACTCAATTGAATATATGCTTTCTCAAAGATATTATTATTTTATTATATTCTACCTATTTTGCACATATGATTCTTTTTTTTTTTTTAAGAGAGATTTTCGCTATAGGGCGCGTGCGCTCACCAGACAGAGAGAGACATAGAGACAGAAAGGGAGAAATCACCCCCCAGGGGGGATGGTCATGCCGCAACCCCTTCTCCTCCATTCTCCTCTCGGGATCTTGGGCATGCACACACACGCGCCCGGCATGAGTTTTAAGCCACCGGGTCTGGGACACGAACCGCGGTCGACTACGTGGGAGTCCAGCGACATAGCCATTACACTAACTGCTGGTTCCCCACATATGATTCTTTATTAAGGAAAAAAATGAAAAAGCACATCATATGACTATAGTAGAAAAAGTGGATAATAATGGATTTACTGACAGGACTGAAATTCTAAAATTTAGGTTGAATTTGTCCTGGCTTTTGAAAAGTTCCATTACCTTGTTCTGTCTCTGTTTTCCCTACCTAAAACAAGAAAATTTAAAAAAAGAAAATATTTAAATAGTAATTAGTGTTCTGTGTTCTGGAGGGGATAATGGATTTGGAATACATACACATGTACACACACACACACACACACACACACACACACAGAGTCTATATCCACTATATCTTACTAAAGCTATTGCTGTATTTTGGGGAAAAATAATGTACTGAAGGGGGCTGGCAGGTGCTGTGGTGGTTAAGATGCGGGACTCACACATGGTCAACCATGGTTCAAGTCCTGGACTTGGAAACTTGCCTTCTCACTCTACCCCCACTTTCTCTCTCTGGTCAAATTGAAAAATAATAATAAATAAATAAAATTAAATAAATAATTTAAAAATAATGTATTGAAGCTTAAAATTAAAATTTTGACTAGGCTAAGACAGCTATTTTTGTAAGAAGACAGTTATAGTAAACTCACATGAAGCAAGCAGTGACTGTGTCTGTATGTGTAAGGAAAGCTGACCTAAATATCAGTAGGTATATAATGTGTTCAGCAATGTAGGTCATATTTTCCAAATTTCTTGGTCAGCATCACTCAATGGAACCAAAAGAGCATGGCAAGTGAAGGCACTGTTCCTTATGAGGGTGCATGACTTCAGGCAAGTTATTTAACTTCTAGAACCTTTTGAGACCTATGTAAAATGGGAATAACTTATTTTTTTGAGAGGTTTTTGCTATAGGGCTTGTGTGCTCTCCAGAAAGACAGAGAGAGACAGACAGACAGAAAGCGACAAATCACCCTCTAGGAAGGATAGCCATGCCACAATCCCTTCTCCTCCATTCTCCTCTCAGGATCTTGGGCACGCACACACACACACCTGGCATGAGTTTAAACCACTGGGTCCAGGACTCGAACCACGGTCGACTACATGGGAGTCCAGAGACATAGCCATTACGCCTACTGCTGGTCCTGGGAATAACTTTTTAAAAATAAACAAGGCATCTATCTAGCAGAGTGCTTGCCTTGAAATATGTGCATAATAAAAGAGCCAGTAATATTGCTAGTTGAATTAGATTTTAGTTGAATCTCAAATGCCAAAGATATTCAGGGATCAAAAGGGATCAACTAGAGGCCAGCAAATGGAACAGCAGTTAAGGTGCTGTAGTTCAAGCTCTAGACTTGGTGGCTTGAAACTCACGCTAGGTGCATGTGTGTGTGTGCCCAAAATTTCAAGAAGATAATGGAGGAGGAGGGATTGCAGTGTGCCCATTCACACTGGGGAAGATTTCTCACTTTCTGTCTCTCTGTATCTGTTTCTCTGGCAAACACCATACTCTATAGCAATGAAAAGGTAAAAGAAAAAAAATTAAAAAGGAGAGGGTTAACTAAAAGGGAACTTTTGCATTTCAACTTTTTCTTAGTACTCTCAGATATAATAAGTAGTAGAGAAAAGATCAGCAGTGAGAGAGAAGCAAATCTAGCCTCAAACTCTGTATGGAACCCTCTGATATTTTGAGTCAGCTTGCTTTATCCTTGCCCTCCATCTTAAATGAGGCTTCACAACCCCAGTAACAGAACATCAAACTTAGAGATTGTTAAGAACTTCATTGTTATTTCTAAGTTTTTTATATTTTTAAGACTACCGCTATGCAGATTACATATTCTTTGTGTATTTGACAGATTCAATTCTGACAGCTGTAAATGAGTGAATCCCAGAGGAAAAAAAGTCAGGATAAAACTGTGGGTGTTGGAAAGGAGGCAAACCCATGCCTAGGAAAACAGGCATAGCAATATAAACAATTCAGAAGCTTGGGACAGAAAATAAGCAATGCAAATGGCAATTTAATGGCTAGCATTCTTCTTAACGAATTCAACTAATAATATTGTTCTCAGATGAGAAAATTTATGCAAATTTTACTGTCCAAATAAAATGGATGGAAATCAAATAACAAAATATTTACAAAGAAAAAAATACCAACAACACAAAGTGTATTGAAACTATAGAAAACCATGTCTAAAATGATTCTGCTACAAATAGTCCAGATTTGCTAGTGAAAAATTACCAGAAAAAATTTCAGAAGCCATGATTATAATTTGGAGAGTGCACCTAGTACTTACATAACACTCGTTCTATGCCACATCTGTTCATAAGGCTTAATGCTTATAAATTAATACTCATTTAATGACTCTAGAAGTAGATACTCTTATTAGATAGGTATATCAAAGCAAGGAGAAGTTAAATAAGGTCACACAGTTAAGAGACAGAGCTGGGGGGGGCGGCAGGTGGTGTGGTGGTTGAGGGTGCTGGGCTCTCACACAGCCGACCAGTTTGAGTCCTGGACCTGGTGACTTGTTTTCTCACTTTCTCTCTCTCTCTCTCTCTCTCTCTCTCTCTCTCTCTCTGTCCCTCTCTGGTCAAATTTAAATAATAAATAAACAAATAAATAAAGTTATATAAGTAATTCTTTTAAAAAGAGAGAGAGAGAGACAGAGCTGGGATTCAGTCCCAAGCAACCCATTATCCTTTTTCTTGAAAGATTTTTGTTGTTGTTATTATAGGGGGTGTAAGCTCACTGGAGAGACAGACAGAAAGCGAGAAATCATCCCCTAGGGAGAGTGGCTATGTTGCAATTCTTTCTCCTCCATTATCCTCTCGGGATTTTTGGCATGCACAGCATGAGTTTTAAGCCACCTGATCCAGGACTTGAACTGTGGTAGACTACATAGGAGTCCAGTGATGTAACCACTACACCATCTGCTAATTCCAACCTGTGATCTTAACCTCTATAAGATGACTGTTCACTCAACTAAAACATACAGATAAAATAATTTGTGATTCAATGAATCATATCGAGTATGTGAGGTGATAAGTATGTTAATTATCTTGATTCAATCATTCCACAACAAGTATATATTAAAACATCACATTATACTCTACAAATACACACAATTATTATTTGTCAATTAAAGTACATTTAAAAAATAAAACAGCATACTGAAGAAATGAAAATATAAAATCATGTTTTATATGTGTGTGTGTATATATATATATGTGTGTATATATATATATATATATATATATATATATATATATATATATATAGTTTAGTTTGTGTGTTTTTAAATTCCAAGTTTTATTACATTTTCAAAGTTCAAACTTGTACTAACCATTAGAAAGAAGTATCTCAGGACAGAAGGTTGCATGGTGTGCATGGTGGTTGAGGTGCAGGATTCCCATATGGCTGACCACAGTTTGAGTCTTGGACACAGCAGCTTGAAAATCATGCCTGATCATGTGTAAGTGTGCCCAAAATCTTAAAAGGAGAATGGAGGACAAGTGATTGCAGTGTGACCGTTCCCTGTGGGCAGTGATTTCTCACTTTTCCTCTCTCTGTCTCTGTCTGGCAAGTGCATGCACCCTACAGCAAAAAAACAAAGCAAAGCAAAACAACACAAAACAAAACAAAACAAAAGAAGTATCTTTCTAAATCAAAAACATGAAGTACATATATTGAGAATATGGGTTATAATGCTCCTTATAACAATGATGAGTCTGTGGGATAAAAGACTTATCATCCCTTCCCATAACATGATTTACTTCAGCATACAAGACCTTTTAGGCCCCACAGCTATAAATGTTAATCTTGCTGCATAACAGCAGAGTGATAGATAAGCAACTCATTATTACAAATCATCTCACATGATAGTTGGTGACTTAATAGGATTAAACATTTTGTTACTCTAGGCCAGCAATAGACACCCAAACTTTATTTCTTTTTATGATTATCCTAATTGACTAGAATATAACATTATAGATCATAAAGTCTGAAAGCAAATTCTCACATTAGATTCTTTGTCTATGTCTTCTTTAAAATCTATAAAAATAAGGGAAAGGCTGTTAGACCCTAGGGTGCCTGAGTTGCAGGGTAAAAGCATTATTTCTCCCCTATTTTGTGAATCTAAAGCATGGTTTCTTTAAATTCAGTCAATAAGGAATTAATACTCTCATGTTTAAATATCTTCACATTCTATGGTAGTTTTTTTGAAAGTTATTTCATATGAATCAAGCAATCCTCAGGCCACCTTTGTGAAAATAATTAGCCTGATCAATACTTCCCCTATTACTTTTCATTTGCATCTCAACTCTCTGCTACCTATCCTCCTCATTCTTTGAAACTAAAAAGTGGCATGTGGCCACTTGATCTTAGAGGCCAAGTAAAAATGAATATAGTGGGCAAGATGATGCCATGAGAAAAAATATGATTATAAACTTGACAAAACTTAGTATGAAATGAACCTTGAAACTTTACTAAGAATGAAGGTGAGATTGGATTGAATTGAAAGTATAAGAATAAAGAGTAGTTATCATTTTGTTTCTGTTATTAGGTTATTACATGGATTCCTATTATTTAGAGTTGGAAAGGCATTATGAATAAAACTTAACTTCTCAAGTTATCTTGAGCTGTGTCTTGACATACAGTTTGTCTGGAGATGTATAATAAGATACACACACATATGTATGTATGTGTGTGTATGTATAATGTGTATATATATATATATATATATATATACATATATATATCGACATTATACAAGGAACTCATATAGCTCACCAGCAAAATCAAAAATTTCAATTTAAAAATGAGTGATTTCTCTGAAAAGACAGATCTTAAAAAACAGACATTGAAATAGCCAATAAATACATGAAAAATGTTCTACATCTATAATCATCAGGGAAATGGAAATCAGAACCGCAGTAAGGTATCACCTTATTTCAGTTAGAATAGCAATTATAAAAAAATTAAAAAGTACTGACAAAACAATAAAAAAGGGGAACTCTTGTATACTGTTGGTTAGAATAAAATAGCACAGCTACTGTAGAAGACAATGAAGAGTTTCCTCAGAAAACTAAAAATAGGACTACCTTATGACCCAGTAATCTCAGTACCCAAAGGAAAAAACAATTAATATGTTGAAGAGATTGCTGAACTTCCATGTGTATTGCAATTTTATTCACAGTAGCTAAGATATGTAATCAACCTAAGTGCCTAAGTATTGATAAATAAAGAAAATGTAGCCTATTTAGCCATAAAAAGGGATGGATTTCTGTCATTTGAAGCAAAATGGATGAACCTGGAGGAAATAATGCTAAGTGAAACAAGGCAGGCTCTGAAAGACAAATACTGTGTATCCTCAGTTATTAGTAGAAACTAGAATATTAGAAGTAGAGAAGTAGGGAGTGTAATGATGGAAAACAGAAGCTAAGAAAGGGGAGGAGGGTGAGGATCACAGGAAAAACTTGCTTAACAAATACAAGAGTACTTGCCAATAGGTATAATGGGTTAAGGCATACTATAGTACAGCAAAGAACATTGCTAACAATTCAATACATATATTTAGTTTTTTATTATTCTTATTATTTTTTAAACATTAAAATGACCAGAATTACAGATTTCAAATATGTACAATTAAGGCAGTGATAAATGTTGGAGATGGTAGATATGTTTAACATATTTGATCATTATACATTGTATACATGTTCTTGAAAAACATATGCCACAAATATGCATGTTTTACATGATATTAGGAATTAAAATAAACATTAATTTATAAACTAATTGCAATATAAAAACATTCTTTTGTATAAATATTTCACTTTCAAATATCTGTAGGATTTTTCTCCCAAAGGAAAAACAATAACTCATAAAACCTCTGTAATGCCACATATTCTTAGAAAAGAGTGTTAATTATTTAGATATATGACCCAACCACAGTGGCATAGACTGCTAAAATGTGTATCTCACTAGCTGAGACCACACGGGAGGCCCAAGTTCTACTCCTGCACCAACCTAAAGACTAGATGTGATAATGTGTGTCTGTAATTCCATCAATTTGGGGACTCTAAAGCAGAAGGATTTCTAAGGGTGAGACCTTATCTTAAGAAAAGGGGGGGGGGCAGGCAACCAGTGGCATGATGGTTAAGGTGACTGGAACCCACGTGGCTGACTACCTGGTTTGAGTGCCAAACCCAGCAGCTTGAAAAGTACACTGGGGGGACTAGCAGTTAGCGTAATGGCTATGTCGCTGGACTCCCACGTAGTCGACTGTGGTTTGCATCCTGGACCTGGTGGCTTAAAACTCACGCTGGGCGCGTGTGCATGCGTGCCCAAGATCTCGAGAGGAGAATGGAGGAGAAGTGATTGCGATGTGGCCATCCCCCCTGGGGGGTGATTTCTCGTTTTCTATCTCTGTCTCTCTGTCTGGCGAGCGCATGCACCCTATAGCAAAAAATACTCTCAAAAAAACCCCCACAAACAAACAAACAAACAAAAAACACTGGGCGTGTATGCATGAGTGCCCAAAATCCCAAAAGGAGAAATGGAGTACAGGGATTATAGTTGACCATCCCCTGTGGATATGGTCTCTCTCTCTTTCTCTCTCCCTCTTCAGGGAACACACATGCCCTCTAGCAACCTTTAAATTTATACACACACACACACACACACACACACACACACAGACACACATCAGGATATTTTGAGTTATGAATGTAAATAAAGCATACTGGGTTCAAAGACATGACTATGATCAAATATAAAATACCACTGAGTATAAAATCAAAGAAGTGAAGTGATAATTTATTATTTTTGCTTTTAATTTGTAAACAAAATCTTTGCTGCAAAAGCAGTTAAATAAGTGCAACAGGAATCACTTCAAAGTAGCTTTACATACTTATTAAACAACCACAAATATAATGTATATAAGTTAACATTTTATCTCAAGTGCTCAGTGCACAGCAGATAAAGAGAGAAGGCAAACCCCCCAATGGAGTGTCGTCACACCACCATCTTTTTTTCTCTACTTTTCTATCCTGTCAGCAGGATTTGAGGCACATGCACAATACCCAATGTGTTTTTCAAAACACCAGGGCTGGTATTTGAACCACAGCTGGCCACATGGGATAAAGCTTTCTATGGGTTGCTCTTAACCACTACACACCAGAGAGCTATCCCTATACAAGTTAACCTTGACGGACCAAGCTCTGAATATGTATTCTCACTGATTCTTTGCTTGAAACATTGGCAGGTGGTGAGCAGTCTAAGAGACACAATAGACTGTAAAACCTGTCATACTCTTTGAGTTGGCAGTTTCTCTCTGGGGAAGTCACTCTGGACATAATCCAAGAAGAAATTAAAAACAAAACAAAACAAAACAAATAAACCAAAAATCCTTTTACGGTAATCAGAGAACAAGAGGGAAAAGAGCTATTTTTTGACAGGGTCTTGCCACATTGCAAGCTTCCTACCACAGCCTCCTAGTTAGCTAGGACTGCTAGGATTATAGGTACTATGTCAAAGATCGTGGACATTTTTAAGGTTTCTTGAATACGTTGTTGAGCTGTAGTCCAGAAATATTTGGATTTGCACTGGGTATTTTCATATTTTGATAACTTGATGGATAGACAATCTTGTTTTCATTTGCATTTCTTTGGCACTAGGTCTTGAGTTTTACTTCTCATGTGCAAATATGAATTAAGTTCCTCTGCACAGGAGAAACTTAACCAGATAACTTGTTAAGATAAATATGTAATTTCAATGTAATATAATTTATACTTTTTATTTTATCCTTGCTTCTGGATGAGAAAGGGTCACAAGGATACTATTGCAATCTGACAGTGCAATGTTAATTGAAAATCCATTTGCTAAAGAATTCCTAGAGATGTGCAAATGCTGAACATGACCCCATTAACATTTCAACATGACTTAATTTCACTGGATTTTTAAGTTTGCTGGTCGTAGTTTCCCTGATGCATCTGATTAAGCTTTGGGAAGGGTGGTTTATGGGGGGACTATGAAGAGCAGCCAAGTAAGAAACACCAGGTAGTAAGGGTGAAGTTTGTTATCAGGTATTACACATCATTGACTTGCCTAGGGAGTAAGGAATTGCCCCAGCAGGGGCAGTTGCAGCAGCTCTAGAACAATCATCCCAGAGTTTGAAGTGTCAGTTACTAGAACAGTCTCTAACACCACCTGCCTCTTAGTGAACCACCTATCGACATGGCATTTTTCTCTGCATTGATTGCCCTATTTCATTTCCCTAGTTCTGAGATGTAATAATTATCCCCATTATTAGACTTGATAAAACAGAGGCTCAGAGAGATGAAATATTTCGTCTCCACTGCATAATGGTCAAGTTATAAATTTGACACTTTATACCATGTATGTATGACTACAAAGCCTCTTTATACCATATAGTATGTGCTAGTAGTACAGTACATAACCTAGGTAAACCATTGCATCTTTGCTCTAACTATAGGAATACTACTTTGGTTTCTTTTTCCTTCTCCTAACTATAGAAATCTGGTTTGGAAATTTTGTTTTTAGTGGCTTTGAAGACAAGCCTTTAATTTTTACAAAGATGTTGACTCATGCTGAGTTCCAAAGCATTTCATTTATATGGCATCTGTGAAGTTAAAATTGAAGTCATGAGATCTGAGTTAATCAGAGCAGGTACCTGCTTGTTAACTCATTGTTCACATGAGGTTCTGCAGCTCTGCTTCCTGCAGTTAAACAATAATGTCTGTGGCACTGAGCTGATGACAGTCTGTGATGTGTACTCTGCTAAAGGTTGCCTAGCAATAATTCATTAGAGATAGTAATAAAACGGCATTGCTTCCTTTTAAAAACATTTAAGTTTCCAGATGAGAATAAATATTATAAAATGTAGAGTGATATTGGGAGCTTTGCCTTAAATATTAGGTTGAATAAGAACGAATAATCATGGAAAAGATGATTCATATATCTCCCTCATTATAAAATCACCCGAAATGACCGCACCGTAGATGATAACACAAGGAAAAATGCTCACACAAATGTGAAATCCTTGAACTCCTCAATACTCTTTTCTTATACATTGAGACGAAGTTGTACCATGTTCTCATCCGTGACAGCCTCCCTGAGGAAGGTTTTAAAGTATACTGACACTGATCCCATCCTGAGACATTCTGCAGGCATCATTATTTTTTAAGTACCCTAGATGATGCCAATACACAATCAAGGTTGAGAACCAAGCACGTAAAATTGTTATGTAATTTTTAGATGTCAGTGGATACTGACTGTGGGCTGTAAGGTTGCGCAGACTCACTTGCTCTGCGGAAAAATCCAGCCAGTTGCCTGAAAAAACCTTGAGTATCTGAAGCTCTGAATACAAGGGGAGCCGCAGCGTAGTCTGGAGTTATCGCCCCCTTGCGGTTGATTCTCTAATAACAACGGAAAGTGGTGAGGCTAGTCAATGTTTTCAGAGAAAAATGTTTTGTTTTAAAAGACTAACTTTTAAAAGCTAGTAGGATTTTCTGGTTGACATTGTTGTTTAAGATTCATTTTTATTTCAGCTTGATTAAATCAGAAACTCAGTTTATTAGTAAAGTATATAATTACTCTCCTCTGTTCGAAAAGTTAGTTCTCTCTTCTCTTCATGAAAAGCCAAAGCAATTAAACTTTTGTTGTAATTTATCTGAAGCAATTAGATTTGCCTTTTCCTTTGTCTCGGCATGACGTGATGCCATTTTATAGGCGAACTGAACTTTGTATTATAATCTTCTTGGCATTTTTGCTTATTCTCCCCCGCCCCCCCCCCCCCCCATCCTATTGCTTGTTTTGTTTTCTTACTTTGTTTCTGGAATGAACTTCTGTGTGAAACTCTTTTAAAATGAATTTCAAAATCAGTTGGCACAAGTTAGTTCAGTTATTAAAGTAGCAGCTATTTTCTGTTCCAACTACTTTTGTCACATATTCATGGCCAATATCTCAACTTCCAAACAGAAACAGATACGTATTAGTACAGATTTCTGGTCCATTACATTTGTTGTAGATTCAAGATTATGAGACAAAATTAGAAATAGCATTATTTTTTTTTTTCTTTTTTTGGAGAGGTTTTTGCTATAGGGCGCGTGCGCTCGCCAGACAGACAGAGAGAGACAGAGAGATAGAAAGCAGGAAATCACCCCCCAGGGGGGATGGCCACGCTGCAATCCCTTCTCCTCCATTCTCCTCTCGGGATCTTGGGCACGCACGCACACGCGCCCGGCGTGAGTTCAAGCCGCCGGGTCCGGGACTCGAACCGCGGTCGACTACGTGGGAGTCCAGCGACATAGCCATTACGCTAACAGCTGGTCCCTAGAAATAGTATTATTAAACTATGGGAATATTGCTCTGAACATAATCTGAGCAAATAATTCAAGTGGGTATTGCAATACCTTAGAAATGAATTTTCTAATGTATGAGCATCTGGCAAATTCTTTCTGTTTTTCAGACTTCTGTGGCCCAGACAGACATTGAAAGAGATGACATATGCAGAGGGTCACATCATAATCTGTCATTTTGTTATTATGTTTTGCTTGCCTAAATTTTCTCATTACTTCAGCTGAAATCATTACATACTTCATCTACATTTCTTTTAGCCTCAAATTTTATGATATTCATTAACACTGTTTATCAGATGCTCTATTTCGCACTAGAGATGAGTTTGTTTAAAAATAGTGACTGGGGCCAGCAGGTGACATGGTGGTTAAGGAACTGGACTCCCACATGAGCAACTGCGGTTCAAGTCCCAGATCTGGTGGCTAACTTTCTCACCTTCTCTCTGTCTCTCTCTGGTGGGTACATGTGCCCAGCAGCAAGTTATAATAATAATAAAACGGGAAACCAGAAGATGGCACAATAGTTATGTCACTGGACTCCCACATAGTTGACCTCAGTATGAGTCCCCAATCTGGTGGCTTAACCTCATGCCAAACATGTATGTATGTGTGCCCGAAATCTTAAGAGGAGAATGGAGGAGAAGGGATTGCCGTGTGACCATCCCTATGGTGGGTAATTTCTTGCTTTCTGTCTCTCTCTGTCTCTCTGGCGAGCCCACGAGCCCTATAGTAAAAATCTCTCTTAAAAAATAATAATAGGAACCAGTGAATGGTATAGTGGTGATCTAGTCCACTGCAGTTCAATCCCAGTCCCAGTGACTTAAAATTCATGCAGGGTGCATGTGTGCTCAAAATCCTGACAGGAGAATGGAGAAGGAGGGATTGTGATATGGACAACCCCCCAAGGGGGTGATTTCTCACTTTCTGTTTCTCTGTCTCTCTCTGTCCCTCCAGCAAGTGCATGTGCCCTATAGCAAAAATCTCTCTCTAAAAAATAATTAATTAATTAACTCCTTAAAAAAATAAAGGGTGGCCAAGAAAATGTCCAAGGTGCTAGGAACTGGAGATATGAATTCCTCAGAAAACCACCAGGCAACAAGGCCTCAGGAACAACCAGCATTCCTGCAAAAAGTCAAAGTCTTGGTGAAGGAGAGGTGTTTAGAGCAGTGATAATAATAAAATACAAGTAAGACCAGCAGATGGCATAATGGTTACATTTCTGGACTCTCACATAATTGACCGTGGTTCAAGTCCTGAACCTGGCAGCTTAAAACTCACACCCGGCACATGTTGTGTGTGTCTAAAATCCCAAGAGGAGAGTGGAGGAGAAGAGATTGTAGCATAGATATTCCCCCAGGGACTGAGTATTCACTTTCTTTTTTTTTTCTTTTTTTTTTTTTTTTCTTTTTTTTGGAGAGGTTTTTGCTCTAGGGCGCGTGCGCTCGCCAGACAGACAGAGAGAGACAGAGAGATAGAAAGCAGGAAATCACCCCCCAGGGGGGATGGCCACGCCGCAATCCCTTCTCCTCCATTCTCCTCTCGGGATCTTGGGCACGCACGCACACGCGCCCGGCGTGAGTTTAAGCCGCCGGGTCCGGGACTCGAACCGCGGTCGACTACGTGGGAGTCCAGCGACATAGCCATTACGCTAACTGCTGGTCCCCTGAGTATTCACTTTCTGTATCTCTGTCTCTTGCTGTCTCTTCCGTGAGCACACTCACCCTATAGCAAAATTTTTCTTTACAACAACAAAAAAATAATAAAATACAAAATGAGTCTGAACATATTGAAAGAATATTGATACAATCTAGGGTGGATATTGATTGAGTTGGAGAAAAATATACATAGAAATCAAGGCAATAATTCTTCAAAACAAAATAACCTTCTATTCAGAGAAGGAAATATAACCAAGGAATAGGCTGTAAGATTGTGTTGAGACAATCTTTTACCTTAGTCAAAATAACTTTAATATTAAATTATCTGATTTATGAAACAGTAGTGATTCAATATATATTAATGTTGGAGAGAAGGAAAAACATACTGTGTGTAGGAGTGTGGTGTAGGAGTGTGGTACAGGGTTGTGAAAGAAAGTTGATTCCTCATTCACCATTCGAGGAAGTTGTTAGACCATGGTTGTATCAGAGAGAATTTAATCAAGAGATAAAAAGCACCATTTATTTCACCAAAAATATTTAGCATAGCATTTTACTTTGCTACTTATAAAGTTGTTAACTAGGAAACAAACAGAAAGTGTCAGAAGTCTAAGTTATCATGTAAGTAGCAAATAAAGGAAGTAGCTATCACCCCTAGGGCTGGTGGAACAAAAGAAAGAAGCTGAGTGATTCACTGTCAAAGTGTAAGAACAGTCCCTCATCTAAAATAGCCCTCTGAGCAAAAGGCCTTTTTTACTAGTGTTGGTGTCCTGGAGGTCAATGTTTTAGTCTTTGTGGCAGTGCCAAAAGTAGGTCAATCAAATCTCTCTTTGAGAAAAATACTTACTAATATCTTTTGTTGTTGTTTTAATTTTAGAGATGGGGTCTGTTACCCCGGCTGCCCTTGAATTCATGATTCTCTTGCCTCATCTCCTGAGTAACTGGGATTACAAGATGCACTATTGTGCTTGACTCTATTTTTGCTTTTATTTTTTTTTATTTATTTATTTATTTATTTATTTATTGGAGAGATTTTGCTATAGGGTGCATGCGCTTGCCAGACAGACAGAGAGAGACAGAGAGATAGAAAGCGAGAAATCACTCCCCAGGGGGGATGGCCACACCGCAATCCCTTCTCCTCCATTCTCCTCTCGGGATCTTGGGCACGCACGCACATGCGCCCGGCATGAGTTTTAAGCCACCGGGTCCGGGACGCGAACCGCGGTCGACTACGTGGGAGTCCAGTGACATAGCCATTACGCTAATTACTGGTCCCTATTTTTGCTTCTATAATAGATCAAGAAGATAAGTTCTAAATCCCTGGGAATGGGGTGCTTCACGAAATAAAAGGGCAATCTATGGATTAGAAAAAAAAATGTTTGCAAACCATACATCTGATAAAGGGTTAAGATTCAAAATCCTAAGTTTATGAAGAACTTATATAAATCAATAGTAGAAAAACAAAAACCTGGTTAAAAAATGGGCAAATAGGGGCCAGCTGGTGATGTAGAGGTAAGACATCTGGATCCACATGACCAACAGCAGTTTGAATCCTGGACCCAGTGACTTGAAAATCATACCAGGTGTGTGTGTGTGTGTGTGTGTGTGTGTGTGTGTGTGTTTTGTGCACCCAAAATCCTGAAAGGAAAATGGAGAAGAGGAGAAAGATTTGTGGCATGACCATTCCCCTGGAGAGAGGGGGTGATTTCTCACTTTCTTTCTCCCTTTCTGTGTCTCTCTCCAGTGAACACATGTGCCCTATATAGAAACTACAGGAAAAAATAGAAAAAATGGGCAAATGTGCGTAGCTGTGGTGGCACATGTAATGGAGTGCTGCTGTATAATACTGAACCCACATGGGAAGACTCTAGCTTCAGATCTTAAGTTGACCTTAACAAGGATAATCCATGAAGGATTGAAGGAGAAGGAGGATAATGGTATATGATAAGACCACTTCAGGGGCTTTGGCCTATGTCTCTGTTTCTTTCTCTGTTTCTCTCTTTCTCAGAAAATACATAAACTTCAAAAAAAATAAGGACAAATGGCATGAATAGGTTTCTTCAAAAAACTAAAATGGCCAGGAGAAACACACTTGTCTTTTAAAAAAAAAAAAAACACAGTGACTTCCTTTTAGGTCCCTTACCTTATCTACCTGTATGTGGGGTCTAACTTCTTTCTCAGGTGCAGCCCTTATTACTGAGGCAGGAGATAGGGACTGTAAAAATATAGTTAAGATATAGGCTTAAAATGAAATCATGAAATGGCTAAGTTTTAAGATGGAGACAAAGCAGACTGACTGATTACTTGAGAGAGACAGCTTGCAATGGTGGCCTAGACCTAAAACAAAGGCATTTTTCCAAGACTCGCTACATTCTGGTAAGAAGATAATAGTTTTTATGGCCCAATACCCATGCCAAAATTAGGAGAAGAATAACTGAATCTATCTGCACTGTGTCCCCACCCCCGGCAATGAAAAAAAATGCATGTGCAAAGCCTCACCTGGAATGAGCCTGGATAAAGAAAGCTCTTTCTGACCAAGATAAAAACCCTCATCTCAGTTCTTCCTCCACACCTCATTTTCCAGGACCCCTCCATTCTTCTTCCTTCTCTCTCCTCCAATAAACTCTGTTTTCCCCTTTCTGTGTTTGCATCTCTAATTCTTCCTGAGTGTGATGCAAGAACCCATGTCTCATGTGGGTGCTGAGCCTGATCACTACTGCACCCCTGTGTTTTCTGTATCATTACTTGTTAGGTTAAAATATTCTTACTTTTCTCAAAACAGAAAGGGAAAATGAGGGTCCATTCCTTTTATGTCATTACAATCTTGTGACCAACTTGTGTCTTTTCTCATGAATTTTGGAAGCTTCCCCTTTTTCTCTTTGCCCTGCCTACTGTCGGCATCACTTCTGCAGAGACGACACGACACCCGGTTCTTCCTCACGCAGTCTTTATTCACAGGTTTCCTTTTTCTTCTTTTTCCCCTACTTCCCTTTTCCCCCGTATATATAGGATCCTCCCGGCGGCCCCACCCGCAAGTTCCTTCACCTGTACGTGACAAGTCCTGATTGGCTGTCTCTAAAACATGTCCATAGAAGGAGTTGTTTGTAGTACTGGAGACACGCCTCCCTATGCAGCCAGCGGCGCCATCTTGGCTCGGCGGCCAACGGCGGCGGCCAACAGCCTACTTTGAATCTGTTTATTTTTCTTTCTCTCTTTTTCCTCATTCATGGTTTTAAGACAAGAATAAAAGAATTCAGAACTGCTTGGCAATTTCATTTTTTTCTTGTTCAGAATTAGTCAGTTCTGACTAGGTAGACATTTCAGAATAGCTCAACTCATTTTAGACAGAAAAAGGAAAAATAAAAGTGGTTAAAGAGATTTGAAAAAAGTAAATCTGCTATGGAATTGTAAGGGGGTGCTTTAAGAGGTTCATAAAAATATAAAATAAAAGTATGAGCTCATTTTGGCACAGGGATATTTTTATATCCATAAAGTTTTAAAGAACTCTTACATGTGCTTGTGTGTTTGTACATGTGTTTATATATGTTGTGTGTTGTGTTGGTGTGGCGATGTTTTAAAGAATTCTATTCAATTTGGCTCATGAACAAGTAGGCTCACAGGAATTAACTCAAATGTTTTAAGTTCACGTGACTTAAGTAAATCTTTGATAAATAATCTGGCTTCAAATTTATAGATAAAATAAAACTGAAGATATATTCAAAATTGTCAGCTTGAGGTACCAGCAGATGGTATAATGGTAAGGTCGTTGGACTCTTACATGATTGACCACGGTTTGAGTCATGGACCTGCTAGCTTGAAATTCATGCCAGGTGTGTGTGTGTGTGTGTGTGTGTGTGTGTGTGTGTGCATGCGCGCCAAAAATCCCAAGAGGAGAATGGAGGAGAAGAGACTGTGGTGTAGCCATCCCTCCCTGGGAGGAAATTTCTTGCTCTCTCTCTGTCTTTGTCTCTACAGTGAGTGTACGTGTCCTACAGTAAAAACAAACAAACAAACAAACAAAAACTCTAAAATAATTTGCCAGCTTAGATCTTACCAATCAAACAATATAATTGCTTTACCATTGTTGAGTTAACAAAATCAAGATACAAAGTTATCAACAACTTAAGGTAAGTATCTGATACGTATATGTTATATAATACATATTTAATGTTAGGGTGATCTGTGCCATGAGCCACAAAAAAATTCACAGACTCAAAAAATAAGTGGACAGAAAATGTTTACTATTCACTTTCCAAAGGGAGGAAAGGGGTAAGATGCAAGAGTTGCATTGGTCCTGAAGGGTGAGGGCCAGAAATTTTTAAAGGATTTAGGATGGAGTGATTAAAGTAGTCCTGAGACAGCCAGGTGGTCTTTCATTGCATCTGATTTGTTCAGTTGTTATCTATGAGAGTCAATCATCTGCAGTAAAATCAAGCAACTCTTTTTTCTTTCCTCCTTTCAAATGGAAATCTGCCTCTGATACCAAGGAATTCCCCACTAGGGCATGTCCACTCCCACTGGACCAACCATACTGGTTTGACTCTTGAGGTCTCTCTTCCAACCCTGTCAAAGGTACCCCAGATTGCCTGAGACATTGGCTTCCCTGGAGCAGAGGGTTGATCCCAAAAACATTAGGGGGAGGGGCAAGAAAATGTCCAAGGCATCTGTGGAACTTTGAACGTGTCTTCCTCATCAAAATATCTAAGATATTTGGGGTTTGGGTCAATAAGTCCCTTTATTTAACATGTTATAAAATAATTAATAGAGAAATAAATTAATAATTGGCTTTTTATTATATCTCTTGGTATTCATATTTAGCCAGAGCATTTTTTTTGCCTTAGGGCACATGCATTCACCAGAGAGAGAGAGATAGACAGACAGACACAGTAAGAGGAAAAGTGAGAAATCACCTTCCAGGGAAGATGGCCATGCCCCAATCCCTTCTCCTCTACTCTCCTCCAGGATCATGGGCATGGATGCATATGTACCCAGCATGATATTCAAACCACTGGGTCTGAGACTCAAAATGTGGTCAGCCATGTAGAATACTATGCTCTCTGCTGAACTACGCCAGGGCATATCATTTAAAAAATGCATCAGGTGATTGTGCATATACTAGGATGTTTATTAAATTTAAATTTTAAATCTTAAATATTATGCTATGTTAAATTAATAAGGATCTATAAAATGCTTAAGTTGCTCTTTTTCTCTTTAGCCTTCTGCCGTGTGAGAATGCAGTTTTCCTCTCCTGTAGTACTTGGATCTTGGAATGCTTAGCCTCTAGAACTGAACGTCCTCAGAACTGAACGAAGATCCTGGGCCAGGATCTTCAAGGGAGGACTGCCCCCAGTAGCTTCAGCCCGGAGACTGCCCAAGCCAGACACCCCTCTTTCAGCCAGGTACACTTCTTTTTTGGTTTTTCCTTTCTTTTTCTGTCCCCTTACCCACGTCTTTCATTTGTAAATTTCTCTCTTCTGATTAACACATAGGAACACCCTCAGTTCTACCACATCACACTCCCATCTTTCGACCCCTGGCGAAATTGCGTGCCATGCTAGCGCGCGGTGCGCGACTTTTTCTTTATTCTACATATTATTTTTCTTCCCACTTATTCAATCCTCAGTTCCTTTATCAACACCATCCCTGGCTGTCTAGATAGGTCTAGAATTACAGTTCTGAAATATTCTAGCATTTTAAGACTCTCTAGAATTCTCTATTTCACTGAACCACCTGCGAAGAAGGAGATACATTTCTTTGGACACCTGAAGAGAATACTTTTTTTTGGATTACATTACTAAACACAATTGAAGAGAGACTTTGGCTGTCTCCATTCCACATCAGAAAGGAAACACACTTGCTCCTATTTGAAGAAACGTTTTCGTAAAAGGTTTTTCAAAGGGAACACATCTCCCAATGGTTAGAAGTAGAAGAACCTCAGGCCTGAATAAAGCAGGAAATATGTCTCCATCAAAGGAACACAGTAACTCCCTTCCTTTTCTTGAAAAAATAGAGGACGTTACCAAAATGTCCGAGATAGAGTTTAGAACATTCATGTTGAACAAGTACTATGAGCTGGAACAGAAAAGAGACAATGAACTACAGGAGATGAGAAAGTCCTTCAATGATATGAAGGAAGAAATGCTGAGGAAGAATAAGACGGAACTATTAGAGGTGAAGTCTGAAATACAGGAAATCAAAAACTCTCTCAAAAGTATTAAAAGTCGATTACACCATGCTGAAGGTCGAATCTCTGATGTAGAAGATAAAACTTCTGACCTAGAGAAAACCACCAAAAAGATAGAGAAAATAACAAAAAAAATGAAGATAACATATGAGAATTACTAGATTCCATTAGACTTCCTAACATCCGAATAATTGGTATCCCAGAAGGTGAAGAAACTAATAAGAGCATGGAAAACCTATTCCATGAAATCTTGGAAGAAAATTTCCCAAGCATAGAGAGGCACTCAAACATCCAGACCCAAGAAATACAAAGGACACCAAATAGAATCAACCCAAGAAGATCTTCCCCAAGGCATATCATAGCCAGACTGGTTAAGACCACAGATAAAGATAAGATACTAAAACTGGCAAGAGAGAAACGACAAGTGACTTACAAAGGTCACCCCATCAGGCTAACACCGGACTTCTCAATGGAAACATTGCAAGCAAGGAAAGAATGGGAAGATGTATTGAAAGTGTTAAGAGAGAAACAATTTCAACCAAGATTATTGTATCCTGCAAAATTATCCTTCATATGGGACAAAAAGATTAAAATCTTCTCAGACAAATAAAACCTGAAAGAATTTGCCAGCACCAGGCTAGCTCTCCATGAAACCCTGAAGAAAGTACTGTTCCAGGAAAACTAAAGAAGTAACAGACAGAAACAAAAGAGTAAAAGGCAACTAAGACAATGGCCAATTTAAACGTCGGGACAGATCCATTAAAATCGATAATAATATTGAATGTTAATGGATTAAACTCTCCAATCAAGAAACACAGACTGGCTGAATGGTTTAAAAACAAAAACCCTCTATCTGTTGCCTACAGGAAACCCACTTCATGGATAAAGGTATACATAGACTGAAAGTGAAGGGTTGGAAAAAGATTTTCCATGCAAATGGGAACCAAAAAAGAGCTGGAGTCGCAATACTAATCTCAAAATAGGCTTTAAAACAAAAACTGTTCGAAGAGACAAAGAAGGGCACTATATTGTAGTAAAAAGATCAATCGATCAAGAAGATATAATGCTTATTAATATCTATGCGCCTAACACAGGAGCACCGAAATATGTGAAGGAAAGACTGCTAGATCATGAGAATGGTGGGCACTTTTGATTAGGTTACTTACCATTGTGATGTGAGCCCATCTGTGAGCATATGCTGAAACAGTTTATGGTTTTCTTTGCCAGTAATGGAGGGTTCTGGCCAAAGGTCTTTGTAACAATCTATTTTCTGGTGATAAACTCCCTAAAGGTCATTCATGGGTCAATATAATACAAGATAGAAAGAAAAAGAGTACAGAAAATTTTTTTGTATAGGAAAACTTTTATGTGGTATAATATTTATGGTAAAGTAAGATGACTGGACTATGTAAAGAAAACGGGACAAATACTATCTCTAAAACACGTTAAGACCTGAGTTATGTTTAAATGTATTTGAGAATGTTTCAAGAATTGAAAAGGCTATCTAGTGAGAAGATTTTATATATGACAAGTTGGCTAAAATTTGAAGAAAGTATGTCCTTCTAAAAGTTGATCAAAAGTTATTTTTCCCCTATATTAAAACAAGGCTGTTTTTTAAAAGCATTGAACTGCCCTCAGTAAAATACTGTCATACTGCAAGAGTTTTCTTCACAGCTTTTTGCCTAAGAGAGCATATTTGTGTACTTTATGTTTGCATTTAATGGGTTTTGATTACTTAGCTTTAAAAGTTTAGACTTTTTAAATGTATAAATTTCTATACTTGATGTTAAAATATTGGTTATAGGAAATGTCATGAAACATTTTTGCATGGAAAAAATGTGTCATGTCTTTTCTGATAACCTAATTTTTGTTATCAATTTAGTGTAAATAAATATCATAATCAGTGACCTATGATCTTGTTTTAATCAAATGTTATAAGTTTTCTGACATCCTCAACGTATTTCTGCAAGATCAAATTCTAAATTAAGCATTTTTGACCTAAAATTTGACTTCTGGGTTTTTCAGTTGGGCCCCAGAAAAACCCTAAAAAATGTACCTCTCATTTTGTATATCAATTTACATGAATAGCATTGTCAAATGATTTGATATATCTTCTTCAAGGTCATATTTGCATAAATATGTTATTCATATAAGTGTACTCAATATCTTATAAAAATTTAAAAAGTTTGATAATCTGATATGACACAGTCAGAATTCTGGTTTTTATCTTAAAGTGCTATGTATAATAGAAATATCTAAAGTGTAATAAAAACAGAAAAGAAAGAAAATACCCACTTTGCATATGAAAAGCTGCTCAACATCATTAATTATGGTGAAAATGCAAATTAAAACTGATGAGATGTCATGCCACAACTTTTAGGATGACTATTATCAAAACGTCAAGAGATGGGGCTGGCAGGTGGCATGGTGGATAAGGGCGCTGGACTTCCACATGGCTGACCGCGGTTCAAGTCTTGGACCTGGTGGCTTGCTTTCTCACTTTCCCTCTCTCACTCTCTCTCTCTGTGTCTTTCTGGTCAAAAGTAAAAAATAAAATGAATGAATAAATAAAATTAAATAAATAATTCTTAAAAAAAAAGAGTCAAGAGATAACAGCTGTCCTTCCAGGCCAACACCCAGCAAAAAGCCAGAATCCATGTGCATCTGAGGTGGGCTTTCCTTGTCCCTTTAACAAGAAAATGTCTTTGCCCCAAACCCCTCATTCTGGCCCAACACCCAGTGAAAAGCCAGAAACTACCACTGCAGAAGCACAAGAAATATGGTAAATCAAGAAAATATCTCTCCACCAAGAGGAAAGAAGAGTCTTTCATCATCCACAGATAGTACAATGGAACTCTTGGAAATGTCAGATAAACATTTTAAGATATTCATAGTGACAAAGCTAACAGAGATGCAAGAGAAGAGAGACAATGAACTCCAGAAGATGCAGGAGAAAAGAGACAAGGAGATACAGGAGGTGAGGAGGTTCTTTTATGATCTGAAAGAGGAAATACACACCATAAAAAAGAATCAAAGAGAACTGTTAGAGATGAAGGCTGTAATGCAGGAAATCAAAACCTCCCTTGAAAGTATTAAAAGCAGATTAGATCATGCAGAGAAATGGAATCTCAGATGTAGAAGATAGAACCTCTGGCCTAGAAAAACTCACCAAAAAGACTGAGAAAATAACCCCCCAAAAGTGAGAATAATATACGAGTGACACTAGATACCATTAGACACCCGAACATCCAGATAATCAGTATCCCAGAAGGTGAAGAAACTAATAAGGGCATAGATAATCTATTCCATGAAATCCTGGAAGAAAACTTTCCAAACCTAGAGAGGCATTCAAATATCCAGACGCAAGATATACAAAGGATCCACATAGAATCAACCCAAGATCTGGCCCATCATAGCCATATTGACCAAAACCACAGACAGATATAAGATACTAAAACTGGCAAGAGAAACACATCAAGTTACTTTCAAAGGCTAACATCAGACTTCTTGTTGGAAACAATGCAAGCAAGGAAAAATGGGAAAATATATGAAAATATATTCCATTTTATGTGAAAAACAATTTCAACCAAAAATACTGTATCTGGCAAGATTATTCTTCATGTAGAAAGAAAAGATAAAAACACTCTCAGATAAATAAAACCTGAAAGAATTTACCAACACCAGACCAGCTTTTTGAGAAGTTCTGAAGGGAGGAACTACCAGGGAAACTAAAGACAGACGAATAAGAGAACAAAAAATGACCAAGAGAAAGGCCAACTTAATAGTACGGACAAGTTCTGAAATATCAATAATAATGTTGAATGTTAATGGAAAGGTCAGACCACAGTAACACTGCAAATTCAACAAAAGAGATTACGTGAGACTGAAGTGGTAAAATAGAATTCTGTGAATTTTCTAAAATCTAAGTAGAGATACAGGCAGATGAAGAGATGTGTTGTGGGAAGCTCATGAATGCTTTCATCTGATTTTTATTATTTCCTTGATGAAACAGGAATCACAGAGGTTTTGGAGATTTGAGTAAAGAAGAGAGTGGGAGTATTCTAGGGAAATCTGGACGATTGCAGGACCATTTAAGTGCACATATTTTGTGCTAAAACACTGCATTTCTGGGACCAGCAGTTAGCATAATGGCTATGTCACTGGACTCCCATGTAGTCGACATGGTTCAAGTATCAGACCCGGGGATTTCAACTCATGCCGGGCATGTGTGTGTGCATGCCCAAGATCCTGAGAGGAGAATGGAGGAGAAGGGATTGCAGTGTGGTCATACCCCTGGGGGGTGATTTCTTGCTTTCTGTCTCTCTGTCTCTCTCTGTCTTTCTGGCGAGCACATGTGCCCTGTAGAAAACAAACAAATAAACAAACAAAAAGATTGCATTGTTTTTGGAGGTTCATTTTATGTGAGTAAAATGAAAGGCTGGAAGGTCGAATGCCTCATCTAAGATCCAACAGCTAGGTAGTAGTCGAATTTGAACTCAAATTCAGGTTCCTTAACTCTTACTCCAGTGTTCTTTCTGATCTACCATTTCTGTGTATTTCACTTCTGTGTTCATAATGCTGTTTTCTTTCCAAATGCTGAAACTTCTGTTTTGAGTATTACTTTTGATGTGTAAGAGGCCTTCTCCCAATGCACTGCTCCAAAGCATAGGCAGTCTTGCAAAGAAAAAAAAAATCCTTCTCTAAGGAATAGTTCTGTAAGCAGAAATTCTATAATCACTTGTCTCTCAAATGCATTACAAACACAAAATAGACAATCGACATCAGAATTGGAATACATTCTGAAACAGATGAGTGGGTTGAGATATTTTAGAGGTACTAAGTTTGACAGTTATTGACCAGTAATAAATCATGTATGAAGGACAAGTGGATGTGAGACATAAATTTTCAAATAGTTGAGGGGAGCTGAGCATTCACAGTCTCAGTATTATTCTGTGTTTAGGAAGGACAGGTTCTAAACATTCCAGGTAGTGCATGCAATATAGTACATACTGGGCTTACAATAATTCAGAGGGATAGAAGACATTAAGATATTTTAGGGTAATAAGAGACCTTAGAAATCACGTTATATCTTCTCCTTATTTAACAGATGAGAAATCTGAGACCTGGAAAATTTATAAATATTGACAAAGGTCACAAAAGCTAATTAGGAAAAGAGCTGGCACTAGAAAACTGAGTTCAAACTCCTATTTCAGTGTTCTTTGTAAAAACAAAACAAAACAAAACAAAAACTTCAATATTTAGGGGAAGAATGCAATGTGCACTTACCAATCTGTGTATGTCTGCATGTTCATATAGTTGAAAGGCTACAAATTACCAAGATGTTGTCCTGAAGGTCAGTCAATGACAACATTCTTTGAATCTGTGTTCTGCTCCATGTTAGCTATGCTGTGAGTGGATTACTTAGCCTCTCGGAACATCAGTCTCCACATCCATAATTTGTTGTTGTTCATATCTATTGATAATTGTACACTTTTTGCAAAAATAAAACCGATAGTTTTTTGATGGTCAATAAATATCAGCTCCTTTTTCTTTTCTCTTTTCCTGTTTTGTGTGGAAAGGATGGTGTAGACAAACATTTGCTGATGTAGAGGGAAACAGACCTTGTGTTCTTTTGCCAAGAGTATTTATGTTGGATGGTTTTATTTTTTTAAAGAATTTTTATTTTAATTTTATTTATCATTATCATTATTATTTTAATTTACTATAGGGCACATGTACTCACCAGAGACGGAAACATGCACACACAGAGGGAGAGTGAGAAAGCACCATGCCAGGTCCTGGACTCTAACTACAGTCAGTCATGTGGGAATCCAGTGTCTTAACCACCACATCACCCACCAGCCCTGTGAGAGGGTTTTTATTTTTGCCTCAAAAGACAGGTTCTCCAAAAGTGTTGAAGAATTGAGATTTTCTACTTGTTCATTTCTTCTTTTAGTAGGCATCCAGCCAATGAAAGAAATATCTGAGGGAGCTGATATTCCATAAGTGTAGTAAAGTATGTGAGTGGCTCTTTATACCAAGATGTGAATTCCAATCCTGATTGACTATACAGGGCATGTGAAAAACTTCAAAGATAAGGTTGATATTTCTCAGAGTAGGAGTAAAGAATCCATATGCTTTATAAAACTCTTCAAGATAACACATGATCTATAGAGAATCTGTGCTGAGACTTAGAGATTTGTGGGCCTCATTTGATAATTACCTTTTGTACTCCAAACCAGTGTGTGTGTGTGTGTGTGTGTGTGTGTGTGTGTGTGTGTAAGAACTGGGTCAGAGAGACTGAAATAGTGACTGAGCTGCAGAGAAAGAAAACTGGATAGAGAGAGAGCTTGAGAGCTTTGTATGTTGGAGAAAGTGAGTGTCCCTTGTATATGGTATGTGATGATATAAGGAGTATTTTTGCAATAGCGAAATGCTTCTGGCTCTTTCATAGTATGATAACCAGCTAATTCTTAGAATGTAGATTTTGCAACTGCCAATCTAATTGTTGTGCATTAGGATGGAGGTTTGTATATCACACAATATGTCAAAGATATGACACTACTGGTAGCTCACAGAGATAAGCTCGTGAGGCATTTTCCAGAAGTTACATTTCCTTCCATTTTGGGAAATGTGGTACATGATTTTCAGTGATTCTGGAGAAAGTGTGTGTTTTATGCAGCAAATAAATATACAAATTTGCTTATCAACAGCCAAATACTGTTGGGTAAGGACTGTTGAATTCAATTTATTTCAGAAGTCAAAAGGTTTTCAAAAAGCTTACAGGCAGTCAGCAAATTAGAAATCCTTTGACTTAGTTCTCATTTTTATACCAAAGGATTTCATAAAATGGCATACTTTGTTATTTTTTCCCATTTACATAAAGCAGAAACTTGTTCTTTTCAAGGCAAGCTAAGACTAATTAATATGTTCCCTGAAAATTCCATTCAAAAGAGTGACGTTTTCATCAAAATATGCTAACTTGAATACATTTAGTTTGTCATTAATTCTTCAAATGCAATGCATCTTTTAAGAAATCTATTTTTCTAGGATCACTTGTATGATATTCAGACACATACATTGAATTACTTACTTGATTGCAATTAAAGTGAAGGTTAATAAAAAAATGGGAAGTTTAGATTTAGTAAAGAAGTTTTTTTTTTCCCCTTACTTTTCTTTCCAAGGCAAGTCTGAAAAGTCAAGTCATATGTTTAAGTCTCTAGTCCCTCAGTTCTGCCCATCTCCTCTGATTTTAGCTTATTCTCTTAGCTTATACCTGGTTTCATTTCTATTCCTGTCTTGTCTGGACCCATGTTTAATCATTTTGCACTCTCTGTAATTCTTTTAATTCTCTTGTCTCTTTGTCCTATTGCCTACCTTCTGGATGAGTCTAAAAACTTGAATAAATGTAACTGTTAATCCACAAAATCTTGCCTCAAAGTTGTTAGGTATTTTAGGAGGAACAGCACATAACCCCTGTATCATCTAGTTACTATTATATTAAAAAGTTCCCTCAAGGGACCAGCAGTTAGCGTAATGGCTATGTCACTGGACTCCCACGTAGTCGACTGCGGTTCGAGTCCCGGACCCGGCGGCTTAAACTCACGCCGGGCGCGTGTGCGTGCGTGCCCAGGATCCCGAGAGGAGAATGGAGGAGAAGGGATTGCGGCGTGGCCATCCCCCCTGGGGGGTGATTTCCTGCTTTCTATCTCTCTGTCTCTCTCTGTCTGTCTGGCGAGCGCACGCGCCCTATAGCAAAAACCTCTCCAAAAAAAAGAAAAAAAAAAAAAAAAAGTTCCCTCAAAAGATAATTTAGCAAAAAACCTTTTATTTAGCTCACAATTCTGAGTGTTGGCAACTTGGTCTGGATCACCTGGGAGCTTTTTCTGGGTATGACTGGCCATCCTCCAGAGAGCTTCCGGTCAGTAGGTTGTCTCTGCTTCTGAAGATTAGCTCTCTCTTTGCTGGAATAATAGAGGGATCAGAGTAGAGAGTAACCAGACTTCATATCTCCCATCATCTATCAGTCACCTGAGTTTATTCATATAGTGGTAGTAGGGTCCAGGAGGGAGAGTGGAATATGCAAGGTCTCTTGAAGCTTAAACTCAAAATTCACCCAAAATTATTTGTGCTGCATCTTATTAACCAAAAGAGATCATGAGGCCAGCCAAGATTTAAGAAGTGGAGAGGGGCCACGTGGTAGCATAATGGTAAAATGCAACACTTTGTGAGACAATCCCATGTGGGAAGATTACCAGTTCAACTACAGAAAACTCCCTAAGTACACTGGACACACACTTGTTCATAATCTAGGATTGGATAAAGGGTGGTAATGGATAGCGGTGGCAACACCCAGGTGGGAATGGTCCCTCTCTCATTCATGGAAATAAACTAAAAAGCTCTGAGAATTGGAGAAATAGACACCACTTTTTGAAGAAAGGAGTTTCAATGCCATGATTTAAAAGGAGTAGATACAGATAAGAGTAGAGGATGGAGGCAAATTTTGCAGTTTACCACAGTACTAAAAATGGGAACTACAGAAAATAGTTCTCTAAACTTGACTAGTTTTCTCCCACTGGTTAGCTATCCTTTAGTTTGTTCTTAAGACAGGTCCAAGATTCTTTCTATGGCAGCTCATTCTCAGCTTTACCATTCTCTCTTAGCCTCTCTCACTCTGTTTCTCACTTGGAATAAACAGCAAACTCCCTCCCCCATACTGCAGACAAAATAAAGATACTTGGGGCCAGCAGGTGGTATGGTGGTTAAGGCACTGAACTCCCACATGACTGACTGCTGTTGAGTCCTGGATTTGGTGGCTTGCTTTCTCCCTCTCCCTCTCTCTGTTCCTCTCTGGTCAAATTGAATAATAATAATAACAATAACAACAACAATAGTAAATTAAATTAATGTTTTTTAAATTAAAAGTACTTAGCTGTTAACTCAAGCAACTACTCTGCACTGCATCTAAAAATTTAATTTATGGGGACCAGCAGATGGGTTACGGTTACACTGATGGACTCCCATGTAGTCAACTGCGTTTGAGTCCCGGACCCAGTGGCTTGAAACTCACACTGAATACATGTGTGTGAATGCCCCAAATCCCAAGAGGAGAATAGAGAAGGGACTGCGGCATGGCTATTCCCCATGAGGGGTGATTTTTGCTGTCTGTCTCTCTGTCTCTCTGGTGAGCACATGTGCCCTATAGCAAAAATCTCTCTCTCAAAAAATTAATTCATAACATCTACCCTTTTCTCTGTCTTCAAAAGAAAAGGGATGTATCCTTTCATCTGAAACTGTTAGTTTCTGATTTATATCCCCAAACTATCTGCATTCTTTGTAAATACTTTTCTTATTCCTGTGTATTCTATTGTATCCATTGCTTCTTTCTCATTTATCAATATGCTTAAGTTTCCTTCACTTTAAACTTACCCATGAGACTGCAGTTATTTCAAACTTTAACCTTTCATTCTCAGCATCAGTACAAAAAAATCTTGAAAAAGCAGTCTATCAGAAGGGATGATGTGCGGAAATGGAAAGCACAGAAGTTTTGGAGCCATAAAGAGACTGGGAGAGGTCAAAGTGAGTCTATTTCTAATACTTATAACAGAAAGATAGAAATAGGCTGAAGTTTGTGAATGCAAGCAAGAATTTCTCAGTAAGGAAATTGGTTTGGCCCCAGCATTTCCTTACTAAATCACCTTGGGCAAATTTCTCAACCTTTCTCAGGCTAATATTCATCATTGGAAAGTACTGTTAGTAATGTATCTGACAGAGTTGGTAT
Organism: Tupaia tana; assembly: GCA_026018925.1. NCBI lineage: Eukaryota > Metazoa > Chordata > Mammalia > Scandentia > Tupaiidae > Tupaia > Tupaia tana. The sequence continues at coordinate 60,295,237 of JAKSZU010000009.1, read as the reverse complement.
GAGTATATATTTGGTAAAGGGGATCATATACCAGGGATTTGTTATATGAGACTTGCCATTTATCCACATGCTAATTAAAATATGGCTTCTTCCTCAACCACTATATTTAAACTATTCTTAAGAAGGTTATCACTATCCCATAATTATCAGTGTCAGAGGCTTACTTTTATTCTTTATTCTATTTGACCTCTCTGTAACATTTAACAGTCAATTCTCTTTTTCTTCAAGAAATTCTACCCCCAGTTTCCACATATTATGCCATTTTTAGTTTTCCCCTAATCACTAGGCATTTTTGTGTTTAACCAATATTCTTATATTCTTCACAAATTGTTAAATAATTGCATACAATTCTATTATTTAGACTTCAGGAGAAAAGTATAGAACTCATAATGTGTAACATTTGGTTCAAAGATAATATAAGCTTATTTTTTATTCACAAGATATTATAGTACAAGGTGTGTGTTTGCCAGAATTCATTACTGGGTACTCAAATCATACACACACACTCTCTCTCTCTCTCTCTCTCTCTGGATTACAGCAACTCTTTCTCATGGCCTCAGCTCTCATCAACAAACTGATGACTCTCCAAACACAATTCACACCTTTCACTATGTTCTAGACACATATATCCGATGGTCTACTTTGCATCTCCAACTAAATATTTCAAACATATCTTGATTTTATGTCTAAAATGGAAGAAATGATTCCAAATATGATCTTCCTATATTATAAAACTTGATTTAGTTTCACAAGCTACAAACCTCAGACTAGTCTTGACTTTACTTTCATCCTACCTCTTATCACAATTTCCTACCTTCTACTGAAAATGCTACCCAAATTCAAAAGTACAGTCCATCCCTTTTCATTTGACATGCCATACTCACGAAGATTTATAGAATATATAAAGTTTATACAGCAATTTAAATCAGTGGTGGAAAGAAATATAAATAGTTAAACAGACAGAAAACAATAGTTATACCTATATTTCATACCATAAGTATCAATATGTATTAAAGGTTTATATATGGATTAAGATTTTAAAACTAAGATAAGAAACCATTAAATAATCATTAGAATTCATAGGTGAATGTTTATCTGACCTTGAGATAAAGAAGGAATTACTAAGCATAGAATCAAAGGAAAATAGTGCTAGAATCGTAATTTAAACATTTAAAGCTATTATTTTAAGAATTACTTAAGATTTTTTTTTATCAATAGGACAGATAAATGTTAAGATCTTTAATTATTAAAAGGTATCTCTCCAATTTATAAGTAAAAGATTAATACATCATTAGAAAACATGGGATAAAGATCATGGACAGAATATGACATCTAAGAGAATAACAAACACTGGGAAATTATTCCATAAGTTATGAGAAATTTTGCTAGCTATTTACCAACATCTGTTTCTTTCTTTTTCTTGAGCATAAAACTAGATTACATTCCTAACATCCTCTGAAGTTAGGTATGGCTATGTTTTCTTCCATGGAATGTGAGCAGAAATTATGTTTGTTCCATTAAGTCCAAAAATATGGGAAATGGCAGCAAGTTGTTTTTTAATCTGTGTCAACATCAAGCTTATTTGCATATAGTTTATTTTGTTTAAGGATTGTTTAGCCCTTGAACCCTTCTGCCTCTATAATGTTTTTCCTTCTGTCTGAATGTGATGACAACATCCAGAACAAACTCAGAACCTTTGTAATTAAGATGGCAAAGCCACAAGATGATAGGTACCTAAAACTAAACAAGAGAAGACTACCCACCAACTAGGAACACACACTGTATACTATTTTGTGGATGAAAAATAAGTTTCTATTATCTTTAAACCAATCATTACACATTGTGAATCCTGCACTTTTCTCTTGAAGTCTAAATAATAGAATTATATGAATTATTGAACATTTTTTTGAGGAATATAAGGATATTGGTTAACACAAAAATGCTTTCAAATCTTAAGTTCCTTGGGATCAGCAGGTAGCATAGCAGTTAATGTCTTTAAACTTCCACATGGCCAACTCTGGTTTGAGACCCGGACCTGGTTTCAAAATCACGATTGGCTTGTGTGTGCCCAAGATTCCAGGAAAAGAATGAAGGAAAAGGGATTGCAGCATGACCATCACCCCTGGGGGGTGGTTTCTCATTTTCCCTCTCATTGTCTCTGTCTCTCTCCAGTGAGCAAACATGCCCTAAGGGAAAAAAAAACTCTCAAAAAAATTCTTAAATTCCTAAATCTGTATGCAAAATACTAAAATCAAGGATGACACCAAATTTATAGGGATAAATATTAGAAGAAATTTTATTAATAGATGAATAATGCTTATCTTTGAATGATGGGACTGAATGATAATTCTTTTATTCTTCCATATTTTAGGAATTGTTTACAGTGAGCATGTTAGTAAAATTAATACTATATACACTCATTCATTGAAATTCCCATAAAGGGGAGATAATTAAGTTTTGTATTCATAGTACACTACATTTCCTCACTCAAGGGAATTTAAAAAATAAGATAGAAAGCACAAATATTGATTCAATCTCTAGTATTTGCAAAAATAAACACCAAATGGTGAATATACTGTATTTGTGCAAACATTTCATCATTTGGGCTGTTATTTGGAAATCTCTTAGTTTTTTTAACAGATATACTAAGATAGTTATTAATGTCTTTCTTTGCTAAATTAAATGTTTAATAAGTTTTTGACTCCATAGAGTTCAAGCGAGAAAAATTGTTCCTGCAAACTGAAAGGAAAGGTTAGAAGGAAGATGAGAAACATAGAGTTTTAACTGAATTTTAATGACAGACTACAGCATTAGTTAACTCAAACTATTGACATGCTGTCCTCCTGGTAATTCATGGGGTCTGAGAATGTGTCAAAATATAGTCTTTAAACATACCTTATTAATCTAAGATTACAGTATGCAATGAATTATCAAGATTATTGAAGGTAGGATCTCTTCAACACCAAGATGCATTGCTCTGAAATGTACAGTGGCCTATGAAAATGACCAAAAATTACTGAATCATTATAGCAAAGAGATAAAAATATTTATTTTTAATATACATGCTACCCATTGTAGACAGAGGCAACTCTGCTATTAAGGAAAAAAATACACTACAGAAGACACTCCAAAGAGGTTGGTGCATATCCCTCCTGCTTCATGTGTAGAAGATCATGCCCATATCTGATGTACAGACTCAGAGAGGTTATATGTTGATTCTGCAAGAGAAAGGGTCATATTGTCAAATGATGAAATTAAAGTCCATTGGAAGGAACTCCTCTTAGAACTCTTATTATTTAGTATCAAATGATTTTAATATTTTCATACAATAGTATAACTCAGAACTTTTATAACTTATCTTGTATTCAAAACTTATTTTGATTGTACTATGTGTATCCACTGCGCTAAACACTGAAGATACCAAAAAGATGATAGTTTAAGACTAAAATATTTTTAAAGAATTATTTAATTTTATATTATTTATTATAATTATTTTTTAATTTGACCAGTGAGAAAGTGAGAAAGCAAGCCACCAGGTCTGACACTTGAACCACGGTTGGCCATGTGAGAGCCTTAACCACTATCTTTTTAAAATAAGACTTTTGCCAGGGGGCATATGTCACTAGACAGAGGGCAAGAAAGAGAAAGCACCTCCCCGTGGGGTATAGTCATGTCTCAATCCCTTCTCCTTCATCTCTTCACCCTGTTGGGATTTGGGGCATGCGCACAAACATGCCAGATGTATTTTTTTTTGATAAATTTTTGCTATACATTGTGTACACTTGCCAGAGAAACAGAGAGATAGAAAGTGAGAAATCACTCACCAGGGGGATGACCTTGTTACAATCCCTTCTCCTACATTCTCTTCTCAGGATTTTGGGCATGCGCACACATGCACACAATATTGAGTTTCAAGCCAACAGGTCTGGGACTCAAACTGCATTCTACTCTGTGAGAGTTTAGAGCCTTAACCACTATACCACCTGCAGGCCCCATGATGTGTTTTTTAAGCCAGTAGGGCTGTGACCCAAACTGTGTGGTCATGTGAGATCTGACTCCCTTAACCAAAAGGCAATAGGGCCAGCCTTAAAATACTTTTTCAAAAGTAAAATATTAATCCAATACAAAAAGTACAAAGTGACATTTTAATTGGATGCACTTTTAAAGTCTAAAGTGACATTTTAATTGGATGCATTTTTAAAGTCTAAACTGATAATATACACTTATTAGGAAGTCAATCAATGAAATCATTGATGCTATCATCATATACAGCAAAATTTGAAATCCAATCCTGAGTGATGCTAGTGGTCTTATATCAGTGTCAGCACCCAGTTTACTAGCATATAGATTTTTTTTCTTTCTTTCTTTTGCCATCAGGTGCTTGCTTTTTTCAGAGAGAGAGAGAGGAAATGAGAAATCATTCACTATGGAGTATGGCCACACTGCAATACCTTATTTCCCATTCTCCACCTGGGATTTTGGACACATATGTGCACACGCTTGGCGTGATTTTTAGGTCTCCAGGTCTGGCACTCAAACTATGGTCAGCAATGTGGGATTCCAGTGCCTTTACCACCATACCATCTATTGGCTCTGTATTTTATTTTTCTTAAAAATTATTTACACAGGGCCAACAGATGGTGTAGTGGTTACATGTAGCTGGATTCACACATGACTGATTGTAGCTTGAGTCACAGCTTGAAACTCACACCAAGTCCCTGTGCATCTGTGCCCAAGATCCTGGGAGGAGAGTGGAGGAGAAAAGATTATGGTATGGCCATCCCCCCTAGGAGGTGATTTCTCAGGTTTCCTCTCACTGTCTCTGTCTCTCTCCAAAGATCACACATACCCTAAAGTAAAAACCTTTAAAAAGAAAATTATTTACACAATCCTTGTTCACACAGTATTTTAACAATTTGGTTTGGAATCATCAGTTTGTTCAGGAAACTTAAAGGTCTCAAGATTGAATCTCTAACTTTAAAAAATTATTATTTAATTAACTTTATAATGTTAATAATAATTATTATTATTATTTAATATGACCAGAGAGAGACAGAGATAGAGAGAGAGAAAGTGAGGAAGGAAGCCACCAGGCCACCATGGTTGAACTGTGGTTAGCCATGTGGAAATCCAGTGCCTTAACCACCACACCATCTGTCAGCCCCTAATCTCTAACTATTTAAAAATAGAATAATATGGTAATTAAGTGCATGAACATTTTAGCAGAAAAATTAAGTGATTTAAATCCAACTAGACTCTTTTACTAGCCATCTCTCTGAAACAGGTAACCTAGTTAACCTTCCCAAGTGTCAGGTTTTTCAACTGCAACATAGAAATGAAAATAGTACATGCCTAATGGTGCTGTAAGGATATAATGAGTAATCCATGTAAAAATGCTTAGAACAGTACCTGACCTATAATAAACATATGGTAAATACCATTTTATGTGTAATAATGACTTTCATTTCTTTTTGTTTGTTTACTTCAATTTTTAGGTTTTTTAAACAGTTATTTAACTTTATTTCTCATTATTATTATTATTATCATTATTTAATTTGACCACACATACACACACACACACACACACACACACACAGAGAGAGAGAGAGAGAGAGAGAGAGAGAGAGAGAGAGAGAGAAAGTGAGAAAGTAAACCACCAAGTCTGGGACTTGAACTGTGGGCGGCCATATGGGAGACCAGGGTCTTAATCACCAAGCTTCCTGCCAACTCTTGATTTTTAGGTTTTTACCACAGGACATTTGCATTCGTTGGAGAAATGCAAAGAGAAGGAAAAATGAGAAATCGCTACCTCCCCCGCCTGGGGATAACCATGCCACAATGCCTTTTCCTTGAGCCATAGTCACTGTGTAAGAGTCTAGCACCGTAACCGCCATGCCACCTGCTAGCCCCACTTCCATTTCTTACCTCACATATTTCAACTACAAATCACTTCAAAATAGTTTATCAGTGCACACTTAGTACAACATATTATGACAATATATATAATATTTACTTGGAACTTCATGACACTTATATTTAATGAGAGCATACACCCTATACCCAGCATAGGAACTGAATCTTACCTGGCATTTAACAGAGTGTGGTGCACATTTACAGTGATATTGTACCTGCCTGAATAATTTTATGGTGAGTGGATATGTAAGGACTAAATTCAGAAAAAAAGACTTGTGCAAAGCTCTAATCTTCCTAGTTAATAAGACATTTGTAAGGAGTGTGGCTATATTCCAAGAAATAGTAGCTGTCAGAAATGAATCAACCAAACATATATTAAAGGACTGGTAATCTCTAGTGCATTAAAATTAGTACTTACAAACACCAAATAATTCACTCAAGTATGGTTTTTAGTGTAGTTTCCGTACGGATAGAATATTATTTTATAAAAGAGTAGTAGAATAGAATGTTTACAAGACCACTGATGTATGATGCAGTTTGAAAGTCATTGGTGTAGTCAAAGAAGTTACCTCAATGAATCCGCTATGATGAGTTCACAACAGATATTTGTTGAGTAAATTGCTTTTTCACAACCATTCAGCCTTCATGTTGTACTTGCAGCTTTAGTTGTACTACTAGAAAGAAAGTAGCTTATTGTTACATAAGGGGAAGCTTCATAGAGCCCATGTGAGCTTTAGTTATTAAGGAAGCATATTGACTAGTGTAGTTGAACGTTCAGGAGTTTATTGTTCAGGCAGGTAAGGTCGAATTTAGGGTTAAAATGTTGCAATTAGCATTCAATTTCTTTTCAATCCAGTCCTTGGTTGTGTTGGCATCAGTCTCAGGTTTTATATGATGGCAGGATGGCTGCCAACATTTTCAGGACTTATATTCTAGTTTCAAATTTAATAGACAAAGAGGCTATGTTTGCCTTTAAAATCCTAACAAAAGTTTAATTTACTTTAAAGGAATTGCATGGCCATACCTGAATGAATAATTCTTGCCAGGAGCAAGGGAAGATCTTATTGGATAGGATTATATCACATGTAAACTTGCAAGCCAAGAAAGAAGTCAGATCAATTGCAAGTATAGGGATTAATATCAGGATTGCTATATTGAGTAAAAGGAAGCTACTTTGCTGGAATGAGTGTGAATGAGTGCTGGTGAGCTAATTAATAGAACAGATGTCTGCTAAAGTTAGCAATTCATGGTGATCTTATAGAACAATTTCCAGAGAAGAATTTATAAACTGTGGTATACTTCTTAAAATATTTGAAGTTCTCATAGTCCTATCTCAAATTATTGCTACAAGTACAATTTCATTCTAACTCAGAGCATATATTGCAGTTGTCTTTGTTTCTGATAGTGGAACTCCATTATTTGTTCCCTTTAAGATCGTCTGTGCCTCGAGACCTCATTTAAGCTCTTAATCATTGAGCTATATTACCCTCAACAAATAGACTGAAAAGGGTTTATGCTCTTAGAGATGCCCTGAGGCAAGTTGTAGGAGTATATTGTTCAGTAATATTTGCTGAGTTTCCCAGAATACATCATTTCCCATTTAAATGATGGGACTCACTTGTCGAATTATTAAAGTGTTAAATGCCTGGAGACAGGCCTAACCCATTTCCATCCAACCCTACATTGAGGTGAACAGTCTAATCAATAATGTATTCCAGATTTGTTTCCTTTTTCACTTTTACTACTTCATTTATTGTTTTCTTATTTAATGACAAGTTTCACGTTTGTCTTAAGTGTGATATAATTGTAGTCATCATGCCTATGATTTACAAAAGCCAGAGTGCAAATGGACTTCTAGAAAGTTGTTTCTTTCACTGTGATTTGGCACCAGTAAATTCATTAGAAACGTCTCCTGGAGAGCTATATAGGTTTGAATCTTCTCCTCCTGAATCAGAACTTGCACTCAATGATTCTGGTACTAATCTCTGAAAAGGATATTCTCTAAAGTTATGTTTCCAAAACATATGCATAAGAATCATCCAAGGGCAGGCCCATAGTGTTGTACAAAGGAAGCCAGATTCCAGGGTTAAAGTCCCAGAGGCTTGAAAAATATGTCAGATGTGTACCTTGGATCTTGACTGGTTGGAGGAGTGGAGAAAAAATGACTGCAGGGTGACCGGGTCCCATGGGGGAAGGTCTTTTCTCTCTCTCTCTTTCTCTCACACACACTCTTTTTAAAGGACAAAAAAAGAGGAATAAAGAACTATAAGAGAGTAGATTTCTGTTTAAAAAACTAATCTGAGAAAGACCAGCAGATGGCACAATGGTTACATCACTGGACTCCCATGTGGTCAACTGCAGTTTGAGTCCTGGACCCGGCAGCTTAAACTCATGCCTGGTGCATGTGCATGCCTGTCCAAAAGAACGAGAGGAGAATGGAGGAGTAGGGATTGCAGCATGGCCATCCCTTCAGCGAGGGGGGGGGTTGATTTCTTGCTTTCTGTCTCTCTGCCTCTTTCTGTCTTTCTGGTGAGTGCACGTACCCTATAGCAATAATTGCTCTCAAAAAATCATTTGAGAAATTTAAAAAGATATATATGTATTCCTGGAACCCACCCCCAGATGTGGCTCAGTAAATCTGAGGGAAGGCTCAGGAATCTTCATATTTTTCTAAGTATCTCAGATGATCATGGAAAAGTCATCTAATGATGATAACTTATAAAAATGTTGCTGTAGAGCTCTCTGATGCTTATTCCTTGGTTATATCTTCTCTGAGGAATGTGAACCAGGCACTAGTTTTTCACTTTCCATTGCATTTGTAGGACAAATACATAAGCTAATATTCCTGCTCTCCTGAGAATAAGACAGAGTTTTATGGGTATAATCTTACTAGTTAAATGAGGTGTTGAATAAGGGTGAAGAGGTGAACAGGAAGAATAATGTTGTAAATACAATGTTGTGTTATGGTTTAACCTTGGCTAATTATTCTCTTAGAATTTCTGTTGTTGAGTTGCACAAATTTTGGATAAGAATTTTCCCTAATACATTCAGACTTGAATATATCTGTTTTCTAGGCAGTATGCTAGGTGTTTTAGATTTATCTAATTTCTTATAACTCTATGAAGTAAGAATTATTATTATGCTTATTTTATAGATGAGGAAAGTGAGGCACAGTTAAGTAACTTTCCCAAGGCCATACAGTCTATGGGTATGGACACTAGAAATATTTCTAATGAGCAGCATGCTTTGAGTTCTCAGTGTTAAATAGGAGCTGTCATAGCAATGCCAATGACAGATTCCTGGTTAACAAAAATTACCTCTTATTTGGGCTAACATCAGTATGCAAAGGTTGACCCTAGCTGAGCCTAAAGGAAGAAGATCTTGGTACTCACCAAAATGTGGGGAGTGGGGTGGGAAGGGGGGTTCTTCAGAAACTTTGTGTAAAATCCGTGTTATAAAAAAAAAATATATAGATGGATTTCAAAGTTTTGGCACCAAAATAAGTTCATACTTTACTTCCATTTTTCCACTAACTATTTGAAGTCCCCTCATATACTAGAAAGATTGGTTTAGGACCTATATATTAAAGATGGTTAAAGTTAAATCGTAAAAAGTTTGCTTAGCTTTTAATAATTATGAAGATTAAAATGAAACAAAGTCCACTTTAACTTATACTACTGTGAGTCATATGAAGAGCAATATTTTCACATTGTTTTATTTGTTTGCTTATTTCAAGAATTCAATTGTAATTCTATTTGTCTGGTGGATTTTTTTTTTTTTGGAGAGGTTTTTGCTATAGGGCTTGTGCGCTTGCCAGATAGACAGAGAGAGACAGAGAGACAGAAAGCGAGAAATCACCCCCCAGGGGGGATGGCCATGCCACAATCCCTTCTCCTCCATTCTCCTCTCAGGATCTTGGGCACGCACGCACACGCGCCTGGCGTGAGTTTTAAGCCACCAGGTCTAGGACTCGAACCGCGGTCGACTATGTGGGAGTCCAGCGACATAGCCATTATGCATGCTAACTGCTGGTCCCTGTCTGGTGGATCTTGAAAAACACAGGTGGCTAAAAAAAAAACTAGGGCACATACTGCAAGGAAAACCTAAACTTTTCTGAAAATGTGTTTTTCACTAAGATAGATTTGACAGATTCTAGGAATCATGATGTTTGGGGCAAAAGACACATTTCTACAGATCAGCAAGTGGTGTGGAAGTTAAGGCAGCTGGATCCCACATGACTAACTCTGTGGTTTGAGTCCTGGACCTAGTGACTTGAAAATCATGCCAAGTATGTGTGCGCACATGACCAAAATCTGAGAAGAGAATTGGAAAAGGGATTGTGGTATGGCCAGCTCCCATGGGGGTGATTTTTGTCTTTCCCTCTCTCTCTCTCTGGTAAGCACATGTGCCCTAAAGCTGTGGAAGGCTGTATATTAGATCTTGCACATGAACAACTGTTTGTCCATTTTGTTCCCTTACCCTAACATGGATGTTTGCTTCTGTAAACCTTCTTGCTCTTCCCATGAGAAAATAGCTTGTGCTAGCCATACAGAAAACCATATCTGGGACGACATCCTGTACCTACTACTGTCTTTGCTAACTAGCCCCAAACCCTTTTGTTTAGCAATGGAACTGCTTGCATGGAAACCTCACTCCCCTCAGAAATAGTTAACCTGCTTGATTTAGCTTCTGTTACTGCTCGCATAGAAACCCGGGGTAACAGACCCCCTATAAAAAGGCTACTCAAACTTCGGTTGGGGCTACAGTTCTGATTCTCAGTCCCTGAGCCTCAGGCTATAGTCTCTAGCCAGCTAATAAAAGACTCCCTTTAACTTTAATCTGGCTTTGGTGGTCGTTTATTCGGTAGCACTCTATAACAAAGCAAAACTAAATGAGAACCAAAAAAGACATATTTTAAGACAATTTTATAATGATATTCAGAAAGGGCAAGTTCTAATCTATAAAATGGAAGCTCATAATGGTGTATTCCCCATAATAAAGCTTTGAGTATTCTTAGTGATAATATATGCAGTCAGGAGCCTCACATGGTGCCTTGTAAGTAGGAAATCATTAAGTGTTAGCCAAAAAATCCCAAAGCCTAAAGCAAAACCTAAGCAAATAAACACCAAACAAACAGAAAACTCCAAGCTTCCCTATTTCATCTTTTCTTTTTATTCTTTTTCCTTTAATGGAGCATGTGTACCTTCATACACTGAAGCAAGTGTCAGTGAATTTTAGAGGAATATAGTGAAAGTGAAAAAGTGAAGTCAAATGTTACAATATCTCTTCTCATTCTCTTTTATTCCAAAATTTGCTTTAAGGTAACTTAGGTGTCTAAGTTATAAAGAACATGTAATAAAGAACTATAACTTTGTATGACACAACTGGCGAACATGTGAGGATAGCATTACTACAAATAACTGCACTGAAGAATTCATTAACAACAGAAAACTATTTTTCCTGAGCCTTTGGAAAAGGTGATTTGAGTTTAAAATTCTCTCTATAAATGTCTTTTACCAATCCAACGTCTAGTTTGGCCTCTCCAAAAAGGCTTCCTAATTTCTTTTGTATTTTCATATCACCAGCCTAAAGTGTCAAAATTTAATAATACAATTATTCTAATGAATGTATCTGGCCACTTTTTCTCCATAGGAAAATATTGGCTTAATTATATTCTACAAATTAAAATAAACTTATTTACAGTAACTTATAATAACCACCAGATACTGTGAAAGAACAACTCTTTTCCTTCAGACCTCTACTTTGTATTAAACAGTCCTGAAGATAAGGCTGGCTCAAGAGCTCTTGATTATGACACTTGATTTTTCCAAATGTTTACAGTAAAACGCTCAAAAATATTGTTATGTTAATACTTTCACTTTTGGTTTAGTATGCTCTCATCTTAATGGTTTTCTTTTTTTTTTGTTTTTTTTTTTGTTTGTTTGTTTTGGAGACGTTTTCGCTATAGGGTGCGTGTGCTCTCCAGACAGACAGAGAGAGTCATAGAGACAGAAAGCGAGAAATCACCCCCCAGGGGGGATGGCAATGCCGCAATCCCTTCTCCTCCATTCTCCTCTCGGGATCTTGGGCAGGCATGCACACGCGCCCGGCTTGAGTTTTAAGCCACCAGGTCCGGGACGCAAACCGCGGTCGACTACGTGGGAGTCCAGCGACATAGCCATTACGCTAACTGCTGGTTCCCTCATCTTAATGGTTTTCTAACCTGGCAAATGTTACAGAGCATTCTCCACTAAATTTTACTGCCTGTGTAAGTAATGTTGCAGATGTCCCTGCTTAAAAAAGAAAATTCTAGGGTAAGAATTTAATTATACTGTTGCAGAATATTTACAAAAGCATATTCTCCTAATTATATGCAGAAGACAATAACTATCTTTTAATTTTTATAAAAAGTAGGAAAATATATTTGTTATGCAGATGAAATTTGGTGTAATTTAACTGTTAAGCCCAGGCACTGACAATATGTGTTAGTAGTTTTATAATGTATTGCACTTGGCAGTGGAGTCTTAGTCTGTATTACTTACTGGTAATAGTCAATCAGGATCCAAAGGAATAATTGCTTTCTTCTTTTCCAATAAGCATGGTGATGAACAACTTGTTATAATATAACTGATGATGAATTACAGATATATTTCATCATAAATTTTTATAATTATTAGCTTTCCATAATGAATAATCACTGTACACACACAAACTATTTAAAATATCAAATGTTGCCAATGTCCTTGAAACATTTTTATTAAATCAAAAAATATTTCTGGCTAAAAAAAATCATGTTTAGAAGTCATGGCATCACTTAACCACTCAACTAGGTAATGTTTAAATTAATCAGAGAAGGGAATGGTGAATGAAGAAGCTAGGTAGTCCCTTGATTATGGAACAGATTCTACATCATTTTTTGGGGGTTGCAAATACTAAGAATGGACTGATTTATCAGTGGGAAGTTGACATTGATGATAAACTGATAATGAAGATTCACCTGCTGGGGCTGATGAAATAAATTTAGCATTTTGAAGCATTACTATTCCACGTGACTAAAATAATAGATTAGAATTTCACGACAAATGACAGACAAAGGGATAGTGATGCAGTCTTTGCTTTATTTTGATTATTTTATCAAAAACATCTGAAACTATCTGATGGAAATAAAATATTCACTGTGTGTTTTAATATAGTCATTTGCTTCTCTGGTTTATCCATAGATTGACATTTCTGATTTAGCCAGAATTTAATAACAACATTTCATATTTTCTAATCACAATGAAATATATAGTTTAAATCCCATTATTATATAAGTAACTTTTAAAAAAGTATCAGGTTTTTCAAATTTTGTATTAATTACACCAGATTCAGTTGGAAGTACCTCTTACAGTGTAGATACATGTTGGAGGAGATCTTAAGTGAAGAAAATACACTTTAGGAAGTTAGGAGTTAGGATGAAAAGTTTTACTTTTCCAGTTGAATTCAGAAAGTCATCACAATAAACCAACAACTGTTTATGATGACACTATTGTGTCCGCAGCATGAACTGAGGATCCGTGAAGAATGAGAAGGATGTTAGGAGCCCTGTTTCATAGATGCTTTCTGTTGAGCTGAAGAAAGACAAAACAAATATCAGTCAATACAAGTCAGTGAATATAATCGAGTCTTGTGTTTTATGGTTTGGGATCTCTAACACACAGAAATTTAAAAAAATGTTTTAGATATATTAATTTAAAAGTAAATCTGTTTCCTGCCAACTAATTAAATTAATGATATGATCACATTATATTGGGTTGTCAGAAAAGTCATGACATATTTTTCTATGTTTTTCTAGGCAAAAATACATCATGACTTTTCTGACAACCCAGTGTATGGTTTGCAATGTATTATACCCATGTTCTTCCTCACATAATAGTAATAATAGCTAACAGTGATCAAGCAATACATTTTGGCCAGGTACTGTGGTCAAACAATGTCTCAGTCTCTTCAATAAACTTTGGAGGTAGATCTTATTATTTATATTACTAGATCCTATTATTTACATTATTTTACAGATAAAGAATTCTAGGCACGTTTTAAAAATACGTAACTTTCCAAAGATCAGATAGGTAGGATGCAGTAGAGCCTACATTCAAACCAAAATATTTTAATCCAAAGTCTATGTTTCTAACCAGTAATCTAGAATGTTTCTTCTTCTTTTTTTATTTTTTATTACTATATTTTATGGAAGCTTCTATCAGATTTCTGTCTTTACTCAGTTTACATATATACTCCAAATTGCAAGCAATTTGGTGTATCCTTTCTGCTGTTTGACCTTGGCACATTCAGAGATTTTTTTTTTAAGACAGGGTCTTACTATGTCACAATTCTCCTGCCTCACCCTTCCAGTTGGAACTACAAGCACTCACCACCATGCCCAGACTTTAGTTTGGGCCACGAATTGTATCTAGCCTTCTAGCCTGTGGAACACAGCATATGCATGCCATTGTGGTGGGGCCCAGATTTCTTAATATATTGTATAATGATATGGTGCCCCGCTATCTTGAGACATCTAGTAAACTCAGTTATATCCTTCAATATAATGAATATCCATAGTTGATTATTGTTTCAAGGGTAATAGAATTAAAAATAACATAAACAAGATTAAATCATGCAGTAAAGTTTTATGTTGTACCTCCACGGAGAAAGCAGGAAAGTAGCTACTCAATTAAAAATAATAGCCCCCTCCCTTTTATAATCACTGCATTCTATTTGTAATTAGGCAAAACAGCATGATATGATCATGGCATAACTGAAAGAACAATCAATTATCTGTCATAAACTAGAAAAACAGAAGCTGAGATAAGAATCAGGAGTATTCCATTGTGAAATGAATGTAAGATTCCAATTTACCCTAGTGGAAACTTAAAAATCTGAAGTGCCTCATTGAATTAGTTAAGACACTTGCCTTCCTGTCTTTCTTTTCCTAATTAGTGATAATTGAGTGCTCCACAAATAGAAGAAAAGTCAAATCCTTTGGAAAATTGCACATGAAGAAGTGTATAGAGTTATTACAAAATGCACAAAAGGTACTAATGAATATGCCCCATCGACCAACAAATTTATGCCCACACAAATTTAGAGTGAGCAACAATGCAGATGAAAGCATTAGTCATGAAACTGCCACCCCTGCTACCAAAACTAAAATATTACACTCTACGAATCATGTTTTAGTCATACTATTAGCCAATAGAAATATAACCGGGTCATAATTGTACTTACTTTTTAAAGCATTTATTTTAATCATTTTTAAAATTTAAGGTTGCATCATGTTGTGATTCTCTGCTGGAACTTACCAAGTAGCTGCAGCTACAGATCTGTACCACTGCATCTGCCTCTAAGAGTGGGCTAGGAATTGAAGAAGGGGACTTCCCACATGACCTCAGCCTACAGAGTATCAACTATCAATGTGCCCTGCAAAGGCTGGGCCACTTGTTGTAATTTTATATTTTCTAGTAGCCAATTAACAAAATGTAAATAGAGGGACTAGCAGATGGTGCAGTGGTTAAGGCACTGGAGTCCCACACGACCAACTGTGGTTAAAGTCCAAAATGTGGGTACTTGAAAATCACTTCTCATCTCTCTCTCTCTCTCTCTCTCTCTTGTGCATGCACCCTGTAGCAAAACTAAGCACAATGAAGATATATAAAACAAAAACTGAAAAATTATTATAAGAGAAATTAACAAAATGCAATATAGGTTATCTATTTTAATATAATAGCTTCAGTATATAAAAGATCTTTAGGTAGGACCAGAGGATGGTGTAATGGTCACTTCGCTGGACTCCCATGGAGTCAACTACAGTTCAATTCCTGGACCCGACATGTTTTTCAAACCTCCAGGACTGGGACTCGAACTACTTTGTTATTATTACTGTGAGTTGTTTTTAACGTACTTTTATATTATTTCTATTTTAAACTTCGGAGACATTTCATTTTAAGAACTTCTTTAAAATAGCATGGAATATTTAGAAACATTCTGGAGATGGCTACTGTACTTCAGCTATGAAACATTGCTTTCAGGGACTAAAAGTCAAGATTTTCTGCTGAGAAAAAAAAAAAAAAAATCACTGTGGGCATATGTACGTGCATGCCCAAAATCCCAAGAAGAGAAGGGACTGTGACATGGCCATCTCCACTGCAGGGGTGATTTCCCACTTTCTCTCTCTGTGTCTCTTTTTCTCTCTCTGGCAAGTGCATGAGCTCTAAGACAAAACCTAAAAATAAAATAAATAAACAAAATCTGCAAATGGAAATTAAGGAAATTAATTTTAACAATACACTTTAACTCAATATTCAAAATGTTACTTCACTTGTGGCACTAGTCACATTTAAAATCCTCAATAGTCAGGTGTTCCTGGTGGCAATCATTTGGACAGCACACTTCAGTACCTTTAAAAATCAGCAGATATTGGGACCAGTAGGCAACATGGTGTTTAAGGATCTGGACTCCCACATGGCAGACCACAGTTCAAGTCCCAGATTTGTTGGCTTGCTTTCTCACTTTCCCTCTCTCTTTCTCTCTATCTCTCTCTGGTGAGTACACATAACCTATAGCAAATAAGAAAATAATAAATAAAATTAAATAATTCTTTTAAAAAGTCAATAGTTATTTAAAGAATGTTTCTAATGCTTTTTATTCAGTCAAATGGGTTATTGTATAAATTGTATAATATTGTATAAATTCAGTCAAATTTATACAGTTACAGACTCTGTCTATACTTTCCCTGTTCCTTCCCACAGGATTAACTATAGGGTTCTTTATAAAGTGAGCACTCAATACATTGTTGTCTGTCTGATAAGACCTACTTCTACCTTTAGATATCATACACAAACATTTATGGGAATGTATGTGTATAAGAGCACCACAATTGGAACAAACTGGACATATCAAAAATAAATAAATTAAATAAAAGACATATTTTTATTTGTCTTTTTATTTCAGCTTTAATGTTCTTCTGACTTGCTGGAAGATTTGGGAGTCGTTGTCACTTTAGATTATAACAGAACTTATCAGACATGATTTGAAAAAGATGACTATGGATATTAGATTTTTCTCTTGGGTTACCCTGATTCAGGGGTCATATGAGTAGGAGCTCACATTATGTGCTCTGCCTAGTGATCAAATTGGGTCAATCTGGACAGGCTATTAAAATTCTCTGTGTTTCATTTTCTATATCTGTATAATGGAATTAATAAAAGACCAAACTCGTGGAATTTTGTTTGTACTTGATGACATAATTTATGTGTCTTAGTTCAGTCTGCTCTAACAGAATATCATAGATAAATGTGATTTAAACAACAAACATTTATTCCTCCCACTTCTGGAGGCTGGGAAGTCTAAGATCAAGGTGCTGGCAGATGCTGTGTCTGGTAATGGCACTTTACTTTGCAGATATCCAGGTTCTCATTGTATATCCATATGGTGGAAAGTAGAAAGGAGAGAGGAAGCAAGCTCCGTCCTATTTCTTCTTAAAAGGATACCCATGCCATCATGTGGGTCCCACTCTCGTGACCTAATAAACTCCCAGAAGCCCCATCTCCATACCATCACATAGGAAATAAGGGTTTCAATATATGACTTTGGCAGGGTGTGTGTGTGTGTTTGTGTGTGTGTGTGTGTGTGTGTGTGTGTATGGTGGTTCACAGACATTCATGTAACAATAGGGGAAGGGCTTAACATGATGCTTGTCATAGTAAGAACTGAATAAATAATAGTGCCTTGGCTTTTTACTATTCCAATTCAGAACACCTTTTCCAGATACATGTAGGGAAATGATATGGATAAAATGAGGTTAAATATAAGTAATCTAAAAAGTCATGGTGTATTTTTTTATGTTTTTCTATTCATGATGTATTTTTTCTATGTTTTTCTATACAAAAATGTGTCATGACTTTCCCTATGACATAATAATATGGTAATGATACAAGGGATTTGAATGTGAATGGATTAAATTTTCCAATCAAGAGATTTACTCTCTATATGAGTCATCTAGTAAGACATGTGTCTAACATACAGCTGTACATGGGTTTACAAAAATAGATAAAATTTGTTGGTCACCTACTGTGTGTTAAGCACTGTAATGGGAATGTTATACATTATTTACATTTTACTGAGCAAAATGGACAAGAGAAGGAGGAGAGTTAAAACAAGTATTGGTTAGTGCTAATATGAGACAAAAATTGATACTAGCTTAGAATAGCTAGTAAAACAAAAACTTCAGTTTTTAATTCTTATATGAATCTTTCAAAGCCTCTTTTTTTATTGGAGGGGTTTTTGCTATAGGGCACGTGCACTCACCAGACAGACAGAGAGAGACAGAGAGATAGAAAGCGAGAAATCACCCCCCGGGGGGATGGCTACGCCGCAATCCCTTCTCCTCCATTATCCTCTCGGGATCTTGGGCACGCACACACATGTGCCCGGCGTGAGTTTAAGCCACCGGGTCCGAGACTCGAACCACGGTTGACTACGTGGGAGTCCAGCGACATAGCCATTACACTAACTGCTGGTCCCTCAAAGTCTCTTTTTATGATTGCATGAATATTTAAATAGAAATTAAAATTTCTACTATAATCCCTTCAGGTATCTGTGGTTAAAAGGGGGAAAGCAGACCCAGGCTTGGTGACAGAGGTGGTAAGGCACTGAAGTGCAGTGTGATAATGGAGCCACATATGAGGCCCAAGTTCAGATCCTGGGTCTACCTGAACATGTCAAGAGTGCCTCAATGCATTTATGATCCTGGTTGGCTGGGAGGCTAAGGAAAAACTGAAGCACAATAAGACCCTGTCTCTCTCTCTCTTCCTCTCAATAAAAAGGGGAAATATAGCTAAGTTAAATTAAAATACTTACTGGAGAAATCATAGACAAATAAATGAAAACAATTAAATTAAAAAGTCAAGATCTTTTTTTTTTTAATTCAGTTCACCTTGGTTTATCAAACAAGGAGAAAATAATAACTATCCACTTATTTTTCTAATGGCTGTCATATGGAAACTGTGTCAAAAGCAGATCTATTCAGGAAATGGTATTAGTCCCTTGTTCTGCTTTTTCTTTCTTTCTTTCTTTTTTTTTCTTCCCTCCTCCGTAGGTCCTAACAGGAGGATAACTGGTAATTGGCCAATTGCCATTGAAGTAGGTTGGCAGGCAGTGCCATTTGGGAGTTACAGATTTATTTCATGAAATGGAGACTATCTCATAAATTTTTGGCCCTTAGCCTTAAACCTTTTCTCTGAGCTAACGCCAATGATTATAGAAATGATTTGGTTCAGTGAAGACTTCTTCCAGAGAGGGCAAAAGTTGATCACTCAAATGGCCTTGACAAACCTGCTAATATCTCTAGAAGGTCGCTCTGACAGAATGGATGACACCAATGTCATGCTGTCTAGCCAAGGTAAGAACAACTTGCTGTTAACATAATTGTTCTAAGATAGAAATATCAAATTACATAAAGTCACAGTCTCCTGAAGCAGTTATTGCTGAAGTGCATTTATTTCAGTTTGAAACTGCCTTAGATATTCATTGACTTTGACAGTATGATAAAAACTAGCTTAGATCATATGCTCAACACCAATTATATTAGATAATGAAGTGTGCATGTTTTCTTCCAACTTGTTCCTAATCAGTGGATTCAGTGTATATACACAGCAGATGCTACAAAAATATCTATCAATATACCGTCACATATTCGGTTATTAAAAAAAAAATCTAGCCACCAAGTGCCCTCCATATTAATATAAATCATCTTAAACTGTCATGATCAATATGTCTCTTTACTAATATGAGTGAATTAGCAGATTAGTGATGATGCTTGCCAAATAAACTTCTGCCAATAATACCATAGCTATGACTTTGTTTCTCTGCTAATAGTAAATATGTTTGGGGTTCATTTTAAGATATTTTCAGTTTCTTTTTTAAGAAATGATTTTTATTCCTTAAGACTCAAAATGATTTACAGAAAAGCACATGAAAACTCGTCTTAATAATTCTTTCTTATGGTATTTAGAGTCAAGAAGTGATCCTTAAAAGTTTGAATCACGCTTTCAGACAGATAGTTAAATGGTAAGAACTGCCACTTCATCCATTTTGCAATGACTCTTTGAGTAATGGGGTCATTAGTACCTAAGCACCTTTCTCTCTCCTGGATCTAGACAATTTGTTTTTGGTCTGGTAATTTTTGTACTAAGACCACTCAATAACTTACCAATAATGACCATCCTGAGGCATCTGCTGTTGGATCATCTGATGTCTAAGAGGAAGGAAATTGCGTATAAGCTTGAAACCTAGTAGAAGTTATAGCCTTTTTACGCCATAGACATTTCTTTGCCTTCTGATATTCTTAACATGATTACAGAAGTCAGTCAGTAACAGATGACTTTTTTCCCCAGTAAAAACACCTTTGTAATATTTTCAGGTCCACAGAGACCAATATAACAGAAAGAGATGTTACAGAGATTATTTCCAGAAATATAAGACAGCCCAGAGAAATTCTCAGGTGGTATCAACCTTCCTAATGTGACAATCTCAGACAAGCTGATATGTGAGAGAGAGAGAAAAAAAATTATAAGAGCAGTAGCAAATTTTAGAGTGAAACAGAAGACCAAGTTCAAAAGTTAAGGTTGTTTTCTAATTACAACATGACATAGAAACTAGCTCTATACTGTCTATTCATCCATTTGGACTTTATGTATATGTTACAGTGTGTATCTCCTTGTAAGAAAAAAAATTGATTTGATTTTTAACCAGAGTTCATCAAATCAAGGGTGATATACTGGTATTTGGCTATAATATCAAAAAAGGTAATTACGTCCAAGCGTGTTTAATGCAGATCATCTTTCTCTTTGTACTCATTGGTAAGTGTTAAACCTTCGAATATTTCAATTTGCTATAGATATTGTAATAGGTAGAATTATATCCCCTTCAAAGATGTCCATGTCCTAATTCCCTGAACCTACGAATATGTGACCTTACATGGCAAAGGGGAATTAGGATGCAGATAGAATTCAGGTTACTAATCATCTGACCTTAAAATAGGGAGATTGCCTTGGATCACTGGGTGGACTCAATGTAATCACAGTGGAAGAGGAAGATAAAAGTGGCCCGAAAAATGCTATGTGAAACAGACCTGACCTATCATTACCAGCTATGAAGATGTAAAAGTGGTCCAGAGTCAAGGAACATGGGCGGTCTTTAGAAGCTGGAAAAAGCAAGGATGTTTTCCACTAGAGTCTCCAAAAGGAGTATAGCCCTGCCAACATGTTGATACTGTGAGACCCTGTCAGACTTCTGAGCAATAGAACTGTAAGAAATAGTTGTGTGTTATTTTAAGGCACTACATTTATGGTAAATTAATTCAGGATGATATGAAAACAACCAAAATCAGCTGTTAGTTCCTTTTCTGTTTAGTTTGTCATTAGTATAACATGCCTTCCAATGTCTGCCATAGAGTTGCATATTTTTATCTATCATTAGTTTTAGTAGTGATGACTTTGTGTACCCTTATAATCTGTAGAATACTTTTGAGCTAAATTACTGAAACTTAACTGAGCTCAAATAAGCTTTGCTTTCAGACTTGTACTTTGCTTTCAAAACTCTTTAAACTTTTTTAAAAAAAGAATTAAGTAATTTTATTTATTCATTCATTTATTTTAATTTGACCTGAGACAGACACAGAGAGAGTGGGGAGGGGTAAGAAAGCAAGCCACTAGGTCCATGACTCAAATCATGGTTGGCCATATGGGAGTGTCCAGCACCTTAACTACCTTGCCAACTGCTGGCTCCAAAACTGTTTAAATTTTAAATCGAGGTTTTGCAACCTGGGTATTACTGGCATATCTTTGTTGTAGGGGACAGTCCTGTGCATTTTATGACTTTTATTATCATTCCTGGCCTCCACTCACTAAATCAGTAGCATATCCTCTCCTTCTCTTTGCAGCTTACTCACCCCAGCTATAATAACAAAAATTATTTCTGGACATTGACAAATCTCTCTGGGGTGCAAAACACGCCCCCCCCCACTAAGCATCACTGCTTAAAGCAAAATGACTAACTTAAGAATAAAATGAGAAGTGCTTCTATGAATTATATGGTTGTTAAACATTCAGAACTATTTCAAAACAGTTATTAAATTGTCAGTAATTTATATTCCAATTGTTCTAAAATTATGATTTTTAAAAATTTGGACATTTTTCAATATTGCTTTTATTTTCACTGCTCTTTCTGAATAGAAACAATCAATTCTGGGTGTGAAGTGTGACTTTTTTCCCCATGAACATATATACGGTTTTGTGTGATACTTAGATCGGGATGGCACTAAAGCATACCAACCAGAGATTAGTGATAAAGACTGCTAAAATCCATTTCCCAGCTTACCTCCAACTGTCTGAAGAATACAAAGAAGTTATTAGCTTTACCTTCACTTTTCCCACTCTAAGACTATGTAATATGCTTCCTCCTTTCTTAAGCTATCATTTTTTTTACTGATATGTTTTCCTGATAGTGTATTGAGTTCCTGAGAAATCAATAATGCCTAATTATTACTTGGAGTCAAGAGTACACTCTGAATAATTATAAGGTAACAGGACCTAAGGCTTGAGGGGAAATTACAAATAGAATGCTTATAAAATCATCCTTAATTATTTTTTTAAATTTATCACTCTAATATTTTATGTGACACTTTGAACAGCACTAGTAAAATTCACTATGGTTTGGATAATGGTTTGTTTCTCAAAGGTTTACATTTTGGAATTTTGTCCCAAGTGAAATGGCATTGAGAGGTGATGAAACCATTAAGAGGTGAGGCCTAGTAGGTGGTGGTTGGATCATTCTCATAAATGGGTTAATAATGTGTCTCCCAAGAATGAGTGAGTCTAACTCTTATGAGAAAAGGGTTAGTTTCTGTAAGAGTGAAGTGAGTTGTTATAAATGGAAATGACTGCCCCCAAGTCTCTCTCTCTTGACACAGGTCTGCCATCTTCTCTATTTCTGTTTGCCATAACATAATAGAAACTAATGCTGGCCCCACAACTATGGACACTATAGCCACCAGAATCATAAGCCAAATAAATCTCTGTTATTTATAAATCACTCAATATTAGGTATTTCTATTAGCAACAAAATAGCAGACTAAAACATCATTCATTAATATAATACTGTATTTGGAATTTGCCTATGGGTTTTAACTTGCACTACAGTGTAACCTTGAGCTCATCTTTTCTTCTCCTTAGTCATGATAAAGAAAAGTACATTCATGGCCATTTGTTTTTAGATATGGCCATTGATTTATAACACTTTTTAAAAGAGTATCTCACCTCAAGGTGAGTATTAGTTACCTATAAGATGATATATAACAGATTACCTCTTTAGCACTTGAAATAGTGAAAGTATTTTTTGTTGCACAGAGTTTCTACAGGGCTGGAATTCAGGAGTGGTTTGGCTGGGTGGCACTGGCTCAGGATCTCTTGTGAGGTTGCAGTCAAAATGTTGACAAGGGGGAGATTTGGGACTGGTCTCAGCAGGCCTCTTCTTGCGAGCCCCCAGCCTCTTGGATTATCTTTGGAGCTTTCTGCACTTCCTCAGCCCAGTGTTCCCTGCTGCCTTGGCTCAATGCACCCACCAGGATATTTGGGCCTTGGTCAGCAGGTCTTTTGATTAGTGAATCCAACCTTCCAGGATTATCCTTGGAACTTATGGCACTCCAATCTGCATGCTCCGCAACTTGATTCTCTTCACTAAGTTATATCTCCAAACTTTCCACCTCATCAAGAGCTGAAAGTTTGGTAGAGGAACCAACAACTTGAAGTTACCTATATAAGCTTTATCTGCTCTGATCCAGGAGACACAGCCTTCTAATAAGAACACAACTGGGAATTAAGGGTGAAATTCCCTCTTTCAATACTACAGAATCTACTCCAATAAATAGAAAAAAGTGAATACTGCATCAGATGACCAAAAACCAGTGCAGACCTCAAAGAAACATGAGAAAACAAAGGACTAATTCTTCCCAAGGTGAGCATAATAGCCCCTCACCAACAATGGACAGCACAAAGGAATTCACAGAACTGTCAGAAAAAGAATTCTGAACTTTCATAGTGCCAAAACTCAATGAGATGCAAGAGAAAACAATCAATTCCACGATATGAGAAAATTATTCCAGAACATGAAGGAAGGATTTCATAAAGAGATAGAAGCCCTAAAAAAGAATGAAACAGAACTTATATAAATAAAGACTAAAATACAAGAAATTGAAAACTTCCTAGAAAGCATTAACAACAGATTTGACCATGCAGAGGAAAGAATTTCTAACCTTGAAGACAAAGTCTCCAATAGAGAACAAACACCAAAAAGAAGGAAAACATAACAGAAACAACAATAAAATGAACAAAATATGGGAAATTCTTGGCACCATGGGATGCCCAAATGTCCGTATTATGGGTATTCCAGAAGGTGAAGAAGCTGGTAAAGGAATGGAAAACCTTTTTCATGAAATAATATCTGAAAACTTCCAAATCTAGAGAAATACAAAGAAATTCAGACCCAAGAAATAAAAACTCCAAATAAAATCAACATAAAAAAATCTTCCCCATAGCATATCATAGCCAGATTGGTAAAAATCAAAGAAAAGACAATATTTTCAAAATGGCAAGAGAGAAATGTCAAATTATTTATGAAGATTATCCCATTAAGCTAATATCAGACCTCTCAACTGAAACAATCCAGGCAAGGAAAGTATGGGAAAATATTTTCAAAAAAATAAAAGAAAAACAGTTTCAACCAAGAATGCTATATCCAGGAAGATTATTCTTCAAATGGGAAAAACAAGTATTCTCAGATAAACAGAAACTGAAAGAATTAACCAATACTAGACCAACTATACAAGAAGTACTGAAGGGAAAATTGTGTCAGGAAAACTGAATAGAGACAAACAAATAAGAGAACAAAAAGCAAGCAAAATAATGGCTAACAAAATGACATGGATAAGTCCATAAATATCAGTGATGACATTGAA
The DNA here is from genome assembly GCA_026018925.1 of Tupaia tana. NCBI lineage: Eukaryota > Metazoa > Chordata > Mammalia > Scandentia > Tupaiidae > Tupaia > Tupaia tana. Next base: position 60,270,279 of record JAKSZU010000009.1, on the reverse strand, counting down.
TATTAATGGATTAAATTCTCCTATTAAAAGACACAGAATGGCTGAATAGGTTTAAAAAAAAGAGAGAAGCTATCTATATGCTGCTTACAAGAAACACACTTCATTGATAAACACATACGTAAACTAAGAGTGAAGGGTTTGAAAAAGATATTCCATGCAAATGGAAACCAATAAAAGGCTTAAGTTGCGATACTGGTATTAGACAAAATAGACTTTAAGACAAAAGATGTAAAAGAGAGAAAGAAGGACATTATATAGTACTAAAAGGACTTGTTCACCAAAAAGATGATAACATGTTTAAATATCTACACACCCAATACTGAAGCAACCAAATTCATGAATAAAAGACTTAGATCTCAAGAAAGAGATAGACTACAACACAATATTCATTTGGTATCTCATTGCGATGTCTCCTCTGGTCAGATCATATAAACAAAAAATAAACAAAGATATATAATATCTAAATGATACCATAAATGAAATGGACTTGAAAAATATCTATAGAATATTTCACCAAACAACCACAAGATAAACATTTTTTTCATTTCCACATGGAACATTTTCAAAGATTGACCACATGATAAGGCACAAAACAAGCCTTTACAAATTTCAATATATAGAAATTATATCCAACATCTTTTCTGACCACAGGAAATCAAACTTGAAATCAACTACAGAAAGAACCCTTGAAAATACACAAACACTTGGAAGTAAACAAATCATTCCCAAATGACTTTACAACTACTGAATAAATTAAGTCTGAAATAAAAAGATTCATAGAAACCAATGACAATGAATTAACAAGTGTTTATAATTTATAGGACACAATAAAAGCAGTCATAAGAGGGAACCTCCTCGGGAACCAGCAGTTAGCGTAATGGCTATGTCGCTGGACTCCCACGTAGTTGACTGTGGTTCGTGTCCCGGACCCGGTGGCTTAAAACTCACGCCGGGCGCGTGTGCGTGCGTGCCCAAGATCCCGAGAGGAGAAAGGAGGAGAAGGGATTGTGGCATGACCATCCCCCCTGGGGGTGATTTCTCGCTTTCTGTCTCTATGTCTCTCTCTGTCTGTCTGGCGAGCGCACGTGCCCTATAGCAAAAACCTCTCAAAAAAAAAAAAAAAAAAAAAAAAAAAAAAAAAGGGAACCTCCTCATAGCAATTAGTGCCCACAAGCAAAAAACCAGAAAGGTGGCATATAAACAACCTAGTGATACAGCTTAAGGAACTGTGAAGATATCAACAACAAAATACATAAGGGAAAAAGAAGCAATAAAGATTTGAGGAGATGGGGCCAGCAGGTGGCATGGTGGCTAAGGGCACTGGACTCCCACATAACCGACCACAATTCAAGTCCTGGACCTGGTGACTTGCTTTCTCACTTTCCCTCTCTCTCTCTTGCTCTGGTTCTCTCTGGTCAAATTGAAATAAATAAATAAATAAAGTTAAATAAAATAATTCTTTTTATAAAAAAATTTGTGGAGAAATAAATGAAATAGAGAATAAAACATCTACACAGAAAATAAAAAAAAAACCAAAAGCCAATTCTTTAAGAAGATAAAAAAATGACAAATCATTAGCTAGATTGATCAAGAAGAGCAGAGAAAGGAACCAGATAAATCAAATCAGTAAGGAAACAGGAAATATTACAATGGACATAACAGAAATACAAAGCATCATCAAAGGATACTATGAGCAACTAAGCACCAACAAACAAGAAAACCTAGAGGAGGTAGACAAATTTCTGGACATGTATAACTTACCAAGATTGAACCAGGAAGAAACAGAAACCCTGAATAGACTGATAACAAGCAATGAGACTGAATCAGTAACAAACAGTCCCCCATCAAAGAAGAGCCAAGGTCCCGATGACTTTACTTCTGAATTACACACACAAAAAATTTTTTTAAAAGAAGAACCCCAATTCTCCTCAAAGTGTTTCTAAAGATCCAAAAGGAAGGAACTTACCCAAATTTATCCTATAAAGCCTCCATCTTTCTTATTCCAAAAACAGACAAGGACATAACAAAACAAGAACATTTCCAGCGAATACCACTGATAAATACAGATACAAAAATTTTCAACAAGTTACTAGCCAATTGTATCCAATAACACATTAAAAAGATTATACATCATGACCAGGTAAGCTTTATTCCAGGAATGCAATGATGGTTCAGGATACACTAAACAATAAATATAATATGTCACATTAACAGAAGGAAAGATAAAAATCATGATCAATGCAGAAAAACTATTTAGTAAAATACAGCAACCCTTCATAATTAAGACTCCCAACAAAATTCGCATAGGAGTGACATTCCTCAACACAATAAAAGCCATCTATGACAAATTCATAGCTAACATCATACTGAATGAGGAAAAGCTTGAAGTTTTTTCACTAAAAACTGGAACAAGACAAGACTGCCCACTTTATCACTCCTCTTCATTATAGTACTGGAAGTTCTAGTCGATGTAATCAGAAAAGAAAGTAAGATAAAAGGCATTCAAATATGAAAAGAAGAAGTGAAATTATCTCTATTTTCAGATTATCTGATTCTATACCTAGAAAATACAAAATAATTCACAAAAAATTCCTGGAAGTGATAAGCAAATACAGTAAAGTGGCAGGATACTAAAATCAGCATACAAAAATCTATCGCATTTTTATGCAACAATAATGATCAAACTGAGATAGAATTGAAGAAAGCAATTTCATTTGCAGTAGCCACAGAAACAATAAGATATATAGGAATAAACCTAACCAAAGAAATCAAAGACCTCTATAAGGAAAACTATGAAACACTTGAGAAAGAAATTTGTATAATTTTTGATACGAAAAAGTGGAAAAACATCCTATGTTCCTAGATTGGAAGAATTAATATTATATAATCAAGATGTCAATCCTACCCAAAGTAATCAACAAATTCAATGCAATTCCTATCAAACTACTGGAGATATTCCTCATAGAAATAGAAAAAAAACAATAATAAATTTTGTCTGTAAGTATAAAAAGCCCCATCACGAAAGTAATACTGTGCAAGGGGAATAAAGTAGGAGGCATCTCACTTTCTGATCTCAAAACATATGACAAAGCTGTGATAAATAAAACTGCATTGTACTGGCACAAAAAAAAAAAAGGCAGGTAGACCAATGGAACAGAATTGAGAACCCAGAAATAAACTCCATAACATCCAGTCAACTGACCCTTGACAAAGGGCACAAGATAATCCTGTGAGAAAAAGAAAATCTCATCAGCAAATGGAGCTGGGAAAACTGGATATACAGCTGCAGAAGAATGAAACTGGAACCTTATCTCGCAACACTAACAAAAATCAACACAAAATGGATTAAGAATCTAAACATAAAACCTCAAACTATAAAATTACTGGTGAAAAACACAGGGAAAACTTTGAAACCTTGGAGTAGGCAAAGACTTCTTAAAGACCCCCCCCAAAGCACAGACCATAGTCTCCAAAATAGCAAGTGGGACTACATTAGGCTATAAAGTTTCTGTACAGCAAAACAAAAAATGAGTGTGGAGACAACTCTCAGAGTAGGAGAATATATTTGCAAACTGTACCTTAGATAAGGGACTGATAAACGTAATTCACAGGGAACTCAAGCAGTTTACCACCCCCTCAAAAACATAAACAAACAAACAAACAAACAAAAAAACTAGTCAACCCAATTAAAAGATGGGAAAATGAGCTGAACAGACAATTCTCCAAGGAAGACATACAAATGGCCAAAAAGCATATGAAAACATTCTCAACATCTCTTATCATAAGGGAAATGCAAACCAAAACCACAATTAGATGCCACTTAACCCCAGTCAGATGGGCGAAAACTTAAAAAAATAAAGAAAGATAAGTTCTGGCAGGGCCGCAGTGTCAAGGGAACACTCCTAAACTGTTGCTGGGAACGTAAATGAGTACAACCACCGTGGAGAACAATATAGAGAGTTTTCAGAAATCTACAAATAGAACTACCATACAACCCAGTAATTCCACTGTTAGAAATTTACTCAAAGGATAGAAAAACCCTCAGCTGAAAAAAAACCACTTGCACATCCATGTTTATTGCAGCATTATTTACAATTGCTAGGACATGGAATCAACCCAAATGTCCAAAAATAAATGAATGAAATGAAATAATGTGACACATGTACTCTAGGGAGTACTATTCAGCCATAAAAAAACAATGAGACCATGACATGTGATGCAAAGTGGACAAATATGGGAAGGCAACACTAAGCAAAGCAAGCCAGACTATGAAAAACAAGACTTTGTATGTCCCCACTCAATCCATACCGAATGTCTGTGCTGTAAAGCAGAAACTGAAAGACTGAGAGGTATAACATGGAGGGCAACTGTAGATACTAGAGATAGTACAGATAGGTGTAATAGGGCATGAGTAATAGGAAGAAAGAGTAAGGGGAACAGGGAAAAAAACAAACAATACACTTAGCTGACACAAAAATGAAAAGTTATTTGGTGATGATAATATATATGGTAATGTATTTGTCTTGACTGGTATGTACTCTTCATACTGAGAAAAATGTATACACTGTAGGGATGTATAGTGATTAAATGTAAATAAGCAACATATAAAAATAAATAAATAAAAAAAGATGTTGCCTGGGGTCACATTCATCAGAAGGCTTGACTAGAACTAGAGAATCCTCTTTTATGAAGACTTGCTAACATGACTGGCAAATATATGTATGGTAGCTGTTGCCCAGAAGCTCTAGTACTTTCCCTCATAGGTCTCTTTTAAGGCTGTGAGGGTACCCTAATGGCATGGCAAGTGGCTTCTTAAGAATGAGTGATCCTAAAGAAAGCAAGAAAGAAGCTACACTGCCTTGTTTGACCCAGCCTCAGATGCCACATTGCATTATTTCTGCAATATATAGTTGGTTACACTGCGTGTTATTCCTGGTCTTCTGAGAAAAAGACACCAAGATGGAATGAAACTCGCATGAAATTTATCAGGGGAAACAACTTCTATTGAAAACGGAGGAGGTAGCTAGTAGAGGCTGAAAGCACTGACAGCCCATGGGAGCATTGACAGACTGTACATATCTAACTCTGAGTGAAGGAAAGAGTGAAGGTAGGGGAGGAGGTCATGTGGAAGTGTCCTAGATTGGAATATAATTTTAAGGAAAGTTTGGCAGCACTATTGGGAAATCACGAATCACGAAGCCAAAGCAACCTGTTAGAAGAGAGCCATGTCTCTCTAGTATAGGCCTATTTAGTGTCTCAGTCATATTCAGTCACTGCATGGAAACAGCCTATGGGAAGTATGGCTTTGGCATAACTACGGTGATAGATTTCAGAGCACAGTAGATGGGGCTCGCAATCAGTGATGTAGCCTATAGCAGGAGGTCTACATGGTATATTTTCATTGTCACCACAGTCAATCCCTTACTCCATACAACTTTGCTTTTCCATACAATTTCAGAAAGATCCTCTATGGTTCTTGTGGGCCTCTTTCTGAGGCGAAACTTAAAATGAAGATATCAGTGGGATAAACTACTCTTGCTCATTCTGCATTTGCTCTTGATGCCACAACTGGACCTCACCTCCTCTCACCTCTGCTACCCACTCTAAATTCTCCTTATCCTCAGATATCACTTCAGCAGGGCTTGCTGGTGGGTTCTAAACCTTCATTCTCAAGGGATCTGAACCCTTGGTAATCATGTTCTTGGCCTGCAGTTTCTGCACCTGTCTGTTCACAGTTATAATGAGTTGAGGATGTAAAAGGAAGCACCACATCAGTCACCCAGGTCCCTCATGTAATGTATCCTTCTTCGTCCCTGTTTTGTAAAAGAATCTCTGCTGTTTAGACTCAATTATACCTGCCCATATAGTGACTACCATTCTTGTCTTCTGGTCCCTGAGCACAAGTAAATATGTCCTGGTGGCAGCAATTTGTACCTCAATTGCACATTTCCTGTCTTTCCTGGCAAGATGTCCCCTTTGGGGACCAAGGTCTCCAACTCTGCAGAGCCCAGAGTTGAATCAGTTGGGACAAGAATCAGAAAGTTGCTTAGTGTGTCATTGGGAGTGATAGTGAGTGAGACAACTTCTGATTTCTGTACTTTGTTTCTAAAACTCATATATTCTTCCTGTTGGGGACACAACACCCTATAACAGTATCTGATTTAGTGAAGATACTGCATCTTGAAAGATGACACCTCATTCTTTCTGAGTGTTGCCTCTGATTTCATGCTTTGTTTGCATCTTTAGAAAATCAGTTCAGAATTCTATGAGGCTAGCTAGTTCTGGATGGTGTGATATGCTGATCACATTACAGTACCTCTTTCATTGTGCAATGAGTCCTCTGGTCAGATGTGATGGTACATGGGATGTCTTACCTGTGGAGCAGGTATTTAGTAAGCCCCTTAGTAATGGTTCAGGCTGAGGCTCTGTAAGCTAGAAAGGGGATACCTATACTCAGAATAGCTATTTATTCCTTTTAAGAACTGCTGATCTTCCCAAGAAAAGAGTTTTAATGTATTCAACTTTGTTTCCTTGAGGAATAATGTCATATATGGAGCTCAGTGTTGGTTACTTGTGCTGACTTGTTGAACATTCAGAGGCAGTGGTAATTGACTTAGCTTAGGGAGTGGGAGTCTATGCTATTGTGTCCACATGACATCTCTGCCATTGTGGCATGTATGTTGTATGCCCATTTGCCACTTCTGGGCCTCTTTGGATAAAACATTCTCAAAATCTAATCTCAAGAGTACTCACTGACTCTTACCAGTAAGTGGCAGCTAATTTTTGCAACTTTTTATGGTCTATTATCTTTCTTTGAAAGCTCAGCAAGTTCTCAGCTGAATTATGCTGGGATTCAATTCCAGTTATCAGTTTGGTAGCCAGGAGAGGAGATGTGGCCAATTTCTGAAAGGGATTACCTCTTGCTTTGTGGGTAATAATTATCATCAGCATCTTCTAGCACAGAAGAAATGCTATACCTTACCAGAAAAGGGTAGGCCATGTCTGAAGGCCCATAGGATCTGTTGAGGGACAAGGTGATTATAGAGTCAACATCCTCAAAAGCATTTATCCAGTTATCCCCACCCCATGTTTCATAGAACTCAGATTTTCCTCACCAGGGACTTGACTTTTACATGGCTGACCTGCCTTGGATGATCGTTCAAACACCTCCAGGATTCTGTGACCATGATAATTAGATGTTAAGTTTGCCACTTAGCTGTGTCTTCTCCTCTACTGCAAGAGAATAGACCTTCTTTGAAAGCAATTAGAGAGGCCCCATTAACCACTTGTTCCTGGACAGTCTCAGGATGGAAACCCAGGGCCTTCCCTTTGTGCTTCCAGTTGTGTTACCACTGCACCACTGCCTGACCCACAATTGACACTTGAGTTTCTCTGAGCATCAGTTTTTTCATCTATGGAATTGGAATGTAAATACTTGCAGTATTATTGTGAGGATAAGAGGAGATAATAAATGCTTATAAAACATTTGGCCCATAGGACATGTATTTTAGTGCTTGTTTGAAGACTACTTAGGTTCAAATCCTATATATTCTACTTAGCTGTATGACCCTGGTGATGTTTCCTAACCTCTTAGCCTCAGTTTTCTCATCTGTAAAATGGAGAGAGAAATAATACTTAAATGTACAATTTGTTTTCATGACTGACTGAGATAACATATTAAAACCTTTAGCATAATTTCTGACACATAGTACATGCTTAGTGAATGTCTACAGTTATTTGGTGATTTTAGAAAAAAAATAGCTATTAGTTTCCTTAACACCATTATAAGGTCCCTTTAGGCTATTCCTTATAGTCAATAAATTGTCTAGAATGGTCAAACAAGAATAAACTTGTAAAGTTCATCAATCAAAAAGATTGCAATTGCTCTCAGTGAGAGGTGCATTCAGAAACTTTTATCTAGGAAATAACTTTCTAAATTCATATTTCAGCTATTAGCTTCCCCATGAGCTTAGTGATGATGTCACTTTTATGGCACACTGATCTCTATGTAGGTTCTATAAAACTGTTAAAGAAGAAGCATTTTTTAGCTGGCTTAAAATAGTATTGAACTATGAGTCAGAAAAGCCCCAAGGTTCTGGCCCTAGCTCTCTTATGTATTAGTCACGCAATCTTTTGCAGTCACATAGCATCTCTGAGCTTGTGTCCTCATTTATAAAAGAGAAAACAATTATCCTTGCTCAACCTAAGACAAAAGAGGTGTTTGTGAAACACTTTGAGAATGTAAGATAGTGTTTGAATTATTGTTAATAAAGTGCACAATCGAGAAAAATAGGCAACATGAAAGAAAATAATGAAGAACAAGATTTGCATGTTAATGCAATAAAAAAAACTGTCAGTGCACTTGGAATTCAAATCTGTCAGATATTAAAGTCCTGAGATTTGAAAATTCCATTTTTGCCACTGTTTACAAAACTCAGTTCTAGTTTCCAAATTCCCCTGAGTAAGAGGCTGTTTCAATGATAAAATGACTTTTCTGGCCTTTCTGTTCTAAGAGTCACATCTAAATACCAGAGACAAAAGAAAATGAGAAACACACACATACACACACAGACACACACACACACATAGCTTTTTCCTGTGAAACTAATGTGTGCGAAAAGCAGCGTCCTCATTTGATGTGTGGCAAAAACGAATTTGAACAGTTGAGGGAAGATCAGGATTATGTGCCGCTGGCTGTTTGCCCTCTTTTCAGGGTGACTGCACCAAGTGAGTTTTATTTTCCATCACCTTGACATCTTTGAGCTTAAACTGGTCTACCATGAACTTGTGGCCCACACAAAGTGCCTCCAGGCAGTTTCCGTATGCAACATATCGTCTGTCCCCCAACCTCCTTTTTGACCATGAAAACAGTTTCCTGAAGTGACACTCTTATTGTAGCCCTTTCAAGTATATAGACTCCCCCCACCTCAGTAACCAGAACTTGTATGAAATTAAAATGTATTATATAGGATCAGTTGTTTAACCATATAAATGCAGAAACACTTAAAAAAAATAAACACACACACACAAGTAACATTTGATACCTGCTGTCAATTTCCTGGATCTTGCCTATCATTTTATCTGAGGGTTGACACTTCAAAAAAAAGTGCAAATGAAACCCATATCCATTCTGCCATTGGCGCGCATTGGTAGGTGTCTTCTGACAGGTGTTATCCACCCTTCCTATATAATGATATTTCTTGTTCCTTCTGGGCGTTTTGCCTCTGGCGTCTTTCTCCAGTAACTTTTTGTTTCCTCCTGTGGCCAATTTTTGAAAACTGTATTATTTCTGATCAGTTTCTTTTTCTGAGGGCAGAGCAGGGAAAGAGCGACCTGTGGGAATATTATTTTTATAAGGACATGCCATCTGTAGGTCAATGACAGAGTATGGGAGATGTAGTGTCTGGCTGAACTTGGGGAGATATTATTGAGAATAAAGAAAAGAGACAGGCCCTAGTCCTTTTAGAAATGGCTCTCTCGGGACCAGCAGTTAGCATAATGGCTATGTCTCTGGACTCCCATGTAGTCGATCGCGGTTTGAGTCCCGGACCCGGTGGCTTAAACTCACACCAGGCCCGTGTGGGTGCATGCCCAAGATCCTGAGAGGAGCATGGAGGAGAAGGGATTGCAGCATGGCCATCCCCCCCAGGGGGTGATTTCTCGTTTTCTGTCTCTCTGTCTCTTTGGCAAGTGCACGTACCCTATAGCAAAAATGTCTCAAAAAAAAAAAAAAAAAAAAAAAAAAAAGTGGCTCTCTCCAATAAGGAAATGGCAGTCAGATTTTTTTGTTGGTGTGACTTTCTAGGATTAACATTTTTGGGGTTTTACTTCCTCAGTTTTGCTTCTCATTGAGACATACTAAAACCTCCCCTGACATTTTCAAATTTTCAAAACATCCATGATGTTCTGGGACAGAATTTGGGAATGTGTGTAGACAACCTATGTGGTTTCTTTTTGTTTGTTTTTGTTGTCGTTTTTTGAGACAGATTTTTGTCATAGGGCACATGCACTCACCAGAGAGACAGAGAGAGAGAGAAAGTGAAAAATCAACCCCCCTCTCAGAGGATGACCACATTGCAATTCCTTCTCCTCCATTCTCCTTCTGGAATTTTGGGCATCTGGGCACACACACACCACGAGTGAGTTTCAAGTCTCTGGGCCTGAGGCTTGAACCACTGCTGGCCATGTGGAAGTCCAGCACCTCAACAACCACTCCACCCACTGGTCCTCCTATGTGATTTCTTAATGTAGTCCATTGGCATGGCTATAAGTAGAAATCTCTCTGTGAGTCTGATGGCATCATTGTAATTCTGCTTAGTTTTTTTTTCTGTATTTACATATGTATATTAACAGGAAAATCAGAAAGACTTATCAGGCACTACTATCTTCCTATCTTATTAGATATTAACAATTACTTAAGTGTTACTTTCCTCTTTTTTCCCCTCCTATTGTTTGTTTCTAGAAAGTACAGTGCTTATTGTGGGCTGGACAGTGGTGTTGCAGTAACACAACACTCTGCAAGGCTGACCTATGTGGGAAAATTCTGGGTTTGGATCTGGAGACTTCCCTGAACACATCAGACTTATGCATGTTCATGATCTGGGCTGGCAAAGGCCAGGAGTTGATCAAAGCATGAGGACCTATAAGGGATGCCCTCCCTCTTTCTCTCTCTCTTGCTCATGAAAGAAAGTTTATAAAAGAAAGCATAGTGCTTATTATAATACATCCTTTATTTTTCCTGAGGTCATTTGTTTTTATTCCTGAAGAGAATTGATCCTGTATGTGAGCATCTGCTTACTACTGTCCTGCCATGCTCACCAACTTCTATGTACCTTGGAGATAATCATCATTACTTCTTAAAAAATAGGGACAAAGGTCATTGGGATTTAGGTTCAGTAATATTGCTTCCTTCTTATAATATTTGTGATAACATGCACTCTGTATTTTTCATCACTGTTTTGCCAGCATTAGCATAATGTCTGGCACATGATAGGCACTTAATAAATACATTGAATGAATTTCTTATGCTTCTGAAATTCCATCTCAAGTACAAAGAGTACAGTGAAGCTCAGAAGGCTGTGTTCATTTCTGGGGAAAAGGTGTATAAAAAACAAGTTTTGGCACAGACTCGTGGCACAATCGATTGCAAAATGAACTGCAGTGTTGGAAACCACATAGCTGTGAGTTTGGTTCCCCAGGTTGACCTGAAAGAGGCACATGGATGTGTGCCCAAGATCCTGGCAAGCTGGAGAGCTAGGAAAGTGGGATCGTAGCGTGGGCAGACCCGTTGACAGAACTTTTTCTCTCTTTCCTCTCGCTCTCCTCTCTCTCTCTGTCTCTGTCTCTCTCTCATGGACTCTCTATTATAAATAAAATAGATTAACATAAAAAATAAAGAAAAGTGGTGCTTATTAAAGAAAGAGTTTAGGTTGAGATACCTATATTTAAATCTAGGTTCTCAAGTTACTTTCTTTTCTTAAATTTGCTAGAGGGCGCAATATGCTTGCTGGAGAAAGAGAGAGAGGTAAAATAAGAAATCACCCCCCATGGGGGATGGCCATATCACAATCTCTTCTCCATTTTTTAAAATTTGGATTTGGGGCAGGTACAGGTGCACAGCATGTGTCTTAGCCTCTGGGTTTCAAACTCAAACTTTGCAGCTGGCCATGTGGGACCCTGCCACTTTAACTACCATGCTAAGTACTCACCCTATAAGTTCCTTTCTTTAGAAGTTTCAGGTCTGTGAATTTGAGTCTAGGAAAGCTTGACTGCATGACTGGGCCATTCAGTTTCCGCTTACTGTTCCACTCTTTTCAAAGGTTTTTTGCTGTGATTTGAGACATGCCTTATTCTGCCGTACCCCCAAAAGCAAAGCCTGTGCTGTGGGCTTTTGTGCAGATGGTTTAGATTCCAAAGAATAAAAAGAGAAGGAACTGAGACAAGTGGAACAGGTCATCATTTCTCAAAGAAACGCAGAGCAAAGAGAAACAAAATGTGTAAGTGCCATTTATCTTATGAAAACTTTTGTTCATATATCTGAGAATAGTGGAGTAATTAGAGCATATCAGGATATTCTGAATAACAGAGTCCAAATAAAAGAAATAATAAGATACAACTCAGAAAAGTCAGTTTTACTATTGGTAAACAGTGTTGATCATGAGAGGTGAGGTTAAAGCATAGAATAAAATGAGTCGTGATTTAATTTTCCTGTTAGAACTTTTCATTCTCCATCGATTTTAGCCTTTAACTTATTTCTGCTCCTCTACTCCTCACCCTCACCTTCCTAGAACACACATACACACACACACACACAAGTGCCCACAAAAGAACAAATTAAAAGGCAGGTTCCTTTTCTTAGTAGAAGGTCACAATCTACCTTGAATCAGCCTGAATTTTGTTCTACCTCTGGAATTGGAGCAATATATTAATTCTGTTGTTGGTTAAATTTGTCTCAATATTTTAAAGCAAAAATTTCTGTATTGTTCTGTGCTGTGCAACACTAGAGTAGGGATATATTTTCAAATCTTGCCCAATTCCTAGAGAATCTGTTGTCACTACCATTGTTTTGAGTAGTGTCTTTAAATGACATTTAAAATTCAGCAATTCAATATGACAAACATTTAATAGGAGTCTATGATGACCTGTGAATTAATCTGGAGAAATAAAAAGAAAATGAATAAATATTGGGTTGTCAGAAAATTCATGACATAGGGACCAGCAGTTGGCTTAATGGCTATGCCGCTGGGCTGTCATGTACTCGACCATGGTTTGAGTTCCAGATCCAGTGGCTTAAACTCACGCCAGGCACGTATTTGTGCATGCCCACATCCCAAGAGGAGAATGGAGGAGAAGAGATTGTGGCGTGGCCATTCCCCCTGGAAGGTGATTTCTCGCTTTCTGTCTCTCTGTCTCTGTCTTTCTGGTGAGCGCACATGCCCTATAGTAAAAAATCTCTCCAAAAAAAAAAAAAAAAGAGAGTAAAAGAAAACAGAAAGAAAATTCATGATGTAAATGCATAGAAAAAAATGTGTTATGACTTTTCTGACAACCCAATAGTTCTGAGGGGGGAAGGGGGGAACCTTGGGAAATTACAACACTCAGGGGGCTGAAAGTAAGGGAAGAATAAACGAAGGAAACCGATGAATCTTTTGTAAAAGTATGAGGAAGGACATGAAGAAATGGTATTAAGAAACTACCCTGGGAAGAAAGTTTCCTGAGAAGGCAAAGTCAACGGGATCAAATATCAATGAAAGGATAAAGTCAGGAGAGGACTGAAGAGATAATTTAATTTGGACATAGATCAGTGGTGTTAGAAGAGTTTGGAAGGCGGTACTCAGATTCTTGTGGGTTGAAGAGTGTGTAAGAGGTAAGCTGCTCTTTCAAAAGTTTAGTATTACACTAAGCTGAAGTGTAGAGGTAGAAGTAAAGAAAGACATTGCATAGTTTATTGTTTCATTTCAAGATAAAGAATCCTTGAGCATATTTGGATAAAAAGGGGAAAAAGAAATAAAGGAGAAAATAAATTTTATAGCATGTGAAAGAAGTGAGTAAAGTGGAGTTTGGAATTATCTTGGTAAGGTGGAGGAACACTGTCCACTGGCATAGGAAAGGATGTGAAGATTTCAGTGCATTTATAAATCATAGGAAGTACCAAGAAAAAAAAGTGGGCATGAAGACATACATGGTTTCCTCTCCTTTCTTTTTGTAGTAGGGGACAGGTAGGAGCCAATAACTGAGCCTAGTTTAGGTTTTAATTTATTATTTTCTGAAAGTCACTGAGATAATTTATAACTAAATTTTATTAGGAAAAGATAGAAACCATGGACGTCCTATATAACAGGATTTTACACATTTAGGTAACTTTTAATTTGCATTTGTTTCTGAGAATTTTTGGAAAACACATAATATTTTCATGTGTTTCTTTATCTTAAAATGATTTAATGGGACTAGATTTGAAGTTTATATTTAAAACTTTCATATACCTCTAAATAAATGACACTCAAAATCACCATGGCAAAGAAAGTATATTTCTGAGCTCTGTATGTTTGCTCTTCATGAAAAAGAAATGTTTAAAATTAACATGGAAAATGGATGTTAATAAGGAGTTTTAATGATACATGAAGATTATCATGACTTTTCAGCCAAATCAATTATTTTTTATTGATTTCATCCATCAGAACCCTAGTGACAGAATCTCACTAATCTTCCTTTGTAGGTATATGATGCTTTCTTTTTAAAACTGTTATTTGAAAAGCTGCTTTAATATCTTTCTTCATCCATTCCCTGTTTACCTGTAATGTCTCTGGAGCCACTTGCAAAACTTTCAAAATATCTTTTTTGGTATTTGTTTTTGACAACGTGAGTTCAACTAATAAATAATCTCTAAAATTCTCTGACTTTTACATTTATGAAATGTCAGGTAGGGCCTCTTGCCTATAAAAGGAAAAAAATAGATGGAAGGCTTCAATAGAAATAATGTGTACATTTGCATAAAGGAATATGATGACATTTCAAAGTGGCTGTCTTTTTATATGTGGATTTAACTATTTCCTTTTCCAAATTACATTTGCATAGTTAAAGTTGGTAAGTTACTGCAAAGTTACACAACTTATTACAACCCCTTCTTTTCAATTGCAACATTCACTGCATGGATAAAAGTTGATGAGCCATGAATAGAAGCAATCAATTGTATTTATCAGCAGGATGTTTTTCAAAGGTGCAGATTATATTTTTGAAACATCAACAAAATGCAACTATGTTTAAAAATTTGTTAATGGAGAATTTTCTCCTATAGCAGAAACTGTTTAAATAATACATGTTAATGTCATTTGAAATTCATCTGAAATCATATATTTAAAGTGAGTGAATTATATTTTGGACTAATTTACATACTGTTGACAACCTAGGCTTTCTAGAAAACAACAACAACAACAAAATAATGTAATAAAGCTTTACATCCCAGAGGAAAAAAATAGAATAATCAGTTGGAAATTAGGTTCACAATTATTTCATTTTTTTAAATTTTTCATTTACTTTATACTTAGTATTATGTTAATTACTTTAGTGTATTTACTCCTTAGTACTGCGTAACATTTAGTACATATGGTTGGCACTGTTCTGAGTACTCCACGAATTTTCACTACTTAAATTTCATGACCATCTTAATGAAATAGGTAATGGAATCATCTCAATTTTATAGATGAGAAAAATGATGCACACAGAGGTTAAGTAGTTTGCTTGGGGTTGCACAGCTAGTAATCAGTAGATTTGAGGTGTGGACTCAGGTAATTTGGCTTCAGAGTCTGCCTTCTTAGACACCATGTTATTATGGCTTTACACTAAAGAGTATCCCATCCAATTAAATAATCTATATTTTTCACATTATAAAAGATTTGACATACTTGCTTTTATTCTTAAAAGTCATTCCTAATTAAAAGTATGCAGGGAAGTTTTTTTTGTTAATATACAACAATATATATTTTTCTCACATTTTATTGATTCACAAAGGATCTTAATTAATATAAATACTTTCAGCAGCAGCTGATATAAACATATCGATTAACACATGACTGACTTGAGGCATAAAACTCAGTGAGTAGAATAAATATACTATAAAGTAACTCCTAGCTTAGGCTATATAGCTTACTATGGTCATTAAGTAGGCATGTATTTTTAAATTTTTTTTAAATTTCAAGAAAAGCAGTTTTAGCCTTAATAAATCAAAATTTAAAAAATGTTAACCAAAATTTCCTTAAGACTTAAAGCCAGGGCTAGCAGCTGGTGTGGTGGTTAAGGATGCTGGACTCCCATAGTGCTGACATTGGTTCAAGTCCTGAACCTGGTGGCTTGATCTCTCTCTCTCTTTCTCTCTGGTTAGATTAAAAAATAATAATAATGAATAAAGTTAAATAAAATAAAAAGACTTAAAGTCAGGAAAAAGTTTAGAATTCTGTGTGAACAGTAGGTAGATACTAAAAACTCAATAACAGATATGGACAGAGCTAAAATCTAGTAACATGTGCACTCTAATTTTCTTCTGAAGCATTTTTTTTCTCTCTCCATTCCCCTTTTACCAAAGAGAGGCATAAACTAACTTATTTGCAAGAAAGTAAGTTTAATCTCATTTTGGTGTCTTATTTGCACAAAGCCCCGTAAGAATACTAATCAATTTAGTTGGCTTTGCTGGAACCTTTTATAAGGAACTTCAGACTAGACCCTTCACAAAGCCTTCCAAGGCTACTGAGCCAAGTCAGGGACTCACCATCTGACTGTACCTTTAAGTACCTGTATTTGAAAGTTTTTTGGGTCTGTCAGGAAGTGACATTCTTTATTTATCTGCCAGGCAGAACTGTTTATGGTGCCAGGCAATCTTTCTATGAGCTTATGTTGGTTTTCTTGAAATCTACCTTAGTTCCTTAGCTTTCTGATTATATCTTCAGAAATGATATTCCACTCAAAGCCCTGGCAATAATCAGTGTTTCAAATTTCTGGTGCAACACAACAGATATTATTGAACTTATGGAAATAACCATTCTGCCACAATATAAGAATACCTACAAATATTTTTAAATTCTAGAGGGGTCAGGAAGGGAGAAAGTTTATGTTTCAATTTTAAAAAATAAACAAATTCTTTTGTCTATGAACAGCTCAAAAGACAAAAATCCTTAAATCTGGAAAACAAAGCATCCTGTATTACAGCCTTGATCTCTAACAGTTCCGTTTGATTCTTTTATATGGTGTGTATTTCTTCTTTTAAATCATGGAAGGACTTCCTCACCTCCTGGAACTCATTGTCTTTTTTCTCTTGCATCTTCTGGAGTACACTGTCTCTCTTCTCTTGCATCTTGATTAGTTTTGTCACTATGAATATTCTGAATTGTTTATCTGACATTTCCACAAGTTCCACTGTGCTGTTTGTGGATGATGAAGAATTGTTATTTTCCCTTGAGAGAGAGAGATTTACTTGGTTTATCAAATTTCTTGTGCCTCTGCAGTGGTTTCTGGTCATCTGATGGTTTATATGTTTCTTCATAATTTCTTGGAGTTAAATATAAGTGTTCAGAGGCATGTGGGAGGAGTTGATCTGCAGTCATTCTGCAGTCCCATTTCTCTGGTACTCACCAAGCAATCTGGACTTTTGTCATTGGAATTGGATATTACAAAGGCTTCACATTTTCTAGAGAACAGGTGTACATAGGCTGAGCTGCAGGTTTCAACTGAGAGATCAGAGACATTTGGGAGGACATGAGCCATGCTCTCTCTGCAGCTCCATCCTTTTCCCTGCTGCTCACTCTGCAGTCTATTCAGATAGTTGGCTACTGTGCACCTAGACCTGTCTAGACATTCAGTGTGTGGAAGCTGTCTACTTTTTTGGGTCTGGAAGGAGAAGTTGGAACAGAAAATCTTCAGTTGTCCTAATCCCTGAAAGGGGCAGGGCACAACTTCGATGTAGATGGCTTCTGAAAGGGCCTGTGATTTGACTGTCCTATCTACCTTTTGGGGTCTGGAGAGAGAATTTGGAGCAGAAAATCTTCAGTTGCCATAGTCCCTGAAAAGGGCAGGGCACAGCTTGGATCTGCAAAGTTTTAACAAATTCAGCAGTATGATTCATCTCCTCTTATGAAGTACCATATTTGGTCATTTTCTTCCCTGCCCAGGCAATCCCAGCCATGTCTATGGCCTCAAGTACCACATGTGCAGTGACAAATGTCTTCCGCCTAGCTTTTCCCTTTCAGCTACAGGTTTACATGTCTGCTCCAAAATTACCCTCCCATTCTCACATCTTCAAGTTTTGAACACAGTGGTGTTAGAGTCATTATTTGCACACCACCCAGAACTACATAGAGTGGGGGAAGAGCGATTCCCCTTACAAAGAAAGAAGTGCTTTGGCATAAGGAAGAGCATGAGTAGCAAGCAATAAAAATGATAACTATTATATACTTCAACATTCCAACCACAATATTTGGTTAATAATGCTTATGCTAACTAACTAGTTCATCTATTCATTCATTTATTCATATATACTGATTAGCTGAAGGAAATCCCATTTCAAAGCAAGGATTAACATGTTTCTTGTTCTTGTTCCTTTATGCCTAGTAAACCCCTTCATTGAAAGGTCAACCTGTAGCTTATTCAATTCTCAGCTCTAATAAAACATTTTATTTTAAAAATGTCTTTTAGTATCTTTTTTAGTCTTGCAAAAAATGTACAGTAACATTTTGATAACTTCTACTTTCTTTCAGAAAAATGTCCTAATTTTCTCATTCAAGGTCCCCACTTGGGCAATTTCACTAAGACATATTAACAAATTTACTTAAATATAATTCTATAAAGGACTCATGCTCAGTTGCATCAATAAAATTCTTTTTTGTCTCCATTGAAAATCCCCATGTGATGTTTTAGATATGTTTTACACATGAAAGTTTCACTGAAAACTAATAAAAGGGTGACTAGAGGGATGAAAGTGAAGGCTTTTAAGTCATACTGTAGTTGTTATCCCAGACTGAGACATGAAGTGGTATTCAGTCTAAGATAAAGATGTATCTAGGTCCTTCAGAGCCAATAGTATGACCACTAGGAACTCATTTGCATGAGGAATGGGAAGGGAGACTTCCTAAGAGAGATGTCACCCTCCAAAAAAAAACACATTAAGAACTTCTCCAGGTGTTCAAGGACAATTGCCTACTGTGAAAAGGGACAAGGATTTGGAGGAAGCATGGCAACTTCACTCAGTTTGTCCTCCAGCTGGCTGCCACAAATTCATTCCCAATTTCCATAGAAAGAGATTCCCATAAGAAGAGAGTAAATTCTAAAATATCTTGCTTAATGGAAACTTTTGTGGGACATGAACACACAAGCTACAGCACAACAATGTGTGAAGCACAAATGGGAATTAAGAGTACAATATTGTCTTGGGGTGACTGTGTGCTTGAGTACACAGGGTAGGCCCATTAGCCTGGGTAGGGAATTAGACTTAGAACATTGAAGGTTGGAAGCCATGGAAGGAGAGAAAGAAAATGGTAACAACAATCTGTATCCATTTATTTCAATACGAAGCACTCTGAAAATCTCCAGATTTGGCTGAGAGGAATTTGAAAAAATCTAGAGTTTTCACAAAAGTTGAGGATTGGGCCAGAATAGACATTGTTGCTTTTATTGAGTCTTGCAAAAGACTAAAGTATTTTTGGTTGTTTCTTTAAGGAAAAAAAGTTTATTTCTTCACATGGGTGTGAGAGAGACAGAGGGTGAGAGAGCACCCCCAACAGGGCTCTGATACCATAATCCACATCCAGCTTTCAGCCAGGCCTGGATCATAGGCAAGCATTTTACCTGGCGTACCCAGGGAGGTCTCTGTATTTGAACCAGGAACTTTCCCAGATTATCTTGCAGAACATTGCATTTAGCAATCCACTGCAGTCCGGCTCCCTTGCTTCTTTTCTATATCTTACAAAAAGTATGTTAAAAGTCATGTAGAGGGCCAGCAGGTAGTGTAGTGTTTAAGGCACTGAATCCCACACAGCCAGCTCTGTGTTTTGAGTCCCAGACCCAGTAACACAAAAACCACACCAGGTGTGGTGTTTATGCCTGGGTGACCAAAATCCTAAAAGGATAATGGAGGAGAAGGGATTATGGAGTGGCCAATCCCCACAAAAGGGAGATTTCTCACTTTCCCTCTCTCTTTGTATCCCTCTGTCTCTCTTCAATGAGCACACATGCACAGTTGCAAAAATTAAAAAAAAAGTAGATATATAAATTATTTTTCATAGACTAGATTTTGTTTATGGATAAATATCATTAATAGAAAACACCACTCATTTTAACTACATACTTAAATTTCTATGAAAACAAAACATACAAAGAATATACACACAAATAATTGTCTCCTCTGGAACAACTTCAATGCTATAAGGAAAAATGGGAATATACAAAAAGTCAGGTGGAGTTACTCTCTTTTAAAACAATAGCCAGGCCAGCAGGTGGCATGGTAGTTAAAGTTCTTGACTCCCACATGGCCCACTACTGAGTCCTGGACTTGATGGTTTGCTTTCTCAGTTTCTCTTGCTCTCTTTCTGGTGAGCACATGTGCCCTATAGCAAATTAAAAAAATAAATAACCAATAATAATAAATAACATTTGTACTATTGAATGAATATGTACAGTCAACATCTCCTTTATGTAAAGAGAAAAAAAGCACAATGTCCCATTTTTCTGACATTTCCCTTAAAGTAGAAGGCCCAATTTTTGCTTTAGTTGTAAAGAAGGGCAAACATTATAAAGTAATTGGTTTGATTTCTCTTTCATTGCATACTGTTTCAGAATGTCTAATTGTTTTTAGTCATCTAAATAAGACTACTCTTAAACAAAACAAAACAGAAAAATCAGTAAATAAAAAAACCTCAGCAACAGAAAAAAAAAAGTTAAAAAAAAAACTATTTCAGCTCCCTGCCAAGTATCTATCTTCTCTTCACAAATTACCAAAAGCTTCTCTAAATCCGCTAGGGATTGTAGCCTAGCCAGCTGTGCTTTTTTCTTTCTTCTTTTCGGCTAGCCTCAATCCTTCTTGATCTCTCTGTTACCACACCTTCTTGAAAACTTCTTGCCATCATTTGTTCCTAGGATACTGTTGTCTTGTTCTCCTATTTCTGAGTCTGGTGCATTCTTGATAGTTACCAACCTCTTTTCTTTCTTCTGTGCTTTAATTCTGGACATCCTACAAGGTATAATCTTTGATCTTCTAATACCTCAGAGATTTCATCTCTTAAAAAGGTTTAACTGCCACCTGTCAGCAAAATTCTACTCTTTGGCCTTGATCATTGATTCTTTTCCCTAATAGCTGGCTAACTTTAAATATTTTGTAGCTGTTCAACAGAGCATATTTATTTGCATCATATTAATTTGTACCTGGGTTCATTTTTGAGACTTTCTTTAAGTAAGTCTAGTGCAGAGACAATTTTTCATTCCTTTTGTATCTTCTCAGAGCTCCTGGTAATGTGCTCTAAATATAATGAGTATTTAACAATAGTCATGAAAATTAGTCCAGTTGCTTGATTTGAGTTTCATGCCATTATTTCTGAGTTTTAACTGTGTGCATAGCACTGGCAATATAGAGATGGATAAGACATTCATGGGACTCAGTTTGGTAGTGAGAGACAGATCTGTAAAGGAATCCAATCAACCTGTGAAGTGGTATAATATATAGATGTACACTGTACAGAGGTATCTCATAGAAAGCAGTGAGTACCTTCCAGGAAGTGGGGAGGTGAGATTCAAGTACCTTCTGATATTTCAGTAAGAAAAGAAAGTATAATCTTCATTTGATAGGCAGTAGGATGGTAAAAAAGGCCAGACAAAAAGTCCAGATAATACATTTTTGAATAATTGAGAGCCTCCTGTAATATATTTATGACATGAAATAGTACCAAAGACTAATGACAAAAGCTCCTTTCTGAGAGCTGGTTTAAAATATTTCAGGAGGTGATTGTTTTTGCCCTTTGCAAACATGTTTTGGCTGAGGCTCATTGAGTACAATAAACTGAGATGAAAATGTAAAGTGCATAATTGAAATTAATTTTTTTTACTAATTTTTATTCCATGGAGTTCATCTTCGAGTATATTAAAAATATCAGTAATTGTTTTATGCCTGAAGTCAGATTTCCAAGTATTACAGTCTAATGTGAACCTCCTGGCAAATGTAGTACTACTTAGCTTTAGGAAAACTAAAGAAAACTAACTCCCGTTATCCCAATACGCTTTGAAGTTTTAACTTAAATGGAAATGTGAGGATTACTGAAATCTTGCATACTTTGGTTGTTGTTTCAATGGCAAACAAAATAGTCTGTGGATGTGATCATAATTTTTGGTAAATCTTACATAAATGCACAAGAAGGAAATTATAACTACAAAACTGAAGCTGGGCTTGATGCTTAAAGAGCAAAGAGACTTTTTTATTATTAATTTTTGCCTGGAAAAAGACTTTAAAGATTTTCTAGGGTTGCTAGGCTTAAAAATGACAGTTCTGCCTTTAGACATTTAATTGCTGCTTGGGGATAATTACTTGTTCAAATAAAATTTCTGTGCCAGTCTGCAAGTCTTTGCTGCCATCTGTTGGCCTTCTGAGAAATCTGTAAACTGCCTTGTAATAATAAAGGGGAAATAAATAGAACTGAATTGAACTTTAGGGGTCATCCAGCTCAACACCTGGCCTCTACTTTCTAATCGCTTACACAGTTGAATTACTTAAAAACAAACAACAAACGTCCAGAAGCACAAATACGCATGTGTAGGGAATGTCTGCGTTTTCAAAATGTTGATGGCTCTGGCATTCATTTTAAAGCAATAAAAAGTTCAGGCAAATAAATGATGGACCAAGTTGGAATGTATTTTTCCCCCTGAAATTTAACCTCTCTAAACACATTTACATCATCCCGAACCATATATCTAAAAACTAACCACACATACCTTTAACCAAGCCCATCCATTGTTGCTGAGGGAGTTATCATGAGGATAAAACAAAGGAAACCAGCAGTCCTTTTCTACTTGTCATGTGTTAGTGAGGGGAATGATTGTTCTTCCACAAATTGGTCTTCGTCCTAATTTCCTTCTCTTCCTATGTCTTGCTTGTTTCTATTTTTACCATGAATGGAATAAGAAAATCTGCTTTGTGGATTATAGGCATGCTGAATATGCTCCAGAGAAAATGAGAAGTCAGAAAGCCAGTAGCAAGGGACCTTTTTGATCGTCTCATCATTCTCTTAACTGTATTTGGAATTTGAAGCGCAAATAAAATCTCCTCCCCATTTTTGTTATTCCTTCTCCCCCAGCTCACCTTTTTAGAATGCTGTGATTTATAATTAAAATCGTGCTTTTGGTTTTCTAGTCATTTGCCTTTTCTGAAAGATTCCTTTCAACAAGTAAATTCATCAAGTCTAAGTTTTTCCTATAAACATCTCTCTTAGAAATAAACATACTATAGAAATCCTATGCCAATTGAAAAATGTGAACTACCTCCAATAAATGTGTAAATGTAACTAGAGACATTCATGATCTTCTACATCATTATCTCTGTTTTAGAGTCTCTGAACAAAATGAAACAGTATGCAGGCAAATGGCTTTCAGGCCAGACACACTGTTCCCCTACTGTACTTGTTATATGGCTCTTTCACATAATAGCTTAGAATATATTACCACAATTCAGAGCAGAAAACTCTTCTGCTGTTTGCTTCATGATTGTACTAAGAAAAGGTTATGATAAAATATTCACATGGAGTTAAACCAATAGGTATGCCAAAATTTTGTTTGGAATTGGACTGTCGTATTTTATTCTTACTCTAACTTTAACCTTGAGGAAAAGAAATAGAAAAAGATAATGCTGCTCTGTATATTTGACTGACAAATGATCTTCCTATACTGTGTGATATATCAGTTAAATAATTTTCCTCCCTAAAAACAATATTTGCTTCATTTACATTGTTCACTGACTGGGTTTAAATACATTTTCATTTTTATGTATAGAGAGGTTTCTACAAATAAGCAGATGTAAGATATAGAAAAGAAGAAAAGCTATATAACTGGGAGAACCCAGAATGGCAGCGGTTTTACAGGAGAAGGAAACTCATAAACATCAAAGCAGATGAGTAGAAGCCCCTGAATAACAGTGGGTTGAAATAATGGTGTTTTAAAACCATGAATTTTAGAAATAGCTTTACATAAATTTTTGAGGCAGAAACTAGCAAAAATGAAATTCCACCTACCTTTAAACATTTTTTTTAAATTAATGCCTGAGGATACTACCAGAGAGAATGGATAATAGCAAGGAGTGCTACTGGCCTAATAATGAAAATATACCAGGCAAGTGATTCAACTTAATTTTGGTAAGGGTCATTATTACAAGATTTACTATATCCACAACCTGGGAAAAGAGAGCCAAGAATCCTAAAGTCATTTGTTAAAAAGATTTATAATTATGTGAGATAGAATAGTAAGAAAACTTTTACCCTGAAGAGAGTAAACCATCCATTATAAAAAATAATTTTCATGTGCTGCTTTGCATAAGGGAGTAAATAAACTCTCAGGTTCAGGAACAAAATAAGTATACAAGCTTATCTCCATGAAGTACTAAAAAATTACAATTCAAGGAAATACTTCCTTTAAAAAAGAGTTTTGTTTTTATTCTTTGATAGAATAGTTAGGTATTGCAGATTATTATACTACTTGGAAAAAGTAAAGAACAGATTTTCTGTTTTAACTTGTTACATGAGAACAGCAGTTCTGAAGTTTTTATTATTTCCTTGTTTTTATCCCTGATTTTCATGTATTTAGCCATACTTTCATAGGTTCATTGAGCTTAAGCTCTGTGTAAAACATACACTTATGTAAATGCACATATAAGTAGACATGTCCACGTACAGCCGTGTGGATACATGCTTCCAATGAGAAGTTACATAAAAAGGAGCCAATTATTACAATATTTATAAACAGTTAGAAAATTTTAGTTGTAATAATAATGTATGATTCTTTTAAGATGATTCAAGCAACACATATATGAGATAAAAACTGTGCAGTCATCCATCAGCCACCCAAAATGCTACTTTTCTTTCCAGAAGTAATAGCTGTTTGTAGTTTGGTGTTTATCTCTCCAGCATGCTCAGGCTCTCTTTTTTTCTCTAACGCACGTATTAGAGTAGGATGTGTCTGTGTGTGAAAGAAAGAGAAAGAGGGATAGAGAATTTTTTGCTAATTGATATATTTTTTTCACTTAATAACTTGCCTTGTACATCTAATTATTTTAGTAAGTATAGATCTACTAAATTATTTTTTAAATCTTCATAATATCCCAAAGTATGGCTAGACTATAAATTAATTAATCATTTATCTAAAAATATTTTTATTGGAGAATTAAAAACTATGTATATTTATTGTATACAATGTGATGTTTTGATATATTTATACATTGTAGAATGATTAGGTAAAGCTAATTGATATATCCATTATCTCACACTTATGTACCTCATAATGATGCTATGGTCAATGACAGACTGCATATATAATACAATGGAGGTCCCATAAGATTACAATAGGCTCTATCATACAGCCTAAGTGTGTAGTAGGCTGTACCATCTAGGTTTGTATAAATGCACTCTATGATGTTCACACAACAACAAAATCACCTAAGGACACATATGTCAGAAAGTATCCTCATCATTAAGTGACACATGACCGCATTTTTCTGTGATGAGAATATTTAAAATCTATTCTTCTATTATTTTTTCTGCTATAGAGCATAGAAGTGCTCGCTAGAGAGAGACAGAGAGAAATAGGGAAAGTGAGAAATCAGCTCCTCCTCTCCCACGCATAGGGAATGACCACACAGCAATCCTTTCTCAGGTACACACACACGCACACATGCACACACACACACACACACACACGCCTGTCATAATTTTCAAGCGGATGAGTTCAACACTTAAACAGTGTACTCGGCCATGTGGGATCTAGCACTTTAACCCCCACACAAACTGCTGGCTCCATCGTCTACCAATTTTTAAGTATACAATATATTGTTATTTACTGTAGTCCCTATGCTATATAATAGATCTTCACACTTATTCCTCCTATCTGCAATTTTACAGCCTTTAACCAATGTCTTTCCAATCTGTGTCAATCCTCACCCCCTCAGCATTGCTAGCGACTTGTAATCACCATTCTACTGTTTTTATGATTTTTTACTTCTTTAGATTTCACATATAAGTGAAATGTGTTTGTTTTTCTGTGCCTGACTTAATTTACTTTACATAGTGTCCTTCAAGTTTGTCTATACTGCTGCAAATGACAATATTTCCTTCTGTTGAAAGACTGAATAGGAGTCTATTGTGTATATATATCATATTTTCTTTATTCATTCATCAGTGGATGGGCATTTAGATTGATTTCATATCTTGGTTACTGTTAGGAATGTTACAATAAACATGGGAATATTTCTTTGACATACTGATATCATTTCCTTTTAACCATTTGTTATTGATGTACATTCAAATGATTTTCATTCTGTCCCTGTTACAAACAATAATAGAAAAAAACATGCACATATGTATGTATATATAATTGCACATGTATGCAGGCTTTTCTGTAGGACGAAGTAAACAGTAGGCACAAAAAATTTTCCAAAGAATTTTTACATAGAACCTTATATAATATCAAGCACAATCAGACAAACATTAACCCTGTAATGAAAAAAAAAATCTGTAAAGGATATTTCTTTCCTGTTTTTTCCTGTCCTGGGAATCAGAACTTATCTGAAATAATCGGAGAGATCAACCCAGCTTATGACTTTATGCGCTTCAAAGATATATGACTTTTTTTGATGTGAAAAGAATTGTTTAGTGTGGATCAGCCAGCAGCATGATGGTTAAGGCAGCTGGATCTTATGTAACCAACTGAACTCTGTGGTTTGAGTCCCAGACCCGGCAGCTTGAGAAACACATTAGGTGCCTATGTATGTGTGCCCAAAATCCTGAAAAGATGGAGAAATGAAGAAGGAATTACAGCATGGTCATCCTCCATGGCAGGAGCTTTTTCACTTTCTTCTTCTCTCTCTAATGTCAGATGCACCTTCTAGAAATAATAATAATAATAATAATAATAATAATAATGGTTTAGCTGAGTTCAACTGTATGGATACTTTACAATCCTCCTTTATCTATACCAATAATACATACGTGTGTTTTTGAAGACAAAAATAATTGTTTACTTGAGTTTGATTGTTGCTGTGCATATTATGTCATTCTCCACACTAAGAATTTTTTAAGATATCTTAGCCATGTCATGAATGAAATAGTTTTATTCTGGTTGTGTTTGGCTTCTTATTTTTTCAAGGAACTGAACTGCTGATTTTTACTGAGTTCCATACATTCTGGTCACATTGGGAATGTTCTCTCCTTGCATTGAAGTGTTTAGTTTCAGTTGCTACGTATGAATTCACATGAAGCTTTTTTTAAATAAACTCTTTATCAAGTTATTTTAACCTGATGCTCTACATCCATCAAACATACTATGTTTAACACAAGCTCTCACTTTATGCATTCACCTGAGAATTGTAGTTCTGCCGTGACATCACCTATTTAAGTGCCTTGTGTTGTTTTATGTTCTGTTTTTCATCAGTGTTTTGGTACTTTGATGAAAAGAGGAATATTTTAAACATTTTTGGGTGAAGGAATGAAGAAATTCATGCTAATCAGGGTCTGAGTTGTGCCACAGTGCATTCTGTGTAATACCCTTAATTACTCTCTGCATGCATCTATCTGCCACCTCATTCCTATCCCCATATGTACTACCCAAGGATGGCACCATTACTTCACATCCACCACACTAAATTAGCATAATAGCCACTCAAAAGTTTGTTTAATAAATGAGAGAATCTATCCTACTGATGAGTTATTATACAATGAAGTTTTCTTTAAAATTTTTTTTAAAAAAAGCTTTTGCTACTGGATGCATGCACTCACAAGAGAGAGAGAGAGAAATCACCCTTCTAGGGGGGATGGTCACACTGTGTTCCCTTCTCTTCTATTCTCCTTTTGTTTTGGGATTTTGGGAACACATGCACATGTGCGTGGCATGATTTTCAAGCCACCAACCAGGTCCAGGACTGAAATCACATGGCCGGGCATGTAGGATCCAACTGCTCTAATCTGTAAGCCATCTGCTAGCCTTACAATGAAGTTTTCTAAATACTGAAATCTGCTTTGTTGTCACTTGGCTTTGATGGATTTGGAGTAATTGATACAACTTAAAAATGCTTCCTCAAAATTTAGTACTCTATAAATCTGCAATATTACTTTTTTCCCACAGGTATGAAATGCTAGAAGCCATTATAGGCCATTAAGACACCATTAAAAGTACTCCTGCCATTGTTTTGCATTGTACTATTGGTATGCTTTTAGTGTTTTGTTGTCAGAGAAGTGAATTGCTCATATTTTAACACAGTGGTCATAATCATCATTATTAGACATTTAGCATTAATCACGCTAAATGTCTATCACCCATTAAAATGTGTGAGAATTATGTTCTGTAGAAAATACCAACAACTAAAATATTGACCTTTTCAATGTTCTGATATAGCACATCCATTCCAGTTCTTCCTGAATGCCTACTTTTAGCAACCTATAGGGAGCAGGTGAAATGTCCAGTCATTCTAAATGCAAAATATTTTAAAGGTCAACTATAAAAACAGTCAATTAATGCTGGGCCATAAATTGTCAAAAGGAGAGAACACTGGTTACTAAGAAAAAAATTCTTCCACAGTCACTGTAATGAGAATAAAAAGTGGCAGGGATGTAACCTCTTTTGATTTCAGGTAGTGCTTATAGATTTTTAGACTGCCTCAGGTAGCATTGACCTTATTATAGATATTATTCTACTATAGATGAGTAATAATGCTTTGGATTTGGGATTGGTACATGACATTTCTATTTTATTTCTTCTCTACACGTCACTTTTTCATTAAAGCCATAGCATACAGTTCTACATAAATTGATGTAAGAACATGTCTGGCTAATTAAATATTATAACATTTCTCAAATTTTCATAGGTGAGGTCTGATACAAAAACATATGAAAGCACAAAATCCAAATCCTTCTAAAAGTGTGGACCCTTCCTTTTTTATCTTTCTTATTAAAAGAAATTGTCATAGGGTATGTGTGCTTGTTTGAGAGAGACAAATGAAAAATGAGAAAGCAACCCTTATGGGGGATGGTGATGCTGCAATCCCCTCTCCTCCACCTCTCTCTTTTTTGGGGCTTTGGGGCATGCTTGCACATGTGCCCAGTGTTCTTCTCAGGCTACTCATTCTGAGACTTGAACTGTGTAGCTGGTCGTGTGAGATCCAGCCTCCTCAGTCATCACACCACAGGCTGGCCCAGTGTGGACCCTTTCTAAAGCTGTTTCCTACACTTGGAATGCACTGATTTCTTCATACCATGGTCCTATTCATCTTTGAGGTCCAGGTCACAGTCCCCCTCTTCCATGATATTAAAGGCCAGTCATGGCCAATTTAGAGAATGTTAAAATGTTCATAATATTTACAAACTGTCAGTAACTTGAAATAAGCAACATAATAGGAAATTATATTGAGAATTGGGTAATCGATCTCCTCTTATAGTTACCATTGTTAGTTATGGTTAACATGATGTAGATGAGAGATCTCAATCTTCAAATTTTAATGGTTGTACACATGGTCTCTATTTGATTCACTAAATTGTTCAGTGTACTATACACCAGAGCACCATAGGCTAGTGGTTTAGGCCCCCGAATATTAACCTTTTCTTCCCTGGATTGGTGAGCTAGAGCATATACATACCTGAGAATCTCTCCTGCGTATTCGTTTAGCACACAATCTAATTTGAGACCTGCTTCCCTTTACCCATAGACTCTCTTTGAGTCTCAGTTGACTTTCCAGAGGTAGGATTTAAAAAGCAAATAAGAGCACAATAGTTAAGTGCTGTTCAGAGGGAACCAGGTCCTGGATGGCTGACTAGGCTTTCAATCCCAGCTTTGGTTTCAGTTCAACAGGCATGTGTGTGCATGCCCAGGATCCTAATGGTATAGAGAAATGGAGCAAAAATGATAGCAGCGTGACCAGACCCCATTGGAGAGTATCGTCTCTGTTTCTGGTGTGCACATGTGTTCTTTGGCATTAAAAAAAGACAGAGAAAGAGAATGAGAGAGCATGAAAGATAATTCCCTGCTCCCCTCCTCACTTCTATCTGAGAGTAGTCAAGGTTTTGTCCAGGAGGTCTGGTTTCCCTTGACCCCTGTGAGGTTGTCTTTTATTTTATTTTGTGCAAATGCATATAAAGCCTTAGGTGCACTAAGCTGTATTGAAAAGAATTTTCAGATCATATCACATTATCACTGGACTTTTCATGGCCATTAAAAAATATTACTGTTTTTTTTCCTCCCAACTCTATTCCTTCATTCCAATTAAAAAAAATAGACTGGAGAAAATATTTACAAATAGGCACATATTTAACCCTTTAGAAAATCAAGGAAAGACAATCTTTAGAAAAGCAATGTTACACCATTTCTGTCTATTAAGCTCTAAAAAATTAAGTATGTCCTTATGCTGTTAACAGTGGAACAGAACCAGTATCCTTATATGTAGAAAACTTTAATGCAAATTTTGTAGACCTCTTGGAAGGTGATTTAAAAATATACAATAAAATATTTATATCCTTTGAAAAAAATTAAAAGCAAGTAAAATTTGCTTTTTTCCCTTACATCTGAGGTAAGCTACTCATTTCATGCCTCCTTTCAGTGACACTCACTTTGGTCAGCTAATTTAATCAAAGGCAGGCCATCTTATCCTGTAAGCAATATATGACTACACAAGTCATATAGGGATGAAGAGTGGAGAATAAGAAAAAATTTAAAAAGAGAAGAGAGAATCAAAAGAGGAAAGCTTCCCTTGTTCAATCTGTTAACAGTACAAATTGTTTTTCAAATAAAAGTGCTGCTCTGTTCTTTCATAATCACATTCTTGTGTTTTTCTAGAGGCCTAAGTTAATTTTTTATTTTGAGAGATTTTTGTAATAGGGCAGGTGTGCTCACAGAATAAACAGAGACACAGAAAGTGAGAAGTCACCCCCCCCCGACCCCCAGGGAGGATGGCTATGCCGAAATTCCTTATTCTCCATTCTCTGCACAGGATTTTGGGCACATATGTCCTGTTTGAGTTTCAAGCCACTGGGTCCCAGACTTGAACTGTGGTTGATCGAATGAGAGTTTGGCATTTTAACCACTGTGCCACCTGCTGGCCCCAGTTATTTTTTACTTTGACCTTTAGGGACAATATTGGTAATTGCCTACATAATATTTGTTCTCTTTACTTCTTTTTTTCTTTTCTTTTTTCTTTTTTTTTTTTTTTTTTTTTTTTTTAGTGGAGTGTAGCAAAGTGTCTGGAAAGGGAGAAACTGTATTTTACGTTTGCTGCTTGTCATGCCATATTACTTCATTCTAGCCAATCGAATATAGGTAGAATCTGTGAGGCTTTTACTCTGTGAGGCTTCCAGGATAGCTACTTCTTATCTGATAACTAGAAATAGACTCAGCTGTGATGAGTATTTGCCCTTTGACCTTTCCCTTTCTTCTGCCTACATTTGACAAAGCAGAAAAACAGAAGGAACTTTTCGTAGTGGTGACACATTACCATCCTTGGATTGCTTACTTATGGATGTCTTTTCATGTAGGAAAAATAAATTCTTACACATTTAAGACATAATTTTTCAAGATTTCTATTGCTGTCCCTTGAAAGTAATTCTTATCAAAACAACCTGTAAGAAAATTCCTTTCTCTTGGGGAAAGAGAGAGTCAGGTGAAAAGGGAAGATAGAAGGGGAAGCAGAGAAAATAAGAGAGAGAGTGAGAGAGAGGAAAGAGAGAGAGAGAAATGAGATTTGTATATATGTGCAGGTGAGGTGAGATCAGACCCTTTATTCTAAGAAATTAAGGTGTGTGTGACTAGCAGATGGCGTAGTGGTTAGGTTGCTGGACTTTCACATGGCCAAATGTCATTCAAGTCCCAGACTCGGAGGCTTGAAATTTAATCTGGGCATGTGTGTGTGTGTGTGTGTGTGTGTGTGTGTGTGTGTGTTTGTGCTCTGAATCCTGAGAGGAGAATGGAGGAGAAGGGATTGTGGCATGGCCATTCCTCCAAGAGTGACTTCTTGCTAGCTATCTGTCTCTCTCCATCTCTCAGGTGAGTGCACATGCCCTATAGCAAAAATTTCTCTCTGAAAAAATATTAAGGTGTTTGATTAAAAACCACTTGTGAGACTGGCAGGTGGTATGGTGGTTGGGGCACTGGGCTCCCACATGACTCACCACGGTACAAGTCCTAGACCTGGTGGCTTGCTTTTTCACTTTCCCTCTTTCTCTCTTTCCTTCTCTCGCTGGTCAAATTAAAAATAACAATAATAATAATAAATTTAATGCAATTAAAAATGAAATAAACATATAAAAGCAAACCACTTTGTGATACTATCACAACTGGCTGTTTAGTTTAAAAGACAAAATTTCTATAGTTGAGATAGTTTTTAGATATTTGGAAAATTCCTTTCCTAATGAGGATAAAATTGCTTATTAAAGTTTTAGAAAGAGAGTGGGATAAGAGTAGCAGCAGATTGGGCAGAGGACAAAGACATCTGGATGGAATGGAAAAAGAGAAAATTATAAGCATGACAATTACTTCAAGTTCTAAGTATAGTAAAAGTCCAGACTGATTCAGGATTGTTTCAAATGAGTAAAATATACGAGGTGGAGTGAACACATCTTGTACATGGAAATACTCCTAAATTATCACTTATGCCAATTTAGCATTCACCCCCAAGAGAGATGTTTCTTGAGAATACTTGGCCTTGACTAAAGAAAATCAGCATCAGACATATTGGTAAAATCTAAATCTTGACATGCATGTGTCATTTACTCCTTGTTATTCTTTACTCTGTGGACATAAAAGAAACTTTTCAGCATTTGAGGAGCTGTTACTTGTACTGCATCTGAGAAAACCAATTGTGATTTTTCTTTGCTTTACACTATTAGCATAATCCTCTAAATTAGGCTTTACTCCTATGTGGCTTACAGTTTTCTTGTTTTTGTTAAATGAACCAGATTACCTGAGATAGGATTTTGCCATTTTATGTGTGAGGATATTATATAGGAATTCATGAAGCAAATTTATCTTGTCACTGGGGACAGATGTTTTTGCATTGTCAAGTTCTAGGTTTATTAGTTTGGGTTTGAATGAGGCTAGAAATCTCAAACTGCCATACTTAGTCTGCCTATATTCAGCTCCAAAAACCAGAGACTGGAAATGTGACCAATTGAAAACAGCTTAAAGAAACATTGTAATTTTGTCTTTCCTCAGAACCCTGAAGGTAGGTCTAAGCATTGCCTTGAAGAGTGTGATGCTGTTAGTGGCATCTAAAAGGACTAAATAATCTCTTTTTGGAACCTTTCTAAATTAACATGATTTTGTGATGATGAGAGTAATCATTGTATCCTATGGTTTACTTCTTATAAAATAGGGAAATGATTTTACCAAAAGTAACTTATTGAAAAAGCAGCAGTCTACTAACGAACAAAAATGCTGTGTATTTGTCAAGGTGTTTTTGATGTTATGTGACAGCTCCAATAAGAATAAAGAGTAAGAGAAATAAGTACATGGGTTCATAACTAGGAATTTCAAGGGATTAATTGGTTCAGGAAGGACAGGATACAAGATTTCTACCAATATCATCAAGAATCTGTCCTTTCTATTTTCTTCCTATACCAGCTTTTTCTTCATTCAGACTCTCTCAATGATGTTAGCAAAGATAGTAACATACAACTCTAGGTTTGTGTCACTTCTCCACTGTAAATGCAAAAAGAAAATTCTACTTTTTCAGTAATTCCAGCCGAAGTTCTAATGAGGGCTTGCATTGGTCAAGCTTGGTTAATGTGCCAGTCACTAAACCAGTCACAGTTGCTAAGGGTATGTGCTACCTAAATTCTTTTTATAAAAATTATTTAGTTTTATTTATCATTGTTATTATTATTTTTAATTTGCTACAAGACATGTGCAGTTACAAGAGAGAGACAGAGAGGGAGAGAGGGAACGTGAAAAAGTAAACCACCTGGTCCAGGACTTGAGCCATGATCAGCCATGTGGGAGTCCAGCACCTTAGCCACCACACTACCAGCAAGCCTGACAGGCTGTTTTTGAAGACACTGGTGTTGGGATTTGAACCACGGTCGGCCATGTGGGATACAGCTCCCTTAAGCACCAAGTCATGGGGCTGGCCCCACTACCAAATGCTTTAAGCCTTGGCCATATGTTAGGCCCATTCAGTTTAGATTTGAAGGAGGCTAAAAACTGGAATAAATGGTGTCAAACCACCCAATCTATAAGAATTCCTATAGTTCACAGGAGGATGCTTCCTCAAAGGTAAATCAAGTACTATTACTAATAAAGGAAGAAGGGAAGCTGAACAGGAAAATTGAATAGATGCTCATGATATGCTACAATGTAACACAGTATAGTAAGAAGACAAAACTACTGTAGATGAAAAACATGGAAATATATACAGATTTTTCCAGTTGGTCTTAGGTGGTTTTTTACATCATAGCAAAATAGTAGATCATTTCTCATGTGTGGATGTGTGTATTTCATATATCTTTTTACTTGATAGATTCAGACTTATTTCACTTAATATTACATTTCAGTTTTTTAACACATCTAGCACCAAAGCTTTTATAGATGGCACAGAAAAAAAAATGCAGCTATTGTAGTCTCAAGGGTTGATCATGTGCCTTTCTTTTACACTGTATTAAATGTGTTGTGCCTCATTCTCATATGTTGCTTTTAAAATAATTAAATTGAACTTTTAAAATGAATATTGAAGTTTATGGAAAAGTTAGAATAAAATTTCACTGATAAAGCAAGGCATAAACATCCATCTAGTCCAACTTATAAGCATCAGTGGAACTATTATAGATGCTTATCCACTACACTTGGTTTATTAGCCATGGTAAGTAACAGTTAAAACATAGATACTGTGCCAGCAGGTAGCATAGAGGTTAAGGTGCTAGATTCCACATGGCAGACTATGGTTTGAGTCCTGGACCTGGTGGCTTGAAAATCATGAGGAAAATGGAGGAGAAGGGATTGTGGTGTGGCTATTCCTTGGAGTGCGCAGTGATTTCTCACTGTCTGTCTCTGGCAAGTGAATGTGATCTATGGCAAAAACCATGCTAAATAAATAAATAAATGTTATTAACCTATGATTTGTTAGTAGATCATGTGGTGTTTTCTTTCTTTTTTCTCTCCTTTTCTTTCTTTCTTTCTTTCTTTCTTTCTTTCTTTCTTTCTTTCTTTTTTGAAACTGCTAAAGTACAATGGGAAACTTCTGGTGGTTTTCCCCACACAAACTCAACACTTTGATTCATGTTCAGATTCAAGCTATTAGATAACACTACTGAAGTGAGTGTAATTTACTGAAAAGTACATTAGTGATCAGAAAATGTTAACAATAATCCCAAATAACATATACATCTGCAAATATGACCCACCCATGGACTACTACCTAATATTTTTTCTATATCTTTGTATAAAATATACATGAGAATTTTCACAGAAAAAAATTTGTGTTACTATTGAGTCTTTTGTTAACACTCTGATCTTAATCATGTTGCCATTTACAAAACAAGAGTTATCTTTATCTCACTTATCTTTTGAATCAATTGGTCTGTCGATTTTTCAAAATTATTTTATAAACACCATTTGATATTCTTGGTGGGAAAATATTATTAGATAATTATTAGCTTAGAAATTTTGAAAGCATCTTTATTTTGACAAAATTCAAAGCATATTAGGTGAATGCTATTGCATTTAAATCAATATTTTAGAAGCATTATATAGATAGATATATATGTACAACACATCCCAAAGCTACTTTGGCTTTTAAAAATTTTATGTTTAGTATTAAAAGTTTCTTTTTTAAAAAAGAATTATTTTATTTGACTTTATTCATTTTAGTTTGACCAGATAGGGACAGAGTGAGGGGGAGAGAGAAAGAAAGAAAGCAAGCTCTCAGGTTTGGGACTGGAACCACAGTTGACCATGTGGGAGTTCATCACTCTCAGCCACCACACCACCTGCCAGCCCCAGTATTAAAGTTTTCTTAGAAAAGTTTGGACAAAAAATTATTTTATGCCAACAAGGGGGAGCATTTTATTTGGTGACTTGGCACATGGTGTGGTAAATCCAGACTGTAAATATGCAAATCAGAAAATAATTAGGTGATGTCGTTTTATATTTTTACCTTTTATTTTGTCAAAACATATAAATAAGTACTCTATGGACAAGAATTGATGTTACAGTTGTGGTACAACCTTAAAGATCAGAGCATGGCATTGGATTAAGACAATGTTGAGTTCAAATACAAGCTCTGTCATTAAGAATTGTGCTGTGGGGGCCCATAGATGGCATGGAGGTTGAGGCGCTCAACTCCCACATAGTCAACTACAGCCATCAAGTCCTGGACCTGATGGCTTGCTTTCTCACTTTCTCTCTCTCTCTCTCTCTGGTCAAATTGAAAGATGATAATAATAAATAAAAATAAATAAATAATTCTGTTTTAAATAAAGAATTGTGTTGCATTACCTGTTTTTTTTTTTTTTTTTTTTTTTTTTTGAGAGGTTTTCACTATAGGGCGCGTGCGCTTACCAGACAGTCAGAGAGAGACAGAGAGACAGAAAGCGAGAAATCACCCCCCAAGGGGGGATGGCCACGCCACAATCCCTTCTCCTCCATTCTCCTCTCGGGATCTTGGGCACGCATGCACACGCGCCTGGCATGAGTTCTAAGCCACCGGGTCCGGGACGCAAACTGCGGTCGACTACGTGGGAGTCCAGCGACATAGCCATTACACTAACTGCTGGTTCCCTATTACCTGTTGATGATGATGTGTATAATATTCTCAACTAGACAGGTCTGAGGTGTATTTCATGCTGTGAAAATTCTCTGTACAAAGTAAATGATGTATAGCATTGAATTTATAATATAATAATAATCAAAATAAAATAAAATTTTTAAAAGGAAGAAAAAAGAATTATGTTGCATTGAGCACATTATGGTAAAATGGAAATAATTATAGGTTGTTGCAAATATCAAATAAGACAACATTTATAAAATATACTCAAACTCTTAAAGTAGATATTAGCTTAAAAATATATAAATGATGAAAAATACAAAGGTAGCCAGCTTGAAGGAGAGATTGTTTTGTTTAGTTTAGGTTTGTTTTGTTTTCCAGTCCATAGGATATCCTTGCATGGGTGAGAAAAGCATGTCCTCTCTGAGTGAATATAACCTTGAGAATTCAGATGTGCTAGCTGGCTGGTACCTTTGTCCAAAGCCATAGGCGCTTTATTTTTTTTCCAGGCTCCAACAATGGTACACCAGAAAGCAGAGCTTGACAAGCTGAGTAGACTAGATTCTAACCTTCACTTGCTCCATCTCCCAGGTATTTTTACAGTGAACATCTTATATAACATACAACAGTCTTAATTTATTCCCTAAGTACATTTGTCAATGAAAAAATATTGTCCTTTCTCTGAAGGGACTTCCAGTGACTTATCTTTTTCTCCATGTAATCACAAAATTTTAGTTGAAGAAAACTTATTCGAAGTAAAAAGAACAGTCCTTCCCAGATTCTCTTTTTCAAGACTTAGTCATGGGTTTTATTATAATATCCTAACATATTAGAGAATGTTAGAGAAGTATAGTTTAAAATTCTGGTGTTACTCCTAGTAGAAATACTACAGAGACATGTCTATTAAAGGATTATGCTGTATATTCCAAATTGTGATCATAACCCCTTCTGCATAAGTAATTTGAGAGTACATTGAGATTCTCAA
This sequence comes from Tupaia tana, assembly GCA_026018925.1. Lineage (NCBI taxonomy): Eukaryota > Metazoa > Chordata > Mammalia > Scandentia > Tupaiidae > Tupaia > Tupaia tana. The sequence goes on along the minus strand of JAKSZU010000009.1, from coordinate 60,232,834 downwards.
GAAGTAGAGTATGCCCTCAACTAAGCAAAATCTAGAAAACGAAGTAGGACAGTATACTGCTCATGAGCCTGGGTTGAGTTTGAATGTGAATTTCCATCTACATTCTAGTTATTTGGACTTGATCAAGTTTCTTTACCTCTCTGAGCCAGAGTAATTGTGTGGATTATGAAGAATCTATATAGGCTGGAACAGTGCATTCAATAAATGACAATTATTTTTATTGACTATTGATGTATGTTCCTAAATTCTCAGTATTTATTGTGTTTGGTAATGGCCGAGCATTTGTAAAGTTAGGTCACCCTAGGAATGGACAGGCTTGGTTATGCTGTATCAGGACCGTGGATGGACTTTCAAACTTTTTATGTACATGACTAGGTGAGACTTCTTTCATGCTCTGGAAATAATACTGACAGAAGGTGAACATCAGTGTCCTTGAAGAGAAACAGATGACTTATTTAGCCTGGACAGCATGATACCAATTTGACTGAAATGATTAGAGTAAGACATATAAATGTGTGTCAAACTTCAAATACAATGATGTTGTGTCAGTTACAAATCTACAAAATTGCAGCTAAAATGTGTAAGGTATACTTTGTTACAACTACCACCAATACACCATGGCGTTATGCTTCCAGGAGCCCTAATGTTGCATAAACATTAAGCTGTATTTTTGTTTCATTCTCTTCACAGAGAGTCAGGCACACAAGGAGGTTAAGTGATTTGCCCAAGGCAGTGTGTTGTACCAGCAACAGAACTAGGAATTGAACTAGAAGTCAGGCTTCCAGGTAATGCAAATCCGAGATGAGAAAGTTCTTTTGTTGTTGTTGGATCTATTGCTTATCTCATTTTTCTTTATAGTAATACATTAACTACGCTTCCTTTATCATCTGGTTCAGTGTATATCTGTATTAAATCACTGGTGCTTGTTGTAGATGAGAAATTGTGAGAAGGTAGGGACTGCATATATACAATAGAGAGAAATAAAATCGATAATCGGTTCTTCAGTAAGCCTCTGGTTCTCTTATAATCTGACAAAAACCTGTAATAAACATAGCTAGAAAATCATAATATGTGGGAGAACTGAGCATTCTCTTTTCAGAAATATTATTCTGAGAAGGTATTGGAGATATCATGATAGAAGAATAATCGCTCTCAAAAGCTACAGAAAAGAGAGAGATCTGGACATTTCTGTTGGTCACTATGAATAAGGATGAAAATTGTCATGGATCCAATTTACTTTTATGATGCCAATAATTATTGAAAATTTTGCTAGTCATTACCAATGTTTATCAACCTTCTACCTAGCAAGGTGGAAAATTCACCTGGTACACAAGCCTGTAGTAAATTGAATCAACAATTATTTATGCAGTCATATTAAAATTTAAATAACATGATAAAGTTTATTGAAAATATTCTAATATATTATAGTATTTGATTCTCACAATAGCCCCATCAAGGACACAAATTATAGATTAGTATCTTATTCTATTTGTTATCTACCTTAATACCTGACTAGCAAGTAGTAGATTTAAGACAAAGGAGCAATGTCTCCTTACCTGTAGTCCAGGGTACTTTTCATTATACCATGCTGCCAAAAAGGCCTTTGAAAACATCAGATTTGGATGACTGACTTTAGTCAAGAAAGACAATATTTCCACCTAATAAATGGGATACCTGAGGCCCAAATACTATATTACTTCTCTACAGCTAGCTTTAAATCACACAACTAGCCTCCTAGGGACAGGTTATACTCATCACATGTTGATTTATCTTTAAACTAACTTCTTCCTAGATACAATGTAGTTAATACCTCTAGCACAAATCACTATTTATCTTCTTTAAAAAACATTTTTGTTGTTTTTAAAATGTATTCTAATCATAGAAAGCAAACATATTTTGTACCAAGGGGTTCTTATGATTTTGTAGACATCTAAACTCCACCCGATCTGCCACAGACTATAAAATTCCTATCATTGTCATCTCTGTTGTTGTCCCTATGCATTGTCATATTGCTATATATAAGTCAGGGGTGGAACAGTGGTGTGTTGATTAGTTGATTTGGGAGAGAAAGGAGAAAGTTTTGATTTGTAGCATTTAATGATTTCCTTGGTGTAAATGTTCTCACCATAGACAATTTCAAACTACTGATGAGATAGTATTGAACACAGAATTGACAAGTGGTGTATACAATCAGATCTTGTAAACTGCTTTGAGTCAAATCTAGAACATCATGGAGAGGGTGACCCAGAACATAAATTGCATAAATTGTGAGGACATGGACAGACAGTGTAAATATTTATTCATCTATTCAAACATACATTCAGCACCTACTGAATAACTGGAGCTCCATTAAGTGCTTGTTTTGGGGAGATAGAGATTTTAACACTTACCACTTTTTGTGCATTGTATGTGTTGAACAAAATGCTAGGTAATTTATTTTCATATCTTCACTTTATGGTTATAACTCTCATATATAACAAATATATTGGCTTCATTTTTTTTAGGGTGAAGAAACTGATATTCACTGAGACTTAGTAATTTGTCCAGTGAGTAAGTGGCTAAACCTGAATTTTATCTCATGTGTCAGTATCTTCAAAGTACTTTATGTTAGACCAAACCAACTTGCTCAGGGATTCTCAGCTTTCAAGGAACTTACAGTCTATTTGCTATTATACAAAAGAAACACAATCATAATGCAGAGTGATAATATGAGGGTTGCAGAAGCGGGACAAGTAATTAAGCTTAATGGGAGTTAGAAAAAGCTTTCTAAAGGATTTGACTCTTGAGTCAATTTATTAGTGCTAGCAGAGAATAATCTGACATATTTAGGCAGGGAGGGCATTCCTGGCAGAGGTAACAATGCATGCAAAGTCATGGAGAGAGGGTAGGAGTAGAGGAATTGCAAGTCGATTTATACATTCTTCATTCAACAAAAATTTATTTAGCATCTAGTATGTTTGAGGTATCATTTTAGGTACTAAGTATGTAGCACTGAACAAAAACTTAAGAAAATCTATGAGAATATACTAAATATATTTAATGCAGCTTATCATGTATTGGGTGCTTGAATTTTTTTATGTTTGTGTTATCATTTTATATATATAATAAACTTGCTTTGATTTAAAAATTTAAAAAGAAAATATAGAAAATACTTGTTCTCATAGAACTTACGTTGTAGTGGGGACAGAGACAAAGGTAGCTGTAAATAATACAAAAAGTCTTAAAAAATTTATAGAAAATGAGTATTAAGTATTTTAATTTTTTTCACAAACATAAGCTCATACTTTAATTCCTTTTTTTTCCATGAATGTTTTGAAATCCCTTTGTATAAATGTCAGATGGTAATAAATTCAAATAGAGAGACATAAAATGTGATAAGGGGATAAAATGTGTCAGTGGAGGCTAGAAAAGTGTGAGACTATGGTGAGACAAGGGAGGTACCCAGAATACGAAACGTAATAAGTGCTCATTCTCACTTGTCAACGCTGCACAAGCCTGAGTGTGAATACCTCCTTAATTTTGTGCCCTGAATACTTCATTTGTCTCACCATAGTCCCAGTTCTGGGTCTCAGCAAATATTTGAGCAAATACTAGAAGTAGCTGCGGGGCAAGCCATTTCAACATCTGAGAGCATTCTTAGCTGGTTCAAAAGTTCTGAAGTAAACAGTTCTTGTGAGAATGTGGGGAGATAAAGGAAACACAGGAAAGATATATGTGGGTTATAATATGGAGGGCTCTGTTTGACAACTGAAGAATTTAAACTTTGTCTTGAACGTGTATATGTGTGTGGGTGGGAAGTGGGGGGATGTTAATGGGTTTTAAATGGGGTAGGCACATAGCAACTTCAGATTTAAATTTTAGAAATATCACTGTGGTTGGAGCATGAAAGATGTTGTGGGAAGACAGAACATACAAAAGGTGTTTAAGAGGTAGAAGAAATTAGTTACTGTGAAGGAAGTGTGCTGTTGAGGGTATTAAGAGAGGATGGAAGGGGCCAGCAGGTGGCATAGTGATTAAGGTACTGGACTCCCGTGTGGCTGATTGTAGATTGAGTCCCTGACCCAGTAGCTTGAAACTCAAGTACATGTGCGTGTGTACTCAAAATCTTGAGAGGAGAATGGAAGAGAAAGGATTGTGGCATGGTCATCCTTCTGAGGGATGATTTCTGTCTCTCTGGCTTTCTCTGTTTCTGTCTCTTTGGTGTGTGCACATGCCTTAAGGCAAAAATCTCTCAAAAATGAAAAAGAGAGGATAGAATAGAAGCAGAGAAGGCAAACTAGTTTTATTTAAAATGTTCCTGTGGTCAGCCTCAATCCTCAAATATTTGCGCTGTGCAGGGAGAGATGAGAAGGAGTAGGGTCTGCCAACAAAACGTGATTTGGGTGGTGTGTAATATCCAAGGTGGCAGCTTCATTTAAGCTAACATGGACCCTTAGGAGATGCAAATATCTTGAGAAAAATCACACTATGATGTGTGCTATTCCTCTTCTTATTTAGAAAAAGAGATTAATTTTTTAAATCCAATATGGTCTACTTTCTTTTTACTATGGATTCATTATTGAGAATGAGCCACAGCATGAAGTAAACCTAGAATATTTCAATGGAAAAAATAGAAGCTATAAAAATATAGAATAAATTAAAATTTCTAACAATGAAAAAAATACTGAAATTATATGAGTATATGTATGTATGTGTAGATGAATATAACTCACTTTGAGATGAATAAAGAATGATTTACTTTTTTAGTAGCTTTTCTAACTTTCAATCTTATTTGAAAATGTTTTGGCCTTTGGGGCCAAATGGTGGCATGGTGGTTGCAGTGACTGGTTCCCACATGGCTGACTGTGGAGGTTCAGGTCCCAGACTCCCAGCTTGAGAAACCTCCCAGATGTGTGTGCATACATGACCAACATTCCAAGAAACAATGGAGGAGAAAGGATTTTAGTGCGACCACCCCCCTTAGTGAGTGATTTCTCTCTCTCTCTCTCTCTCTCTCTCTCTCTCTCTCTCTCTCTTTCTTCCTACCTCCTTGCCTCCCCCCCTCTCCAATGAGTACATGCACCCTATGGCAAATAAAAAATAAAAAAAAATTCCCATTCATTCACACATAGAATGCACATGCCTGCATGGGAGAAACAGGGAGAGGGGACATAGCAATGAGCATCCTCTGTAGGGTCTAGCCAGGCTCTGATCCCCTTCTTCCAGTTCTCTAGCCTACTGGATTTTAGGCACTCATACATGGTGCAGCATGTTTCAGACTGAATAGACTGGGAATAAAACCATCATCACATGTGAGATCCAGCTTCTCCTGAGCATGGCATTAATGCTGTGTCATGGAGTTGACCCACTTTTCTATCTCTTGATGCCACTCTTCTCTCACTTCAGGCTGCTTCTTGTTCTCTTGTTAGAAGTGATGGGTTATATGTGGGTTTGGAACTATGTATAAATAACATTATTCTTTAGTCTTACAATTATTTTTATGACATTGGATTAAAATATATTAAAGGAATACTTGGGAATGAAATACATATAGAGAACTATTGCACTTTCCTTGGTGGACATTGTATTGTAAATGATATTCCTGTCAGAATAATTAAAAACAAGACTCAACTACTTTATTAGTAAGGATGCTTTGGTTATGAGATGAAGAAGGTCATGTTGCATTAACTTAAGCAAAAGAGGGAGAATTCATTGATTCACACAATATGATTTTGTTGAGCACTGAATTAAATAAGATACGGAAAATATTTAGTGCTTTGTTCAGAATATGGTAAATGTTCAATAAATGTTCATTGTTTTTGTTTTCAGTATTCCTTCAATACAGATTTACTCATGCTGGGTATCTGTGCCAAGATTAACACCCTAAGAAGCATATATTATTATGCTCATTCTACAAATTAGAAACTGAGCTCAGAAAATTTCGCTAAGTGAGCAACAGATCTGGGTTATGAATTCAAGTTTTTTCTTTTTTTTTTTTTTCTTGTAGAGGTTTTTGTCTTAGGGAATGTGTACTTGCCTGAGAGAAAGAGAGAGAGGGACAGAGACAGTGTTAGGGAAAGTGGGAAATCACCACCCTGGGGGTGGCCACACTGCAATCCCTTCTCCTCCATTTTCCTCCTTGATTCTTGGGCACGCATGCATGTGCGCCTGGTGTGAGTTTCAAGCCATCGGGTCTAGGACCTGAGCCGTGGTCAGTCATGTGGGAGTACAACATAATTGCTGTGTCAATGCAGGCCCCAAAGTTTGTTTGTATTTTTAAGTGAAACTTTATTTAATTTTAGTTTATTATAATTTTTTTAAAATTTGCTATAGGGCACATGCACTCACCAGAGAGAGACAGAGAGAATAAAGAAAAATGAGAAAGTAAGCTGCCAGGTCTAGTACTTGAGTCATGCTCAGTCATGTGAGATTCCAGTGCCCCAGCCAACACACCACTTGCTGACCCTGAATTCAAGCTTATATTAAGACAACTAACAAAAAATTCTGGAGTTAGTGGAACTGATAGCACGGGTAGAGAATTTTGTCTTAGGGAAAAGAGAGAAAAAGATGAATGCGTTCTATAGCTTAGATGAGAATATTGAAACAGTTTACACTAACATAAAAAAGGAAAAGGCAGTCATATTTGTTTAGTATTTACATTGATCAGACACTATGATAAGTTCTGTACTACATATAGTAGTTCTTCTAATACATACAAGAATCCTGTGAGACAGATATTATCATTCTCATTTTGCAAGTCAAAAATTTAGAGCTCAGCATGTGTATAGTGACCAAGGTTACATAGGTATTAAGTGGCAGAGTTAGGATAAAAAAATCAGTTGACTCTAGTATACCATGTTATCTCTGTTTTGTGAATGACCATTGATTTCCTCATGAAGTAGGAAGTAAGCCCAGGGAAGTAGTTAAAAATATCTAGCAATAACCATGATTTGAGGCTGAGTTTTATCTCCTCCAAAATTTATATGTTGAAATCTTCATCTCTAGTACTGCAGAATGTAACTGTATTTGGAGGCAGTGTCTTTAAAGTGGTAATTAGGTTAAAATGAAATGGTTAAGATAAGCCCTAATCCAATATAACTTATGTCCCTATAAGAAGAGGAGATCATGACACAGACATGCACCTGTACAGATGGAAGAGTATGTGAAGACACAAAGAAAAGATGGGGAATCCTTCATGGGAGCTGAGATCTAGTGCTTTCAGGAAATAAGAGACATGACGACGTTCTGCCGAGAAGTCACCCTGCCTTTATGCACTAGTGTCTAGACAGGTCTAAATGAAATGTAACCAAGCATCCGAATACTATTAGGGTCAACATATTCCTCAATTCCCACTGAATCTGCAGCACAAAGAGAGAAAAACTGAATGGTAAAGAGTTTGTAGATCATCTCCTCCTGCACTGAACTTTTAGAAATTAGGAAGAAACAAATAAGCCATCATATGACTAGAAATCACCGCAGAGGCACAAAGTTAGGAGAAATGTAAAATAATGTAAATAAATAAATTAATAATAATAATTTTAAAAAAGATGGATATTTACAAGCCAAAGAGAAAACTTTCAATGCCACCAAAGTGAATACTCAAGACTTCCAGGCTCTAGGACCGAGAAAATAAATTTCCATTGTTAAGCCACCCAGTCTCTGGTACTTTCTCCTCTGACAGCCCAAACTGACTAATATAGCAGACGAGAGGAAGAATCAGCTAAAATCACACTATTGGAAGAAAATAGTTGGTGCCCTCATGTATTTATTTTAATAGTTTCTATATATTTCCTTTAGAAAATTTAATCATCACAGAAAACTACCTTGTTTAAATATAGTGACTCTACCTCCTACCACTCAAAGCAAATATTAACATTTTATTCTTTTCTTTCCAGTGGGTTGTAATACATTTTTGCTTACATGAAAGATTCACCTTACTTTTCAAAAAAACATTCTAAATTTACCAATTTCTCATGACACCACAATTTTTCTTCTTTCTTTCTGGGGTAAGAGGAGAGGGAAAGAGATAGAGAGAGACAGAGAGAGAGAGAAAGAAAAACAGGTAGTTTTGACAGACTCTCACTGTGTCATCATTCTCCTGCCCCAGCCTTCCACTTAGCTAGGATTACAGGAGAGTGCAACCTCACTCACTACGTTCAGGTTGACTTAGGAATCAAACCTGTGCCTCTCTGGTGACTTCCAGCCTCCCAAGTGATGGTTCTATGTGTGTACCCCAGTGTCTAGGCCACGTAATTATGCTTTTAATCATATTTGGAGCTAGGATGGCAATTCAAGAAATGTAGGCTCGGGAACCAGCAGTTAATGTAATGGCTATGTCGCTGGACTCCCACGTAGTCGACCGCAGTTCGCGTCCCGGACCTGGTGGCTTAAAACTCATGCCGGGCACGTGTGCGTGCGTGCCCAAGATCCCGAGAGGAGAATGGAGGAGAAAGGATTGCGGCGTGACCATCTCCCCTGGGGAGTGATTTCTCGCTTTCTGTCTCTATGTCTCTGTCTGTCTGGCGAGCGCACGCGCCCTATGGCGAAAAAACCTCTCCAAAAAAAAAAAAAAAGAAAAAAAAAGAAATGTAGGCTCAACATACACTACATACATAGCAATCTGCAAAGATAGTCAATATATATAACAAGAAGGAAAAGAATATGTGCTGGGCTCTTAACATGTACCAAATGCTACATGAGGCACTTTTGTATATATTTCTGATCATATACATAAGACTAGGAGTCATTTTATATCTATTTTAAAGATGAAACAGAGGCACAGGTAGGTGAAATCACTTGCTCAAGGTTACAAAGACAGAGACTGTTGAAATAGTAGTCTACCAAAAAGCATAGTTCTATTGAACTGAGGGAAAAAACATGTATTCTGTCTTCACTGTGCAGACGTTTTTACTTGCTTGTTTGCTTTTTGTTTGTTTATTTTTCCTATGAGCAGGATCATTTATAAGAGGAAGTTTTATCAGTTTAGCCATATAAGTTTGGCCATATCGGTTTTTAGAAAAGCTATAATCCTTTAGTGTGTTCTGCTTCTTTGGCCCTCATCTCTGTGTTGTGTACAGGGAATTATTCTGTCCGGTTTGATACTATGAGTCACCTCTGGGCTTTTGGGAATGAAGCAGTTCTGGCTATTTCAGGACTTCTCTGAATAGATGACTGCTACAAACCTATAGAGGGGAAATACAGAAAAAGCTAAGTCCCTTCATGACTAGATTCTGGTCACCAATGCTTATTCCTTCAGAGGTAGACTAGTATGAAACCACTAATATATTTGTCCAGTGCAACTGGTATAAGAGTTAATGATTGGAGTGAACAGGTGGTATGAGATAAGGTGTTGGATTCCCGCTTGGCTGACTGCAGTTTGAGTTCTGACCCCAGTGGCTTTAAAAATCACAACACTTCAATAGATAAATAAATGTTTTAAAAATTCAGAAAAAAAGGAGTTAATAAATGTTCTCTCATACCCTGGTAAGTGACTGATTGTTCCATGTTGTGGTTTCCATTGCTTTTTCTAGTTCTTTCTTCCCTTTTTATGTGCTTTTATTGAATATTTTAATGGATCTTGGGAGATGATGGATCAAGGTCTAATAACCTGATTATCATTAGCAATTTTTTGGCACAAATATAGTTTCTGAATATTAAAAAATTCACCTCTTTTTAAAGGTATGGTCTTCATAGTACTTCCCTATTAATTCAACTTGGCTAACAATGGAAAATTTGTAGCAATTTCTGTATTTAAGGCATCTCAGTAGCTAGTTATAATGATTAACATTAATCACTGACATTGACAGCATAGTTATAAATGGCTTCTGAACGGAGTACATGTGCATTTTAACACTTACCCAGTAGTAACACTCTGTAGTTCTCTGGTGGCTTTATGCATTTTTTCATTATGATACTACCTTAATAATTTGCATGACAAAAGTCAGATTGAAAAATCTAATAATATTTGAGCTACGACAAGAATAAGCTAAGGTTATATATAAAATTATAATTCAAAATACCTACATCAAAGAAATATATGGGTGTTGCAGCATTTGTTGGGATTTCGTGGTTATTTTTACACATCTAACATCATATTCTCACTTTGACATTTTCCAATTTTATTTTTTGAATAATTTGCAAGGCATTCATCTATGACATTGCCTTAGGCTAGGATTCTATTTTCAAAGTATAGATTCCTGAAGTAAGTAAAGTATTGTGCAATAATTTCCTATCTGCACACAAATTGTACATACTTTCTGGAGTAATTGCTTCTTTGTCTGTTCATACCATATGCTCCTAAAATTATCTGTGAGCACAAGATTTGTATGTACAAATACATTAAAATGAGAATCTTTAAGCAAAAAAATGTTTCTGATTATTTGGGAATTTTCTTGGGCAATTGGTACTTGGTACATTTTTAAGTTAAGTTGCTTCATTTTTATTGTAACTACTTCAATTTTTAATAAAAATTGAGGAGAAATTTAAGCACGTGGAAACAAAGCACATTCAAATCTTCAACTAAATTCAATGCCTGAAGCTGTTCCTCTCAATGTCTCTGAAATCAGTTTAGGCCTTGATTTCCAGAAACTGCACAAATGAAATGGGAACTGTCAATGATTTGTAACATGTATAATGTATACCGATTGAGGATGACAACCAAAAAACCTGAGGAAGAGAAATAATTTGACCTGCAAATAATACTTAAAGAAATTCAGAAAAATTTAAGAAAGTGTGTCATTACTTTAGAAAGTGATGTAAGCCACTTTAACTGGTGTATTCAATAGAATTGCTTCAGAAAACCAGATTATTTGAGCATAGGATGACACCATCAGTAAGATGTTATGAGAAAAATGCTCATGGAATCATCATTATCTACTGACAGAAACCAATGAGCTCTATCTAGGACAATATAGGAGTGCTATTGTTGTTTTAACCTTATTTTTTATTTCTTCCATAAGAGAGAAAGACAGAGAGAGACAACACACAAACCAAGATCAAGGGCATGTGTGTATACCCTTAGCATGTACAGAGGTACAACAGGACATAAACGTGAGATCTTCCCATGTGGCTTCAGCATTGTAGAACATTGTACAGGATTACTGCTGCATCATTGGCTGGCCAAGGAGTAGTGGATTTTGATCCTGAATAGGGAACAAAATCATACCAATTTAATTGACTCACGAATTACATGTTTTCTTCCTTTCTTTCTTTTTTTTTTTAGTAGATTTTTGTTATAGGGTGCATGTGTTCACCAGAGAGACAGGGAGATGGAAAGTGAGAAATCACCCCCCCCACCCCAGGGGGTTGGCCATGCCACAATCCCTTCTCCTCCATTCTCCTCTCGGAATTTTGGGCATGCACACACACACACACACACACACACACACCTGGTGTGAGTTTCAGCTGCTGGGCCCAGGACCTGAACCACGGTCAACCATGTGGGAGTCCAGTGATGTAAACATTATGCCACCTGCTGGTCCCTTGCTTTATTAGAGAGATTTTTGCTATAAAATGTGTACTCACCAGAGAGACAGAGATAGAAAGTGTGAAATCCCCCCCAAGGGGGCATAGCCATACTGCAGTCTCTTCTCCATTCTCTTCTTGGGATTTTGGGCACATATGCACGCATGCCTGGTGCGAATTTTAAGCCACTGGATCCACGACTCAAACTACATTTGACTATGTGCGAGTCCAGTGCCTTAAGCACTATGCCACCTGCTGGCCAATATGTTTTATTTCCTAATAAATACACACACTCCTATGGTTCACGTGGGAAAGTTACTGGAAACAACTGAAAAACTACATAGTTTGTAAGATCAGTGTCAGAGATCATGAGTTAACACAGCTGAGGAAAAATGACTTACTAGTTTCACAAAATATTTATTTAAGGAAGTGAGAAATTATTCAGAAACTGTATAAAAATACAAAGATGCCTTGAAAAGAAATTTTCCCCCTTCTTTGTTTTTTGCTTATGTTTTTTGTTTTTTCTTTTTAAAAAAAAAAACTTGTTTATTTTCTCCTAGAGAGAGAGAGAGACAGACATCCATCCTCTGTAGGGTCTTCATACGCTGACTTACCCTCATACCTAACCAGAATCATGGGCATGTGTTCACACACTAGCATGTACAGGGAGACCTCTGAACCCAAAGCCAGGACCTTCTAATTTAGCATTAACATTCTGGAGTATAACATTTTCATGGCACCACCTCAGCTGGCTAAGAAGGAATTTGTTACATACCAAATGATCTTATTTTCTTTCATTCTCGTTTGGTTGTAGAAGGTTGGAGGTGGGACAAGAAAAAGAGGAAAGAAAATAAAAAGATAATTTAGTACTCACCAAATAATATCTATATAGTATTTTTTGTCTTTGTTTTTTTTATTTTTCTTTTTTGTTTCATTTTGATTTTGTTTTTGTTTTTGTTATATGGCATGTGGGCTTGCCAGAGAAAGAGAAAGAGAGAAGATGAGAAATCTACCCTTGGGGGGATGGCCATGCTGTAATCACTTCTCCATTTCCTCTCAGGATTTTGGGCATGCACATATCGACGCCTGGAATGATTCTCAAGCTGCTGGGTCCAGTGCTCAAACTGTGGAGTCATCCACCAGGGATCCAGTTGCCTTAACCTCCATGCCACCTGCTGGTCCCTATATTGCTTTGTTTTAAGAGAGATTTTTGCTATAGGGTGCATATGCTCACCAAAGACACAGAGAGACAGGGAGATAGAGAGGCAGAAAGTAAGAAATCATCTATCTGGGGGGGAAGGGCATGCTGCAATTCTTTCTCCTCCATTCTCCTCTCAGAATTTTGGGCACACACACACATGCGCACAGCGTGAGTTTCAAGCCGCAGGGTCCGGGACTCAAACCACAGGACTATAGTCCAGTGCTTTAACTACTATGCCACCTCCTGGCTCCCCTATATAGCTTTCATAAAACTCCACTTTTTAGTCATTGTTGCTGAATGTAAGCTTGGGTCAAGCATACTGCCATATTATGTTTCTGATAAGTAGAATTGGCAATCCATACTAACCCTTTGAAGCAAGTGATAGATAACATAATATTTTTTGGTCTCCATTGTTGCAATTACATTTGAAATCTTAAACTATTTTGTTTTTAAATTACAATGTAAGGCATGCTTATTGTAAAAACAAATAATTAAAAGTATGTAGATATATCTAAAATAAAACTTGGTAGTTCTACTACCCTTCTCATTCTCCAGAATAAATGACAACTGAAGCTGTGGCATGGATTTTTCCAGACTTTTTTGTGCCTATGCAACTACATAAAAAGAGGCACATACAATACATAATGTGGGCTCCAATTACACATCTGATTTGTGGGTAATTTTTTCACTTCTTAATATATTCCTGAACATTTTAAGTAGTCTCAGAATTGTAGCTTCACAAACAAGTCTGGGTTAGACTTCTTTATACATGTATTCTTTTATATTCAAGCAAAAGAAGTCCATGAACATAATTCTGAGTCAAAAGGAATATATATTTTAAATTAATATTGATTTCTAAGTATATATTCCCCACCAAAGTTATATAACTGAGCTCTTTATTCTACATTCTCTCTGAAAATGGATATACTAATATTTTCTTTCTTCTTATAGGATAAAATAGTACTTTAATAAACTTTCAAATATTTGATATAAAATCTATTGCCGTTTCAATTTTCAGTCCACAGTCTTGCCTCTTCAGACACCCCATTTAGTAAATTCTTAATCCCCTTGAGTCTTTAACCTTTCCCCTGAAAATACTTAAAAATTAATAATATCTGGTCACCAGTGCTACTTCTTCATGCCTCAGTTAAATTTATTAAGTTTATTTGAACTCGCATATGAATCTCAAGAGCTTCAATTTCTTATGCCTAATAACTTTTCAGATTTGACTCTCATCTCTTTTGGGAACTTGCTCCATCAATTTTCTCCTATTCTTTTAATATACTCAATCTTTACCTCTCCACTTGATCTTTCCTTCATCCTTAAACTATTCCAAAATTTCTTCCATTCAAAAATTACTCTCCCATGGGATGTGGCATTCTTAAAATGCTAAAGTAGGCAGCTCTAATCTTCTTTCCTTCCATAGAAATTAACACACACACACACACACACACACACACACAAAGCAAAAACAACGAAACACAAGCAGAAACAACACAGCCAACTTTGTCAGAACTTCGGAAAATAGTCAAAAGTTTATAGCAATGAAATGAATGCTGAATCAAGAAAAAGGCAACTTAGAATGGTACAAAATTTTTGTGTCAATTTTACTTGCCCTTATCATACTCTGTCTTCAGCTCACAGGTGATCTTGAAGATAGTAACTCACAGTACCACTGTGGAACTAGGATGCTTATTTCCAAAGGAAGCAGAGTATACTTTATTCACAGAATATTATATTTATCTAGTCTAATCATTCTGAGGGCTACCTGAAGGCTTAATACAAGGCATTGGTCTATGTTTTGCTTAACGCAGAGCTCATTACCAGCTAAAACTGGCATGCATTGCTCAAAAACATTGTAAGGTGAACTAAAAACCAGTGGTCACCTGGTTGAGACATTAAACAGACTGCTTAAAGCATTTGAAGAAAACTGGGAGAGAGGTTCTCATGGAAATTAGAGCATTCATGTGTCTGGGGAATTTAGAAAGCCACAGACATGCATGAAATGCTCAACCTTAGAAAAGAAGGAAATCCTGCCATTTGTGATAACAAGAATGAACCTAGAGGATATTAGGCTAAGTGAAATGAGCCAGTTACAGAAGCACAAAAACTGCATGAATTTACTTGCATTGCGTGTTTAAAATAGTCAAATTAATAAAAACAGAGAAGAGAATGATGGTTGCCAGAAACTAGGGGAAGGAGGAAATGAAAAATTGTTATTTAATGGATATAAAGTTATACAAGATGACTAAATTCTAGAGATTCTATGTACAGTATGGTACTTATAGTTAACATTATGGTATTGTGTACCTTAAAATATGTTGAATGTAGATTTCATGTTAAGTGTTCTTGTAACAAACAAAAATCACCAGAGAATACAAGGAACTATTTGGAGGTTATGGACATTAATACCCTGGTTGTGGTGATAATATCATGGGTGCGTTTGTCAAAACTCATAAAATGATGTAATGTTTTTGTATATCAATTATACCTTAATGAAGTTGAAAAAAACAGTATCTAAAAAATCTACACAAAAGGAAATGAAAAAGGAATTAAAATGGTATTATTTTGTATTGAATTGTATTTCTCCCATAAATATGTCAATGTGCTAAACTCCAGTATCTTAAAATGTTACTGTGTTTGGAGGTAGAGTCTTTAAAGAGTTAATTAAACTAATATGAAATGGCTAGCATGGGCCTAATCCATTATGACAGTATCCTTAGAATAAGAGGAATTTGACCACAGACATGTATAGAAGTTTATGTGAAGACACAGGAAGAATATGACAACCTATGAACCAAAGAGAAAGGTTGCAGAAGAAATCAATCCTGCTGACACACTCTATAGCAAAAATCTCTCTAGAAAAAAAAAAGAAACTTGTAGGTGAAAAAAAGTAGTAAAGACTAAAAGGGAGTTCAACAAATTAGGTAACTAAAAACTAATAGAAATGATGACATCAAAATTTGGATTTTTTAAAAAAATAAATCAACAAATTGACCAATTCTTAGGTAGATTGCTAAAGAAAAAAGGAGTTAAGATGCCAATAACTGAAATCTGAAATCAAAGTGGGGACATTACCACCAGCCTTACAGAAATAAAAGGAGTACATGAGAACTCTATAAGGACTTACACAACAATAAATTAGGTAATATAGGTGAAGTGAACAAACTCATCAAAATGAATATATTACCAAAACTAACTTAGGAAGAAATAGTAAACCTACAATTAGCAAAGAGATTTGACTTCTCAAAAAAGAAAGGTTTAGAACTAGATGGTTTTATCAGTGAATTCTATCAAATATTTAAAGAATTAACACCAATCCTTCTCAACTCCTTCAAAAAACAGAAGAAATGAGAGCACTTCCTTATTCATACTACAGGTCAATATTACCCTGATATAAAAGCCAGGTAAATAAATGACAATTATAAAACAACATCCTTAAAATATGAATGTAAAAATCCTAAACAAAATACTAGCAAACCAGATCCAAAATTATATTAAAAAGTTTATATACCATAACCAAGCATTATTCATTCCAGTCATACAAAAGAAGTTGAAAATAAGATCAGTGTAATAGAACAAAGGGGAAAATCCTCATGACTTAATTGATTTTCACAAAATTGAAGATGCTTTCATCATAAAAATATTATTAAAACTTGGAATAAAGGGAACTTTATATCCAACTTTTATTTTTTCAACATTGAAGGAAAAACCTAAAGCTAAAATCTTAATAGTAGTGAAAGACTGAAATATTTCCACCTAACATTATGAACAAGACAAATATGCCTACTTTTACCACTTCTATTCAACATCGTATTGTGGGACCAGCAGTTAGCGTAATTGCTGTGTTGCTGGACTCGCATGTAGCCGACCGCGGTTCGAGTCCCGGACCCAGTGGCTTAAACTCACGCTGGGTGTATGTGCATGTGTGCCCAAGATCCTGAGAGGAGAATGGAGAAGGGGTTGTGGCATGGCCACCCCCCCGGGGGTGGTGATTTCTTGCTTTCTATCTCTCTGGCAGGGGCACACACCCTATAGCAAAAACCGCTAAAAAAAAAAAAAAAAACCCGAAAAACAAAAACAAACAAAAAAACACATTGGATTTTAAGTTCTAGCAAGAGAATTAAAAAAACAACAAGAAGAAAAGAAAGCATCCAAATTGGAGAGAAAGAAGTAAAATGATCTGTCTGCACATGATATGATGGTATATATATAAAATCACAAATAATCCATAAAAAATCCACAGCTAAAAATACAATTCAGCAAAGTTGTAAGGTATCAGATCAATAGGAAAAATGAGTTGTATTTCTATACACCAGCAATGAGCAATCCAAAAACATATTAAGAAAATAGTTCCACTTATAATAGTACACAAAATAATAAAATACCAAGGGATACACTTAACCAAGAAAGTGAAATTCTTGTTCACTGAAAACTATAAAGCATTTCTGAAGACATTAAAGAAGGCTTACATAAATGCAAAACATCTCATTTTTAAGGATTGAAATACTATATTGTTCGAAGAGCAATACAATCCAATAAAATCCCTGACCATTATTTATTTATTTATTTTTAGAAATGGAAGAACTGGGGGCAGCAGGTGGCATAGTGGTTAAGGCTCTGGACTCCCTCATGGCCAGCTGTGGTTTGAGTCCCAGAATGAGCAGCTTGAAACTCATTCTGGGCTCTTGAAACTCAGGCTGGGTTTGTGTGTATGCGTGTCCAAAATCCCAAGAGGAGAATGGAGGAGAATGGACTGCAGTGGATTGCAATTAATCATCACCACTGGGCTGTGATTTTTCACTTTCTTCCTCTCTCTGTCTCTCTCCCTGACAAGTACATGTGCCCTATAGCAAAAATCTCTCTAAAGAAAAAAAAAAGAAATGAAAGAACTGAGAAATGATGATCAGATTCATTATGGGACTGTTTTTTTTTTTTTTTTTTTTTTTTTTTTTTGCTATAGGGCGCGTGCGCTCGCCAGACAGACAGAGAGAGACATAGAGACAGAAAGCGAGAAATCACCCCCCAGGGGGGATGGTCACGCCGCAATCCCTTCTCCTCCATTCTCCTCTCGGGATCTTGGGCACGCACGCACACGCGCCCGGCGTGAGTTGTAAGCCACCGGGTCCGAGACGCGAACCGCGGTCGACTACGTGGGAGTCCAGCGACATAGCCATTACGCTAACTGCTGGTTCCCATTATGGGACTGTTTTTGAATTCATGTAGCCAAAACAATCATGAAAAAGAACACATTTGGAAGACTTAAATACTTCCTGATATCAAAACTTACTACAATGTTATAGTTACCAAGACAGTGTCTTACTGGCATAAAGATATACTTATGTATTTGCAATGATAGAATATCATTGACAATCCTGAAAGAAATCTGTGCGTATATCTATAGCTGATTGATTTTCAACAATGATATCCAAACTAGGGCTAGATGGTAAAACCATGATAAAACACGATGCTATGTGAGAGTGACCCACATGAGAAGTTTCTGGTTCATATCTGCAGACCTCCCAAAGTATGCTGGGCATGTGTGTGCCAATCAGTGCTGGCTGTGATTGGGGATGAATTGCAGCATCAGGACATTGTGAGGGGAGCTGCCTCTGTCTTTCTCTCTTCCTTTCTCTCTCTGTCTCTCACACTCATGGAATAAACTTTAAAAGCTCAAAACAACAAAACAATGGGCAGACCATTCGTAGAGCAAAGTATAGTATCTTTAACAAATGGCACTGGGGAAACTGGATATCTCTCATACAAAAGAATAAAGTTGAACCCCTGACCTCCCACCATATAAAAAACTGAACTCAAAATGGACAAATAACTTAAATATGAGAGCTAAAACCATAAAAAAGAGGTATCCTTGGATTTGGCCATAAATTTTTAGATAAGACACCAAAATCATGAGCAACGAAAAGGAAAACTATATAAAAAATTAGACATTTTACCATAATAAAAAATTTATTTACACTAGGCCTGAAGGTGATGTGGAGGTTAAGGCAGCTGTTCACACACTGCCAACTTTGTGGTTTGAGTCCTGGACCTAGCCATTTGAAAATTACGCTGGACACATCTGCATGCATGCTCAAAATCCTGACAGAAGAATTGAGGAGAAGGGCTTGTTGTATAGCTATTCCTTCAGGAGGTGATTTTTCACATTCCTTCTCTCTCTCTTTCCCTCTTTCTTTCTCTGTCTCTCTCCAGCTAGTGCATGCACCACATAGCCAAAAATAAATAAATAATAATAAAAACCTCAAAAACGTATTTAAACAAAAAAAAAAAAGAAATTATCAAGAAAAAAACAGAAACTACCTGAAACCTATGTATCTAATGATCATGTATCAGAATGTATAAAGAAGTTTTACAGGCCAGCAGGTGGCATGGTTGCTAAGGCACTGGATTCCCACATGGCTGACTGTTGTTCAACCTGGAGCTGATGGCTTGAAAATCACTACAAATAAATAGGTAAATAAATATATTTTTAAAAAGTCTTCTAACTCAGTAACCAAAAAATTAAAGTATCCAATTAGACATTGTGCAAAAGGGGGCCAGTAGGTGGAGTGATGATGGTTAAGGCTCTGAATTCCCACATGGCCGACTATAATTTGAATCCTGGTAGCTCGAAAATCACACCAAGCTCACTCATCTGACTATGCATGTATGCCCCAAACCAAGAGAATTGAGAAGAAGGAATTGCAGTGTGGCTATCACCCCTGGGAGGGATGATTTCTCACTCTCTCTCTCTCAGAAAAGTTAATCAATGTACCACTTCACACCTTTTAGCATACTATAATATTTTTTAAAAATATGTATGCCACAGATCTCTCCATATATTCATGTCTGGCCCTGTAGCACAGTAGTTAAGTGCTGTACACAGGGAGCTAGATCCCATATGGCTGACTGTGGTTCAAATCTTGACCCTGGCAGATTGAAAAACATGCCAGGCAAACATCTGTATACCTAGGATCCTGATGAGATAGGGAAATGAAGGAAGAAGATTGCAATGTGACCAGGCTCTATTGGGAAACGCTCGCTCATTTGAGCATGTGTATTCTCTCACTCTCTTTGTACATGTATATGCACATCCTTGCTAGTATAAAAAATATTCCATACATCCAAAATTAAAATTTCCAAACCAGTCCTTAAATCTGCTCCTGCTTCTGCATCCTAGACCATTGTTAATAGCATTGTCATTATTATTATTATTATTATTGCCATATTATTATCACCATACCTGATTACTAAAAGCTTAAGCCCCAGGTTTATACCAGACTTCTCCCAGACATTCGATTTCTATTCAATCTAGTTGACTATCCTTCTCAGTGTATCTCAACTTCTTTTCATTTGCCTCACTCTTATTTCCATTAGAATAATTCAGATATTTTTCCTATGGACTATTTACAACAACCTACTAACCATTTTCCCTGCTTCTTCCCAAGAACACAGCAAACATTATCTATAGAAATATGGATAAAGAAGCCAGATAGTGGCATAGTGGTAAAACGTGATTCTCTGTGAGGCTGACCCACATGGGAAGGTTCTGGATTCATGTCTGGATACCTACTTGAGTGTACCAAGCATGCATGTGTCCATGATCCAGGGCTGGCTGAGGCTAGGTGTGGATTGTGGTGTCAGGACTCTGATGAGGGTTCTATCTCTGTCTCTCTCTCTCTCTCATGTAAGAAATACATAGTAATTTATAAACGAATATAAGGCCAGCATGTGGTGTGCTGGTCAAGGCTGGATCCCAAATGGCCAACTCTGTGGTTTGAGTCCCAGATTCAGAAACTTGAAAAACATGCCAAGTGTGTGTGTATGTTTGCATGTCCAAAATTCCAAGAGGAGAATGGAGGAAAAAGGAATGTGGCATGGCCATTCCCCTTGGGGGTGTTTTCTCACTTTCCCTCTCTCTCCCTCCCACAGGTACATGTGCCCTATAGCAATAAGTAAATAAATAAATAAATAAGAAGGAATATAGGTAAATGTAAAGCACAATCCCTTCTCCTCCATTCTCCTCTCAGGATCTTGGGCACGCACGCACACGTGCCCGGCGTGAGTTTAAGTCACCGGGTCCGGGACTCGAACCGCAGTCGACTACATGGGAGTCCAGCAACATAGTCATTACTCTAACTGCTGGTCCTGGATGTCGAATAAAGTCTAACATTGTCTATTTGCTGATTGGAACTGTTCAAATCTTTGTTTTTTATCTCTTCAGTCTCAGCTGACCCATTCCTTTCACATCTGTAATGATCAAATAACATCAAACTGCTTATATTTCTCCTGCATTTTTCTCTCTTTACTTTGCTCACACTAATTTCACACACTATAAATGTTCTTCCTAGTCTCTGAATAATTTTTTTCTCGTCTTGCAAGATTCAACTAAGATATCACCTGCTCTTATGACCTTCTCCCAGAACCATCAGGCCTAAGAAAACGTACCTTTTTGTGTTCCCGTAAGACTGTATACATATGTCTATTTTTACACTCATGTTCATTGAAACTGTGTGATTTTGACTGTCCACACTCATTTGACTGACTTATGGTGTCTATGTTGTGTCTCGTCCTTGAAGTATACACTGTATCTCATTTATCTGTGTCCCCAGAGTCTTATACATTCAATGAATGTTTGCTGAACTGGAAGGGAAAAAGATGGAGATCTTGTTAAAGATGGAGATGACACCCACAAATATGTGTGTACAAATCTTGCATATATTTCATTTAATTCTGTTGCTTACTGCCCCACAACTTTCTTTAGCTTCCTGCTGTCTTGTCTGCATTTCTTTCAAGATCAGTGTTTTCCAATCTATGTTTTAGACATAGATATATTCCCTTTTTTAACTTTTTTTTTTTTTTTTTTTTTTTGCCATAGGGCTTGTGTAGTTACTGGAGAGAGACAGTGAGAGGGAAAGAGAAATCAGCCGCCTGGGGGATGGCCATGCAGCAATCTCTTATCTTTCATTACCCTCTTGTGATTTGGGGTACTCACACACCTGTGCCCAGAGTGATTTTCAAGCTGCTGAATCTGAGACTCAAACTGTGGTCAGCCATGTGGGAATCTGGCACCAAAAGTATTTCTTCCTAATTCCCTTTGATGAAAAGTATTTCTATATGAAAGCTCTGACCATAGTTAAGTCTCCAGTTTTGCAGTGTAATGTTATTTACTGTACAACATTACTCCTCTGGGAGAAGTAGTAGTTAAAGGATACTATTTATTGGCTATGATTTTTTTTTAATCTATGTTGTAGACTATATAGAATGACCACATAAACATTTAGTATGCCATTTTGACTTAGGAGTTATTTAGTGGCAAAATGAAGACAGTAATAAAAAGTAATAAAAGACCAACTTTTTTATAATTACTGTGCTGTCTTTATTCATTAACTTGGTATAGGTAAGAGTGAGAATGTAATGTAAAATAATTTCAGATAGGCCCAACCAGCGGTGATGTGTTTTTGTAGAAAGTGCTACTTTGCAGACTGAGGCCACATGGGAAGCACTGGGTCTTTTCCTGGCCTCCTGCCCCCAAAGCTGGGCATGAATGACCTGTGCCTATACTCAAGTCTATGCAGAAAGCCAAGACAACATGATGAGACTCTGACTAAAAAAATTTAAAAATTAAAAATTTAATTTTACTGTGAAGGATGAGTCTAAATAAAGAATAATTATTTTAACAATTGAGCCACATATACTTGATAACCCAAAAAGGTGGTAAAGGACTTATCCTCCTACCACCATGCCCTGACCCACCCTCACTTTTTACATAGCTGTCAAAAACTTGAGGGAAAAAATTCAGACTTATAAAGTTTGTTATTAGGTGTTTCTATTCCTGTTCATATACTTCATTTGTGAAGAAATCAAAATATGCCATTGAATTTTGACTTCTGTCAAAAATTAGAGATTTTCTTTTGATCAGTTATTTTTGGTGATATGTAAAAGTTCTTATCTCCCTACTGTTGCTAAATATGCATCAGGACAATAAGGGATTTCTTTGATAAAATTAGACTTTGTGCTTTTCCACCCATTAGTAATTGGCTGGATTTTTGTTGTTATTTTCGCAACATTAGTAAGATAGACTTTATCTTAACTCTTTTGGTATATAAATTTATACAAAACAATTGCTGTCTAAAAGTTAGTTTTGAACTTTTAAGCACATGATATTTTTGGCTCTTGTTTATAACTAGCTCTTTGAACTAGAGAAACTCAGCAAGCAATCATTTGGACTATAATTATTACTTTTAAAGTATCCTACCTAGTCTTAAGTAAATGCTAGAGCAATTGAATTGCAGATAATCTTCTAATGTAGTCTGTATTTTGCCTACAATGAAAAATTACTACTTTTTTTGCATGTGCTTTTTTTAAGGTTACTTCAATCTGACACAGCTATGAATAGGATAACTCTTAAGAATACAATTATTAATTTTTTAAAGATTATAAAATTCTTAGATTTTCATTCTAGTTTCCAACAAATTTGGCCAAGATATTTTAGCTTTAAGTAGATTAAGGGAGGAGAAACCACTCTGAATTAGTTTTTTTTCCTCACACCTGATAATTATTAGATCACTCAGTTTTGAAGCCAACGACATTTCTTAAGTATACATTTAAATTTGGTTTCACAATGGAAATGTTAATATTACTACCTACTACATATGCTCTGTCAAAGAAAAAGAGTTGTGAGTATAAAAAAAAATAAAGCTACTAATCCAACAGAAAACCTTAGAAATTAATTAATTTATTTTCAAGGTATGAAATTATGCCTGATCATTTATTGTGGATATTTGCATGTGAGATCCCGTCTTTGATTTCATTGCCTCCCTCAATACCTTTTTTGACAATTTTGCTGAAATTCCATTCAAGAGTAAGCCCTCCCACTGTACTTTGTCTAAGGAAGTGATGTGCCCAGAGTAAGGCTCACCCACTCCAGTCCCAGTGTCCCTTCCCTCTTTTTTGTATAAGCCTGAAAGTTTCTCTGTCTTATAAGTCTGAAAATTTCTACTCAGTTACCACTATGTCACACAAGTAGACAATGTGAAATTGTATATCCAGGCTGTTTCAGACATACATCTGGGTATTAGTACAGTTGCTAGGTTTCTTTTTTTTAAATTATTAGTTGCTTTGTATGCTCATAAGACAGAGATGGGGAGATATTACCTCCCAACCCCCATGGAGCATGGTCACTCCAGAGATCCTTCTCTGTTTCTCCATACTGTTGGGATTTGGGGCAGGTAGGCACCTGCACCTGGTATGTTTATCAAGCCTCCAAGGTTGGTATTCAAAACAAAGTTGGCCATGTGGAATCTAGCTCCCTTAACCAGTAATCTATGGGGATGGCCTAATTGCTAAGTTTGCCACACTTTAACTCCTTGTGCTTAGGAATCTGCTTATTGTTATGTAAGAAAATCATCTTCCAGGTTGTCTTTGTCAGATTTATGTGTTCAATTGATTCTTGTTATTCTTATGGAAAACGTTTTCTGTTGATGCTATATCATGAATTTCTAGACTGCATGGCACCTCTTTCTTAAATTATATGCAACATAAGAAATTTGACACACATTGCTCTATTTGAAGTTAGGTAATCAATAATTTTTTATTGTTTCTTTAATTAGTATTCATAAAACTAACAAAAACCTTGGTCATTTTTTTTTGAGAGGTTTTTTTGCTATAGGGTGCGTGCGCTCGCCAGACAGACAGAGAGAGACATAGAGACAGAAAGCGAGAAATCACCCCCCAGGGGGGATGGTCACGCTGCAATCCCTTCTCCTCCATTCTCCTCTCGGGATCTTGGGCACGCACGCACACGCGCCCGGCGTGAGTTGTAAGCCACCGGGTCCGAGACGCGAACCGCGGTCGACTACGTGGGAGTCCAGTGACATAGCCATTACGCTAACTGCTGGTTCCCAAACTTGGTCATTTTCGTGGTCCATTTTCCATTACAACATTGCCTTGATGGTTTTCCCATATGCTAGAAGCAAAAATGTTCATTTCTACTTATGGGTTGGAAAAGCAGCAAGATTGTGTATGAGCCTTCATGAAGCTATGACAACAGTGAATCTGCTCAAAGAAAGGGCTAGATTTCACCCAGCACTGTGAGACTGACACCAGGAGTGAGGTATGTTATGCTATAGTAGAAGTGTTTGTGAAAAATTAGGGAGGAACTAGTTCCTCTTTTCATAATCATGCATTTTCAATGATGGTGGGTAGACCTGAGAGGAAAGTGAAGTGTGGAAATACCCCCTCCCCCCCCCCACACACACACTCCTAGTAATGGCTCCATCTTGAATCTTCAGGTGTTTTCTCTCTGAAGTTAATACCACTCTCTTGGTTTACTGCTCCATTTTAAAGTTTGAAATGCCTGTTCCCTCTGTATATTATTCTTCTTGCTAAGATGAAACTTGGCCTCATTCTCTTGAGTGGTTTTGACTGAATATCCATTCTTCTACTTTACTAAAGGCAATGAAAAATGAAGGAACCTGCATTAAAGTAAACTTGACTGAAGAATTTTGTCATGTGTCTTTGAAACACTATTTCCTCTCCTCTCAGGCTTCTTTGAGAAGGAGTCAGATTAAACTTCTCATAGAACAATTACTACTTATGGGAACTTTCATTAAGGTCTTTCCATAAAACTTCAATTTTTTCAATTTTTTTTTTTTTGAGAGGTTTTTACTATAGGGTGCATGTGCTCACCAGAAAGACAAAGACAGAAAGACAGAAAGTGAGAAATTATCCCTCAGGGGGGATGGCCACACCACAATCCCTTCTCCTCCATTCTCCTCTTGAGATCTTGGGCATGCACGCACATGCGCCTGGCGTGAGTTTAAGCTACCGGGTCCAGGACTCGAACCGCAATTGACTACATGAGAGTCCAGTGACATATGCATTATGCCAACTGCTGGTCCCAAACTTCATTTTTTTTTTTTTTTTAGCCAAATTGCTCAATCAGTCCCACCCCTTTCCTGAACAAGCTCGTTTGAATTAGTTGCTTTAAGTTTCTTTTATTTCTCTTTGCATTTTAAATTCTATTAAGACTTACTTATCTTACTCTTATAGCAATTTGGAGTGATTTGTGGTAATAAAAGTTCAGAAACAATAAGATGTTCTAGCTCGCAGTTCAAAGTTCTGAGAACCCAAGGATTTTGCTGTACTATACCAAGTTTGCCAAAATATAAAGATTTATATTTAGGTTTATGGGCAAGGTAGCGTTTTGTAGTAGTCTAGGCAAAGCACTGGACAAGAGACACTCAAAACTGATGTCTCACTTGAAAAGACCCTTCAAGGAAGTAAAATAAAAATGGCAGAGTGCAATTTAACATGTTGCTATCATTGTTGTCTTTTAGTCAGTTTTGGAGTGGATTCAAATTTTTATGTAATTTTTTTTGAAAAGCTATATAACTTGAGTTAAAGAACTTATTTTTATGAAAAGAAATTGTGTAGCATATTTTAGGTTTCGAATCAGAATGTTCACAGAAACTAGAAAAAAGTAGCTTTTTAGTCTCAAAACCCATTACTGATTATTATCATTAAAATATTTTAATTCTTAAAAAGAGTCATTACTAAGTCTACTTTAACTTGTGATGAAATATTTTTTACACAATTTAGATACAGGGAGCCAATTCCACTTTCGTTATTCAGTCAACATCAACATTTACCTATAATAGCCTTTAACTGTATAAATATTAACTTTGTAAATATGTATATCCAAAGTATGGTGAGAAAGTATATGTGGGATGTGGTCTAATGAATTTATGCTCCAAGATACAGCTAAATTCATTCATGATTTTAGAAAATCTAGTTTATATAACATTGTGAATGAAATTTACAGAAATCCATTTGTACTTAGAGTAAATCTAATGTTTAAGAGATGTTTGATAGTTTTAATTTATAAACTTACAAGGCTTTTAAAAATTTATTTTTTCCTGAAATGTAACATTGAATAAATTGGTGATTTATCATACGATGAGATTTCTAGAATGCCCTGGACATGAGTACTGTGTATTTTTGCTTACTTCTATAATGTCTACAGTGCTAAACTTGTCTCTCTCTATATTGTGTTAGATTTTATATTTTTTTAGTTGCCAGTAAATTAATTCAATTTTGAAGTTTTAATGTATAACAAAAAATCTTGTTATGCTGTTGAATGAAAAAAGGCCAATGCTTTAATATTGCATTCACTATAATAATACTTTGTTTCTCTATTACATTGTTTTTATTTTCGGAAAAGAGAGAGAAGGTAATACGGGCTTTAAATACTATAGATATTGATTGATACATAAATAAGCAAAAGTATCCTTCAACTCTCTGTGGTGCTAAAAGAGGTCATATTGGAAGGTCTCAGACTTGAGTCTGAAAGTCTCCCTGTACATTCTGGGTGAGTGTGCATGTACCAGTATTCCTGGCTGTCTGAGACTTGGGGTGGATCATGGCATAAATCTCTGTTGGGGATGCCTCTCTGTTTGTGTGACTTTTTCTCAGTAGAAATCGCTTTTAAAATTTTTTAAATATTTCATTACAAGTATTTAAAAGTAATTTAAAAATCTATTTTAGAAAATAGATTTTGCGTTTCTAAATAATATGATTGGTGAAAAACTTTTAACACATGACACAAAGCCAGAAGGGATATTGAAATAATTGAAGGCTATTTTAACTGGTCTTATTTGAACAACTCACTATATTAATCAATTCTCTTCATAACCTATGTAAGACATACAAATTAATGCACCTGGTACACCAAATGTGCATGGCTGATAGGTTACTCTCATGTTGAAGAGAATGTGTAAAAATACTACTCATATGCCACTGATGGAATTGTAAATTAGTGCAAACCGTTTTGGAGTGTGATCTGGCAGCAGACATAATTTAAAAAATACATGTTTTTCCTCTGTTAGACATTTATCCTATATATAATATATATGTAGAGAAAAGTCTGCCAATATACATAAAAGGATTTTCATCCTAGCACTACTGCATATTTACAATTCTTATTTGTCAATAGAATTTAAAAAAACATAATTGTGCATCAGTAGGGGATTATTTAGGTTATGTTACTGGCATACAATGGAATAACATTTAAAAGGATGAAAGTAGATATATTTTACATGATATGGAAGATGGCAAATAATATTGCCACTAAGGAAATTAACCAGTTGCAGAGCAGAGTGCATTATAGGCAACTATTTATATAAAGTGGAAGAAAGAAAGAAATAAGAAAAAAAACTCTGAAAGGATATCTGAGAGATTTGATAATGGACATTTCTAGCGAGAAGGACTAAAGTCTCAGAGTGGAAAAAATCTTTTCTATTTTTATATGCTGTATATCACATTACTGTTATGAAAATATAATTTCTTTTAAATGTTTATGTTAAGAAATCTATTTTTCCTTTATTAAAGCTTCTTTTCTTTGTATGAAAGATCTTCCAAAACCAAAGATATGGTGAAATAGAAAAATTAGTCTTTTTTTTTTTTCTTTTTTTGGAGAGGTTTTTGCTATAGGGCGCGTGCGCTCGCCAGACAGACAGAGAGAGACAGAGAGACAGAAAGCAGGAAACCACCCCCCAGGGGGAATGGCCACACCGCAATCCCTTCTCCTCCATTCTCCTCTTGGGATCTTGGGCATGCACGCACACGCGCCCAGCGTGAGTTTAAGCCACTGGGTCCGGGACTCGAACCGCGGTCGACTATGTGGGAGTCCAGCGACATAGCCATTACGCTAACTGCTGGTCCCGAAAAATTGGTCTCTATTCTTATGAAATTTTGTTCTGGTAATGTACTATGTGACTATACAAACCCCAGTTATACCCATACTTCAATAGGAAAAAATGTGTACTCTAAGAAAAAAATCTGGGGACCAGCAGTTAGCATAATGGCTATGTCGCTGGACTCCCATGTAGTCAACCGTGGTTCACATCCCAGACCTGGTGGCTTAAAACTTGCGCCAGTCACGTGCGCGTGTGTGCCCAAGATCCCGAGAGGAGAATAGAGGAGTAGGGATTGCGGCGTGACCATCCCCCCGGGGGTGATTTCTCACTTTCTGTCTCTCTGTCTTTCTCTGTCTGTCTGGCGAGTGCACGTGCCCTATAGCAAAAACCTCTCCAAAATAAAAAAATTGAAAATACATTGATATTTTAGATTAACTCATGACTTAAATCTGGTTTATGGACATACATTATTTGACTCAAATATTTGTTAATTTTCAATATTCATAAGATTATAATTTTAACTTAAAGGTTGAATTTTCTTATTCTTTTGGGAAAAAACAAGATGTGGAAATATTGGGAGTCATGGCAAGAGCCAGCTTGGACTGAGTAGTAGCTGACACCATTTTTTTAATGGTAAAATTATTTATTATCACTTCAAATTTATCTTTTTTTAAGTTATTTTTTATCTTTTACTTATTGGAACAACTTTTGCAATCATATAGATGTCAATTTCTTTTTTTAACATATAAAATATTCTTTTTAATAGTCTTCCTCTTTAGATTATTGCCATATAGTAGGTAGAAGACTTAGAAAAACAGTAACAAAACACAGTGCTTGAAATTTTTTCCAGATATCTCATTAGGAAGAAAGAATGAAAAGAGTAACTGCCACCTTTACGTGAGACATGTGACTTAGCTGAGCATAGTCCCACCACTCGTAGTTGTTGTACACCAAGATAACTGAAATTTTTATGGTCCCTGTAGGTAGGAATTTGGTCCATACCCTAGAACTTATGTTTTAAAAGTACATTTCCTCATTCTTTGCTTATATAATCCTAGGATAGCAAATTATTTGGAAGAACTTAAGCACAGCAATGGCACCTTTTGTGTAAGTTTAAAATGATCAACTCTGGAGTCTGATCGAAGTGAGATCAACACACAACAGCCCCTGTAAGGCTCTTAAGAATAACACTACACTTCAAATTGATTTTTGGGAAGAGTCTGGACAAAAATAGATAGATGAGACACCAGCATATAGTTAGGATAATATAAAGACCTAGTTATACTGCACAAAACACAATAAAACTAAGACTATAGCAAGATTGCAAGTTACTTAACACTATTAATTTTATACATGCTTTATATTGAGGAATATTGAAGATAGAAAGGCTATGAGGCAGATACTAATTACCAGTATATGAAATATGAATTTTCCAGAATTCTAGAAACAATAAAAGTTTCTCATCTAAGGTTACTAAGATCATTTGCAGGAAGATCAAGAATAGAAATAATGATTTTCAAATTCTGTGCCATAGTCCAAAGTATGTCATTTTTCATTACAGCCTTGTTAATTGAAAGAAAACAGTGAATCATAATCAGGTGAATCCTATAAGGACTGAAATATTAAGTAATGATTATTTGAGACAGAATTAATAAACAGAAAGGAAAAATGGACAGATGTACCAATTTTCTTTTTTGTCCATCATAGTTAATACTGAGTGAAATAAAGTACAAGCTAGAGGTGGAGGGGACAGTAATGTAGCTGCATTTAAAATATGCAAACAAAGAAAAATAAACACAGAGGACAAAACACTATTGATTGTTATAAAGCTTTTGCTTGGATTTTACGATTACCAAGATTTGCTGTATTGGCTGATAGAAGACTGTAAACAACTAAACCAAGAGTCTGATGAAGTGTAAACATTAGGATTAAAGTGGTTCGTGAAATGGAGACTAGAACAAATCAGGGAAAAAAAAAATCTCCAAAATTCCAGGATAAAACATAGCTAACCTTCTAAAGCATAAGAAGAAAAGTCATATACTGTCTAATTGACCATTTTTTAGAACAGTGTTACATTAACAGAAAACTTGAGCAGAAAGTACAGAATTCTTGTAGGCCTCAACCCACAATTTCTTAATATTAATATCTTGTATTCATGATTCATTATTTATAATTGATGGTTCAATAATGATACATTGGTATTAGATAAAGTCCATAGTTTACATTAAGGTGCACTCTTTGTATTGTACAATACATGGTTTTGACAAATGTATGATATCATGTATCTACCATTACAGAGTCATACATAATAGTTTTACTGACCTAAAATATCCTCTGTGCTTTACCAATTCATCCCTCCATCCTTCCCCTGAAAACCCTGGAAACTACTAACCTTTCTATGTATTCATAGGTTTACCTGTCCTAAAGTATCTATAGTTGGAACTATATGGTAGTATAGTTATATAGTATGTAGCCTTTTCAGATTCACTTAGAAGCATGTATTCAAGTTCCCTCCATACTTTCTTGAGGCTTGATAGTTTATTTTTATTGCTGAATAATGCTCTATTATATAGATGTAGCACAATTTGTCCATTCACCAATTGAAAAAATGTTTGATTAATTACAAGTTTTGCAAATTTTAATAAAGCTGCTATCAGTCTATGCATGCTTTTGTATGGATATGTTTTCAATTCATTTGAGTAAATATCAAGGAGAGTGATTGGATCTTATGGTAAGAGTATGCTTAATTTTTTTAAGAAACTACCAAACTGGCTTCCAAAGTGTCTTGTAATATTTTATGTTCCCTCCAGCCATGAATGAGAGTTCCTATTGATCCACTGCCTTGCCAGTATTTAGTGCTGTCAATGTTTGGATTTTAACCATCCTGATAGGTATGGAGTTATATCTTGTTTTAATTTGCAACTCCATAAAAGTTGTAATGTTTAGCATCTGTTCATATGCTTATGTGTCTTTTTGATACCTATCTGAACAGAGACCTGTTCAGATTTTGCCCATTTTAAAATTGAGTTATTTGTTGGGTTTTAAGAGTTTTGTGGGAGCCAGCAGGTGGTATGGTGGTTAGAGTGCTGGACTCTCACATGGCCAACCATAAGTCCTGGCCCTGACACTTGCTTTCTCTCTCTCTCTCTCTCTCTCTCTCTCTCTCTCTCTGATCAAATTGAAGAATAACAATAAATAAATTAAATCAAAATAATAATTAAAAAAAATTTGTATTTATGAATACCAGTCTTTATTTCCTTTATTTTTTTTTAGAGAGAGATTTTTTACTATGGGATGTGTGTGCTCGCCAGAAAGACAGAGAGAAAGAGAGACAGAAGGCAAGAAATCACCCCCCCCCCGGGGGGAAATGGTCATGCCACAGTCCCTTCTCCTCCATTCTCTTCTTACAATTTTGGGCACGCATGCACATGTGCCCAGTGTGAATTTTAAGCTGTCGGATCCAGGACTTGAAACACAGTTGACTTTTTGTGAATCCAGTGATGTAATCATTATGCCATCTACTGGTCTCATGGATGACAGTCTTTTATTAAATATATATTTTGTGAATATTTTCTGTCATTCTGTGCCATTTCTTTTTTTTTTCTTCTTGTTCTTTTTTGTTGTTGTTTTTTAAAGATTTTTGCTATAGGGCGCATGCACTCATCAGAGACAGAGAGAGACAGAAAGTGATAATCATCCCCCACCCTCCAGGGGGGATGGCCATGCTGCAGTCTCTTCTCCTCCAGTATCCTTTTGGGCATGCATGCAGACGTACTCAGCATGAATTTCTTAAGTTTCTTTTTCTTTTTTCTTTTTTTTTTTTTTTTTTTTGCGGCCTGATTTCAACTTAACCATTATGACATCTGCTGGTCCCTATGTTTAATTTAGTTTTTGAGATGTTCTTGCTATATGGCGCATGCGCTCGCCAGGAAGACAGAGAGAGACAGAGAGACAGAACGTGAGAAATCAACCCTCCAGGGGGAATGGTCATGCCATAATCCCTTCTCCGGCATTCTCCTCTTGGGATCTTGGACACACATGCACACGTGTCCAGTGTGAGTCTGAGCCGCCGCCAGGTCTGGGACTCGAACCACGGTCAAATACACGGGAGTCCAGCGACATAGCCATTACACCAACTGCTGGCCCCTATTTTTAATTTTTTAATAGTGTTTTTCACAGAGCAGAAGTGTTTGATTTTTGTTGAAGTTTAGTTTATCAGAGTCTTCTTTCATGGATTGTGCTTGTAGTGTATCTAAAATGTGACCTAAGATCATCTAGATTTTCTCCATTGTTACCTTCTAGGAATTTCATAGTTGTGCATTTTGCATTTAGATTTATGACCCAATTTGAATTAATTTATGTGAAGGGTATAAAATCTGAGCCTAGATTATTTTTGTTTCTTTTTGCATAAGGATGCTTGGTTGTTCTACAACATTTGTTGAAAAAGCTAACCTTTTCACATTGAATTTCCTTTGCTTTTTGTCAAAGCAGATTTGATGGGCTAGACAGTGCTACAACATTGACACAATGCTCTGTGAGACTGACCCACGAGGGAAGGTTCTGGCCTTATGTATAGATACCTACCTGAACATACTTGACAAGTTCATGCCCATAATTTGGAGCTGGTTGAAGCAGGGGGTAGATCATGGTGTAAAGACCCTGCTGGGGGTGCCTGTCTCTATATCTCTTTCTCATTCACTCACTTACTTATGAGAGAAAAACAAGATTAAAAATTTACATCAGTTGTCTGTAATTGGGTGCGTCTATTCCTGTCTACCTATTCTGTTCCATTAGTCTATTTGTCTACTTATTCACTAATACAACACTGTCCTCAATATTACAGATTTGTAGTAAAGTCTTGAAGTTGCATAGTGTTAACACCTTGATGGATCATTTCTTCCAATATTGTGCTGGCTAATCAGGGTATTTTGCCTTTCCTTATAAAACTTAGAATAAGTTCGCTGATATCCACAAACTCACTTGATGGGACTTTGAGTGGAAAGATATTGAATCTACAGGTCTATTTTGGAAGGACTAGAATCATAACACTATTGAGTCTCTACCCTTAAGGTTGAAATATGTCTTCATTGACTTAAATATTTGATTTCTTCCATGACAGTTTTATTGTATTCTTCATATAGATTTTTGTATAGTTACACCAAATTATTTTACATTTTGGATACTAATATAAATGAAATTATGTTTCTAAGTTCTAATTTTTTGTTCCATTATTCTTCACTGGTATATAAAGACTTTTGTAGAATAATCTTGTATCTTACAACCTTGCTATAATTGTTAATCAGTTCTAGGAGTATTCCTTGTTGAACTTATGAGATTTTCCATACACATAAACAGATCATCTGCTCTTTTCAAAGAACCACCTTTTTGGTTTTATTGACTTTCTCTTTGGAATGCCTGTTTTTAACTTTTTTGATTTTTGTTCAGTTTTTTTTCATTTATTTATTATTTTAGTATTACTATAGGGTACATGTGCTCACTAGAGAGAGCAGACAGAGAGAGACAGAAATTGAGAAATCATTACTGGGTGAAGGGGATGATGGCCATGTCATAATCCCTTCTCTTCCATTCTCTTCTTGGGATTTTGAACACACACACACACACATGCTTGGTGTGTTTTTCAAGCCACTGGGTCCAGGACTTGAACAGCATGATCAGCCATGTGAGATTCACCTGCCATAACCACCATGCCACCGCCTTACCCTATGTTCAATTTTTATTATTTTATTTCCTCTCTTTAAATTTTTATGTTCATTTTAAATTTTTTATTATTGTGGGGCCAGCAGTTAGAGTAATGGCTATGTCACTGGACTCCCCTGTAGTCGACTGCGGTTCATGTCCTGGACCCGGTGGCTTAAAACTCACGCCAGGCGCGTGTTCGTGCGTGCCCAAGATCCCGAGAGGAGAACGGAGGAGAAGGGATTGCGGCGTGGCCATCCCCCGGGGGGTGATTTCTCGCTTTCTGTTTCTCTGTCTCTCTCTGTCTGTCTAGTGAATGCACGCACCCTATAGCAAAAACCTCTCAAAAATTTTTTTATTATTGTTTATTATTATATATGCAATTTCTATACATTATTCAGATTGTAAAGAGACTTTACCCAGCATGATATATGCCTCAGACCCGTCCAGTTGAGAATACTATACATGTTATCTTCAACAGCTAATAAACCATATCTGTGCCCTACTAATGTCTTAACCTCTTTACTTTTTCCCCCAAATTTTCCTTCCTACACTCTTCCCTCTCCTTCCACTTCGTCCCTAGTGTCCATAACAATTTATGTCCTTCAGCGTTAATTTACATTTCTTTTTTTCTAGTTCCTTAAGGTGAAAATTTTACAGCCTTCTTATTCTCTAATATGTGCATTTAATTGTATACATTTTCTTCTAAATACTGCTTTGGCTGTATCTCATACATTTCTATGCTGTATTTTCATTTAGTTTAAAATAGTTTTTCATTTCTCTTGAGAGTTTTTCTTTGACCAATGTGTCATTTAGACGTGTGCTATGTATTCTCCAATTAAATTGGGATTTTCCACTTATCTTTCTATTATTTATTTTATTTTATTGTAGCCTGAGATAATAGTAGGTATGGCTTCTATATGTTTTAATTTACTAAAATGTGTTTATGCCCCTGAATGTGGTCTATCAGTGAATGGTCCATGTGAGTTTCAGAAGACTATATATTCTGCTGTTGTTGAAGGCAGTATTTGTTTTTTTTTAACTTTTTAAATTTTATACATTTGATCAGCATATGTCACTTAGCTAGTAAAGTGAATGTTACCAAAATGAATACACTTCACACCAGTCCAGTTGAGGATACTAAAAACATTATCAACAGATAATAATCTATTTTTTGCATCCCATAGATTTCTGGTCTCTATTTTTCTCCTTAATTTCTTTACTCACACTCTCCCCTTTTCCCTCCCTCTTCTCACACTGTCTCCAGTATCCATAATCATTTTCCATGCTTCTGTATCTTCTAATCTTTCAGTTTCTGCCGTAGAGTGAAGACAGTTGGTATATATTAAGAGCTGACATACACTGTCTCTCTTTCATAGCCAAGCTTCCTTCACTCAGCAGTAAACCTTCCATATTCATTCACTTTCTATCAAATGCCAGGGTCTTGTTTTTTTGTTTTTGTTTTTGTTTTTGCTCTTGTTTTTTTTTTTTTTTTTTCATGGCTGAATAGTATTTCATAGAATGTATGTATCACAGTTTTTCAGTCCATTCATCTGTTCATGGACATTTGGGTTGGTTACATGTCTTAGCAATTGTGAATAATGCAACAATAAACGTTGATGTCCAAGTGCTTTTCCGACCGAATATTCTCCTGTTCTTTGGGTAGATACCCAGGAGTGGAATTGCTGGATCATATGGTAATTCTATTTGTAGGTCTTTGAGCAACCTCCATATTGTTCTCCACAGTGGCTGGACCAATTCTCACCAACAGTGTAGTAATGTTCTCTTTTCACCACAGCCTCGTCAGCACTTATGATTTTTTTTTTTAATCTTCACTATTCTGACTAGGGTTAGGTGATATCTCATCATGGTTTTGATCTGAAACACCCAATGTTGAGCATTTTATTAATATGCTTTTTGACTGTCCATATGTCTTCTTGATAGAGTTGCTCATTTAGCTCATTTTCTTATCTTTTAATTGGGTTGATCATTTTTTTTTCAGGTAAGTCATTTGAGTTCCCTATATATTCTGGTTATCAATCCTTTATCTGAGGCATAGTTTGAAAAAATATTCTCCCATTAAGGGTTGCTGATTCACAGTATTTACTGTGTCTTTTGCCATGCAGAAACTTCTTCATGTGATGTAATCCCACTTATCTAATTTTGGGATTATTGCCTGTGACTTGGGGAGTCTTATTTAAAAAGTCATTGCCGGGAACCAGCAGTTAGCGTAATGGCTATGTCGCTGGACTCCCACGTAGTCGACCGCGGTTCGCGTCTCGGACCCGGTGGCTTACAACTCACACCGGGCGCGTGTGCATGCGTGCCCAAGATCCCGAGAGGAGAATGGAGGAGAAGGGATTGCGGCGTGACCATCCCCCCTGGGGGGTGATTTCTCGCTTTCTGTCTCTATGTCTCTCTCTGTCTGTCTGGCGAGCGCACGCGCCCCATAGCAAAAAACTCTCCAAAAAAAAAAAAAGTCATTGCCCACCCCAATGTCTCCCAGAGTTTTCCCAGTGTTTTCCACCAATAGTTTTATAGTTCTGAGGTCTTAGGTTTAAATCTTTGATCTACTTTGTGTTTATTTTTGTCAATGGTGAGAGATAGGGGTTCAGATTTATCTTCCTGCAGCACCATTTGATAAAGAGGCTTTCTTTTCCCCACTGGATTGACTGGTACACTTTGTCAAAAATCAGTCAGCTATTATGTTTTGCAGTTTATTTCTGGGTCTCTATTCTGTTCCATTGGTCCACATATCTGTTTTTGTGTCAATACCATGCATTTTTGATTATCACAGCTTTGTAATGTATTTTGGGGTCAGGGAGTAGATACCTTCTACTTCAGTCTCCTTGCACAGGATTGCTTTAGCAGTATGGGGACTTTTATAATTCCAGACAAATTCAATGATTATCTTTTTAAATCTGTGAAAAATGTCTCTGTTCATTTGATTCAGATTGCATTAAATATATAGATTAATTTGGGTAGAACTGCTATTTTGATTATATTAATTCTTCTGATCCAGGAACATGGAATATTCTTCCACATTTTTTGTCTCATTTTATATATTTTTTTTAGATTTTCATTGTTTTCCCTCTAGAGGTTTTTGTTGTTGTTGTTTGTTTTCTGTTTGTTTGTTTGTTTTTGTTTGTTTGTTTTTTGCTATAGGGCGTGCGCTAGCCAGAAAGACAGAGCAAGACAGAGAGACAGAAAGCGAGAAATCACCCCCCAGGGGGGATGGCCACACCGCAATCCCTTCTTCTCCATTCTCTTCTCAGGATCTTGGGCACGCACGCTCATGCACCCAACGTGAGTTTAAGCCACTGAATCTGGGACACAAACCGCAGTCGAGTACATGGAGTCCAGCAACATACCCATCACGCTAACTGCTGGTCCATTCCTTGTAGAGGTCTTTTTTTTTTTATTAAATTTATTTATTTACATTCATTCACTGTGCATCATTACAGCATACAAAGTGAGATTTTCCATCTAGAGTACACTGTATATTGTCTCAATCAAGCACATCAAAATACGTGTTACTGTCAGCAAATAATTTTCCATTTCTTGTTTCCTGTATATACATATATGTATATGTATATGTATATATACATATACATATACATATACGTATATATACATATACATATATATATATATATTTCCCATCCTTGATTCCCTATCTCTTTTTTTTAATTTTTATTTGTTCACATTATTTATTATTATTATTATTATTATTATTTTTGTATATACTTTCAATCATATTGTTTGGCTTACAATGAGACCATTTCGATATGTGAACATTCTTTGATGTCTTTGTTTAGATCTGTTCCTAAATATGTTGTACTGTTTGTGGCTATAGTAAATGAGATTACTTTCTTCCATTCTATCTCAGTCTGCTTGTTGTTCATATATGGAAATGCTGTAGATTTTCGCATGTTAATTTTGTATCTTGGAAGGTAGTTATAAAAATATTGATTGAGTCTATTTGGTTATTGGTGTTGTTCAATTCTGTTTTGTCCTTACAGATTTTCTACCTGCTGGATCTGTCCATTTCTTTAAGAATGAGATTGATGTCTCCAACTATGATAGTGAACTTATTTATTTCTCCTTGTAGTTCTATCCATTTTTACCACATATATTTTATTATTTTTTGATTAGTGCTAGCATGCTAAATGTTTCCCTTTCTCTTTACTTTTAATCTCTCTGTGTCTATAAAGTGGACTTTTTGTAGACAGCATATTGTTTGACATTATTAACTCTTTTGTGCTAATGATACTGATTTATATATTTACTATACTTTTTTAAGAGGTATTTTTGCTATAGGGCATGTGCACTGGCTAGAAAGACAGAAAGCAAGAAATCACCCTTCAAGGGAGATGGCCATACCACAGTCCCTTCTCTTCCATTCTACTTTCAGGATTTTGGGCATGCACACACACACACACACACACACACACACACCTGGTGTGAGTTTTAAGCCTCTTGGTCCAGGACTTGAACCACAGTCGACTATATGGGAGTCCAGTTACATAACCATTATGCCATACTGGTTCCCTATTTACTACATATTTAATTATTTTATTTCGAATGCACTGTTGCTAATCGTACAAAAATTTACTGTAAAACAATATGCTAAACACACATTTTGTGCTTGCTAAGTCATTTTCTCTTCTGCTTGATTTAATCTTGTGTTGCTTTATTCATTATGCCTTTCCAGTGGGACTAAGTGTAGAGGTGGAAGAGAGTAATATGAATGATCGTGATCCTGTGTAAGCCTAGGCTAATGTGTGTGTTTGTGTTTTAGCTTTAAAGAAAAATTTTAGTAAGTGAATAAATAATTTTTTAAATAGAAAAGGAGGCCAGCAGGTGGATAGTGGTTAAGGCACTGGACTCCCACAGGGCCAACCACTCTTCAAGTCCTGAACCTGATGGTTTTAAAATCATAATGGGTACATTTGCATGCACACCCAAAATTCCAGGAGAATGGGAGAGAAGGGATTGTGGCATGGTCATCTCTCTGAGGGATGATTTCTTACTTTCTCTCTCTCTCTCTTTCTCTGTCTCTTTCCAGTGAGCACATGAAGTCTATGGCAAAAACCTTAAAAAATAGGGGACCAGCAGTTAGCGTAATGGCTGTGTCGCTGGACTCCCACGTAGTCGACCGCAGTTCGTGTCCTGGACCTGGTGGCTTAAAACTCACACTGGGCACGTGTGCGTGCGTGCCCAAGATCCCGAGAGGAGAATGGAGGAGAAAGGATTGCGGCGTGACCATCCGCAGTGGGGGGTGATTTCTCGCTTTCTGTCTCTATGTATCTCTCTGTCTGGCGAGCGCACGTGCCCTGAAAATCTCTCCCCTCCAAAAAAAAATTTTAAAAAATCCTTAAATAATGAATAAACAGGGCCAGCATGTGGCATGGTCGTTAAGGTGCTAGTGTTAGGCCAAATGGCGCATTGCCGGTCCGCCTAAAGTCCGGTCAGTTCATGACAGCCCCAAACAACCACAACAGTCGGTTCTTGATGTAAAGCACAAGAGGTTTTATTACTGGCATGCCAGGGCCTAAGCCCCCAGCAAGGGAGCCTTTGGCATTATAAAGCCTGGGGAGGGGGGTTTGGGGTCTGGAATGAGGAAGTCAGATAAGGGACTTTTTACAGTTTGGGTTGCAGCGGCCTTGAAACTGCTAACCGCTCACAAGAACATTTTGCAAACGTTGCAACAAAGTCAGCTCAGGATTGCCACAAAGTTAGCTCAGGGAGGAAGAGTATCCGGTAGGGGGTTTTGGGTTGTTTACCATAAAAATTGTTCAAGCTTTTGTACAGAAGCAGAAAAAGCAAAAAGTTAAGTTTTAACAAAGTATAAACTAGATGGCGGATTTTTTATTTTATCACTAGACTCCCACATGGCCTACATGGTTTGAGTCCTGGACCTGGAGGCTTGCTTTCTTACTTTTCCTCTCTCTCTCTCTGTCTCTGCATCTCTCTGGTGAGTGAATAGTAATGATAAATAAATAAAATAAAATAAGTAATTATTTAAAAATAGACAATTAAATAGAAAAGAAGCTTCTAGAATAAGATTGAAAAGCAAGAAAATATTTTTATATAGCTACATAATGTATTTTAAGTTAAGTGGTATCGCAAAAGAATCCCAAAGCTAAATAAATAAATAAATAAATAAAACATTGGCAAAGTAAAAAAGTTATAGTAGGCTAAGGTGAATTTACTATTGAAGGAAGAAAAATACCTTTTATTTTTTTTCTATAGGGTACATGTGCTTGCCAGACAAAAACAGAAAGAAAGAGAAAGTGAGAAATTACCACCCAGGGGGGATGGCCATGCTGCAACCCCTTCTTCTTCATTCTTCTCTTGGGATTTTGAGCACTCATGTACATTCCCCAAATGGATTTTTCAAGTTTCCATGTCCAGGACTTGAACTATGGTCATCCATGTGAGAGTCCAGCACCTTAACCACCATGCTACCTGCTGGCCCCCAAAATACTTTCTAATAAATTTAATGTAGCCTAAGAATGCAGTGCTTGTAATGTTTAAGGTAGTGTACAGAAATGTTCTAGGCCTTTACATTCACTCATTACTCACTCAGGGACTCACCCAAAGTAACTTCTAGTCTTGTGAGCTCCATTGCTGTTAGGTATTGTATACGGGTGTATCATTTTTTAAGTCTTTTATGCCACATTTTTACAGTACCTTTTATATGTTTACATATACAACTATTTACCATTATATTTCAGTTCCTACATGATTTAGTACAATAATATGCTGTACAGGTGTGTAGCTTAGGAGCAATAGGTTATACCATATAGGATTGTGTAATTACATTCAATGATGTCTACGCAACAATGAAATTGCTTATTGACATGTTTCTCAAAATGTGTCCTCATTCATAGGGGGCTTATGATTCTAGTTGAATTAATATCTACCATATTTCTTACTGTTTTTATTCATTTTTTCTGTTAATCTTTTTTTTTGTCTTCTATATTTTCCTGACTTTATTTTTATTCATGATAGTGTGCATGTATATGCTTGCGTGTGCATGAGAGAGAGAGAGAAGAGAGAAGTACCTTCCCAGCCTCCATCTCTCCAGGATCTTGGGTGCCCTTGTACATATCTAGCATGTTTTTCAGACAAACCTGGGGATCCAAGCTCACAATCAGCTTTGTGGCTTCCAGCACTGCAGTACAGTATACTATGGATTGTATCAACTAGACTGAGTCATCTTTCTCCTGATTTTAATTGGGCAAAATTATAAGATTTAATTTTTCTCCTCTCTTTACATATCAGTTATACTTTCTTACACTTTTCAGTGGTTACACTAGAGCGTGCAATATACTTTTCCAACAAATCCAAGTCTACTTTCAAATAATACTACACTGCTTCACAGGTAGTGTAGGTACTGTTGAAGTATTTCCAATTCTTCCCTAATGCCTCTTATGACACTACTATCATTAATTTCATTATTCGTACACTATAATAAATGTAAATTTTGTTGCTATTATTATTTTCAGCAAATTATTATTTTTACATCAATTAATAATATGAAAAATAAAGATATGAATTTACCTTCATTTATACCATCTCTTTTTTTTCCTCATGCGATCTGAGTTTTTAACTTATGTCATTTTTCTTTATTCCGAAGAATTTTTCTTCCTTCCTCCTTCTCTCTTTTCCTTCTTCCTCCCTTACTTTATTCTTTCCTTACTTGTAAGAAGAAACTTAATTTGAAAAAAATTTGCCAGAGGGAAGGACACAATTGCAGCAAAGAAAATACTCTGAATGTAAGTTCTAGAAGCATCTCAAAGATTAGACAAATAAGATATTTCTTCTTATTTTTTTAATTCTTTGAAGAAATTCTCTCAACATGATTGTAAGTCACTGGTGATTAATTCTCTCAATGTTTGTTTATCTGAGAAAGTCTTTTTCTCTTTTACTTCTGAAGTTTTTTTTTTTCAATTATTGTTTTTAAAGGATACATAATTCTAGTTTGCTTAAATTTTTCTTTCAAACATTTAAATTTTTTTTCTATTTCTTTTGTCTGCAGAGATTCTAAAGAACAAATCTTACGTACATTTTTAAAGTTTATTCTTTTTTTTTTTTGAGAGGTTTTTGCGATAGGGTGTGTGCGCTCGTCAGAAAGACAGAGAGAGACAGAGAGACAGAA
The DNA here is from genome assembly GCA_026018925.1 of Tupaia tana. Lineage (NCBI taxonomy): Eukaryota > Metazoa > Chordata > Mammalia > Scandentia > Tupaiidae > Tupaia > Tupaia tana. Next base: position 60,190,632 of record JAKSZU010000009.1, on the reverse strand, counting down.
AGTGAGAAATCACCCACCAGGGGGGATGGCCACACCACAAGTCTTTCTCCTCTATTCTCCTCTCGGGATCTTGGGCATGCATGCACATGAGCCTGGCGTGAGCTTAAGCCATTGGGTCTGGGACTTGAACCGGGGTCAACTACATGGGAGTTTAGTGACATAGCCATTACGCCAACTGCTAGTCCTCAAGTTTATTTAATCTTAAGGCCAGCGGGTGGTATGGTGGTTGAAGCACTGGCCTCCCACATGGTTGAGTGAGGTTCAAGTCCGGACCCAGCAGCTTGAAAATGATGCCAGACACACGTACATGTGTGTCCAAAATCCTAAGAGGAGAAAGGAGATGGGATTGAGGTGTGACCATTCCCCCTTGGAGGTGATTTCTCACTTTTCTTCTCTCTGTCTCTCTCTGGTGAGTGCATATGCTGATCTATGACAAAAATCTTAAAACGTTGTTTATTTTTTTCATGACATATTTATATATAGATAGATAAGCGCCCCAACAAAGTTTTCATGGCATGATCCACCCCATTTCTGCCAACCTGGATCATGGCTTATGAGTTTCCTGTGTGCACAGGAAGGTCCTGGAACACAGTTTCAAGACCTTTTCCCTTTGGCCCAGGTTCATTACCACCACAGCACTGCCTGACCCACAAGGTAATAATTTTATCCTTGTTCCTCTGTTACTATAATATTTTGCCCTTATGGCTTTATTCTTCTCTTTCTCTTTCTCTTTGTTTTATTTTTTTCCCCTGTTTGAAAATCGTATGTCCAGGTCTATTTTGGCACTTATTCTGCTTGGAGTTACCTAAATTTTTTGGATTTGTGGGCTGCTCTTTTTTTAATAATTTTGGAAAATTCTGTCACTATTACTTCAACTTTTTCTCGTGACCTTTATTCTTCTTCTGGAATTCCCATTTTGAATATTTTCCGTACTTAATTTAGTGGTCTCACAGTTCTTGGATATTCTGTTTCATTCTTTTTTTTTTCTTTTAAGATTTTTGTCATAGGGTATGTGTACTTGCCAGAGAGAAACAGAAGGATAAAGAGTGAGAAATCACTCCTCACAGGTAATGGCCCTGCCACAATCCCTTCTCCATTTTCCTATCAGGATTTTTGGTGGCTCATATGCATGCACCTGACATGTTTTTCAAGTTATGAGATCCAGGACTTGAACTGCTGACTTGGCCATGTGGATTGAGCACCTTAACCATCATGCCACCTGGTGGCTCACTGTTTCATTCTTTCTGCATTCTTTTTTCTCTTTCTATTTTAGTTCTAGTATTTTCTATTGACAAATCTTAAAATTCACTGATTCTTTCCTTTGCTTTGTCCATACTGCTGTTCAGCCTATCAAAAGTATTCTTCATTGCTTTTATAGCATTTTTGATTTCTCATATTTCTTTTGTATTCTTTCTTGGAATTTCCATCTCTCTGTTTATATTACATACAGAATAAGTTGTGTGTTCTCCACTTTTTCCACTAAGTCTAACATCAGCCATAATTATTTGAAATTCCTGAGTACCAAATTCTCTCTCATATCTGAGTCTGTCTCTTGTGCTTGCTTCCTCTCATCAAACTGTGATTTTTATCTTTTAGTGTGCTTTGTAATATTTTGTTGAATGTCAGACATGATGTACTAAGTAAAAGGACCCCAAGAAAATAGGACTTTAGTGTGAGGATTTGCTTGACTAGCCAGTAGTTAGACTTTGTTTACACTTTATTGTAGTTATAAGTATCAGAGGCTAAAGTTTCTTTTGGCATGTTTTTGTTTGTCTGCCCTTTTGTCTTTGTATTTTTTTAAAGACTTCCTATTAAGGTATGCAATTCTTTTAGTCATAATCTGCTCCTACAATACACAAGCCCCATTGATGTGGTGATAATGTTGGGGAAAAGGGAAGGATGTATCATCCTATGATTAAGTCTTAGTCTTTTAGTTATCCTTAATGACTGGGCCAAGACCTTCATACATGTTTATCAATTTCATTTTGTTTCGATTTGCCCTCCCCTTCAGCTAAGACATGATGGGTAGAGGTGATTGGATTTGGGTATTTCTCTTCCCCTAGGTTGGTTATGCTCTAGTGAAACCCAAGGTGATTAAACTCTGGTTGGTTTCCCTTGAGGATCAGCCCTGTAGTGTAGTGGCTAAGTGCTATGAATAGAAAGTTGCATCCCATGTATCACATAGCTAACTGTGGTTCACACCCCACCACAGGCAGTTTAAAAAAACATGCTGGGCATGTGTGCATACACGCCCAAAATTCTAACAAAGAGAAATGAAGGAAAAAGGACTGTACCATGACAACATGCCAATGGTGGAGTTCTCTCTCCCTCTCTCTCTTATGTGCACTCTGACAATTAATAAATTTTCTATGAAGAAAGTTTTTTATTAAGAATAGAATGCTCTGGGCATATTTTTAAATAGCTATTTTTTTTCTTTCTCCCTGCTGGCACAAGAGGATTTTTTTTTTTTTTGTAAGGATGTATACATCCTTACAAAAACCTGTTGAGACTCCAGGAGATGAAATTATTCAAGAAAGTGTGAGGGTCACCCCCCAATACTAAGACACCCAGTAATTTTTAAAACTCAAACTACACTTTATACTAAAAATCTTACTACTGTGAGTAGTCTGTAATTAAGCCCAGTGAGACATCTAGGGAGTCCATATATGTGTCATTGAAAAACTAGTGGTACACACATTTGAATCATGTTTGTATAGCTAAAAGCATAAAGATTTGATTTTGATCATTCTTCAGATTTTTGCCTCTGAATGACTTAAGCAGAACTAATTGGCTCATTTTTGAAATGTACCATCATTTAACCTGATAAATTCATGGAGCCTCTTAGATAGTTGTTAGGTACAGAGACTGTAAAAAAGTCTTCAGCAGGGTGCAAACATAAACTTATTTTTAATTACCTTATTAAGCCATGAAAAACTATAGTACTTTTAAGTTTTATCTCTTAGATCACCAAATTGGCATCTGGTAATGTATGTTCTTCCCATGCTGAGGTACACTAATAATCAGATGACAGTGTAACATGAGAAGTAAAAATGATCTGACTGTCTTATAAATAATTTTAAAAGAAGCTGTTCTCTTTGGATCTTTAGAAATAGTTTGAGAGGAATAAGGGTTATATCTTCTTTAAAAGTTATGTAGGGGGACCAGCAGTTAGCGTAATGGCTATGTTGCTGGACTCCCACGTAGTCGACCGTGGTTCGAGTTCCAGACCCGGTGGCTTAAACTCACTCTGGGTGTGTGTGCGTGCATGCCCAAGATCCCAAGAGGAGTATGGAGGAGAAGGGATTGCAGCATGACCATCCCCTCTGGGGGATGATTTCTCGTTTTCTATCTCTCTGTCTCTTTCTGTCTGTCTGGAGAGCACACGCACCCTATAGCAAAAACCTCTCAAAGAAAAAAAAAAAGTTGGGAACCAGCAGTTAGCGTAATGGCTATGTCGCTGGACTCCCACGTAGTCGACCGCAGTTCGCGTCCCGGACCCGGTGGCTTAAAACTCACGCCGGGCGCGTGTGCGTACGTGCCCAAGATCCCGAGAGGAGAATGGAGGAGAAGGGATTGCGGCGTGACCATCCCCCCTGGGGGGTGATTTCTCGCTTTCTGTCTCTATGTCTCTCTCTCTCTGTCTGTCTGGCGAGCGCACGCGCCCTATAGCGAAAACCTCTCAAAAAAAAAAAAAAAAAAGTTATGTGGGTTTCAAAGTAAAGCCATTAAGTTAAGACATGTGGTTTTCTTTGTTGGGAGATTATTACTAATTCAATCATATTGATTGTTTTTGATCTGTTCAGACTTTCTATTTCTTCTTGATTCAATCTGGGTAAGTTGCATGTGTCCACAAATTTGTCCATCCCATCTGTGTTTTCTTGTTTATTGGCATATAATAGCTCATAACATTTTCTCATGATCCTCTATATTCCTGTTATGCCAGTTGTAATATTGCCTGTTTAATTGCTGGTTTGATTTATCTGGTTCCTTACTATGGTTTTTTGTTTTGTTTTGTTTTGCTTTATCTATCAAATGGTGTGTCAATTTTAATTATGTTCTCAAAGGACAACCTTTTGATTTCATTTATTTTCTATATAGTTTTTTTTTTATTCTCTATTTCATTTATTTCTCCTCAAATCTTTATTATTTCTTTTCCCCTAGTATATTTGGGGCTTTTGTTGTTGTTGTTTTTTCAGTTCCCTGAGTTATATCATAAGATTGTCTATTTGCCAAATTTCTAATGAGAGAGACAGACTTGCAACACAATAATTTTGGGGAATCTTAACACCCCACCATCTCTTCTGGACAGATTATCTAGACAAACAATAAACAAAGAAATACAAAATGTAAGTGATACTATAAATTGAATGAATTTGACAGACATCTATAGAACATTTCACCCAGCACACACAAAATACATATTTATCTCACCCCCACATGGAGCATTTTCTAAAATTGGCCACATGTTAGGGCACAAAACAATTCTTTACAAATTAAAAAATATAGAAAATATATGCAGTATCTTTTCTTGCCACAATGGAATTAAACTTGAAATAACTACAGAAAGAACCCTCAAAAATACACAAATACATGGAAACTAAACAACCTACTCCTGAATGACTTCACAATCCCTGAAGAAATTAAAACAGAAATAAAAAGATTTATAAAACCATTGACAACAAAAAAATGAGGTTTTATAGACTATGGGGTACAGCAAAAGCAGTCATACAAGAGAAGTTCATAGCAATTAGTATCCACGGGGGGAGGAAGGAAACAGAAAGGTGTCAAATAGACAACCTAATAACACATCTCAGGGAGCTAGAAAAACAACAAAACCTCAAGAATATACCAGGAGAAAAAAATAATGAAGATTTGAGTAGAAATTAATGTAATAGAGAATAAAAGAACTATACAGAAAATAAATAAAACCAAAAGGTTGTTTTTTGAGAAAATAAATAAAATTCACACACCATTTGCTATATTAATAAAAATAACAGAGAAAATAACCAGATAAATCAAATCAACAATGAAACAGATGATATTACAAGAGACATAATGGAAATACAAAAGAACATGAGAGAATACTATGGGTGATTATACACCAATAAACAAGAAAACCTGGTGATATGGACAAATTTCCAAACACATATAACTTACCAAGATTGAATAAGGAAGAAATAGAAAGCCTGAATAGGCCAATAATAAGCAATGAGATTGAATCAGTAATAAAAAAATAATCTCCCTAAGAAAAGCATAGGTCCCAATTGCTTGACTTCCAAAGTCTACAAAATTTTAACAAACTAGTCAAAATTTTCCTCAAAATATTTTTAGAAATCCACAAGGAAAGAACCCTCCCAGATTCATTCTATGAATCAGCCTGATTTCCAAAACAAAAAAGGATGTAATAAGACAATTAGATTTCCCAAACAGATAAGGATGTAAAAAAAAAAGAAAATAATATACCTGATGAATACAGATGCAAAAATTTGCAACAAGATACTAGCAAATTATATTCAACAATACATTAAAAAGGTTATACAGGGAACCAGCACTTAGTGTAATGGCTATGTCCCTGGACTCCCATGTAGTCGACCGTGGTTTGTGTTCCGGACCCGGTGGCTTAAAACTCACACCGGGCGCGTGTGCGTGCGTGCCCAAGATCCCGAGAGGAGAATGGAGGAGAAGGGATTGTGGCGTGACCATCCCCCCGGGGGGTGATTTCTCGCTTTCTGTCTCTCTGTCTGTCTGGCGAGCACACGCGCCCTATAGCGAAAACCTCTCCAAAAAAAAAAAAAAATAGTTATACAACATGATCAGGGAGGCAAGGATGTTTTAACATATGCAAAACAATAAATGCAACATCACATTAACAGAAGGTATGGTAAAAAACCATATGATCCTACCAATCAATGAAGAAAAAAGCATTTGATAAAATAAAATATCCATATATGATTAAAACTCTCAGAAAAATTAATATAGAAAAGACATTTGTCAACCCAATAAAAGCCATCTGTGAGAACCCCATAGCTAACACCATACTGATTGAGGAAAAGTTAAAAGGTTTTCCAGTGGGACTAGCAGATGGCGTAATGGTTGGGTTACTGTACTCCCACATAGTCGACTATGGTTCGAGTGCCGGACCAGGTGGCTTATACTCACTCAGGGAGCAAGTGCATTTCTGTCCAAAATCCTCAGAAGAGAATGGAAGAGATTGCAGCATGGCCATCCTCCCGGGGAGTCATTTCTCATTTTCCATCTGTCTCTGTCTCACTGGTGAGTGCACAGCCCTATAGCAAAAATATCTACAATGAAATAATGAAAAATTTTTCACTTAAAAACTGGAACAGGACAAGGCTGTTCACTTTCTCCACTTCTTTTCAATATAATACTGAAAGTTATAACTAATGCAATCAGACAAGAGTGAAATAAAAGTCATTGAAATAGGGAAAAAAGAAGTGAAATTATCTCTATTTGTAGATAATATAATTATATATGTATAAAATACAAAATAATTCACAAAAACACTCCTAGAAGTATCAAATGAATACAATAAAGTGGCAGGATGCAAAATAAACATATAAAATTGATAACAGTTTTATACACTAACAATGAACAAACTGAGATAGAATTGAAGAAAGTAATCTCACTTATAGCAGCCACAAAAACATTAAGATAATTAGGAATAAATCTAACCAAAGAAGTGAAAGACTTCTACAAGGAAAACTATGAAAAACTTTAAAAAGAAATAGAAAATGATACAAAACATGGAAAAACATATGATGTTTCCAGGTTGGAAAAACTACTATAATCAAAATATCTATCCTACTTAAATTGATCTACAAAGTCAATGCAATTCCAATCAAACTACCAGAAATATTTCTTTCAGAAATGGAAGAAAAATCATAAAATTTTTCTGGAATATTAAAGGCCCCATATTGCCAAAGAAATACTGAGCAAAAATAAATAAATAAATAAATAAATAAATAAATAAATAAATAAATAAATAAATAAACATACAAACAATAAAGTAGGAGGCATCTTATTTTCTGATATCAAAATATATAACAAAACTGTGATAATCCAAGCAGCATGGTGTTGGTACAAATACCAGCAGGTAGACCAATGGAAGAAAATTTTAAACCCAGAAATAAACCCCAAAACTTACAGCCAACTGATCTTCAACCAAGAACACAGGACAATCCACTGGGGAAAATAAAACCTCTTCAGGAATTGGTTCTGGAAAAACTGGATATCTACCTTGACCCCTATGAAATGAAACTGGACCCCTATGTCTTATCATTAATAAAGATTAACTCAAAATGATCAAGAATCTACACATAAAACCTCAAACTATAAAACTCCTGGTTGAAAACATAGAGAATACTCTTGGAGACATTGGAATAGGAAAACGCTTCTTATACAAGATTCCCAAAGCTCAGGTAATAGTGCCAAAAATACATAAATGGAACTACAACACATTAGATTAAAGAGCTTCTGCCCAGCAGAAGAACAATAATTAGAGTAAGGAGACAATCCTCAGAATGGGAGAATATATTTGCAAACTCTACCTCAGATAAGGGACTGATAACTACTATATACAGGAAATTCAAGCAGCTTATCTGCAAAAAAAGTAATCAATTCACTTAAAAAGTGGGCAAGGGAGGTAAACAGAAACTCCAAGGAAGACAAACAAATTACCGAAAAGCATATGAAAACATGCTCAGCCTCCCTTATCATAAGAGAAATGCAAATCAAAACCACAAGAGATACTACTTAACTCTTGGGACCAGCAGTCAGTGTAATGGCTATGTCGCTGGACTCCCATGTCGTCGACCACTGTTCAAGTCCCGCACCCGGCGGATTAAACTCACGCTGGCGCGTGTGCATGCATGCCCAAGATCCCGAGAGGAGAATGGAGGAGAAGGGAGTGCGGCATGGCGGGGGAGGGATTTCTCGCTTTCTGTCTCTCTGTCTCTCTCTGTCTTTCTCGGGAGTGCACGCACCCTATAGCCAAAACCTCTCAAAAAAAAAAAAAAAAAAGAAGATACTACTTAACCCTAGTCAGAATAGCAAAAATTTATAAAACAAAGAATGGTAAGTGGTAGCAAGGCTGTGGTGAAGAGAGAACTCTCTTACACTGTTGGTGGGAATGTAAATTAGTATAATAGCTGTGGAGAATGATGTGAATGGTCTTCATAAATTTATAAATAATCGTACCATATGACCCAGTAATTTCACTTTCAGTTATCTTATTCTACCTGAGATGGTAGAAAAATACTTAGTTAGCAAATCATTTGCGTATCCATTCTTATTGTAGCATTATTTACAATTGCTAGGATATGGAATCAACCCAAATTTACAAAAAGAGATGAATGGATTGAAAAAATGTGGGACATGTACTCTATGAATACTACTTAGTCATATAAGGCAATGAGACCCTGACTTTTGATAGAAGTGGATGAATATGAAATATTTAATACTAAGCAAAGCAAGCCAAAGTATGAAAGACAGACATTGTATGTCCCTGCTCAATATATATCAAATGTCTGTGTTCTATAGCAGAAATGGAAAGATTGGAAAGTATAGTAACTGGGAGGGCAATTCTAGATACTAAGCCAGTTTGTAAGGGTATTAAGGGATGGGTAATAGGACGAGGTAAAGAGGGGATCAGTGAAAAAAGAAACAGTACATTAATAGACACCAAAAATGAAAGTTATTTGCTGATGATAATATGTTTGCTACTGTATTCAACTTGACTAATATGTACTCCAATTATGCTAGGGAAAACCGTGTTGTACACTGTAAAGATGTACAGTGATTAATTTTTTTTAATGTCTCCCAGCAGATGACTGTGGTACAGGAAGGTGGTGGGGCAGAGCAGCCAATATGTGTGTTTTTCTTGTAGGCAGCAGATAGAGAGCCATTGTTTCCTCATTGCCTTGTATCAGTTGAGAGGTCTGATATCAGACCAATAGGATAACCTTTGTAAGTACATGATGTTTCTCTATTGCCATTTTTATGACATTATCTTTGATTTTAACCAATATTGCTATGATGTGTCTTGGAGATCTTCTTAGGCTGATTCTATTTGGAGTTTTTTGTAATTACTTTGCCTGGATATCTGAATGTTTCTTTAGATTTGGAATGTTTTCTGCAAGTATTTCATGGAATAAATTGTCTATTCACATATCAGATTCTTCCCCTTCTATAATACCTATTATTTGGATATTTGGGTGTTTAGTAGTATCTAGTATTTCTCATATGTTTTTTTCATTTTTTTTCATTCTTTTTCGTACTTTTTTTCTATCAGACCAGTGATTCTATCTTATGCATCATCTAATCTGCTATTACTACTTTCATGGGAGGTTTTTATTTTCTGTGTTATAGTTTTCATCTCCAGAAGTTCTATTTGATTCATTTTTATAGTGTCTATATCTTTATAGAATTCCTCCAAGTTGTGGAATGATTTCCTCATCTCCTGAAGTTGGTTTTCTGTTTTATCTTGCATCTCCTTTAGTTCTGATACTACAAATACTCCAAATTCTTTTTTTGACATTTCTCTAAATTATTTTGTGCTGCCTATGGTTAATGAGGACTCTTTACATTCATTTAGGGGAGAAGTATTTCCTTGTTTCCCCATATTTTTGTGCCTCAGTACTGGTTTCTGGTAATTTGGTGGAGATCACACTCCTTCCTATTTTTTTTTTTTTTTTGGAGTGGATTCTGTGGTGTGAAGAACATCACAGGATGGACAATTCATATTTTAAGGTATGTTCTTGATAGAAGGCTGTGTCTTCTAATCAGAGGAGACTGTAGCCATCTTCAGGTGCTTCAGTTCTCTCCCAACCTCTTGGGAGCAGATGCATCTTGGGCTGAATTGGGGCGACTTAACTATAGCAAGAAGAAAAAGTCATATAACACACTGTACATGGTGTGTGGGCCTGAGAACAATGGAATTTAAAATTATGCTTGAGTGGTGGGAAAGTCAGAGCCAGAGTTCTGATTCAGCCCCTCCCTGGTTCACTCCATTTCCCTTCCCTGATCCTTTTTGGTCCTGCACCTGCTGGTGGAACTCAGGAAGCCAAAGGCTGAGGCAGTTTGTGTACCAGATCTGGTGGCTTGAAAATCATGCTGGGTGCATGTGAGTACATGCACGAAACCCCAAAATGAGAATGTAGAAGAAGGGATTACAGTGTGGGCATTACCCCTGTGCTGTGATTTCTCACTTATTCTCTCTTCATCTCTCTCCAGAGAACACATGTGCCCTATGGCAAAAACCTAAAAAAACAATGTCTATTTAGCTCATGATTCTGGTTGCTGGAAAATCTAAACAGCATGGCATAAGCATCTGCTTGACTTTTGGGGAGAACTATGTACTGTGTCACAACATGTCAAAGCAGTAGAGAGGTAAACAGGCAAGTAAAAAAGATATGTAAGAAAGACTAGGCCTGTTTATTAAAAAACAAAACAAAACAAAACAAAACAAAACCAGCTCTTGCAATAACTAAATGCAAGAGACATCTTACTCACTCCTATGACATCTAACTCTCTTACTATGTGAAAATGGCATCAATCCACCCACAAGGGCAGAAGCTCCATAACCAAAATGCCTCCATTAGGCCCTTCCTCTTAAAAGGTTCACAACCCAACATTGCTGCACTGGGACCAAGCCTTTACACAAGTTTTTGTGGGGACAAAACCATACCTAAATTATAGTATGGGTCATTGGAAAAGTCAAGACATATTCAAAAATGTGTCATTACTTTTTCAACAACTTATTTGTTTGGTAGGATAGAAAATAGCTATTATGAGACAGAGAGTCTGAAATAGGGGATTTAAATACAGTGTATTGAAAAAGGGCTCAGGACCAGCAGTTTGCATGGTGGTTAAAGAGCTGGATTCCCACATGCCCAATCATAATTCAAGTCCTGGACTGGGCAGCGTGAAACTCATACCAGGCATGTGTGCATATGTGCCCAAAATCCCGAGAGGAGAATGGAAGAGAGAAGATTGTGATGTGGGCAACCCCCTGGGGGGATGAATTCTCACCGTTCCTGTCTCTCTGTTTTTCTCTGTCTCTCGGGTGAGCCCGCATGCCCTATAGTAAAAACAAAAAAAAAACAAAACAAAAAAAAAGAAAAAAGAGAAGAGAAGGAAAAAAGTAGTAAAAGGGCTCAAGTCTCTACTTTTAACAAATAGCTGTTCTATTTTAAGTAAGTCTTTCGAAGTCTTGAGAATTCAGTTTTCTCTCTTAAGTAAAATAACAGGATTGGAACAAATCAGAGATTATTATGTAGAGAATGGTATAAATCTTCAGGGGAATGTTACAGAAATACTTTGAGAGGTTTTCAAAATGCCTACCTAACTAGCATTCCTCCTCAGAATCATTTATTCTGAGACACTACCAATAAAAATAATATTTTGGAGATTCACTGCCTTGTCATAATCTTCAAGTATATGGAGGTAGAGAAAATGTTTGAAAATTCTCATTCTAAATGATTTCTAGGTCTCTGTTTATTATTTTCTTATTTTGGGTGTGTATTCTAAAACTATAAATTTTGTAAAAATGAGTGTGTATTTTATATTAGTAAAAATCTAATTAAATTCAGATCAGGAAAAAAGCTATTATAAAACTTGGATATTGTATAGTAATATGTTCCTCTATAGTTCTCATATGTTTGATGAAATAAAAAATTTCCAGAATTTTCCCCAAATACCACTTCAGGTTAAAATACAAAAGATGAAATTCAGTAATAATTCCACATGCAATATTAGATATGAGGAATAATGTTGCAAATATAAAGCAACTGATGACTTATAAGGTTGTCTTCAGTTCTGAAGTGCTTTATATGTAGGCAGTCATCAGGTAGCCACTTATGGAACTAAGGATATTAGCAAAAATTAACTGAAGAAAATATTTTAAGTGTTTAGTGTCTTTTTTTTTTTTTTTTTTGAATACTGAATCAGAAATAAATACTAACCCACAATATCCTGTTGGTTTGAAAATGCTGTACTAGGAATTTATACCCAACTTAATAAAGAATTTTTTAATATATAAGGGCCCAAAAGGCAATGATAAAAGACAGAGGAGGGGACCAGCAGTTAGCGTAATGGCTATGTCGCTGGACTCCCACGTAGTCGACCGTGGTTCGCATCCCGGACCCAGTGGCTTAAAACTCACGCCAGGCGCGTGTGCATGCATGCCCAAGATCCTGAGAGGAGAATGGAGGAGAAGGGATTGCAGCGTGGCCATCCCCCCTGGGGAGTGATTTCTCGCTTTCTGCCTCTCTATCTCTCTCTTTCTGTCTGGCAAGTGCATGCACCCTATAGCAAAAACCTCTCAAAATAAATATAAAAATAAAAATAAATAAAAGACAGATGAAAGGAGGAAGAAATAATCAAGAATGTTTTGCACTAAAAACTAGCAGGAAAAAAAATGCTTCTGCTTGATAGATAGTAGCTGCTCTCTTCATTTATGATTGAAATGCACAACAAATTAGATGTTTAGGTAAGAAAAAAATAACAGTAGGTCCTCAACTAAAGTTTTCATTATTGGGACCAGTAGATAGTGTAATGGTTACATTGCTGAACTTCCGTGAAGTCTACCATGGTTCAAGTCCTAGACCCGGTGACTTAAATCTTATGCCAGTCATGTGTGTGTCCATGCCCAAAATCCCAAGAGAAAAATGGAGGAGAAGGGATTGCAGCATGGCCATCCCCCTGGAGGGGAGGGTGATTTCTTACTTTCTGTTTTTCTCTGTCTCTCTGGTGAGTGCACCTGCCCTATAGCAAAAATCTCTCCAAAAAGTGAAAAAATAACTTTTATTATCTATTGTGTTACTGTGTCTGAGGTCATCTAAAGATTAATTAACATCTAAAATTTGATTTATTGATTTGTCATTTAGCTCTTTTGCTTCACATTTGATCATTTTATTGCTTGCTACTCTTCTCAAATGTAGGAGAAAAGGAAATATTTGTCAAAGAAGGAGCTTGGGCTTGAAATATTGTGTTTATACTATGACTCTAATATTTCACTTCATCGAATCATCATCTAAGAAAGTCTTGGGACCAGCAAATGGCATTGTGGTTAACACACTGAACTCCCACATGGCCAACAAAAGTTTTGAGTCCCAAACCCAGTGGCTTGAAAATCATGCCAGGCATCAGTGTGTGCATGCCCAAAATCCTGAAAGAAGAATGAAGAAGGGACTGCAGCATGGCTATCACCCTGAGTAGTAATTTCTCATTGTCCCTCTCCCTCTCTTTAAGTTCACATGCCTATTGCAAAAACCTGAAAAACAATAAAAGAAAAGAAGTCATTATCTCTATGATTATTGGGATAATAATAACTTCTACGTAATGGGGCTACTTTGGAGAACAAATAAAATTATATATGGAAAAAATATTTTAGACATGCTAGCTATAATTATTGTCAGCTTAGAACCAGGAAAATTATTTATTAGCCATATAAAGACAAGAATATTTAAGACAGGATAGAATTTCAAATTAATGCTTGAAAAAGTAATACAATTATCAGTGTATGTTAATATTGATGAGACTCCTTTCTTATTTCTATTACAGTTTACTCAAATAGTTGTCTATATGAAGATCATATTTTGAACAATTTATAATCAACAGCTGATATAAGTAACTGTCATGGGAAAAGAAATGAAGCTTTAAAAATAGTATATGTATGGATAACATACGGCAGAAATGAAGATTAATTTATATATTAGGAAATAGTATGAATGCTCAACATTTATTTCATTTGTATTAGTGACAGTCAGTATCTAATATTAAGCAAATTCAGTTTGTATAAAAGGTCCAAGTTCTTAAAATAATATAATGATAATAAATATTTGAATAGAGATAGAGTTACCAATTCAGCCAGTAATTATTTTTTTTTTCATAATTCAGAGAGATATACTGGTAGCTGCATAGCATAGTGCTTCATAATACTGAATTTAGAGACAGACTGTATAGGCTGATATCCTTGCTCTACTACTTATTATCTAAGGATTGTGGGCAAATAGTTTAATCTCTGTTTAGCCTGGCTCTTTTTAAGGATTAAAATAAAAAGTTACTCCTTATAAAGTCCTTTAAAACAGTAGATGGCGTTTTGTGAGCAATTTAAAAAAATGATAGCTTTGGGACCAGCAGTTAGCATAATGGCTATGTCACTGAACTCCCATGTAATCATCTGCGGTTCGAGTCCCAGACCCAGTGGCTTCAACTCATGCCAGGTGCGTGTGCGTGCGTGCCCAAGATCCCAAGAGGAGAATGGGGGAGAAGGGATTGCGGCATGGCCATCCCCCTTTGGGGCTGGATTTCTCGCTTTCTGTCTCTCTGTCTCTCTCTGTCTCTCTGGCAAGCGCACATGCCCTGTAGGAAAAACCTCTCAAAAAAAATGACAGCTTTTATCCGTTCATTACTTTCTTTATATAGAAATTATTAGAAGAATATAGATAAATAACAAAGAAAAACTTTTTTAGAACACTGGGAGCTAAAAAAGGATAGTCAGTATAGCCATAGTCACACATGAAAGGAAAGAGAATCTATTCTTACTCAATTGCATAATTTAAAGAATCACAAATAAAGACAAGACTTACACACTACTGATGAAAGTCTAAATTAGTACAACCCTTTTGAATAGAAGTTTAGGAGTATTAGCAAAAGCCTTTAAAAAGTGCATATCTTTGACCCACAAACTACACTTTGCATAGGAAGTTATGATAAGGAAATTGTGGCAGAACTTGTATTCTATGTGATGTAGTTACACAATGGTCCTTGTGGTCTGCCCCATCACTGCAGGCTATGTCATGCTCAGCTATCACTCTCAATATACTCTCTCTTACCCACTGAAACACAGTCTTCCAAGTCCCTATAAATTAACGTTTCGATGGCCTGACATCTCAACTCTATTGCTTGTACTCCTCTTCCCCCCTCACAAAAAATAAAGTTTTCCAAGACTAAAATAATAGAGGCTTGTTAAACTGGTACTGAAATTCTGAGGGTTCTTGCCTTCAATGCGGAGATGCATGAACAAATACTGCTTGACTTCTGTGTTATGATTTAGTGTTCTGGGTCTTCTTTTCAATTAGGAGACAGAATAAGCAAGAAGTCTAATTTAAGTTACTTATTCAAATGTCACACATTTTTCTGTAGCTTACTGGTGATTGAATCATAAGAAATAAAGGCATGTATGATCTTGAAAGTTGAACATGTCAAATTTCAAAACATATATGACATAGGCATATAAAAAAAGAAATAAGGGGCTGGGCCCATGACCTAGTGGTTAAGAGAACTGGGTCCCACATGACTAACTACAGTTCAAATCCTGGCACTGGTGATTTAAAAACCATGTGTGCATACATGCCATAAATCACCACAGGTTGGTGAAATGGAGAAGGGATTGTGTGTGGGAAACTGCACATCAGAGAGTCTGCCAAGGCCATTTTATGAGTCTTATACTATCGCCATTTTAAGGAAACCTTTAGGTTTCGATTTCTCAGCGAGCAAACAATCATATAACACCAAAGGCCACAATTGGCACCCTTTCAAAACCTCACCTTCAAAATCATACTCTGATTGGTCACTACCCATGGCGCTCACCGATTGGTGAGCCTAGAATCCCTCAGATTTGCATATAAGGCACCTTATGATTGGTCTATAAGGCAACCAATCATAACCCACCTTCTACAATCCTTCATTAGCATATAGGACAACCAATCATGACCCACCAACATGTATATAACCACGATCCCTGGCCCACAATAAACAGACAATTCTGAAGAGTTGTAACACTGTGTCATCTCCGTGTTGTAACACTGCGTCATCTCCGTGCTGCTCATCCAGTCTCTCACTCCTTCCCTCAGGAAACCTGTTCGACTGTCCTGCAGGTAGGGACAATTGTGACCCATCAAGGAGATTTTTTCTCCCTCTCCTCCCTATCTCCCTTTGGCAAGTGCACAGCCCTCTGGCAATTAAGAAAAAGAAATTCAGCCTTATTACAGTAGGTGAGTGATGACATTAGATTAAACTAAACTGCTTTTGGAACCAGTAGATGGCATAATGGTTACAGCACTAGACTCCCACATACTCGATTGTGGTTCGAGTCCTAGAACCAGTGGCTTAAACATTCGCCAGGTGAGTGTTTGTGCATGCCCAAGATCCTGAGAGGAGAATGGAGGAGAGAAGGGATTGTGGCATGGCCATCCCCCATGAGGGTGATTTCTTGCTTTCTGTCTCTGTCCTTCTCAGTCTTTCAGGCAAGTGCAAGGCATCCTATAGCAAAAAACCTCTCTCCAAAAAAAAAAAAAAAAAAAGAAAAGAAAAAAGAAAAGAAATAAACAAAAACTCACTCAGGTCATTATTTATTTACTTTTGAGATTTTTGCTATAGGGCATGGGCGCTCACCAAAGAGACAGAGAGACAAAGCAGGAAATCACCACTAGGGGAAATGGCCATGCTGCAATCCCTTCTCCTCCACTCTTCTCTCGGGATTCTGCGCAAACATGGACATGTTTCTGACATGAATTTAAAACCACTGTGTCTGGGACTCAAACGTGGTTTGCCATGTGCGAATCCAGTGCCTCAATCACCATGCTGCCTGCTGACCTTGGGAGAGGTTAAATTGTGATACACAAGATGGTAAATAATCCACAGTAGTAGATGAGATGACTAAGAAATAGTGTATAAAAAAATAAGACTCAACAGAGAGAAAGAGTCTTAAGTAACTTTAGCAATTAAGGGTAAGATGTAATAGAAGAGGGTGGCCAATCAAAGAACATAAGAGGAACAGATAAGGAGACAAAAAATTCTGGAGAGTATTGTTTGATTGAATGCTAGAGAAGAATATTTGAGAAGTACAATATTGTCAATACTGTCCAATGTTTGGAGGCCAAGACCAGAGTGAATGGATTGAGTATAGTAATGAATTGGAGAAATTAACATGAAAAGTTTTGGTGGAATACTGGGAACAGAAGGCAAGTGAATCAAACAGTGTACAAGAGTTGAGCAAATGAAGATGAAGAGCATAGGTGACTCTTTCTTGAAATCTGGCTATAAAATTTAGGAGAAAGAGCAGTCTCTAGGGGAGGATATTTAGTCCAGGGAGTTATTGTTATCATTTAAGAAGATTCAGCAGGCAAATGCAGAGTAGAAAAATTGAAGATCCAGGCATGGGATGGTAATTGATAAGGTCTCTGAGTCTGATACATTTAGTTGAGAGAGGTGAGAAAAATTGAAAGAGTATAGAAGATATTGGATCCACGCTTCTGTTTACTTTTCTTCTATGACTCTTTTAAAAAGTAATTATTTATTTAATTTTATTTATTATTATTATTTATTAATTTGCTATAGGGCACATACACTCACCAGAGAGAGATGGATGTGGGGAGGGGAGGGAGAAAGCAAGCCAGCAAGTACAGGACTTGAACAGTTATCAGCCATGTAGGAGACCAGCACCTGCCACCTGCCAACCCCTTTCATGATTTTTATAATATTTTTCTCACCATTCCTCTTCTGTCTACCTAACTAAGGACCCTTTTTCCTGGTCTGTGAAGCTTTTATGCATTATGGCCCTAAAGTTCCTACAAAGCTAGTATAATAAAGTCATTTAGAGATGGAGTTAGGAATCAGTCAAACCCAGTTTGAGTCCTTTATGTACTACTTTGTCGGCATCTGCCCCAGGGCTTGGGTCTAGCTGAATCATGATTAGAGGGCTGCTGGTGAGGAAGAGAAAGAGGACAAGAAAGAGAAAGCCCTCCATCTTGTGAGGACCATGGAATTGGAAAGAATGAGCAAAGGGATAGAGTAGAAATGGACACAGGCAGCCAGAGCTTAGGTAGCCCAAACAACTTGTGCCTGCCGGACAAACTGGGCATCTTTATTTATAGTACAGGGAGACATTACACATGCTTGTTTTACGACACTTCATGGATTTGTTGCCAGGTTAGAGACAATAAGAAGCAGTTAACAAATCTATAAGGCTTTAGTCATACTGGACCAGGTGTATCCCTTGGTGATAATCCCATTTAGAGAAAATCCCATTATCTTCTTTTCTAATGGAGAGACACCCAGTTTAAGGCTAAAGAATCCCTCCATAAGGTGTGCACTACCACACCTAGAGAAGGCTAAAGAACCTTTTAGATGCAGAGCAGGGATTGGACTTTGCTAATTGGGGTCAAGATGTTTTTTGAAGTCCATCAGATGTTTCTGTTCCAATGACCCTAACAATTTCCACCTTTTGTTCTGTCTGCATCGAAAGTCAAGGAAAGGACAAGTTACAAGGTTCTGCCAAAGCCCAAAAGGACAGGTGATGTTTGCTCAGAGCATGTCCTCACACCTCCGGTTCTCTCTCTAAATGTGTCCCCACACTACTTAATTACTGTTCAAATTTAGGCAAATTGCATAATCTGTAAGTTTCTTTATATGTAAAATAGGGACAATAAAAACTAATAGGAATCATGTGTTAAATAAGATAATGCACATGAGTCACTTAGCACAATATCTGATACATGGTAAATAGTGATTTCATGCAATGCAGAAGGCTTGCTGCCAGTTCAAAATAAATGATGTCTTGGCAAGGCTTGAACCATAGATATACTCACTGCATCTTTATTCCAACCACTTGTTAAACAATTTACAATCTGACGGACTTCTGGGCCAAATCCAAACCACCAAATATATTTTATTTCATTTAATCCTTATCCCATCTACTTGTTAAACAATTTGCAATCAGGCAGACCTCTGGGCCAAATCCAAACCACTAAGTATATTTTGTTTTGTTTATTCCACCATATGAAATAAAAATTATTATTTTTTTGCCAGTATTTAAATGTCTGGAGATTTTACCTATGCGTTTTGATTTTTTACTTCTAAGGAACAATGCCAGATTTGCACCTCTGTATGAAAACACAAGACAATGCTAATAGCTTCATTAATTCCATTTACTTGCTTTACTCCTGTAAGCACTAGAGTTTACAAACCCTATAATAAGGCATTCCGAACCATTGAGATTGTTATTCAGCAAGGGACCAAATTTATGCCATTAACAAAACTTTCATAGATATCTGAATAGCTATTTCCAAAACAATTGCAAGCAAACCTCCAGATATTTTAAACTGTATTTTGGCTCAAAGCATAATCATTTACAACTGAGAGGGAAAAAAATGTTTCAGAAACCAAGTCATTTTTTCAGACCTCTAATTTTGTCCAGAGTATTTGAGAGTAGGATAGACAAGTCAGAAATAACTGTAAACTTTGGTTAAAAGCAGAACAAAACTCCAACATTTTCATCTAGCTTTATATCTTCATTTAAAATAACTTTTTTATAGGGTCACTTAGGAAAGCATTTAGCCAAATTAAAGGTAAAAACTAATATACCGATATTTTTCAGGCCTATTACCCAGCTACTGAACCTTACTATCCTTGTAGAATGACCACTTTCCAATAAATGACCCTCATGGGATGAGGGCATAGAGACCCAAGGTTATGTTAATTTTTTTTTTAATTTGTTAACAGGTCCTTTATAGTAGCTATATTATATCCAGCATCCTTTATCTGTCAATTTAGCTGCTAGACAATGCTCTGTGTCTTGGGAAATCAGGAATCCTGTTCAAATTGATTTTAATTGTAAAGGTGTTTCAGTTTATCCCTTAATAATAAGTGGCTGTCATTTCAAAAGATATTTTACTACTTAGATATTAAGGTAGATCCCAAAAGAAAAATCAGTAGAGGCATTTCAATTGTATAAACATACCCTTCTACCTCACACTGATATTCTTTAGTTAGAGGAGTCAATCATATGGCTATGCTAGAAAAGCAAAAGTAAAAATGATGTTACCCAGAGCCCTGTGAGGTCCTCAGTTCTTCCAACACTTCTTACCAAGTCTCTAAATTAAACTCCCATTTCTTGAAATACCAAAAGTTAGTTTCTATTTTCCTAACCAGATACTGACTGTTAATGCTGATGACAACAGGAAATAAGAGTAGTAGCAAGGGAGTAATAATTACAATGAGATGCCTCCCAGATTCATTTAAGTGTGTATCTTCAGCTCTAATCTGGACAGTAACTTAGAACAATTTGTGTAAAAACAGAATTAAACTACAAGTTTACTTTGTTGCAAAAAAACATTTTAAATCTATGTATAGTTTTTTCAAAATACACATTTCCATAAACTTTTTGAAGACCTGTCATATAGATATCAATAGACATATACAAATTAGGACTATGTAAAATAGTGAGCCATATGTACAGCTGGTGGCATGTGGTTAAGATGCTGGAGTCCCACATAGCTGACCACAGTATGAATCACAGACTTCACAGCTTGCTTTCTCACTTTCTCTTTTTCTCTGATCAAATTAATAATAATAATAATTAATAAAATAATAATTTTTTTGGAAAGGTTTTTGCTATAGGGCCTGTGTGCTCGCCAGGAAGACAGAGAGAGACAGAGAGTCAGAAATTGAGAAATCACTCCCCCCGGGGGGGTGGCCACACACAATCCCTTCTCCTCCATTCTCTTCTCGGGATCTTGGGCACACCTGCACACGAGCCTGGTGTGAGTTTAAGCCACTGGGTCCGAGACTAGAACCGTGGTCGACTACATGGGAGTCCAGCAACATAGCCATTACACCAACTGCTGGTCCCAATTAAATAATTATTTAGAAAATAGTGTACCATAGAGATCAACACTGACCAATTCTATTAAATGTCTAAGAAATGCAGAATTTCAGCCATCTGACTTTCAACATTTCTAGTTCCATTTGCAAAGATATATGAGATTATTTTAAACTCATTTCACTTCAATAAATTCATCTAGCTCACATTGTTTTGATTCAAAGCTTAGAGAACAACCTAAGTATGATCTAATTCCCAGTGTTTGGTTACCTACTGGAGAGAATGTTCCAGAAATTGGGACACTTTATCCCTTTTGAAGTAAATTAGTATATTTAAAATCTACATTTGTTTTTTGTGTGACAATTACAAAGAGTGCATTGATAATGACAGACAACTATTTTAATATATGTGACAGTTATATTTATCATTATAAATTAATAATGGGGAATCATCTTGTTATCCAGGTCTTAAGTATGTGTATAAATACATGTTTAAGTCAGGTTTTCAGATCCTTATTATATCTGAATGCAGACAAGAGTGTATCTTTGGGTTCTAAAGGGAGCTCCAAATTCTAGAATATGATAGCGCCATGCAAGATACTGCTGAGCTCTAGAAAGCTTTCCTGCATACAACGTTGCTGCTGTATTATTGTTTACTTATTTTTGTTTTACTTCAAAATGAACTAGGACAAGGGAATATATTAGCTGAAAAGATATAGAAAAAATGAATTAATGCATTTGAAGGTGTATTGCTTAATGTTTGTCCAATGTTTTAGGAATCCAATTCTAAATAAAATACATACAAAGTTAATAGTACCCATTTTTTTGAAAAACTTATCAGAAAGGGCAATATGTTCTTAAGAAATAAGATACAGCTAACTATTAGTATAAATCAGTAAGTTAGTGACATATATTAAAATACTGCAAATCAGTCTCCAGAATCCTACATTATCCAGTGATTTCAAGATGGCAAACATGTAAGTTTTATTGTACAAATTCAATATAAGACAATACTCAGATTCAAGAATACTGGGGGAAACGTTAAAACAATAGACATCACTTTAAAATTTTGTTTTAATTGCAGTTAGAAGACTTGATGTAGATTTTACCCCATTAACAAAATTTTAAGTGTACAAAACAGTATTATTAACTATAGACACAACATTGTATGGCAGATCTCTAGAACTTACTCATCTTGAGTAACTGAAATTTTATACCCATTGATCAGCAGTTCCTTATTTTCCTCTCCCCTTATGTCCTAGAAACCAACATACTCTCAGCTTTTTTCTTTCATTTTAAAAATTTTGCTAGAGGTGCCAGCAGTAGTGTGGTGGTTAAGGTGCTAGACTTCCACATGGCTCACTGTGGTTAAGGTCCCAGACCTGACAGCTTGAAAATCATGCCAGGTGTGTGCACATACATGCCCAGAATCCCAGGAGGAGAGTGGAGGAGAAAGGACTGAAGCCTGGACAACCCCCTTGGAGGCAATTTCTCATTTTCTCTCTTTCTCTCTCTCTAGCAAACTCACATGCCCTATGGCAAAAACCTAAAACAAACAAACAAAAAAAACCCCCACAAAACAAACAAACAAAAAATTGTTTTACCAGAGGGTGCATGCATTCACTGAGAGAAACAGAGAAAGGGAAAATATGAAAGCACACCCAATGGCGAATGGTAACTCTTGAATCCCTTCTCCATTTCTCCCTTCTTTAAGGATTTTGGACACATGTGCACACACACCCATCATGTTTTTCAAGCCACCAGGTCTGGGGCTTGAGCCATGTGGCTGGCCATGTGGGATCCAGCAGCATTAATTACCATGCCCTACTCTTAGCTCTATGAACGATCATTTTAGATACCTCATATAAGTAAAAAACATGTAGGATTTGTTCTTCTGTGAAACTATTTTAACTGAGTATAATGTTCTCCAGGTTCATCCATGTTACCATGTATTGCACAATTTTCTTCCTTTTTAAAGTATTTAATATTCCATTGTATGCATATACCACATTTCTTTATCCATTTTTCCTTCAATAGACATTTAGGTTGTTTCCATATCTTGGCTATTACAATGCTGTAATGAACATGGAGCTTAGATACCGATTTTAGTTTTTTTTTGATTATATACCCAGAAGGAGGTTTGCTGGATAATATGATATTTCTGTTTTAAATATTTTAAGGACCCTCCATATTATTATTCATAGTTGCCATATCATTTTGCATTCCCCAAAACAGTGTACAAGTATTCTCTTTTCTCCATATCTTTATCTTCTATCTTGTGGTAGTAGCCCTCTTAAGAGGTGTGAGGTAATATCTCATTGAGGTTTTAATTAGAATTTTTCTAATGATTATAATTATTGACTACCTTCACGTATACCTGTTCGCCATTTGTATGTCTTTGTTAAAATGTCTGTCCTATTCTTTGGCTCATTTTTTAATAGAGTTATTTGTTTTCTTGCTATTAAGGTGTTAGTATTGAGCCTTTATATAGTTTGGATATTTACTACTGCCTTAGTCCATTTATGTAGCTATAACAAAATGCTACAGAATAAGTAATTGATAAAAAACAGAAATGTATTTCTCATAGTTCTGGAGGCTGACAACTCCAAGATAAAGGTGCCAGCAGATCTGGAGTCTGGTGAGAGCGAGGATTGCTCCATGCTTCCAAGATGTGTCTCTTTGCTATGTCCTTGCATGACAGAAATGATGAAATCTGGTATACCCATTTCCTCAAGCCATTTTATGAGATCCCGAATTGCATCCATGAGATCTTAAAGGTCCCATCTGTTTTTTTAATAGTTTCTTTTTCTCATCTATTAGGGAGAAGGACAGAGAGACAGTGACAGAGAGAGAGAAAGTGAGAGAGAGAGTAGGAGAGAGAGAGAGAGAGGCACCCCCAGTGATACTCATATCATATAATCTATCTCCAGTTCTAGCCAACTCTAGATCATTGTTCCCCAGGTGCCTGATGTTCCCAGGGAGGTCTCCAAATATGAACCTGAAACCTTCCCATATGCGTCATCCCTGCAGAGTGTTGAACCACCACTGTGTCACTCTCTGGCCCTCATAGTCCCACCTCTTAAAATATCCCATCGAGTCCGGCAGGTGGTGTGGTGGTTAAGGACACTGGACTCCCACATGGCCAGTCACGATTCAAGTCCTAGATCTCATAGCTTGCTTTCTCATTTTCCTTCTCTTTCTCTGTCTCTCTCTGATCAAAACTAAAAAAAAATAATAATAAATACATATAAATAAAATAATTCTTTAAAAATATTATCATATCAATGATTAAGCTTCATCATATAAATTTTGGAAGACAGTTTCAGATTCAAAAACCCCTCATTAGATATATGGTTTGCAAATATTTTCTCCATCCCATAGTCTGCCTTTTCATTTTATTGATTGTTTTCCTTTTCTATGAAGAAACTTTTTGGTTTGATGTAGTCCCACTGCCTATTTTTACTTTTATTGCCTGTGTTTGTGTGTGATGTCCAAAAAGTCATTGCCACACCACTGTCAAGAAGATTTTCCCCTGTTTTCCTTTAAAAGTTTTATGGCTTCCCTTCTTATATTTAAATCTATAATCCATTTTGTGTTAATTTTTGTACATTTTGTAAAAAACATTTTTGAGTATGGATATCTAGGTTTCCCAGTACAATTCATTAAAGAGACTATCCTCTCCCCTTTGTGTATTCTTAACACCATTTGCAAAGGTTATTGACCTTATACATGTAGGTTTATTTGGGGGATCCCTATTTATTTCCATTGGCCAATGTATCTAATTTTATGTCACTACTATACTATTTTGATTACTATCACTTTGTAATACAATTTGAAATTAAGGCTTATGATAGTTCTAGCTTTGGTCTTTTGTTCTCTCAAGATTGCTTTGTCTATCCAGCAATTTTTTGTAATTCTATACACACCTACATCTGTGAAAAATGTGTTTGGACTTTTAATAGGGATTGCATGAATGTATAGATTGCTTTAGATAGTATGGAGAATTTAATAATATTAATTCTTCCAACCCATGTGCATAGAATACCTTTCCATTTCTTTCATCAGGGTCTTACAGTTTTCAGTATAAACATCTTTCACCTTCTTGGCCTAATTTATTATTAAGTATTTATCTATTTATTCAAATTAAATGCTTTTTCTGTATTTGAGATGATATTTTTTTTTTGAGAGGTTTTTCGCGATAGGGCGCATGTGTTCGCCAGACAGAGACAGAGAGACAGAAAGCGAGAAATCACCCCCCAGGGGGGATGGCCACGCCGCAATCCCTTCTCCTCCATTCTTCTCTCAGGATCTTGGGCACGCACGCACACGCACCCCGTGTGAGTTTTAAGCCACCGGGTCCGGGACGCGAACTGCAGTCAACTACATGGGAGTCCAGCAACACAGCCATTGTGCTAACTGCTGGTCCCGAGATGATATGTTTTTGTCCTTCATGTTGTTAATGAGACCTATCACCTCTACTCATTTGTATTTGTCTAACCATCTTTGCATCAATGGGATATATTCTTCTTGATCATGATGTATTATTCTTTTAATATGCTGTGGAATTCAATTTGTTAGTACTTTTGCATCATGTTCATCAGAGATATAGACCTGCAATTTTATTCTCTTAGAGTCCCTATCTGTATTTGGATGAGAGCAATGTTGGCATCATAAAATGAGTTGGAGGAGTTCCTTCCTCTCCAATTTTTTTGGAAGATTTTGAGAGGGATTTGTGTACATTCTTCTGTAAATGCTTTGTAAAAACTCTTCTGTGATGCTGTCCAATCCTGGGTTTTACTTTATTGGAAGATTTTTGTTTGCTGATTAATCTCTCTACTTAATTTTGTTCTGTTCATACTTTATATTTGGTCATGATTCTTTTTTTGGATGTTCTAGTTTGATATTGAATCTCTATATTGAATCTTTAAGTCCAGTTATATTTTCCAGCTCAATATTTCTACCTGGGTCTGTTTAAAATGATCTATCTCTTCATTTATTACTATTCTCTTATTCGTTGGCATTTTCTGATACTTATCACAAGTTATTTGTTAGGTAATTCATGTATCTTTAGGACCACGTTCTAGAATTCCATATTAATTCTTTTATTTGGATTGGTTTTCTATTTATTAATTTTCCTTGGATCTTCATGTTGGTGTCTGCCTGATTTAAAAAAAAAATGTCAACTCTCGTAATCTGACAATTGACTTTGTACAAGAGAAGATCTTTAACAATCAATGCAGACGAAGCTTCAGTGAGGCTGTCAAACCTTCATACTAGTCCAAAACACCATTTTGATTTTTAAGGGTCCTTTGGTATCTAAAGAATTTTGTACCTGTTAGTACTCTGAGACTGGTTGAACAGAAGACAGTCCCTAGTGTAGCATTCATAGAAGCTGGGATAGTGATGTATATTCTAATCTCTTCTCTCCCCAGGGAGAAACTGGAAGCTGAAATTCTTTTACTTGTTGTGGCAGCTACATGCATGCTAGTTCAAACCACCTTCTATTTTATCAGTGTTCCCCAGATATCTCTTAGCAGTCCCTGGAGAAGTTTGGAATGTTTGATATGCAGTCCAAATCTTTCTTTTTTTTTTTTTTTTTTTTTTTGAGAGATTTTTCGCTATAGGGCGCGTGCGCTCGCCAGACAGACAGAGAGAGACATAGAGACAGAAAGCGAGAAATCACCCCCCAGGGGGGATGGCCACGCCGCAATCCCTTCTCCTCCATTCTCCTCTCGGGATCTTGGGCACGCACGCACACGCGCCCGGCGTGAGTTGTAAGCCACCGGGTCCGAGACGTGAACTGCGGTTGACTACGTGGGAGTCCAGCGACATAGCCATTACGCTAACTGCTGGTTCCCCAAATCTTTCTTCAGAGAGAAGCTGAGAGCTAGATTTTCCTCTTGATCATATGGTGCTTTGCTAAGAGGTGGAGATTATAGTAATAAGGTGTTTCTAAGTTTCCTACTAGATTCAATATGCCTGATTTTGTACTCTTTCAGGATACAGGAGCTTAACAACTTGTTTCTAGATTTCTTACAAAGGGAATTGATTCATGTATTTCTATTGAATTGATGTATCCATGGGAGGAAGTTGTATCCAGAGCTTCCTATTCCACTATCTTTACGTCATTATTCTTTAGATTTTTATTTTTCAAGTAAAGGTATGTGATCATGATCTACTTTGGTTTACTTAAAACCATGATTTTTCTTTTTAGATATTATCTTCATAAATACAGAAATAAGTCACATACATGGTGTTAAGTAACTAACCATCACCTATTCAACAGGAGCACAAATATAAGAGTTGCTACAACTATTAAATAATAAAATTAATAAAGGATTTTGGATATAAAATTTTTTGGAGAATAGTATTTTGTGTCTATGCATCTTGAGGATATTAAAAAAGGCATTTTTAGATGAACCTCAAGAAAATACAGCTTTTTGTTTGTTTATTTGTTTTTTTTTTAAGAAAATACAGCTTTTGATCTTGACAGAAACTCATGACAGATTTAAGTGGATTCTCAAAAATCAAATATGCAGTAGGAATGAATAAATATAAATATATGAATAAATATAAGTATATTTAAATATATATTTCTATTCGTATCAGGTCAAAAAAGGACAACAAAATATAGGTATAATTTGCTATCCTTAAGGAAATTACAATGCAACATTGGCTTAATAAGTGAACAAACAGCTGAGAAACTGTTTTGTGTAAATTTTGAAATGGCATAAGTTAGTTGGAAGCTTGTTTTCTCATGAATATAACTATTTTACAAATTCCCAATATTAACTCATTTATATTGACTTGTAGAGGGAACATCTAGAATGGAATTCATTTATTTGCATGACTTTTGTAGTTATTTGTATGTTAACCTGTTATTTAACTTATCTTTTATTGCATTTAAAAATCATTTATATAAAGTGAATCTATTTTCTTTGAGTGAAGGTAGGCAGATCTGTTGACTTATTCAGTCCTACTACATAGGTGTACATGCACATGAATTATAGATGAAGGAGTAGGAGGGTAGGAATCAGAAACAGAGCCAAGCAGGTCTCTTTTTTTATTGATGAAACACTAAATTTATATGATAAATTTTTCTATTTGTTGCATCTGATTATTGGTTAATATATAGCTGATGTAAAAACATTTCTAACTTCAGTAAATCTGAAACAAAATCACCCAGTGAATTTGGTTATATATAATTATCAGTCTTTTTTCTATACGAGCTTAATATTGTAGCAATCATACCATACTGACTTTGTATTCACCTTTCTTTTCCAACTACCTCCCATTTTAAACAATTTCTTCAATGAAATAAAGCATTTAATGTACATAGCAAAATACCTAGTACATCATAAGCACACAATACTTATTAGCTATTACTCTAGTCATTTTTCTAGTTCACTATAAATTCTTCAGAAATATTTTAATAATAATGTAATTTTTAATCATTTATCTGAATGCTCTTTTTTATTAGATGATTTCCTCTTTACAATATGTCCTTATTATGGATGGGTTCAGTAAATATTTTTGTCAATGCAATCTTAGTCAACATCTCTGATGATTTCCTTAGATTTTTAATTATCTTCCTTAATATAGGCTTCTAGTATGATTTAAAATGTTGAACATTTAAATCTTTTTATGAATTTTATTTATTTTAAAAAATCCTTTACAGAAACATTACTTCAGTTTATTCTACTAGTAACAGCGTGTATTTGCTTCTTTTTAAAATTTTTAAAATTTATTTTAGTACAATTTAAAATGTTGAACATATAAACCTCTTTATGAATTTAATTCATTTTTAAAAAATCATTTGCAGAAACATTACTTCAGTTTATTCTACTAGTAACAGTGTGTATTTGCTTCTTTTTAAAATTTTAAAAATTTATTTTGTACATTTAATTGATATACATCATTACTTGTAAAGTGAATTTGCCCTACATAAATACACTACATACCAGTCCAGCTAAAGATACCGTACAAGTTATCATCAACAGATAATCATCCATTTCTGTGTCCCATAAAAATCTTGTCTCTCTATTTTCTCCTCGCTGCCCTTCCTCTCATTTTCTCCCTTCTTCCACCCTCTTCCCATACTGTCTCCAGTTTCTGTAAGCATCCTCCATGGTTCTATATGCACTAATCTTTCCACATCCATCATAGAGTGTGGATAGTCGGTATATGTTAAGTGAAAACATACAATATCTCTCTTTCATAGTCTAGCATGTTTCACTCAGCAGTAAATCTTCCATATTCATCCACTTTCTATCAAAAGCCTGGGCGTCGTTTTTATGGCTGAGTAATTAGTATTCCATAAAGTATATGTGCCACACTTTTTCAATCCATTCATCTGTTCATGGACATTTGGGTTGATTTCATGTTTTAGCAATTGAGAACAATGCTGCAATAACATATATGTGCAAACAATTTTCTGACTGAGCATTCTCCTCTGCTTTGAGGAGATACCCAGGAGTGAAATTGCTGGATCATATGGCAATTATATGTGTAGATTTTTTGAGGAATGTTTATATTGTTCTCCACAGTGTCTGGATAATTTACATTCCCACCAGCAGTGTAGAGGAATTCCCTTTTCACCACATCCTAGCCATCACATATCATTTTTTGTTTTTCTAATCTTTACAATTCTGACTGGGGTTAGGTGGTATCTCATTGTGGTTTTGATTTGCAGCTCCTTTATTATGACCATTTTTTCATATGCTTTTTGGTCGTTGATATGTCTTCCATAGAGAGTTGTTTGTTCAGCTTATTTTCCCATCTTTTAATTGAGATGATCTTCTTTTTTCTTTCCAGATAAGTCGCTTGAATTCCCTGTGTCTTCTGGTTATCAGATTATTATCTGAGGCATAGTTGACAAAAAACATGCTCCCATTCTGAGAGTTATTGATTCACACTAATTACTGTGTCTTTAGCTGTGCAGAAACTCCTTAATCTGATGTAATCCAACTTGTGTATTTTGGGGATTACTGCCTGTGCTTTGGGAGTCTTACTTAAGTCTTGGGAACCAGCAGTTAGCGTAATGGCTATGTCGCTGGACTCCCATGTAGTTGACCGCGGTTTGCGTCCCGGACCTGGTGGCTTAAAACTCACGCCGGGCACGTGTGCGTGCATGCCCAAGATCCTGAGAGGAGAATGGAGGAGAAGGGATTGCGACATGACCATCCCCCCGGGGGGCATGATTTCTCGCTTTCTGTCTCTATGTCTCTCTCTATCTGGCAAGTGCACGTGTTCTATAGTGAAAACCTCTCCAAAGGAAAAAAAAAAAAAAAAAAAGAAGTCTTTGCCTACTCTGATGTCTCAAAGAGTTTCTCCAGTATTTTACAGTAGTAATTTTATAGTTTGAGATCTTAGGTTTAAATTTTTGATACATTATGCATTGATTTTTGCTAATGTTGAGAGGTAGGGGTCCAGATACATCTTTCTGTAGGAGGATATCCAGTTTTTACAGCACCATTTGCTAAAGAAGTTTTCATTTTCTCACTGGATAGACTGGTGCACTTTCTCAAAAATCAGTTGGCTGTATGTTTTGGGGGTTATTTTTGAGGTTTCTATACTGTTCCATTGGTCCACATTTCTGTTTTTTTTTTTTTTTTTTTTTTCCAATCCCATGCTGTTTTGATTATCACAGCTTTGTATCACAGTTTTGGGTCAGAGCGTGAGATGCCTCTTACTCCACTCTTCTTGTGCAGGATTGCTTTGGCAATACAGAGTTATAATTCCAGACAAATTCTTTGATTGTCTTTTCTAGTTCTGTGAAGAATTTCTCTGGTAAATTTAATGGAATTAAATTAAATATATAGATTAATTTGGGTAGAATTGCCATTTTGCTTATATTGATTCTTCCAATGCAGAAACATGGGATGTACTACCAAGTTTTTCTGTCATTTTCTATTTCGTTCTTTAGATTTTCATACTTTCCCTTGTAGAGGTCTTTGACTTCTTTGGTTAGGTTTATTCCTAGTTATCTTATACTTTTTGTGGCTATGGTAAAAGAAATTACTTTCTTCAGTTCTATCTCAGTCTGCTTGTTTTTATACAGAAATGCTTTAAGTTTTCTTTGTATGTTGATTTTGTATCCTGCCACTTTACTGTATTCATTTATTATTTCCAGGAGTTTTTTGTGGATCTCTTTGGGTATTCTTTGTACACAATCATATCATCTGCAAATAAAGATAATTTCACTTCTTCTTTCTCTATTTGAATGTTTTTTTAAAATTCTCTTTTCTGACTTCATTGGTTAGGAATTCCAGCACTATATTGAAAAGGAGTGGAGAAAGTGGTCAATCTTGTCTTGTAGCAGTTTTTAGTGGAAAAGCTTTCATTTTTTCCCCATTCAGTGAGATGTTAGATATGGGCTTTTCATAGAAAGCTTTTATTGTGTTAAGAAATGGCACTTCTATGCCCATTTTACTGAGAGACTTAATATCAATTATTTTAGCAAATGCTTTTTCTGTATTGATTGATATGATCATATTATTTTTATCTCTTTCTGTTAATATGGCATATTATGTATATTTATGGTTTTGCATATGTAGAATCACCCTTGCATCCCTGGAATAAAGCCTATTGATTTGTGTACTATAATCTTTTTATATGTTATTGCATATGATTTCATAGTATCTTGTTGGCAATTTTTACATCTTTGTGGGTCATTTCTGGGTTCTCTAGATGGTCTGTAGTTTTCCTTTTTTGTCATGTCTTTCTCTGCTTTGGGGAAGGTGATGGAGCCTTCATAAAATGAATTTGGAGAGTTCCTTACTTTGACTTTTGGATCTTTAGAAATAATTTGAGTACAATGGGAATAACTCTTCTTTAAAAGTTTTGTAAAATTCAGAAGTGAAGCCATCAGGACCTGGGCTTTTCTTTGTTTTGGGGTTATGTATTCTGGATCTAATCTCATTACTTGCTATGGGTTAATTCAGGCTTTCTATGTCTTCTTGATTCAATCTTGGTAGGTTATATGTGTCCAGGAATTTGTTCATCTCATTCAAGTTTCTTGTTGTTTTGTTTTTTGTTTTTGTTTTTGTTTTGGAGGGTGTGTATAGTTGTTCATGGTATTCTGTAATGTGTTTTGTATTTCTATTATGTCTGCTGTAATATTGCCTGTTTCATTTTGAATTTAATTTATCTGGTTCTTTTCTCTCTTCTTAACTAGTCTAACTAATGGTGTATCAATTTTGTTTATCTTTTCAAAGAACCAGCTTTTGCTTTCATTTATTTTCTGTATAGTTCATTTATTTTTTATTTCATTTATTTCCGCTTAAATCTTCATTATTTCTTTTCTCCTGGCAATCTTTGGAATTTTATTGTTGTTTTTCTAATTCCCTGAGGCATGATGTTAGGTTGTCCATTTGCCTTCTTTCCATCTTTTTCTTATGTGTACTAATTGCTATGAACTTCCCTCTTCTGACTGCTTTTGCAGTGTCCCATAGATCATGGAAACTCGTGTACTCATTATCATTGGTTTCAATGAATCTTTTGACTTCTGTCTAATCAGTAGTTGTGAAGTCATTCAAGAGTAGGTTGTTTAGCTTCCAGGTGTTTGAGTATTTTTGAGTTTTTGTTTTCTGAAATTAATATCAAGTTTAATTCCATTATGGTCAGAAAAGATGCTACATATGGTTTCTATGTCTGAATCTGTAAAGACTTGTTTTGTGCCATATCATGAGGACAATCTTTGAAAAGATTTTTGTGGGCGTGAGAAAAATGTATATTTTATGATTTTTGGAAAGAAGGTTCTGTAGATATCTGTCAAGTCTATTTCATTTATGGTATCATTTAGATCCTATATCTCTTTCTTTATTTTTTGTCTAAATGATCTGTTCAAAAGAGATAGTGGGATGTTGAGACTCCCATCAATTAATGTGTTGCAGTCTATCTCTCCTTTAAATCTAGTAGTCTTTCCTTCATATATCTGAGTGTTGCTGTGTTGGGTTAGATATTTATAAGTGTTACATCTTCTTGATGAATGAGCCCTTTTACTACTATATAATGCCCTACTTTATCTCTTCTCACAATTGTCTTAAAGTCTATTTTGTCTGGAATTATTGTTGCAACTCCAGACTTTTTTGGTTTCTATTTGCATAGAATACCTTTTTCCTTTTTTAAAATTTATTTATTATAATCATAATCTTGCTTATATTACATTGAATCACATATACCTTTACAGTGTATTACATTTCTTTTTCCAGAAGGAATACCATGCATATCTGTCGATACAAAGACATTAAAATCCCCCTTTTGCAGACCCCTGGTTTTAACAGGCAGCTCCACGGTGTATGAAGGACAGGGACTCTGCTAAGCGTTTGCTATTTCAGATCTTGGCTTTGTCTGGCATTACAGAGACTGGCTGGTTTGGGGTAGGGTGCTCTGTCTTCATCCAGGGCATCTTCAGGCCCAAAACATCACAGCAACCCGCAACGGAGAGTCACATGGTTGTTATTGCTGGTTTCCAGGAATGTTTTCATTTGTCTAGTAGGTTAGCAATCCTTGGAGAATAGTTTGTTTAGTTTCCATGTTTTTGTGTACTTTCTAGTGTTCTTTCTCTTTTTAGTGTTTTTTAATATTTTAATTTATTTATTATCATCATAATCTTCTTTATATTGCATTGAATCACATATAACTTTAAAGTGTACTACTTTTCTTTTTCTAGAAAGAATATCATGCATATCAGTCAATGCAGAGAAATTAAAATCCCCATTTCATCATTCAATAGCTTTTTCTTTTTTTCCCAATTATTATTATTCCAATTATTTTTTTAAACAGTCAATCACTATTTATCATTTTGCTTGTAAAAAGACTTTACCCAACATGAAATACATCTCAGATCAATCCAGTTGAGAATATTATACATGTCATCATCAACATGTAATAAAACATATCCATGTCCTACTAATGTCATGCCTCCCTATTTGTTCTCTTGTTATCTTTCTTTATACTCTTCTCCCACCCCATTCCACACTGTCTTATCATTGTTAACTATTTTCACTGCTTTTATGTTCCCCAATATTTCTATCTCTACGATAGAGTGTAAATAGTCCATATATATTAAGTGGATACATATAATATCTCTCTTTCATAGCCTGGCTTGCTTCACTCAGCAATAGATTCTCTATATCTGACCACTTTCTATCCAATGCCAGGGTCTTCCTGTTTTTTTTTTTTTTTTTTTTTTTTTTTTTTTTTTTTTTTTATAGCTGAGTAGTATACCATAGAGTATATATGTCACACTTTTTCAATCCATTCATCTGTTTGTAGACATTTGGGTTGGTTCCATGTCTTGGTGATCGTGAATAATGCTGCAATAAACATTGATGTGCAAGTGCTTTTCTGAATGAGCATTCTCCTGTCCTTTGGGTAGATACCCAGAAGTGGGATTGCTGGATCAAATGGTAGTTCTATTTGTAGATCTTTGAGGAACCTCTATATTGTTCTCCACAGTGACTGAACCAGTTTACATTCCCACCAACAGAGTAGGAGAGTTCCTTTTTCACCACATCTCTGCCAACATTTATCACTTTTTATATTTTTAATCTTTGTCATTCTGACAGGGGTTAGGTGGTATCTCATTGTTGTTTTTATCTGCATCTCCTTTATGATAAGGGATATTGAGCATTTCTTCATATGCTTTTTGGCTGTTCATATATCTTCCTTAGAGAGATTTTTGTTCAGCTAATTTTCCCATCTTTTAATTGGGTTAATTTTTTTTTTTTTTTTTTGCATAAGGCACTTGAGTTCCCTGTGTATTCTGGTTATATGTCCCTTGTCTGAGGCCTATTTAACAAAAATGTCCTCCCATTTTAGGGTTGTTGTTTCACACTTGTTACTGTGTCTTTTGCTGTGCAGAAGCTCCTTAGTCTGATATAGTCCCACTTGCCTATTTTAGGGATTATTGCCTGTGCTTTGGGAGTCTTATTTAAAAAGTCTTTGCCTACTCCAATGTCTCCCAGAGTTTCCCCAGCATTTTCCAACAGTAGTTTTATTGTTTGAGGTCTTAGGTTTGGAACTGATCCATTTTGAGTTGATTTTTTTAATGGTGAAAGGTGGGAATTCAGTTTCATCTTTCTGTAGGTGGATACCCAGTTTTTCCAGCACCATTTACTAAAGAGGTTTTCCTTTCCCAGTGGATTGACTGATATCCTTCATCAAAAATCAGTTGGCTGTAAGCTTTGTGGGTCATTTCTGGGGTGTCTATTCTATTCCATTGGCCCACATGTCTATTTTTGTGCCAATACTATGCTGTTTTGATGATCACAGCTTTATAATATATCTTGGGATCAGGGAGTGCTATGTCTCCCACTCCACTCTTCTTACTAAGGATTGCTTTGGCAATACTAGGTCTTTTATGATTCCAGACAAATTCTATTATTTTCTTTCCTATATCAGAAGAATATCTCTAGTATTTTGATTGGAATTGCATTAAATATGTACATTAATTTGGGTAGAATTGCCATTTTGATTATGTTAATTCTTACAATCCAGGAACATGGGATATCCTTCCACTTTTTATGTTACTTTCAATATCATTTTTAAGATTTTCATAGTTCTCTTAATAAAGGTCTTTGACTTCCTTAGTTAGGTTTATCCCTAGGTGTCTTATACATCTTGTGGCTACAGTGAAAGGGATTCCTTTCTTCATCTTCACTTCATTCAACTTGTTGTTCATATATAGAAATGCTATAGATTGTTGAATGTTTATTTTGTATCCTGCCAATTTACTGTATTCACTTATTGCTTCAAGAAGTTTTTTCACGGAGACCTTTGGGTCTTCTAAATATACCATCATGTCATCTGTTAATAAAGATATTTTCAACTGTTCTTTGCCTATTTGAATGCCTTTTATATTGTTCTTTTATGATTGCATTAGCTAAGTCTTCCAGTATTATATTAAAGAGCAGTGGATAATGTGGGAAGCCTTGCCTAGTACCAGTTTTTAGTGGAAAGATTTTAGCTTTTCCCCACTCAGCATAGTGTTAGCTGTAGATTTTTCATAGATGGCTGTTATTGTGTTGAGAAATGACCCTTCTATACCAATCTTACTGAGGGTCTTAATCATAAAAGGATGTTGTATTTTATCAAATGCTTTCTCTGCATCAATTGAAATGATCATATGTTTTTTATCTTTCTTTCTGTTAATATGGTGTATTACATTTATGGTCTTGCATATGTTGAAGCACTCTAGCATCCCTGGGATAAAGCCTACCTGGTTGTGATGAATAATCTTTGGTATATGTTGTTGGCTATGATTTGCAAGTATCTTGTTGAGAATTTTTGCATCTATATCCATCAATGATATTGGTCTGTAGTATCCCTTTTTTGTCATGTCCTTATCTGTTTTGGGAATTAGGATGCTGGAGACTTCATAAAATTAATTTGGAGGGTTTCTCTCCTTTTGAATCTTTAGAAGAAATTTGAGTAGAGTAGATATTAACTCTTCCTTAAAAGTATTGTAGAATTAAGAAGTGAAGCTATCTGGTTCTGGGCTTTTCTTTGTCGGGTGGTTATTTATTACTGATTCAATCTGCTGGCTTTTTATGGGTCTATTCAGGTTTTCCATGTCTTCCTGATTCTATCTTGGTAGATTATATGCATCCAGGAATCTGTCCATCTCCTCCAAGTTATCTTGTTTGTTGGCATATAGTTGCTCATAGTGTCCTCTAATGATATTTTGTATTTCTACAATGTCTGTTGTAATATTGCCTGTTTCATCACAAATTTGATTTATCTGGTTTCTTTCTTTCTTCTTCTTGATCGGTCTAGCCAATGGTGTGCTGATCTTGCTCATCTTTTCAAAGAACCAGCTTTTGCTTTCATTTATTTTCTGTGTGGTTTGTTTATTTTCTATTTCATTTATTTCTGCTTAAATATTTATTATTTCTTTTCACCTGGAATTTTTTTGTTTTGTTTTTGTTGTTGTTTTTCGAATTCCCTGAGGCATGATGTTAGGTTATTTATTTGCCATCTTTCCATCCTATTCTTATGTCCACTAATTGCTATGAATGTCCTTCTTATGACTGCTTTTGCTGTGTCTCATAGATTATGGAAACTTGTGTACTCATTATCATTTGTTTTCGTATTTTTTAAATTTCATACTTAGTTTCTTCAGTAGTGAAGAAGTCTTTAAGAAGTAGGTTGTTTAGTTCCCATGTGTTTGTGTATTTTTGAGGGTATTTCTTGAAATTAATCTTGAGTTTAATTCCATCATGAACAGAGAACATGATGGATATATTTTCTATGCCTTTGAATCTGTAAAGGCTTGATTTGTGTCCTAATATATGGTCCATCTTTGAAAAGGTTTCATGCCAGGGTGGGAAAAATGTATATGTTGTGGACTTAGGGTGGAAAGCTCTGTCGATATCTGTCAAGCTCGTTTGATTTATAATATCATTTAAGTCTTGTGTTTCTTTATTTTATGCCTAGAAGATCTCTCTGAAGGAGATAATGGAGTGTTGAGATCTCCAACAATTATAGTGTTTCTCCCTATCTCCCCTTTTAGCTCCAGCAGTCTTTCCTTCATGTATTTAGGTGCTCCTGAGGTGGGTGTATAGATATTAATAAGTATTATGTCTTCTTGCTTGATTATCCTATTTACTATTATATAATGTCCTTCTTTGTCTCTTACAGTATTTCACTTGAAGTTTATTTTGTCTGAAATCAATATCACCACTCCAGCCCTCGTTTGATTTCCATTTGCATGGAATATCTTTTTCCAGTCCTTCACTTTTAGTCTATGTATATTTTTATGCATAAGGTGAGTTTCTTGTAGGCAACAGATAGAGGGTTTCTGATTTTTTCCATTTGGCCAGTCTATGTCTTTTAGTTGGACAGTTTAATCCGTTGTCATTCAATGCTATTATCCATATTTCCAGACCTGTTCCTATCATTATGTGAGCCATTTTCTTGGTTGCTTTTTGTTCTCCTATAACTCTCCATCTGACTTTTTAGTTTTCCTGGTATATCACTCCCTTCACAACCTCTTGAAGAGCTGGTCTGGAGTTCGTAAATTCCTTCAGATTTTGTTTATCTGAGAATGTTTTTATCTTTTTTTCCTTTATCAAAGATAATCTTGCTGGGTATAGTATCCTTGGTTGAAATTGTTTTTTACTCAGCATTTTGACTGTATTTCCCCATTCTTTCCTTGCTGGCCTTGTTTCCACTGAGAGGTCCGATGTTAGCCTGATGGAGTGACCTTTGTAAATAACTTGATGTTTCCCTCTTACCATCTTTAGTATTTTGTCTTTGTCTGTTGTTTTTGCCAATATGGCTATGATGTGCCTTGGAGAGGATCTTCTTGGGTTGATTCTACTCGAGGTCCTATGTATTTGTTGGGTCTGGATATTTTAATGCCTTTCTAGGGTTGGAAATTTTTCTTCCAGAATTTCATGGAATAAATTATCCACACCCTTATTATTTTCTTCCTCTTCTGGGATACCAGTTATCCAGATTTTGGGGCGCTTGATGGTATCCAGTATTCCTCATATATTATCCTCATTTTTCTTGGTTGTTTTCTCAATGTTCTTGATACTTTTTTTTGTCAAATTTTTTTGTCTCTTACATTTGAGATTTGATCTTCTGCCCAATCTAACCTACTTTTAATATTTTCAAGTGAGGTTTTAATTTCCTGTATCACATTCTTTAACCAAAGAAGTTCCATCTGATTCTTGTTTAAGGTGTCCATTTCTCCTTTCAAATCATGAAAGGACTTCCTCATCTCCTGGAGCTCATTGTCTCTTTTCTCTTCCATATCAGATAGTTTGGTCACTACAAATATTCTGAATTCCTTGTCCAACATGTCCACAACGTCCATTGTATTGACTGTAGGTGATGTGGGCTTGACGATTTCCCTTGGAGGAGAGACCTTTTGTTGGTTGCTCATATTTCTTGAGCCTATGCAATTGTTCCTAGTCATCTGGTGATCTATATGTTTCTTCTTAATTTATTCAATGTATCTCAGAGTGTTAAAAGGTGTGCAGGATTAGAAAATTTGTGATTTCTCTTCCAGTCTGCCTACCTGTTGCTCACCAGTACCATGCACTGTTGTCACTGGTCCTGGGTGACCCAAACTCTTCCCTGTTTCTAAGGAGTGGTGAGCCTCCAACTGACCTAATAAGCTACACCTCAAGAGCAAAGAAAAAATCAAGGGTGCACAACTAACGCCTTGTGCTATTCAGAACACCAAAATTCTGAGAGCCTAAAGGCAAGTGGGGAAGGGGCAGAGAATGAGCAATGGGTCTTGGTCATTAGGGCCTGCAGCCACAGGCAGCCTAGTGTCCGGCACTGCCGCTGGCTTGAGCCGGTCTCCAGATGGGGCAGGGAGGGGTGCAAGTTTGTCTTAAAGTCCCAAGAAACCAACTTGAAGTTCAGAGACGAGTAGGGATGGGGCTGTGCAATGGATCCTGGCCATTAGGGCCTGCAGCCATAGGCAGCCTCTGGAATACCTTTTTCTGGCCTTTCACTTTTATATCACTATGTATATCTTTATCCATAAGGTACATTTCTTGTAGGCAACAGATAGATTTATGTTTACATCCTTCACTTTGATGTTTATGGCTGCTGACTGATCAGGGTAGTGGTTACTGAAGGTTGAGGTGGCTGTGACAATTTCTTCAAATAAGACAACAGTGAAGTTTGCTAAATCAATTGACTACCTTTCATGAAATAATTCTCTGTATATGAAATGTTGTTTGATAGCATTTTTACCACAATAGAACTGCTCTCAAAATTGAATGCTCTCTAGGGAACCAGCAGTTAGCGTAATGGCTATGTCGCTGGACTCCCACGTAGTCGACCGCGGTTCGCGTCTCGGACCCGGTGGCTTACAACTCACGCCGGGCGCGTGTGCGTGCGTGCCCAAGATCCCGAGA
Organism: Tupaia tana; assembly: GCA_026018925.1. Lineage (NCBI taxonomy): Eukaryota > Metazoa > Chordata > Mammalia > Scandentia > Tupaiidae > Tupaia > Tupaia tana. The sequence goes on along the minus strand of JAKSZU010000009.1, from coordinate 60,151,126 downwards.
GGAGAATGGAGGAGAAGGGATTGCGGCGTGACCATCCCCCCTGGGGGGTGATTTCTCGCTTTCTGTCTCTATGTCTCTCTCTGTCTGTCTGGCGAGCGCACGCACCCTATAGTGAAAAACCTCTCCAAAAAAAAAAAAAAAAAAATTGAATGCTCTCAAATTCTGCCACTGCTTTGTCAACTAAGTTTACAGTATAGTCTAAATCCCTGTTATTTCACCAATGTTCACAATGTCTTATCCAGGAGTATATTTCATCTCAAGAAATTACTTTCTTGGGAACCAACAGTTAGCGTAATGGCTATGTCGCTGGACTCCCACGTAGTCGACCGCGGTTCGAGTCCCGGACCCGGTGGATTAAAACTCATGCTGGGTGAGTGTGCGTGTGTGCCCAAGATCCCGAGAGGAGAATGGAGGAGAAGGGATTGCAGCATGGCCATCCCCCCTGGGGGGTGATTTCTCGCTTTCTGTCTCTCTGTTTCTCTCTGTCTGGCGAGCGCACGGGCCCTATAGCAAAAACCTCTCCAAAAAAGAAAGAAAAAAAAAAGAAATCACTTTCTTTGCACGTCCATAGGAAGCAACTTCTCATCTATGAGATGTAGGAATTCAGTCACATCTTTAGGCTCCACATCTAATTCTAGTTTTCCTAGTATTTTCACCCCATCTGAACTTGCTTTATCCATTGAAGTTCTTGAACCCCCTCAGAGTCATCCATAAGGGTTAGAATCAACCTCTTTCACACTACTGTTAATGTTAATATTTTGACCTTTCTCCATGAATCACAAATGTTCTTAATGACATTGAGAATGATGAATCCTTTCCAGAAGGTTTTCAATTTACTTTTCCCAGATTCATTAGAGGAATCACTGCTTAATGCAACATTAGCCTTACAAAATGTTAAAAAAAAACAAAACAAAAAAAAAACTTGAAAGTTAAAATTACTTCTTGACCCATCCTCTGCAGAAGGAATGTTGTAATAGCAGGCATGAAGACTACACTAATCTTGGGCCAGCCAAGTGGCATGTAGTTTGAGGTGCCAGATCTCACATGATTGAGTGCATGGTTTGAGTTCCAAAGCCGACAGCTTGAAAAACAAGTTGTGTGTGTGTGCATGTGTCCATGCCCCAAAAACTACCCCAAGAGGAGAATGGAAGAGAATAGATGAAGTTTGGCCATGCCCCTCTGCGTGGTGATTTTTTCACTTTCCCTGTCTTTCTTTCCCTTTCTGTCTTTCTCTGGTGAGTTCATGTGCCATGTAGCAAAAAGAATAAAGAGAGAGAGAGAAAGAGAAAAGCACATTAATCTTACATATCTCCATCAGAGCTCTTGGATGAGCAGATACATTGTCAATAAACAGTAATATTTTGAAAAGAATCTTTTTATCTGAACATTAGGCTTTAAGAATGGGCTTACTATTCAGTAAATCATGCTGTCTACAGGTGGACTGTTACCCAGACTTTGTTGTTCCATTTGTAGAACATAAAGTAGATTTAGCATAACTCTTTTTTTATAGAATTTATTTTTTAAATTTAACTTTATTTATTTATTTTAATTTGACCAGATAGTTACAGAGTGAGAAAGAGAGAAAGAGAGAGAGAAAGTGAGAAAGCAAGCTGCCAGGTTTGAGACTTGAACTACGGTTGGCCGTGTGGGAGTCCAGAGCCCTTGACCACCATGACACCTGCCTGTCCCAGATTTAGCATAATTACCATAAGATTTAGAGGATGGTAAATGAGCATTGGCTTCAACTTAATGTCATCAACTTCTTTATCCTTTAACAAGAGAGTCAGTCTGTCCTTTGAATCTTTGAATCTAGACATTGATGTCTATAAGGCCATTTCATCTACATTTAAAATCTGTTGTTTAGGGGACCAGCAGTTAGCGTAATGGCTATGTCGCTGGACTCCCACATAGTCGACCGCGGTTCGAGTCCCAGACCTGGTGGCTTAAATTCATGCCGGGCGCATGTGTGTATGTGCCCAAGATCCCAAGAGGAGAATGGAGGAGAAGGGATTGCAGTGTGGCCATCCCCTCTGGGGTGTGATTTCTCACTTTCTGTCTCTCTGTCTCTCTCTGTCTTTCAAGAGAGTGTATGTGCCCTATAGCAAAAATCTCTCCCCTCCAAAAAAATCTGTTGTTTAATGTAGCCACCTCCATCAGTTATCTTAACTAGATCTGGATAACTTGCTATAGCTTGTGCATTAGCACTTGTTGCTTCACATTGCACTTTTATGCTACAGAGTTGGCTTTTTCCTTTTCTTTTTGTTTAAAGTATTTATTTATCTAAACATTTATTTGTTGTGACTCCCAAGTCATTGGAATCAAACTATGATTGACCATTTGAGAATCTAACACCCCAACCACCATGCCACCTGCTGATCTCAGAGTTGGCTTTTTTTTTTTTTTTTTTTTTTTTTAACTTTCATGAAGCAACATCTCCTAGCCTCAGAATTTTTTTTTTCAGGTTCCTCATCTCTCTCAGCCTTCATAGGATTGAAGACAATTAGGGGCTTCCTCTAAATTAGATTTTGATATAAGGCAATGTTGTGACTGATTTGATTTTCTATCCAGCACTAAAACTTTTTCCATATCAGCAATAAGACTGTTTAAAATACTTATTATTCATGTCTTCGCTGGAGTAGCATTTAAAATTTCCTTCAAGAACTTATCCTTTGCACTCACAGTTTAGCTAATTGTTTAGTGCAAGAAGCCTAGCTTCTGCCCTATCTTGGACTTTACCATTCCTGCCTCACCAAGTTTAATCATTTGCACAATACTTTCAGATTTAAAATGAGAAGTGTACAACTCTTTCTTTTACTTGAATACTCCCTTAATCACTAGGCCATCTCCATAGCCTAGCAGTTAAAGGAAGTCCAGATCCCACATGGATGGCCATATTTTTAATCCTACCTCTGGTGGCTTGCAAAACATGCCAGGTGCATGTATGTGTGCACCCAAATTTCTGACAGGATGGAGAAATGGCAGGGATGGGATTGTAGCATGACCACACCCCATGGGGGGTGCTTTATCCCTCTCTTTATGGTCAGCACATGTACTTTTTTTTTTTTTCTTTTTTTGGAGAGGTTTTTGCTATAGGGCGCGTGCGCTCACCAGACAGACAAAGACAGAGAGATAGAAAGCAGGAAATCACCCCCCATGGGGGATGGCCACGCCGCAATCCCTTCTCCTCCATTCTCCTCTTGGGATCCCGGACACGCACGCACACGCGCCCGGCATGAGTTTAAGCCGCCGGGTCCGGGACTCGAACCGCGGTCGACTACGTGGGAGTCCAGCGACATAGCCATTATGCTAACTGCTGGTCCCAGCACATGTACTTTTGAGCAAGCAAGTTAAAGCAACTGTGTGAACATCCCTTGCCTCATGTGTAATGTCTAAGCCCTTAGAAATTTCTCCATCTCATCCTGTGAACTCCTTAACCCTTTCATTTTAAATAAGACTCAAATTCAGTAGTCATTACGTGAGCAGTTGGGTAAATATGATATTTACATTATGTTCAATTGGCTCTATTTTGGAATATTTTAAACTTTTTCTAATTTGTCTATATTTAAATTTAATAGATAGTAAAATTGGTTTTGTTGATTAAAGAAAATGTGTTGTTGATTACAAAATGTTTATGAAGGTAGAATATTTTGTTCTCTTTATGCATGGGAAATTAGCTGAGATTAGGAGTTGATACCATACTTATAAGCATAGTGCCAGGAAAAATGAGAGGGGAATCAGTGCTATAGACAAAGAGGGGATATAAGGGTTGTTTCCAAACTGAAGCCTTCTTAGGCCTATCCAACAGTTTTAACTTCATATTCTATTAACTCTTTTTTTTTATTAGCAGTAATAATCATTTAAGATAAAAACATCTCAGGGTCAGCAGATGGCAGGGTAGTTAACATGCTAGATGCCCACATGACTGACCACAATTTCAGTTCCAGACTCAGGACTTGAAAATTACACTCAGCACATGTGCATGTTTGCCCAAAATCTCAAGAAAAGACTGGAGAAGAAGGGGCTGTGGTGTGGCCCTCTTCCCTGTGGGGTTATTTCTCATTTTTCCTCTCTCTGGTGAGTACACATGCCCATGTCAAAATAATTAAAAAAAGAAAGAAATAATAAAAACATCTCATATAATAGTTATTTTATGTTAACAAATTAAAAAAAAACTTTAAATATTGTTAAATATTGTTAAATATGCCCAAATATTCTTCCTGTAAAGATAGTTTAATATTTTGAAAGAAAGAGACTTTATAGTTGGCTTTTTCTTTTTGGAGACATGTTTGCCATAGGGCACGCGCACAAGCCAGAAAGACAGAGAAATGCAGAGACAGAAAGTGAGAAATCACCACCCCCCCAGGGGAGATGGCCATGCCACAATCTCTTCTCTTTTATTTTCCTTTCAGGATTTTGGGAACACATTCACATGTGCCCAGTGTGAGTTCTATGTCACTTGGTCTGGGACTGGAACTGCAGTCGACCACATGGGAGTTCAACACCTTAAACACTGCTAGCCCTATAGTAGGCTTCGTTATATATAGATATAGATGATATAGATATAGATATAGATATAGATATATAGATATAGTCAGAACATCAAGGAGATATAAACTTCCTGAAATGTTACATAAAACTCTGTGTGTATGAGGATGTGTGTGTGGAATTCCCACCTCCTTTCTCTTCCTCCTACCTTCCCAGGTGAAAGAGTCCATAGCTCTCAGATTCTCAAGAAATTATGAGACAAAAAAGGTTGGGGGCCAGTCTCATGGACTAGAGGTTAAGGATGCCAGACCATACATAGCTAACTACAGCTAGAATCTTGGCCCCCAGTAGCTTGAAAATCATGTCAGGCATGTGCATGTGCATGCCTCAAACCCTAAGAGGGTGGAAGAATGGAGAAGGGACTGAGGTGTGACCGTGCCTCATTGAGGGATAATTTCTTGCTCTTTCTCTTCTCTGTCTCTCTCTGGTGAGTACATAAATTTTAAAAAAAATGGAAATTATTGAGCTAGAATCATTCACAAAACTGTAGATGTACAGCAATGCTTACTTTTTTGAGAAAGAGAATTTTTTCTACAGGGCACATGCGCTAGCCAGAGAGACAGATACAAAGAGATAGAAACTGAGAAAAACTCCTCCATGGGGGTGAGCACATCACAATACATTCTCCATTCTCCTAAATACTTTGGGCATACATGTCCACGTGTCCAGGTGAGTTTCAAGCTGCCAGGTCCAGAACTCAAACCGCAGTCGTCCACATGGGAGTCCCGCATCTTAACCACTACACCACTTGCTGGCCCCGGCAGTGTCCACTTTATGACACATTTATCCATTATCTACCCATAAACACTGCCTCCTGATGGTGCGTAGGTTTCCTTAGGTTCACCTTATACAAATGGTTTCCTTATTCATATAGAAGACCTTTTATTTTTAATTTTTGCTCAGCTTTAGTATGTAGGTGACTTCTAACAGATTTTAAAAGAATCAGAAAGAATCAGGATTTGGGGCCAGCATCTGGTGTGGTGGTTGGGGAGCTGCACTCCCGAATGGCTGACTATAGTTCATGTCTTGGACCTGGCAGCTTGCTTTCTCATTTTCTGTCTCTGTCTTTCCAGTCAAATTTTAAAAGATAATAATAAATAAAATAAAATAAATGATTCTTTAAAAAATATATCAGGAGCCAGAGTGTGGTGCAGCGGTAAATGCAAGTATCTGTAAAGCTGACCCACATGAGAATGTTCTGAGTTCTCATCCAGTGACCTCCCTGAGTATGAGAGGCCCGTGTATGCCCATGATCCAGAGCTGGCATGGATCATGGTGTTGAGGCCCTGTTGAGGGTTCCAATTTGATGTCTGTCTGTCTCTTTTTCTGTCTCTTACTTGTAAAAGAATTTTTTTATTATTATTTTTAAACTAACTTTAAAATAAAAAAATTAGAATAAAGGTTCTCTGCATCCATCCAAAGATCTCATTCCACTGGACTTATACTTTTGAAAAATTCCATGAATGACTATTAAATTAATGAGACAGTTACATTATATTCCAAGTATTTTGTGAATAAACATTTTTTTTTCAAATTAAATACCGGGTGTTATCACTGTTTTGGAACTGTTTGATTTAGACCATGTTTAAGAAAGATGCTGCAGCACTTAGCACAGTGGCAAAAACAAGGGCTTTGTGTCCAAAAATTAATTTATAGCCTATGCTAGCAATTTTAAATAGGGATTAGAAGTCTCACTTCATGGGACTTTTCTTAGAATTTTAGAGATAAGATCTGGAAAACATCTAGTGCTGTACATTACACATAGTAAATATTCAATAACTGGTAGTAATTAACATCTTATGTCGCAGTAATCCTGTCTTTATAGTTAAATTGTCAACAGCAACTAGTATATATTGTTTTCCTGTCGCATATTTTATTACGCAATTGTCTGGATTCCTCCAGATACTGACCACAGAAATTAACTAACCTTCAAAAAAGGTTTATTTATAATTCATGTGTTAGCAGGACAGAGCTGAACATTTCAATGATATAAAATTCCAAAATTTATCGAAATATACTTATTCAAATTCTGTAAAACTCATGAGGTTTTATGGGTGTCTACATTTCAAAAGTATAGCTTATCTTCTGTAAGTCAGTGTTTATATATTAATATGTACTCAGTAACTTTTACACTGAAATGAGGATTTGTCTTTTAAGACAAATGAAAAACATGAATTTCAAGTAGTGTTACAAGACTAAGAAACACCCTTGTAAATATGCTACTTGTCACAAATGCATGTTGCATAAATAGCCATTTCCTGACTTTCATGATGTGATTTTTGACCCATGGAGTTTAATACCATGCTAGGATGAACAGGGAATAAATAAGATTTTATATTATAAACCTAAATCTTTTGAATAATAATCTTTCATTTGACAGAAACTTATGATTATGCCCATCTCAATAATATCTAAACTGTAAGACAAATGTCTGAGGCTGTTATTAAGTACACTATAGCAATTTTGTTATATGGAAAGGTTACATGAGATTTGTTGTAAATATTGAAAGTTAGAAATGTGGATATATTTGTTTATACAAAAAAATAAATTACCATCATTTTATAGCACTGAAATTTAGAATGCAATAAAAATAGCTACTTAACCAATTAATCACAAATACCAAACAGGCCAATGATTTTGGTAATTACCAAGACAACTCAATTTTTGCTTTACTATGCAAAACTTGTTTGCTGAACTGAATTAGAGATCATTAAAATTACTTACAATATACTGGTTACCAAAGCATGACAGAATTAGACTGTTACAACCAATTAATGGAACTTAATAAAGCAGCTTTTAAATTATTTTTATTAGCATTCTTCTGAGGTTAATGATGTGGTCATTTTTGGGGAGTGGGGAGCTGGAAGGAATAATTACAAATTTTAAAAGAAAATTCAATTTATCTGGTTTGAAAAGACAAAAACTCCCTAACAGGTAAACAAATTATTCTTCTGACCCCCCAAAATAACCACTATAAGTTCATTTATTTGTACTCCTTATTAAACATTTTGCCAACCAACGCTTTTTGTATATTGAATAACTTAGAAATACAAGGTGTCTATGTGGATGTGTTTTTCTGCTACTGCTAGGGAGATACATAGAAGAAATGATGGCTTTCTAGACCATTTTATGACTAAGGTAGAAATTGTACACTGTCACACACTCTGAGGTATCTTTGATTCTATTTTTCTCTCTAGAGAGAGATATATCTTGCCTAGAGTTATCTGTGATGGAGGCTTTTGCTCTTTGCTCTTTGACTTGCATTCGGAAAGGTTTTTTCTTTTTTAAATTTTGCCAGTGGGAACATGTGCTCCTCGGAATGAAAGACTGAGAGGAAGAGAGAGAAAGAGAAAGCACCCTCTATGAGGAATGGTTAAGCTGCAATCCTCTTCCTCCATCTCTCCCTCTTTTTAGGATTTTGTATATGCATGCACATGCATTGAGTATGTTTCACAGGCTGCTGGGCCTGAGTCTCAACTGGATAGTCGGCCGTGTGTGATCCAGCTCCCTTAAGCCCCACTCCATGTGCTGGCCAGGAAAGGTGGCTTTATTAGTAAAGATAATTTCTCCTTTACTAATTTTTTGGGATTTTTAAAAAATTTTAATTGACAAATATAAATTATATATATATATGTATATACACACACACATATATATTTATGGTGTACAACATGATGTTTTGAAGTATGGATACATTATGGAATGGCTCAATCAAGTTATTTTTCTCTTTAAATTTATTTATTTTTTACATTAATTCACTATACATCACTACAGCATACAAATGAATTTTCCATCCAAAATACACTGTGTATTGGCTCAATCAAGCACATCAATATACATGTTTTCAGCAAATAATTTTCCAATTCTTATGTCTTGTATACTTTGTTTTTTGTTTTGCCATCCTTGATTCCTTATCCCTCACCCTCTGCCATGTCCCACCCTCCTCCCACATTGTCTCTGGTATCCATGGTTGCTTTCTATGCCTTCCCCACCCCCATTTAATTGATTTGCTAATGAACTTAATTAGTCTAAATATATCCAATAGCTAGCACAGCTGATATATACCTATACATGAACCCAAGTCTGACTTTAGGCATAAACCCCAGTGAGTAGAATGAACATATAAAGTAGTACCCAGCTGGGGCTATATAGCTTACTGCAGTCATCAAATATGCATTTTTTTTAAAATTGATACGAACAATTTTACCGTTTTTTTTTTCTCCTGCAACTTTTTTTTTAAATTACTTAATATTCATTCCCTGAGCATCATCACAATGTACTAAATGTGGTTTGCCATCTAGAATAAACTGCATAGTGGCTTAATCAAGCATGTTATCATCAATAATATTCCATTTCTACTTTCATACATATGTATATGTATATATATATTTTTTACCCCATGTTTGACCCTATGCCCTTTCCCACTCTCTTATTACACTATCGCTGCTGTATACAGTTGTCTTCCATTCCTTTTTCCCCAACATTTTGTTGACCACACAATATCATAAGTAATCCAACTACCTTCAGCAGGTAATTTCAAGAAGAGTAGTTTTGAACTGGTAATGATATTTCCTTGAAACTTAAAGCCTAGAAACAGGTTAGTATTCTGTTCAAATAGTAGGTACATACACCTATCAACAGCTCAAGACAGGACAAAAATCCTTTAAAACCGGAAAACAAAGCTTAGGAGAAAAGCAGCAATAATTCAGTCAAGTCACAGAATGTTGTTTCATCGGTTCAGTCTCATGTACTTAATCTTTCTTCTGTTAAGGTTCGATCTTCCAGATTGAATTCTGGGATATAATATTCATCTCCAAACATTGTCCCTACAGTTAAGTTGCCCATTTTCTTAGTTTTTGAACTCTTATTTCTGTGTGTCTGCATTTAATTTTACTGACATAGCACTCCCTTAAGAACTTCTTGGAGATCTGGTCTGGTGCTGGTAAATTCTTTCAGGTTTTGTGTATCTGGGAAAGTTCGTGTCTTTTCTTCCCAAATGAATGATAACCTTGCTGGGTACAGACTTCTTGGTTGAAATTGCTTTTCCCTTAATATTTTGAATATATTTTCCCATTCTCTCCTCGCTCGCAGTTTCCAATGAGAGGTCTGCCGTTAGTCTGATGGGATACCCTTTGTAGGTAACTTGCCTTTTTTCTGTTGCCAGTCTTAGTATCTTGTCTTTGTCTGTGGTTTTGGTCAATCTCGCTATAATGTGTCTTGGAGAAGATCTTCTTGGGTTGATTCTATTTGGGGTCCTCTGTATTTCTTGGGACTGAATCTTTGAGTGCCTCTCCAGGTTTGGAAAGTTTTCTTGCAGGATTTCATGGAATAGATTATCAATGCCCTTATGAGTCTCTTCACCCTCTGGGATGCCTATTATCCGGATGTTTGGACGTTTAATTGTATCTAGTACTTCTCGCATATTATTCTCAAATTTTTGGGCCATTTTCTCAGTCTTCATGGTGGATTTTTCTAGGCCAGCCATTTTCTCTTCTACATTAGAGATTCTATTTTCTGTATGATCTAGTCTGCTTTTAATACTTTCAAGGGAGATTTTGACTTCTTGTATTATAGCCTTCATCTCTAACAGTTCCATCTGATTCTTTTGTAAAGTGTGAAACTCCTCTTTTAGATCTTGCATGAATTTCCTCACCTCCTGGAACTCTTCAACTCCTTTCTCCTTCCTCTTCAGCAGTTCCTTGTCTCTCTTCTCTTCCTTCATTGTTAGCTTTGCCATTATGAATGTTCTGAATTCTTTATCAGACATTTCCATGATTTCCATTGAACTGTGTGTGGATGAAGAGGAGCTATCCGTTTCCCTTGGAGGAGAGGCATTTTCCTGCTTCTCCATATTTCTTGTGGTCCTGCAGCGATTTCTAATCATCTGGTGGATGGTCGGTTTCTTCCCAAACTTGGAAGTTCAATCACGTGGGTTTTGCATGCTGGAGGCCCAGTTAGGAGTGGGACATCTTCCTTTCTCCCAGAATGGCTAGATCGCAGGAGCCATGGAGCAGACTGTCTCTTGAAGAAGGGCTGTTCTCTCAATCAAGTTATTTAACTCATACATTACCTCATGTATTTATCATCTGTGTGTGTGTGTGTGTGTGTGTGTGTGTGTGAGAACATGAAATCTATTCTATTAGCAATTTTCAAGTAAACAATGTATTGTTATTTACTCTACAGTCACTCCTTACTTAATAATTTATCTGTTTAACATCCCAGAAGATAATTTCTACAGTGTGGGGATTCCCTTTTCTTAGTACGTGTGAATCTTGGGAATTCCCTTTCTCAGTCTTTGTCTTGTTCCAACTGTCAGTTAGTATTCATTACATGAAACACAATCATGCAAGACTACGTATTTCATTTATAAATTTTTACTTTACTTTGCACCATAGTAGAATTCAGAGTAAACAAAAATTATTATACTGGATTTATAATCTTGTCTCTTTCTGGTGTTTATCTAATGTATGCTTTTCAGATGGATAGAATTACATTATTCTGTTGGATTGTTGGAAAAGTTATGATGCATTTTTGCATGAAAAAATACATTGTGACTTTTCCAACAACCCAATAGTGTGATGTTATGTGATAGCTATTGAAAAACACTTAAATACTATGACACCACGATATACCACAAGACATCCACTTTTAAACTCCTAGCTCATTGACCAATTAGTTTAATGACAGTCATGGGAATGAAGCCTGGTAGTAAGTGAGGAGTGCTTATGGTCACTGTGATGAACAATAGACCTATTGAACATATTCCTCCTGTCTAATTGCTATTTTGTATTCTTTGACCAACATTGTCCCAATCTTTCAATCCTGGTAGCCACCATACTACTTTATGCTTTTGTGATTGTGACTTTCTGTTTGTAATTTATTTTATTTTTTTAAGTTTTTGCCATAGGGTTCATGGGTTTGCCAGAGAGATAGAGACAGAGAGAGGAAAAGTGAGAAATCACCCCCAAGGAGAGATAGTCACGTCACAATCCCTTCTCCATTCTCCTTTGTGATTCTGGACATACACACACATGTATTTGGCATAAGTTTCAAGCCACCCAGTCTGTGACTCACACCTGGCATGTGTGCATGTATGCCCAAAGTCCCTAGAGGAGAATAGAGAAGGAGGGATTTTGACTTGGCCATCCTCCCTGGAGGGTGATTTTTCAGTTTTCCTCTCTTTGTCTCTTTCTTTCTGGTGAGCACATGTGCCCTATAGCAAACTTAATTTTTTTAAAAAATTGGTAAGTGTATAAGGGAATAGCAAAGTGCATAGCATATGGTAATGAAGTTTTATTTGCTCCTTTTAAAAAAATATAAACAAAAATTTTAAATAATTTTTTGGTGAATGATATTATTTATTCTGATTCTTTCCATATGAAATAATCCAAAATATATGCCATGGAAAGGAAAACAATTCACTTACTCAATCTTATAGAATGTTTCTATAAAATATACCTAAAAACAAATTTCTTGAAAGTTTAGAGCCATCTTATATGTATGTCACATAAGATAATTTATATAGTGTTAATACCTTATAGAAACCAACCTATTTCTGTCTTCTTTTGTCCCATCTTTGTTCTCATTTTTTATACCACCTCATCTATTTTTTTAAATTATATTGTTTTCTAGATATAGAGCCAAATAGAGGCGAAATATAAAATTGTATATATATAAAAAAAGATAAACAAGAACTGTCGAAAGAATGATAAATACATATTAAAATATCTTAGAATATTTCATCAAAGAAATTTAAACAAATTCTTTCTATATCTTTTCAAAATATAAAAATCAACATGGACAATATCAAGTCCAACAATAGTATTTTAAAGCAAAAATGGGGCACCAGCAGGTGGTGTGGAGGTTAAGGTGCTGGACACTCCCTCATGGCTGACCACAGTTTGAGTCCTGGAACTGATGGCTTTCTTGCTCTCTCTCTCTCTCTGTCTCTCTCTGGTCAAATTAAAAAAATTAAAATATAAATAAAGCAAAAAGGACCTCTAAGACATTCCAGAATAAATTATATAGACTAATTACTTAATAAAAGTCAATAAAGGATGATTGTTAAAACTTATCTTTGTTATAACTTAAATAGAAAAACTTGGAAGTAATCTCAATTCTCAAATAATAGAAAATTAATTTAATTTTGTGTATTTTATTAATATAAAATATTAGGATCTTTGAATCATCATAAATAACTCTTTTTGAAAATCTCAGTGACATAGTCTTATTTTAATAAACAAAGTATATTATAAATCAGTGTAGATATGATTAAAATTGTAGTGTTTAAAGATTTATTTAAAGTACTGGGACCAGCAGTTAGCGTAATGGCTATGTTGCTGGACTCCCATGTAGTCATCCATGCGGTTCGAATCCCGGACCCGGTGGCTTAAACTCACGCCGGGTGTGTGTGCGTGCGTGCCCAAGACCCGGAGAGGAGAATGGAGGAGAAGGGATTGTGGCATGGCCATCCCCCCAGTGGTGATTTCTCACTTCCTGTCTCTCTGTCTCTCTCTGTCTTTCTGGCCAGTGCACACGCCCTATAGTAAAAAACCCTTAAAAAAAATAAAGATTTATTTAAAGTACATAGAAAAACTGATGAAGAAGATATATCAATATACTAGTAAGTAGTATCTCTATTATTTTATATTTATTCTATTTTTCAAATTTTTGTAATAAGCTTACAATGATATTCCTGATTAAAGGGAAATATAATTAAACATAATTTTTGAACTAATATGCAGCAACTCAAATAGAAAAAAATCAATTAGACGTGACTGAGCCAAACTCTCATGGGTGAGACTTGGAATTAGAGTGAGCTTTTCATTACTGCAAATTTTATTCAAGGTTTCAACAAAAGAACAACACCAACACCTTTAAAAATGTATTCTTAGGAATTGCCACCCTTTGATTTAGCTGTTAAAGGAAATTATTGTATCAAGTAGAAAAGAAAATAAGACTGTGGTGAGCATGTATGTATAATTTTTTTAATGTTTTCAAAGAAAAATATTTTCTGAAAGCCAGAACACAGTGATTTTGCATAAGGCCAACACATATTTTGGAAGAGGTTGTACTTTCTTAATGAATAAAAATGATTAATGTTGGATTGTCCCAAAACATAGTGCTATTTTGATTACAATAATTATATAACATGTTTTGAAACAGGCTTTGCATTTTTGCTTAAGATTTCTTGGACTATTTGGGATCTTTTGAGATTCCATATGTGTTTAAAGGTTGCTTTTTACAATCTCAGTGAAAATGGAATTGTCTAGTTAATGGTGCATCGATCTTGTTTATCTTTTCAAAGAACCATCTTTTGCTCTCATTTATTTTCTGCACAGTTAGCTTATTCTCTATTTAATTTATTTCTACTTGAATCTTTTTTATTTATTTTCTCCTGGTGTATTTTTGATTTTCTGTTGATGTTTTTCCAACTCTCTGAGGCGTGATGTTAGGTTGTTCTTTTGCCACCTTTCCATCTTTTTCTTGTATGCACTAATTGCTATGAACTTCCATCTTATCACTGCTTTTGCAGTGCCCCATAAATCATGGAAAGTTGACTAATTAAGAAGAAGAAAGACAGGAACCAGATACATCAAATTCACAATCAGGCAACATTTCAACATACATAACAGAAATATAAAACATTGGGACCTGCAGTTATCATAATGGCTATGTCATTGAACTCCCATGTAGTCAATGGAAGTTTGAGTCCAGGACCTGGTGGCTTAAACTCACGCTGGGCACTGTGCGTGCATGCCCAAGATCCTGAGAGGAGAATGGAGGGGAAGGGATTGCAGCATGGCCATCCCCCCTGGGGGTAAGGTGATTTCCCACTTTCTGTCTGTCTCTCTCTGTCTTTCTGGCGAGTGCATGTGCCCTACAGCAAAACCTCTCAAAAAAAAAAAAAAAAGAAAGAAAGAAAAGAAATATAAAACGTTATTAGAGGATACTATGAGAGACTATATGCCAACAAATAAGAAAACCTGGATGAGATGGACAAATTTGTGGACACATATAATCTAGCAAGATTGACACAGGAGGACATAGAAAGCCTGAATAGATTTATAACTAGAAATAAGATTGAATCAGTAATAAATGACCTCCCAACAAAGAAAAGTCCAGGTCCTGATGGCTTCACTGCTGAATTTTACAAAACTTTTAAAGAGATAACCCCCATCCTACTCACACTGTTTCTAGAGATCCAAAAGGAATAAACCCTTCTAATTCATTCTATGAAGCCTCCATTAACCTCATTCCCAAAACAGATAAAGATATAACAAAAAGGAAAACTACAGACCTATATCCCTGATGAATTTAGATGCAAAAATTCTCAACAAGATATTTGCTAACCGTATTCAACAGTATATAAAAAAATTTGTTTGTTTTTTTTTTTAACAAGATCAGGTAGGCTTTATTCCAGAGATGCAAGGGTGTTTCAATATATGAAAAACTATGAATATAATACACCATATTAACAGAAAGAAAGATTAAAAACACATGATGTTTTCTATTGATGTGGAAAATACATTGGACAAAATACAACATTCCTTTATGATTAAGACTCTCAGGAAAATTGTCATAGAAGGATCATTTCTCAGCTTAATAAAAGTCATCTATGAAAAACCTATAGCTAACATTATACTGAATGGGGAAAAGTTGGAAGCTTTTCCACTAAGAACTGGTACAAGACAAAGCTGCCCCCTTTCTCTGCTCCTATTCAACATAATACTGGAAGTCCTAGCCAATGCTCAGACAAAAGAAGGAAATAAAAGGTATTCCAATAGGGAAAGAAGAGAAGATTTTATCTCTGGAGATGACATGATTGTATACATAGAAGACCCAGTAGTATCTATAAGAAAATTTCTCAAAGTAATAAATGCATACAGTAAAGTGGCAGGATATAAAATTAACTTACAAAAATCTATAGCATTTGTATATATAAACAACAAACAGATAAAGACAGAACTGAAGAAAGTAATCCCATTTACCATAGCCTCAGGAAGTATAAGACACACACAAAACAAACAAACAAACAAACAAACAAAACTAACCAAGGAAATCAAAGATCTCTACAAGGAAAACTATGAAAACCTTAAAAAGGAAACTGAAAAGGACACAAAAAGTAGGACATTCCGTATTCCTAGATTGCAGAATTAATATAATCACAGTGGTAGTCCTTCCCATATTAATCTATATTTTAATGCAATCTCTGTAAAATTACAGGAGACATTCTTCACAGATCTAGAAAAGATAATCATAGAATTTGCTTAGAATCATAAAAGAACCCATATTGCTAAAGCCATCCTGTGCAAGAAGAATAGTGTGGGGGGCATCTCATTTCCTGAAATATATTACAAAGATGTGATAATAAAAACAGCATGGTATTGGCACAAAATAAAAACAGCATGGTATTGGCACAAAAACAGACATGAGCATCAATGGAACAGAGCAGAGACCCCAGAAGTAAACCCCAAAACATACAAACAGCTCATCTTTGACAAAGGTTACCAGTCAATCCAGTGGGAAAAGAAAAACCTCTTTAGCAAATGGTACTCAAAAAAATGGGTATCCACCTGTAGAAAATAAATTTGAACCCCAAAATCATCTCAAACTGGATCAAATATCTAAACCTAAGACTGCAAACTAAACAAAGACTGGTAGAAAACTCTGGGGAAACTCTGGGAGACATGGGAGTAGTCAAAAACTTCTTAAGACCCCAAAGCATAGGCAATAATCCCCAAAATAGACAGATGGGATTACACCAGATTAAGAAGTTTCTGCACAGCAAAGGACACCGTAATTAGTGTGATTCAACAACCCTTGGTATGGGAGAGAATGTTTGTTAACTGTGCCTCAGATAAGGGGCTGATAACTAGAAGACAAAGAGAACTCAAGTGGCTTACACAGATGATTAACCCAATAAAAAGATGGGAAAATGAGATGAATAAACAACTCTCTAAGGAAGACATACAAACAGCCAAAAAGCATATGAAAAAATACTCAACATCCCTCATGGTAAGGGAGATTCAGATCCAAACCCCAATAAGAAACCACCTAACCCCAGTCAGAATGGTGAAGATCAAAAAAAAACAAAAAACAAAAAATGGTAAGTGCTGATGAGGATGTTGTGAAAGGGGAACAAACACTCCTACACGTTTGGTGGGACTGTAAAGTAGTCCAATAACTACTGGGAACAATATGGAGGTTCCTCAAAGATCTACAAATAAAACTACCATATGATCCTGAAATTCCATTCCTGGGTATCTACCCAAAGGACAGGAGAACAGACAGTCAGAAAAGCACTTGCACAACTATATTTACTGCAGCACTATTCATGATTGCTAAGACGTGGAATCAACTCAAATATCCACAATCGGATGAATGTATTAAAAAAATGTGACACATATACTCCATGGAATATTATTCCACTATAAAAAACAACAAGGCCCTGGAATTTGATAGAAAGTGGATGAATATGGAAGAATTGTTGCTGAGTGAAGGAAGTCTGGCTATGAATCCGAAACTTTGCATGTCTCCACTTAATGTATATTGACTGTCCGCACTCTATGTTACAGACTGAAAGACTGGAGGACATAAAAGCATTAAAAATTTTTATGGACACTAGAAACAAAGTGGAAGGAGAGTGTGGGAGGGGAAGAGTGCAGATCAGAAAATTTTGGGGAAAATGGAGAGGTAAGATACTTGTGGGACCCAGATATTATTTATTATTTGTTGATGAGGATGTGTATAGTATTCTCCACTGGAATGAGATGTATATCATGCTGGGTAAAGTCTCTTTACAATCTAAATGATGCATAGTGATTGAATGTATAAATAATGATAATAATAAAGGAAAAAAGATTTAATAATAAATAGAGTATTATTTATTTAATTTATATTCATTTGCTGTATATTATTACAGCCCACAAAATGAATTTTACCATACAGAATATACTGTGTTTTGGCTCAATCAAATATATTATCATACATATTATCTTCAATAAATAATTTTCCATTTTGTGTGTCTTTAAAAAAAGAAAATACGGGACCAGCAGTTAGCATAATGGCTATGTCACTGAACTCCCGTGTAGTTGACCACGGTTTGAGTCCTGGACCTGGTGGCTTAAACTTACGCCAGGCGTGTGTGCGTGCATGCCCAAGATCCCGAGAGAATGGAGGAGAAAGGAGATTGCGGCATGGCCATCCTTCCTGGTGGGGGGGTGATTTCTCCCTTTCTATCTCTCTGTCTCTCTCTGCCTTTCTGGCGAATGCACGCACCCTATTGCAAAACCCTCTCCAAAAAAAAAAAAAAAAAAAAAAAAAAAAAAAAAAAAAAAAACGAAAGAAAGAAAATGCAGTCGTTATTTTGATAAGAATTGAATGAAATCTATAGACTGCTTTGGGTAGTTGGATATTTTGACAATATTGTCTCTTCTGTTCTCCAATCACAGGTTCTCTTTTCATACATCTGTGTCTTTAATTTTATTCATTAATGTTTTATAGATTTCAGTGTACAGGTTTTTCACCTCCTTAGTTAAATTTATTACAAAGTTTTTCCTTTTTTGCACGTATAGTAGATATGATTTTTTTCTTGATATCTTTTTTGAATAGTTCATTATTAGTGTATGGAAATACTGCCTATTTTTTGAGAATTGAACTATTTTCTATTTTAATAAGTGTTCTTAGTGCTGCTAGTTAGCTACATTGAGAATAATTCCTACACAACCAACAAGTCCATGAGAACTCTGGAGTGTTTTATTCTGGGTTTTCATGAACATATTTAGAACCTAATTTGGAAATGTGCGACTTGCTGGAATTAACAAGGAGTCTGTATAGATTGGAAAAAATTTAAAATAATTCAGAAGTTTCTGCCTTATTGCATAAAGTTAGTCAATGCATCAAAATATCTTTCTTTTTTTCATTTTTTATTTCATTTTCTTTTATACATTCAATCACATTATTTAGCTTACAAAGTGAATATGTCAACAGGTGAACATTTCTCCATAGTACAGTTGATAAAACTGTAAAATATCTTCAACAGATAATACATTTCTTTGTGCCATTAATGCTTTTCCTCCCTATTTTTCTTCTAAATGTCCTTCCTCAGATCCTCCTTTTTTACACATAATATATCTAAATATTTAAATCTATATACTGTGTTTCTATATCCTTTAGTCAATCAGCTTCAGTCATAGAGTGCGGACACTCATCTGTTCATGGGCATTTGGTTGTTTCCATGACTTAGCAATTGTGAATAGAGCCACAAAAAGCATCTATGTGCAAGCACTTTTCCGACTAAGTATTCTTCTGTCCTTTGGGTAGATACCAAGGAGTAGGATTGCTGGACCATATGGTAGTTCTATTTGTAGATTTTTGAGGAATCTCCAAATTGTTCTCCACAGTGGCTGGACCAATTTACACTCCCACCAGCAGTGTAAGAGTTCCCCTTTCACCACACTTATCTTTTTTTTGTTTTTTAATCTTAGGCATTCTGACTGTGGTTAGATGGTATCTCATTGTTGTTTTGATCTGCATTTCTCTTACAATGAGCGATGTTGAGCATTTTTTTATATGCCTTTTAGCTATTCTTATGTCATCTTTAGAGAGTATTTTTTTTCCAACTCATTCTCTCATCTTTTAATAGGATTGATTGTCTTTTTTTGGAACAGCTGTTTGAGTTCCTTGTGAATTCTGGTTATCAGTCCCTTATCTGACACATAGTTTACAAAAATATTTTCCTATTATGAGGGTTGTCGATTCACACTAATTACTGTGTCTTTTGCCATGCAGAAATTTCTTAATCTGGTGTAATTCTATTTGTCTATCTTGGGGATTATTGACTGTGCTTTGGGGTATTATTTAAGAAGTCTTTGCCTACCCCGACATCTCCCAGAGTTTCCCCAGTTTTTTCTAGGAGAAGTTTTATAGTTTGAGGTCTTAGATTTGGATCTTTGATCCACCTTGACTTGATTTTTGTCAGAGGTGAGAGGTAGGGGTTCAGATTCATCTTTCTGCAAGTGGAAATCCAGTTTTTTCAGCACCATTTGCTTAATAGATTTTCCTTTTTTCACTAGATTGACTGGAACCCCTTGTCAAAAATCAGTTGACTGTATGTTTGGGAATTTATTTCTGGGTCTTTATTCTGTTCCATCAGTCCACGTGTCTGTTTCTGTGCCAGTAACATGCTGTTTTGTTTATCATAGCTTTGTAGTATATTTTTGGGTCAGGGAGTGAGATGCCACCAACTCCACTCTTCTTGTGCAGAATTGCTTTGACAATAAGGGGTCTTTTATGATTCCAGACAAACTTTATGATTGTCTTTTCTATATCTGTGAAGAATGTGTCTGGTACTTTCATTGGCATTGCATTAAATATGTAGATTAATTTGGGTAGAATTGCCATTTTGATTATATTAATTCTTCTAATCCAGGAACATGGGATATCCTTCCACTTTTTTGTGTCATGTTCAATTTCTTTGTTTTTTCTTCTTTTTTTTTGGAGAGGTTTTTGCTAGAGGGCGTGTGCGCTCGCCAGACAGAGAGAGACAGAGAGACGGAAAGCAAGATATCACCCCCCAGGGGGGATGGCCATGCCACAATCCCTTCTCCTCCATTCTCCTCTCAGGATCTTGGGCACGCATGCACACGCGCCTGGCGTGAGTTTAAGCCGTCGGGGCTGGGACTCGAACCGCGGTCAACTACGTGGGAGTCCAGCGACATAGCCATAACGCTAACTGCTGGTCCCCTCAATTTCTTTTTTTATCTTCTCGTAGTTTTCCTTGTGGAGATCTTTAATTTCTTTGGTTAGATTTATCCCTAAGTATCTTATACTTTTTGTGGTTATGGTAAATGGAATTATTTTTTCAGTTCTATCTCAATCTGCCTGTTGTTCCTATATAGAAATGCTATAGATTTCTGGATGTTAAGGCACTGGGCTCTCACATGGTCAAAATATCTTTTAATTCAAATTTTTAAATTTCCAAAACTTTTGTATCCCATTTTTGGTTAAAATTTTAATTTTATTTTAAAATTTATTTAATTTATTTTCTTGGTTATTTTTATATTTAACCACTGCATGTCTTTGTATCATACATAATGTATCTTCCCAGCATGAATACACTGTATATTAGTTCCATTAAAGATACTCCATACACATCATCATCAACAGATAATTTTCCTCTTTTGTGTCTGTTTTGCTTTTCTTTCCCCTAGATTTCCTCCTTCCCACCACCATCATCTGCCCTCTTCCCATACTGTATCTAGTATTTATGGTTGCACTCCATGCCTTTATACCTTTTAATCTTTTAGTTCCTGTCATGGAATATAGACATTAGGTATTTATTAAGTGGGGCATACAATGTTTCTATTTTATAGTCTGGCTTGCTTCATTCACCATTAAGTCTTTCATATTCACCCACTTTCTATCAAATGCCAGGATTTGGGCCAGTAGATGGTATAGTGGGTATGTCACTGGACTCCCACATATTCGACTACAGTTTGAGTCCCAGACCCAGGAGCTTAAAACTCATGTTGGGTGCATGTGAGTGCATGCCCAAGATCCCACGAATATGGAGGAGAAGGGATTATAGTGTGACCATCCTCCCTGGGAAGGGAGGGAGTTCTTGCTTTCTGTCTCTCTTTGTCTTTCCAGCGAGTGCACATACACTGTAGTAAAAATTTCTATAAGGATAAAGGAAAGCTAGGGTCTCCTTTTTATTTTTACAGTTGAGTAGTATTCCATATAGTATATGTGCCACACTTTGTCAATCCATTCATCTGTTCTTGGACATTTGGGTTGATTACATGTCTTAGCAAATGTGACTAGTGCTGCAATAAACATGGACGTGCAAGTGTTTTTATGGTTCTTATCTTTGGAGTAGATATCCAGGAGTGGAATTACTGGATCAATGATAGTTCTATTTGTAGGTTTTTGAGCAACCTCTATTTACATTCCCACCAACGGTATTGGAGAGTTTCTTTTTCACTGCAGCACTGCAGCCTCAACAGCACCTATCATTCTTCATTATTTTAATCTTAGCCATTCTGGCTTATTGTAGGTGGTATCTCTTTGTGGCTTTGATTTGCATTTCTCTTGTGATAAGAGAGGTTGAACATTTTTTCATATGCCTTTTTCAATTCATATGTTTTCCTTGGAGAGTTGCCTGTTAAGCTCATTTGTCCATCTTTTATATATATATTTTTTGTAGGTAAGGTGCTAGAGTTCCCTGTACTTTCCAATAATCAGTCTCCTTATCCGAGTCAGAGTCTGCAAATATATTCTCCCATTCCAATATTTGTCTCTTCACTCTAATTATTGTTTCATTTCTTTTGCTGTGCAGAAATTTTCTTACCTAATATTATCTTACTTGTCTATTTTTAAGATAACCTCCTGTGCTTTGGGGGTCTTATTTAAGAAGTCTTTGCCTATTCTGTTGTCACTAAGGGTTTTGCACCAGTAGTTGTACAGTTTATTTATTTATTTATTTTCGCTAGTATGGTCCAGTTTTTTTTAATTAATTAATTTATTTTTACATTTTCCCACATTTACTTTACATATCAAAATGCTTATATTCCATAGTTCTTGACAGTTAATAAACAACTTTCAAAATTTCAAAATATTGAATTATAAGGATAATGTTCAAAATATTTCTTACGATTTGGTATAATTTTGTTTGTGACTCTATAATGAAAGAAACGGTATGGTTTTAAATATTTTTGAGAAAATATCTACATGTCAACTACTCAAATTGTTGAAAAGCAAATGCCCAGCACACTAGTCACACATAAAACTTCTCAGTTCAGCCCTGCCTACCAAGTATTCTGTGATATACCATCTGCTAGCAAAGATCAAACTCTTTTTCTTCCTTTAAAGTCTTTCTCAAGATAATCCTATGGTGTGGTTGCTCTTTTGCAATCTCTCCTTATTACAATGCTGGTCTGGAAAAGTCCAGGTTATTTTATGTTATAAATTCTTTCATATATCTTCTCTAACCCTCTCTACCAGGCATAACTATTTATGGTGCCTGGATATCTTTCTAAGAGCTTTTGTTGGCTTACTTGAGATTCTCCTTAGTTCCAGTTTTCTGATTGATCTTCAGATATGACGTTCCAGTCAAAGCTCTGTCCGATAATGAGAATTTCCAATTTCTGATTCAATGCAACAAGCATTATTGAACTTATGCAAATAACCCTTCTGCCACAAAATAAGAATACTCCCAAATATTTCCAATTTAAAAGGGGTCAGGAAGGAAGAAAAGTTTATGTTTCCATTTAAAGAAACAAATGAGAAAAATATTTTAACAAATTGTTGACCCTATCAATAACTCAAAAGAAACTAGAATGTTTAAATTGGGAAAACAAAGCAAATTAATAAAACATCAGTAATGTTTTACTTAAAAGTCATAAAATTCTATTTCGCCAGTTGAGTTTTATGTTCAAACTCTCTTCTATTGAATATGCAGTGTTTAAATATTTCTGTTTACATCCTGGAAGTTAGCATTCAATGTTGTTATTGATATTTCTTGTTTCTAGCATTAAATTGGTCATTTTCTTGGTTGCCTTTTGTTCTCTTATTTCTGTATGTGACTTTAGTTTTCCTGGTTGAGCATACTTCTCAGAACTTCTTGAAGAGTGGGTCTGCTACTGGCAAATCCTTTCACTTCTTGCATATCTGAGAATGTTTTTTATTTTTTCTTTCCATATGAAAGATAATCTTGCTGGGTATAGTATTCTTGGTTGAAACTGATTCTCACTTAACACTTTGAATATATTTTCCCATTCTTTCCTTGCTCTCATTGTTTCTGATGAGAGATCTGAGGTTGTTAGCCTGATGGGATAACCTTTCTAAGTAACCTGACATTTCTCTCTTGCCAATTTTAGTATCTTGTCTTTGTCTGTAGATTTGACCAGTCTGGCTATGATGTGCCTTGGAGAAGATTTTCTTGGGTTGATTCTTTTAGGGATCCTTTGTATTTCTTGGGTCTGGATATTTGAATGCCTCTTTAGATTAGGAAAGTTTTCTTCCAAGATTTCATGGAATAGATTATCAATGCCCTTATTAGTTTCCTCACCTTCTGGGATACCAATTATCCAGATGTTTAGGTGCTTAATTCTGTCTAGTATTTCTCGTATAGTATTCTCAATTTTTGGGGGTTATTCTCTCAGTTTTTTTTTTTTTTTTTTTGGTTGTTTTTTCTAAATCAGAGGTTTTGCCTTCTACATCCAAGATTCGATTTTCTGCATGGACTAATAATCTGCTTTTACTACTTTTGAGGGAGTTTTTGATTTCCTGAATGGCAGCCTTCATCTAATAGTTCCATTTGATTCTTTTTTATGGTGTGTATTTTCTCTTTCAGATCATGAAAGAACTTTAACACCTCCTATAACTCGCTGTCTCTTTTCTCCTGCATCTTCTGGAGTTCAATATCTCTCAGCTCTTGCATCTCATTTAGTTTTGTCACTATGAATATTCTGAAGTCTCTATCAGACATTTCTATGAATTCTACTGTACTGTCTGTGGAGGATGAGGGATTGTTCTTTTCCCTTAGGGGAGAGATGTTTTCTTGGTTTCTCATGTTTCTTGTGCCTCTACGGTTGTTTCTGATCATTCTGTGACAAAATCTCTCCTCCACAGTGCTTAGCACTGTGGTATCGACAATAAGATTAGGAGTTAAGATTTATAGAAAGAAATTTATTTGTTAAAGCAGGAGGTTCAATAAGCATTGAGGATTTCAATGAGTCTAAAAGTATTCAGATGCTTCACTACTGTGCACATAGGCCTATCTAGATATTAAGTGTGTGGAGAGTGAAGTTTAGAGTAAGAAAGTAAGGTTAAAAAATATAAGCAAAAAGAAAAAAAAATAGGAAAATACTACCAAAAAAGTGTAAAAAATGAAAACCACACATGCAAAACCACACCAGGACACACCTCAGCTTTAAAATGGCTTCTTGTCTGAATACTTTGGGAGTCTAGGAGATGGGTTTAGCTGTTTAAATTTTTTTGTTTGGTGGTTTTTTAGTTTGGTATAGCAAAGATGGGAGTTTATTAAAGGAGAAAGATGAAAAAGAACAGAGCACCCAAGAAGGAGCGAGGGGTCCCAGAAAATGGGTTGCCAGAGAGGAGCTGGGACAAGGGGTTTTATTTGTGTTCAGGAGTCCTTGATCAGGCTTGCTCTATGTGGTGCTTGAGCATGCATTTTCCTCATGGTGAGAGAGGCACAGGGTGTATGAGTCCAATCATTTTCAGATTCCCCAGGATTGGGGAGAAAAATAAGCATGGATAATTAGTAAAACACTCTTTGCAAAGGCATTCCATTGGAAATCCTCTTAAGAAAATCCCATTACAATTCACTTGCCCTCCAGGCTAAAGAATTCCAGTTTCTCCATCTGCACACTTGCTTACCAAGCAGCAAAAGATCAATTTAGACAGTCCAGCCAACTGGCTTTGAATGGAACTCTGTATCAGGAAGAGAAAAACTGGGGAACCCTTGTCCAGGAACTTGGTAGGCTGGGAATCTCAAGACATGGGGTGGGATGAGTTAAGACCAGATATCCTGGCAACCTTCTTTCTTGCACTTCCTCTGTTCCATTAAAAAATGAAGGTTTAAATTAAAATTTGTATATTCCAGCCAGAGTTTTTGTATAATCGATAAGGCATATGTTTTGTAAAACCTGCCAACTGAACTCTGCCCTCTTGGCTGAGTTAGACACAGACTAGGACAGACAGACCAGGCTCCTTAATTCTAGGTTCCCAGGATCCCACAGTCAAAATGAAGGTTTGGAGGGCCAACCAATGATGTTTCTTCAAACACAACAATAATCCTTGTGGAAGGAATATGTAGTATGGAGGTATCTACTGTCATCTTCCTGAAGTGATTGCCCTCAAGAAGTACAAGGAATACTTGTACCTGATGATGTTTACAACATCAGAGCCCAGGACACTATAGCCTGAGGTGTGGTAAACTTCTTTGACCTGGATTTTGTGGATGTGTATATTTTGATGGGACCATTCAAAAGAGTTTTGGTGTTTCTGGAGGATTCATTGGAGGTAAGCAAGAGCTGATACTCAGCAGGAAATTGAACTGATAATCATGAATCATTTTCACTCAGGGTCGATCAGCCAGCTCAACTCTGCGATACGGCAGAGTCCTGATAGTCATGGTAATTGTGCTAAGAGAGAATGAATGGCAGGTACCTCTTTGCTTCTGAGAGTAAACGTATCAATCTGTCAAACCTACAAGTGAAATTTTCAACAGTCTGGGCAGAGGATGGCAAAGAACCATGCCCCAGTTGTCATTGATCTGAAATATGGTGTCACCCCAGTGAGGCAGAGGCAATACTTGGTACCATGAGATACACAATTGTGCATCCAAGGACACATGGAAAGCTTCAAAGAAGTTGGAATTATGGTGGAATATTAGTCTCCCTGGAACACTCTACAATTTTTGATTAGGAAGCCTGGAGATAACTGACCAGTGTAAGAACTCTGTATTATAAACAGTACTGTTGTATCCCTCCACTCTGAAGTGTTAAACCCCTATATGCTCCTGAGCCTCCTGCCACCTTAAGTCAGTTGGTTCACATGGTTGGACTTCAAAGATGCCTTCTTCTGTCTCTGACTGACTTCCAAGAACCAGCCCCAGTTTTCCTTCAAATGGGAAGAAAGTTCTCCATGCTGTTTTCCTCTCATGAACAGTAGGAGCTATAGGTAGTTGATGGGGACAGGAATGGCTCAGTACCAGGGACTATGTGAGAACCCACATGTACAACTAGAGATGGTGTACACATCAAACCCAGCCACCTGCTTGCCTGCTGAGCTTGCATCATCCAATTGTAACTGTGAGGTCTATTTGAGTAGACCAGACTTGTCAGACGAGCCCTTCCTGAACTGGATTTGACCCTCTTCATGGATGGCAGCAGTTATGTACAGAATAGACAACAGAGAGCCAAGTATGCGGTGACCACAGAGGCTGGTCGGCTCAGTGGACTGAACTGTGGGTACTCATCTGGGCCCTAAAATATACCACCAATCTAAATACACCTTCAAATAAAGAAGAAATCCTCCAGTTTCTCTGCAAGCAACTAGCTTTCCATTGTTGCCAGAGTCCCCTCATACCAAAGAAGATAATCAATGAGCAACAGAGGAAGAAAAAAAGACTAGAGAGGGTTGGTGGCAGCTACCAAATGGATGACTATTTGTCTCATGTATTTTGGCTCATAAGCCTGTGCTTCAGTACCATGAATTTAAACATTGGAGACTATTTCCTGCAATCATCTCAGTAATAGATGTGAAACCTGCACCAGGAACAATGCCTATTAGAAGCCAAATCAGCCCCCTGGTGTGCAGGCTATAGGATCTTCCCTTTACAAATGGACTTTACTGAGGCCAAGCCATGCAAAAGCTACTGGTATCTGTTGGTACTAGTTTGTACCTATTCAGGCTGGATGGAGGCATTTGCCACTAGAAAAGAAAAGGTCCATTAGTTAGCCTTGGTATGGGCTGCCACTGACTGCAGGATAAGACAATGGGCTTGTTTAATTCTCGAAAATCACCCAAATAGTGGCTAAACAAATGGAAACTCAACATTGTCTACCATCCCCAGAATTCATGGAGAGTTGTGTCGGGTGCATGAACTGAACCCTTAAAATCACTTTGGCTAAGTTATGCCAAGAGAGAGAGAAGACTTGGCTGGACCTGTGAACCTTAGCACTTCTCTGGATCCACTGCTGCTGCATGTCTACTCTCCTTTTGAAATTTTGTTAGGATGCCTTCCTCTTGTCATTTCTTCATTTCTTAAAGGAGACTCTTGAAAGATAGGACAACATGACCTGCCCCCCCCCCTTTTATAAGCCCTGGTTTGAGCCATTCAACATACAGCACAACATAGTCTGGAAAGAGCTCCACTCCCCCTTGGAAACTGGGTACACTCCTATCTAACTGGAAATATGGTGTGTGTAAAAGTCTGTAACCCCTCCAGCCAGTTTGGATGGGGCCTCACATGGTTCTGGCCACTCCTACTCCTGTTAAGGTTACAGACATCACCCCGTGGATCCATCGCACTAGAGTCAAGAGGGCTTCTTCCATGAACCCTGCCAAAGCCCCACAAGATGACACTGCAAAAATGAGGATATACAGCCCTGCTCTAGTCACTCTGAAGGCTGACCAGTCAATTCACAGTAGAAGCTTGAGGAATCTACAGCCCTGCTTCTGTCACTCCAGAAGTTGACCAGTCTCTAAACGGCAGAAAACTCAAGGATATACCTGTAGGAAACAACACATGAACTGTTCTGAACCTTCCCAGAGAATTTATAACAATCTTTCCTGTAGGCTTGGCTGTTACTGCCTTGGCCTATTGGAAATCAAAAGGGTGCAAGGCCATGCTGCGATGCCCTAAGGAAAATTAAGAGCATCAAAGGAGGTAATGCTATGGATAATGTTTGCTAAAAGCTGCTTGCAAACACGAGTGTTTCTGTTCCACCTTTGTAAATTGTCTTCAGGGAAATGTTACAAGCAGGAATGCGACTATTTTGTGGCCATTTTGCAACTTTTCTGATTTCCTTTGTCTGCAACGTCTGTGACCCAGACTATATAACTCCTGTAACTTCTGCAAGTTGGAGCCCAGACTTTGGAGTATGAACTCCTCTGGGACCTCTGGTGCTAGAAACCTGATTTCTCCTACTCTCTCAGTGGTGTTTTGTTTCTTGACAGTATGTTTTCTGCAACAAGTCGAGCTATTGGGGGAGAACTTTCAACCTTTAGAGCCTTCCAGTACCCCAGGGAGTGGCCCTAGGCAGATGCTTTAAATTGCTCAGAGACATTCAGTTTCTCCCACAAGACAGCTGGAATCCATACTTCCAGGACTCTGTAGGCCCACAAAGTGGACAAAGAGCAGCTTAACTCTCTTTAATACATTGCAGTAAGTTCCTGGGTATGTACTACTCCCTTGCTAGCAGATAAAAGCAAACGTCTGATGGAAATAAAAGTAATCTATGCCCTGTCACCCAGTTGGGCTATTGGGACTTTCAGGATACACCAGAGAGTAAGGTTGGCATGCACTATCAATTGCCTCAGGAATATTCACCTTCCCTGCAAAGGTTAAGATTCTAGAAATGGAAACTGAATCACAAAACAGTCAACATTCTCAAAATTTTGATAATGCTGAGGTATTGACTGTTTCTCAGTCGGCTTCACTTTGGAATCTTGTACACTGGCAGTCACCCTAAAGATATTTACATGATTGTCCAATGCCCAGTAATTTTATCTGATAGCACTAGATTCTAGGGACTAGAGTGTTCCCCCCCCCCAAAAAAATAAAAAGATTGAAAGTCTGTTTTGCTCACTATTCTGATGTGAAGAAGGGAAGTCTTGGTGTTTCCCAGCCAACGAACCAAAATATGACACAGGAACACAGGGATGATCAGGCTCAGGACTCACAGTGAGAAATACATTCTTGTTCCATGCTCAGGAGTATTTAGTGATGCAGACACAGAAAGAAGGTATGGCAATGCCAAGAGTTTATTGAAGGAGAAGAAATAAAAAACGGAGCACCCTACAAGGGAAGGTGCTCCAGAAAATAGGTTGCACTATAGTTTGAGGTTTTACATTTAGATCTTTGATCCATTTTGAGTTGATTTTTGATTAATAGTGAGAGATAGGGATCCAGTTTCATTTTTCTGCAGGTGGATGTCCAGTTTTTCCAGCAACATTTGCTAAAGAGATGTTCTTTTCTCCACTGGATTATCTTGTTCCCTTTATCAAAGATCAGTTGCCTGTATGTTTTGAGTTTTATTTTTGAGTTCTCTGTTCTGTTCCATTGGTATACCTGCCTGTTTTTTGTGCCAGTAGTGTGTTGTTTCAATTATTACTGCTTTGTAATATATTTCAGGGTCAGGGACTGAGTTGTCTTTCACTTTATTGTTTCCATGCAGTATTGATTTGATGATACAAGGCCTTTTATGATTCCAGACAAATTTTATAATTATTTTCTTCTAATTCTGTAAAGAATATCTACAATATCTCTGTCAATTTGATTGAGATTACACTAAGTGTATAAATCAATTGGAGTAGAATTAACATTTTAATTATATTAATTCTTCCAATCCTGGCATATGGCATGTCTTTCCATTTTTTTGTATCATTTATAATTTTATTTTTAAGTTTTTCACACTTTTGCTTGTAGAGGCATTTTATTTTTTTGGTTAGATTTAGTCCTAGGTATCTTCTATCTTTTGTGATTATTGTAAATGAATTGCTTTCTTTTATTCTTTTTTTTTTTCCCTTTTTTGGAGAGATTTTCTTCTTGTTGGGCACGTGTACTCACCAGAAAGACAGAGAGAGACAGAGAGATAGAAAGCGAGAAATCACCCCACAGAGGGGATGGCCATACCACAATCCCTTCTCCTCCATTCTCCTCTTGGGATCTTGGGCACGCACGCATGCACACACACATGCCCAGCCTGAGTTTAAGCCACCAGATCCGGGACTTGAACCACGGTCGACTACATGGGAGTCCAGTGAAATAGCCATTACACTAACTGCTGGTCCCAACTTTCTTTTATTCTTCCTCAGTCTTCTCATTGTTGGTATAGAAATGCTGTAGATTTTTGTTTGTTGATTTTGTATCCTGCCATTTTTACTGTATTCATTTATCCATACCAGGAGAATTTTTTGTGAATTCTTAGGTATTTTCTCTCCATATAATAATATCATCTGCAAATAGAGATAATTTCACTTCTTTTACTATTTGAATACCATTTATTTTACTCTCTTGTTTGATTGTACTGGCTAGTATTTCCAGTACTATATAGAAAAGGAGTAAAGAATGTGAGCAGCCTAGTATTGTTACAGTTTTTGTTTTGTTTTGAATCGTTAGCTGAAAGCTTTTTCCCATTCAGTATGATGTTAGCTATGGGTTTTTCATGTACAATTTTATTGTGTTGAAAAATGTCCCTTTTATGCCAATTTTGCTAAGTTTTCAACATGATGGAATTTTTAAAAAGTATTTATTTCCCTTTATTTATAAACATTATTTTTTAAAATGTGCTATAGGGCAAATAGACTCACCAGAGAAAGAAAAGTGAGAGAGAGAGATAGAGAGAGAGAGAGAGAGAGAGAGAGAGAGAGAGAGCGAGCTTTCAGTTCTGGAATTCAAACTGCAGTTGGTCATGTGGGAGTCTGGTACCTTAACCACCATGTAACCTGCTGGCCCCTGTGATGTTGTATTTTATAAAATGCTGTTCTGCATTGGGACCAGCAGTTAGCGTAATGGCTATGTCGCTGGACTCCCACGTAGTCAACCGCGGTTCGCGTCCCGTACCCGGCGGCTTAAACTCACACCGGACACGTGTGCGTGCGTGCCCAAGATCCCAAGAGGAGAATGGAGGAGAAGGGATTGCGGCATGGCCATCCTCCCTGGAGGGAGGGGTGATTTCTCACTTTCTATCTCTCTATCTCTGTCTTTCTGGCGAGCGGACGCGCCCTATAGCAAAAACCTCTCCAAAAAAGAAAACAAAATGCTGTTCTGCATCAACTGAGATCATATGGTTTTTATTTTTTACTCCGTTAATGATGTATTTTATTTATTGTTTTTTCTATGTTGAACCATCCATGCATCCCTGGCATAAAGCCTATCTGATCATAGTGTATAATCTTTTCAACATATTGTTGGATATTATTTGCTTGTACCTCTTTTTTTTTGGTATATCCTTGTTTGTTTTTGGAATCAGAATGATGGAAGCTTTATAGAATGAATTTGGGAGAGTTCCTTCCTTTTGGATTTTTAGAAATAGTTTGAGTAGAATGGGGATTAGTATAAAAGTTTTGTAGAATTCAGAAGCGAAGCCATCAGAACCTGGGATTTGCTCTGTTGGGAGACCATTTATTACTGATTCAATCTCATTGTTTGTTATTGGTCTATTCAGGCTTTCTATGTCTTCCTGATTCAATCTTGGTAGATTATAAGTGTCCAGAAATTTGTCCAGCTTTTCTTGTTTTCTGGCATATAGTCACTGGTAATTTTCTCTCATGATCTTTTGTTATGTCTGTTGTAATATTTCCTGCCTCATTGTTGATTTTATTTATCTAGTTCTTTCTTCTGTTCTTAATAAGTGTAGCTAATGGTGTGTCAATTTTGTTCATCTTTGCAAAGAATTAACTTCTGGTTTTATTTTTTTCTGTGTAGTTCCTTTATTCTGTATTTCATTTCTTCCTTTTCTAATTTTTTCTTTTCTTATTTCTAGTATTTTTTGGTTTCTGTTTGTTTTGTTGTTGTTTTTCAAGGTCCCCCAGGTATGTGGTTAGGTTGTCTATTTGCCATCTTTCTTTCTTTTTTTCCTCATGAGCCATACTTCTTATAAATTTCCCTGTTATGACTGCTTCTTCTGTGTCCTAGAGGTTATGAAATCTCATGTACTCATTATCATTTGTTTCAATGAATATTTTGATTTCAGTCTTAATTTCTTCTTTTTTTATTTTATTTTTTTTTTGGAGAGGCTTTTCGCTATAGGGCGCTTGCGCTCGCCAGACAGACAGAGAGAGACAGAGAGACAGAAAGCAGGAAATCACCCCCCAGGGGGGATGGCCACGCTGCAATCCCTTCTCCTCCATTCTCCTCTCGGGATCTTGGGCACGCACGCACACGCGCCCGGCGTGAGTTTAAGTCACTGGGACCGAGACGCGAACCGCGGTCGACTACGTGGGAGTCCAGCGACATAGCCATTATGCTAACTGCTGGTCCCTTCAGTCTTAATTTCTTCAGTGATTGTGAAGTCATTAAAAAGTAAGTTGTTGGGACCAGCAGTTAGCGTAATGGCTATGTCGCTAGACTCCCACATAGTCAACCGCGGTTTGAGTCCCAGATCCGGCAGCTTAAACACGCCAGGCGCGTGTGCGTGCATGCCCAAGATCCCGAGAGGAGAATGGAGGAGAAGGAATTGCAGTGTGGCCATCCCCCCTGGGGGGTGATTTCTCGCTTTCTGTCTCTCTCTCTCTCTCTCTGTCTTTCTGGTGACCGCACACGCCCTATAGCAAAAACCTCTCAAAAAAAAAAAAAAGAAGTAAGTTGTTTAGTTTCCATGTGCTTTTGTATTTTTGAGAGTTTTTCACAGTTTAATTCTATTGTGGTCAGAGAAAATGCTGAATTTAGTTTCTATATCTTTGAATTTTTAAAGACTTGTTTTGTGCCCTATCATGTGGTCAGTCTTCTAAAATCTTCCATGCAGGGTGAGAAAAATGTATATTTCATGGTTGTTGCATGGAGAAGTATTGATATCTGTCAAGTCTATTTGATTTATGGTATCATTTTGATGCTATATCTCTTTGATTATTTTTTGTCTTTATGATCTGTCATAAGGAGAGAGTCAGGTGTGTTGCAATATATCTCTTTTCCTTTAAAACTAGCAGTCTCTTTCACATATTTGTGTGTTCCTTTGTTGCATGCATAGATATTTATAACTGGTATGTCTTCTTGGTGAATTAGCCCTTTTAGTACTATATAATGTCCTTCATCTCTTCTTACAGTTCTTGTCTTAAAGTATTTTGTCTGATATCAGTAATGCAATGCAGACTTTTTAAAAATTCAATTTGGGCTCTGTTGGGCCTCTGGGTTCAGCTCAGTGCTCTAAAGCCAGGAACTCTGGTCTGAACCCCTGTGTTAGCCAGGTAGGCAAGCACCCTCCCACCCCCTGCTTGCTCATCTCTGTCCCTTCTAACATTTTTTTTTCTTTAAAAAACAAAAAAACAAACAAAAAACCTTCTCTGCCCTGCTTGTGCCTAAATCATGCTAATTTCTCTCTTCTTCTCCCACTCACAATAGAAAGCAGCCAGGCAGCTTCACCTTAGCTTCTGTTAGGTCTTAGCACATCACACGTGCCATGCGGTTTTCCATTTTTAACCCAGTTTCATTTTACTTGAAGTGATTTCTTTTTTTCCTTCTTTTTCTTTTCTTTTTTTGTATTTTTCTTTTTTTCTTCTAGTACATTACTTCATTTTTTATTTTTTTCTCCCTATTTCTATCACCTATGTTGTTTTTCTTTTACCTTAGTTTCCTGTTTTATTGCTCAGCCATTACACACTAGCTAGAGATGACTAGATGCATACTAGCTAAACAACTGAAAATTGTGAGATTTAGAGAATTCATTGCATCTGACTGAAGTGGTTGCAAATATAGTGACATATCCCTTCATAAATGCTATTGCAATACTCCTCTGGTGATTCTCACATTGGAGGACACAGTGAAGGGAGAAAATAGCACCAAATCATTTCACAGTTGGGAAACACACGAGCTCACAGTCACAGACTCTTTCTCCAACAAGTTGGCCAGAAGTGAATACATTACCAAATGACTAAAAAGCAGAGAAGAGCCTCAAGGATTAAGTAGTACATCTCCAGCAAGGGAACACTGTAACTTGTCTCCAAGTAGGGAAAAATTAGAGGATATTACCAAAATGTAAAAAAAACGATTTTAGAATATTTATGGTAACAAAATTCTATGAGATGCAAGAGAAAAGTGACGTTGAGGGAGTAAGTCCTTCCATGATATGAAAGAATTAGACATCATAAAAAAGAATTAAATGGAACTGTTAGATATAAAGGGTGTAATACAGGAAATCAAAACTTACTTTGAAAGTATTAAAAGCAGGTTAGACCATGCGGAAGATAGAATTTCAAATGTAAAAGACAAAACCAATTACCATAGAAAAAATTATCAAAAATACTGAGAAAACATCCAAGAAAATGGGGGATAATATACGAGAAGTACTAGATACCATGAAATGCACCAATATCAGAATAATTGGTATTCCAGAAGGTGAAGAACCTAATAAGGGCATTGATAACCTACTTCACGAAATTCAGGAAGAAAACATTCCAAGTCTAGAGAGGCACTCAAACATCCAGACCCAAGAAATACAAAAAACCCCAAGTAGAATCAATCCAAGAAGATTCTCTCCATGCCAGATCATAGCTAGATTGACCAAAATGTCAGATAAAGACAAGATGCTAAGATTGGCAAGGGGGAAACATCAAATCACTTACAAAGGCTATCCCATCAGGCTAACACCAGACCTCTCATTGCAAACAATGCAAGGAAAAAATGGGGAAATATATTCAAAGAGCTAAATGGAAAACAATTTCAACCAAGACTGCTATACCTTGAAAGATTATCCTTCATATGGGAAAATACAATAAAAATACACAAATACATGGAAACTGAATAACCTACTTCTGAATGACTTTATGACTACTGAAGAGATTAAGACTGAAATCAAAAGATTCTTAGAAAAAAATGATAATGAGTACACAAATTTTCATAATTTATGGGACACTGCAAAAGCAGTCATAAGAAGGAAGTGCATAGCAACTAAAGAACACAAGAAAAAGATGGGAAGGTGGCAAAAGGACAACCTAACATCATACCTCAGGGAATTGGAAAAACAAAAAATATCCAAAAAATGCCAAGAGAAAAGAAATAATAAAGATTCGAGCAGAAATAAATGAAATAGAGAATAAGCGAATTATACGGAAAATAAATGAAAGCAAAAGCTGGTTCTTTGAAAAGATAAACAAGATTGACTCTCTATTAGTTAGACTATTTAAGAAAAAGAGAAAAAGAAACCAGATAAATCAAATTTGCAACAAATCAGGAAACATT
Organism: Tupaia tana; assembly: GCA_026018925.1. NCBI lineage: Eukaryota > Metazoa > Chordata > Mammalia > Scandentia > Tupaiidae > Tupaia > Tupaia tana. The sequence continues at coordinate 60,115,932 of JAKSZU010000009.1, read as the reverse complement.
ACAACATACATAACAGAAATACAAAACATCATTAGAGGACACTATGAGTGAATATATGCCAAAAAAGAAGAAAACCTGGATGAGATGGAAAAATTCCTGGGCACATATAATCTACCAAGATTGACTCAGAACGACATTGAAAGCTTGAACTGACCTATAACAAAAAATGAGATTCAATGAGTAATAAATAACCTCCCAACCAAGAAAAGTCCAGGTCCCGATGGCTTCACTGCTGAATTTTACAATACTTTTAAAGAAGAGGTTACCCCCATCCTACTCACACTGATTCTAGAGATCCAAAAAGAAGGAACTCTTCCAAATTCATTCTATGAATCCTCCATCAGCCTCATTCCCAAAACGAATGACAAAAAGGATAAGGATATGACAAAAAAGGAAACTACAGACCGATATTTCTAATGAATATGATGCAAAAATTCTCAACAAGATACTTACTAACTGTATTCAACAGCATATAAAAAAAGTTATTCATTATGACCAGGGATGCAAGGGTGGTTCAACCTATGCAAAACCATAATTGTAATACACCATATCAACAGAAAGAAAGATAAAAATCATATGATCATGTCAATCGATAGAGTAAAAGCATTTGATAAAATACAACATTCCTTTATGATTAAAGACTCTCAGTAAAATTGTCATAGAAGGACAGTTTCTCAGCTTAATAAAAACCATCTATGAAAAACCTATTGTTAACATTATACTGAATAGGGAAAAGCTGAAAACTTTTCCACTAAAATCTGGTACAAGACAAGGCTGCCAACTTTCTCCACTCCTATTCATTATAGTACTGGAAGTCCTAGCCAGTGCGATCAGAAAATAGAACGAAATAAAAGGCATTCCAGAAAGGAAAGAAGAGCTGAAATTATCTGTTTGCAGATGGCATGAGTATATACATATAAGACCTAATAATGTCCATGAATAAACTTCTCAAAGTAATAAATGCATACAGTAAAGTGTCAGGATACAAAATTAACTTACAAAAATCTATAGCATTTCTATATAAAATCAACAAGCAGACAGAGACAGAACTGAAGAAATTAATCCCTTTTACCATAGTAACAAGAAGTATAAGATACTTAGAAATAAAACTAACCTTGGAAGTCAAAGACATCTAAAAGAAAAATTATGTTAATTTTTGTTTGTTTCTTGTTTGTTTTTATTTTTTTATTTTTGAGAGGTTTTTCTATAAGGCAGAAAGACAGAGAGAGACAGAAAGCGAGAAATCACCACCCAGTGAGGATGGCCATGCCTCAATCCCTTCTCCTCCTCCATTTTCTTTTTGGAATCTTGGGCACACATGCACACACACCTGGCGTAAGTTTAAGCCACCAGGTCTGGGACTCGAACTACAGTCAACTACATAGGAATCCAGCAACATAGCCATTACACCATCTGCTCGAACTCATACAAGGAAAACTATGAAAACCTTTAAAAGGAAATTGAAAGGGACATTAAACAGTGGAAGGACATCCCATGTTCTTGGATTGAAAGAATTACTGCCATCAACATGACAATCCTTCCCAAATTAATCTACATATTTAATGCAATCCCTATAAAATTACAAGAGTCATTGTTCACAGGTCTAGAACAATAATAGAATTTGTCTGGAACCATTAAAAAGACCGTTTTGCTAAAGCCATCCTGCCCAAGAAGTCTGGAGTAGGTGGCATCTCACTTCCTGACCCTGAAATATATTACAAACCTGTGATAATCAAAACAGTATGGTATTGGCACAAAAAGAGACATGAAAACCATTGAAACAGAGTAGAGACCTCAGAAATAAACTCCAAAACATACATCCAACTCATCTTTGACAAAGGGTACTAGTCAATCCAATGGGAAAAGAAAAACCTCTTTAGCAAATGGTGCTGGAAAAACTGGATATCCACCTGCAGAAAGATAAATCTGAACCCCTATCCATCGCCATTAAAAGAAATCAACTTAAAGTGGACAAAAGATCTAAATTTAAGACCGCAAACTATAAAACTACTGGTGGAAAACAGTGGAGAAACTCTGGGAGACCTTGCGGTAGGCAAAGACTTCTTAAGCAAGATCTGAAAAGCATAGGCAATAATCCCCAAAATAGACAGGTGAGATTACATCAGATTAAAAAGTTTCTGCACAGCAAAGGACCCTGTAATTAGTGTGAATCAACAACCCTTGGAATGGGAGACAATTTTTGTTAATGGTGCCTCAGATAATGGACCAATAACCAGAATACACAGGGAACTCAAGCGGCTTACCTGGAAGAAAATAGTTAACCCAATTAAAAATGGGAAAATAGGCTAAATAAAGAACTCTCTAAAGTAGACATATGAATAGCCAAAAAGCATATGAAAAAATGCTCAACATCCCTTCTTATAAGGGAGATGCATATAAAAACCACAATGAGATACCACCTAACCCCAGTCAGAATGGTGAAGATTAAAAAAATAAATAAAGATAAGTACTGGTGGGGATGTTGTGAAAGGGGAACACTCCTACACTGTTGGTGGGGACGTAAATTGGTCCAGCCACTGTGAAGAATGATAAGGAGGTTTCTCAAAGACCTTCAAAAAGAACTACCATATGATCCAGCAATTCTACTCCTGGGTATCTACTGAAAGGACAGGAGAACACTCAGTCTGAAAAGTGCTTGCATAACTATATTCATTTCAGCATTATTCACAATTGCTAAGACATAGAACTAACCCAAATGTCCACAAACAGATGAATGGATTGAAAAAGTGTGGCAAATATCCTCCATGGAATATTGTTCAGCCATAAAAACCAACAAGGCCCTGGAATTTGATAGAAAGTGGATGAATATGGAAGATTTGTTGCTGAGTGAAGCAAGTCAGGCTATGAAAGAGAGACATCGTATGTCTACGCTTAACATAAACCAACTGTCTGCACTCTTTGGTAGAGACTGAAAGACTGGAGGACATAAAACATTAAAAATTGTAATGGACACTAGAGACAAAGTGGAAAGAGAGTGTGGGAGAAGAACATAAGAAAGGAAATTTGGGGAAAAATAGAAAGATAAGACACTGTGGGACACAGATATGGTTTATTATCTGTTGACAAGGATGTGTGTAGTGTTCTCAACTGGGCTGGACTGAGGTGTACATCATGCTTGGTAAAGTCTCTTCACAGTATAAATGATGTATAGCAATTGAATGTATGAATAATACTACTAATAATAAATTAAAATTCCATTTGCATGAAATATCTTTTTCTATCCCTTTACTTACGGATTACATTCTTTATCAGTGACGTGTGTTTCTCATAGGCAGCATATAGAGGGTTTCTGTTTTGTTTTGTTTTGTTTTCTCATTCAGTCCATGTCTTTAATTGGTGAATTTAGTCTAGTAACATTCAACATAATTATCAATATTTGTACACTTATCCATTTTATTTTGTTAGCCATTTTCTTGTTTGTTTTCTATTCCCTTATTTCTGTTTATCTCTCTTTAGTTTTTCTGATCTAGTACTCCCTTTATTTCTTTATTACTTCTTGAAGAGCTGGACTAGAGTTGGTAAATTCTTTCAGTTTTTGTTTATCTGAGAATCATATTTTTTTTTTTTTTGGAGAGGTTTTTGCTATAGGGCGCGTGCGCTCGCCAGACAGACAGAGAGAGACAGAGAGATAGAAAGCAGGAAATCACCCCCCAGGGGGGATGGCCATGCCACAATCCCTTCTCCTCCATTCTCCTCTCAGGATCTTGGGCACGCACGCACACGCGCCCGGCGTGAGTTTAAGCCGCCGGGTCCGGGACTCGAACCGCGGTCGACTATGTGGGAGTCCAGCGACATAGCCATTACGCTAACTGCTGGTCCCTGAGAATCATATTTTTTTGACAGAGATTTTTTGCATAGAGTGCATGCACTCACCAGAGATACAGAGAGAGACAGAGAGACAGAAAGTGAGAAATCAACTGCAGGGATGGTGGCCATACCACAATCCCTTCTCCTCCATTCTCTTCTTGGGATTTTGGGCTCATCCACACACATGCCTGGTGTGAGTTTAAGGTACTTTGTCCATGACTCAAACTGTTGTCGGATATGTAGGAGTCCAGCAATTTAATCACTATGCCATTTGATGGTCTCTCTGAGAATGATTTTATTTGTTCTCCAATATAAATTAAAAGTCTTATCAGGTATAGTGTTCTTTGTTCAAGTTGTTTTTCTTTTACCATTTTGAATATATCTTCCCTTTCCTTGCTTGCATTGTTTTAGTTGGGAGGTCTGATGTTAGCCTAATCAAGTAACCCTTGTAATTAACTTGTCATTTCTCTCTTGCCATTTTTAGAATCTTGTCTTTGATTTTTTTTGTCTTTTTCAACTATGTACTTCATTGAAAATAGTTGATTTAAAATACATTCATTATGTTTTAAAAAGCATTTTATTGGGGCCCACAGGTGGCATAGTGGTGCTTAGTGATTAAAGGTTCTGGACTCCCACATAGCCAACCATAGTTTAAGTTCCAGACTTGGCAGCTTGCTCTCTATCTCTCTGGTCAAAATTGAAAAGTAATGACAATAAATAAATAATTATTTTAAAAAATAGTTTTAAAAGAGCATTTTGTTGTAAAAAAAAAAACAGATTTGGGTTTTTGAATCTAAGTTTCAAAACGTCTTTGGTGCTCTCATAGAACAGTTCTTGGATATGATGGAGACTTTGGATGAGCTCTCTTTGATTTTGTCCTGATTTCTCTCATGCTGAACCTGGATCTTCTTTGAATCCACCTGTCCTCCATGTGACTTTCCATTTATTCTCTGGAAAACCTGGTCTGCTCTCCCAGCTGAATCTGCAGTGCTTCCACTTGTAGGATGAGTGTTTGTGTATTTTTCTTTGGTAACGCTCAGAATCTTCTTCTCTTTCTTGGAGGAGTCCAACCCAGTAGCACCCCAGGATCAGTTTTGAGCTTTTGACTTTTAAGTATCACTTAGGTTGGGTCAGCACGTTGGCAAGGCCGCTGCTGTGTGCACCCCCTGACCTAGGAATAAAACTTAGGTCGAATTAGTATGTCGGCAAGGCTGCTTGCTATTTGTGCAGGAAACTGTGGTAGCCTTGCTGGGAAGCGACCCCCCTCTGACTCCCTGATATACTACTATAAAAAAATTACATAGCTCTCTTGAGTATGTGATAAGATTTTCACAAAAGTCCCCCGACCACTCCCCTAGGCCCTGATCACCTACTGTTAATTACAATGCTTTATCTCTGTGGTCACAATAGAGGGTGTGCTTAAGTTCTATCTAGGCAGAAATAATCTTGACCTTTGGAAGGCCCTTCAAGATACACTTAACATTGGGAACCAGCAGTTAGCATAATGGCTATGTCGCTGGACTCCCATGTAGTTGACCGCGGTTCGTGCCCCAGACCCGGTGGCTTAAAACTCACACCGGGTGCGTGTGTGTGCATGCCCAAGATCCCGAGAGGAGAATGGAGGAGAAGGGATTGCGGCGTGACCATCCTCCCTGGGGGTAATTTCTCGCTTTCTGTCTCTATGTCTCTCTCTGTCTGTCTTGCGAAGGCATGTGCCCTATAGCGAAAACCTCTCAAAAAAAAAAAAGATACATTTAACATAAGCTTAAAGATAATCTTTTCTTTACATAAAATAAGATTAGGCCAAAACTGGCCCAAGACACCCCCACCCTCACCAAGTGAAATAGATAAATATATTAGGATTCCTTAAATTAAGTTTTAGAACCCTATAAAACTATATAAGTATCATTCTTTATTAAGATCCATAAGAACTAATATCTATACTCGAGATTTTTTTTTCTCCGCATCGTGCTTAGTAATCACAAGATGGCTGCCGCCACATCAGCTGATAATTATCTCTGCTTGCTGTAGCTGCTTTCCCAAAACTGCATTCCATGAAGGCCTGCCTACCACAATAGACCCACCCTTAATTTAACCATGAATGGAACCTATGATCCCCATTGAACTGATAATTAGAACATGTAGCACCTCACCCATTTACTTGCATGTATCACATTTTCAATAAAAAGGCACGATAATTCCTGGCAGGGATCACTCTTCAGAGAGCAATCTCTGGGGGTGTCTGACTGAGGAAGTGCATGAAAATGGCACCGAGGCCTTAGTCTTCTTCCTTTCCTGCTCCACCTCCAACGAGTCAACCCACCCCCGCTGAGGCTATACCCCGGCACTTTCTCTCATTTCTGGTTTTCTTTTACTTTAGGATCTGCTTTGAAAGCTGAAGATCCATTTTGTTCACATACTCCTATAGCCAGGATAGTCTTTCAGAGAATGCTGACTTTGTGTGAGGGGTGAGGCTCCCTATAAAAATAGGTTATTTCAATGTCTGTTCCCATCAGAGCCAAAATATTCTGAAATTTTTCTTGTCTTCTAGCTCCTTGATTCTCAGCTGGTCATTCTCTGAGTGGAAGTATAAAACATGTTCCTGTTCCTGTAAGAGGCAGACTTGCATATCACTCAGAGCATTCTGCCATTCAGCATTATCCTGCTCTCACTGCTGCAAGTCCCACTCAAATTTATACTGTTCTTCACAAGCTTTCCTATAGAGTTCCAGTTTCTTCAAGAGGTCCTCATTTTCTGCCTCACACTCAGCCATTTTGATAATATTCAGGAAACTCCTTGGAAAGAAAGAGGATGGCCTGATGATCTTTGATGGAAGGCTAGGGAGTGGACTGCATGAAATCTGCCATCATTCTCCACCTGAAAAAACCACTAACACCAGAGAAAGCACTGCATTGGTTGACAATTGTCAGCTTTCTGTTGGCAGGAATGCCTGTCAGATTAAAGTTCATGCTGTCTTTTTCACATACAGGTCTGAGGTTCATGTCCCTCTTTTTGCATTGCTTCCAAACTTAATTTGCCCACTCCAAACTTTCCTCCTGAACCTTCTCCACTCTAACCTCAGAACTACACTCATGACCCACCAAACCTCAGAGTCTGAGATCCCAATTGAAAAACAAAAGTCAAATATGGGAGCCTGGCTTTTATCTTTATTAGTCTGGTTATAATGTGTAGGGATAAAATCTTCTTATGTTGATTCTATTTGGAGTTATTTATATTTCCTCTTTCTGGATGTCTGAATATTTCTCTAGGTTTGGAAAGTTTTCTGAAAATATTTCATGGAGTATATTTTTATGCCTTTATTAGATTTTTTAACTTTCTGGAATACCAATTATTTGGATATTTGGGCATTTAATGGTATCTAGTATTTGCTGTATGCTATCCTCATTTTTAAAAATTCTTTTTTATGGTTTTGTCTTCAAGATTAGAGAGCCAACCTTCTGCATGGTCTAATCCACAATTACTAATTTTGAGGGAGGTTTTGATATCCTGTATTATAATCTTCATCTCTAGAAGTTATGTTTGACTCATTTTTTTGTGTGTGTATTTTATGTCTTCCTTCAAGTTGCGCAAGAACTTCCCCAGTTCCTGGAGTTGGTCATCTGTTTTCTCTTATATCTCACTTAGCTTTGTGACTATAAATATTCTTAATTCTTTTCCCAACTTTTTTTGTGAGTTCTCTTGTGCTGTCTGTGGTTGATGAGGAGTTGTTATGTTTCCTTGAGGAAGAAGTATTTCCTTGCTTTTTCATATTTCTTATGTCTCTACTCTGGTTTTTAGTTATCTGATAAAGTACACACTTTTTCCTTCATTTTGAGTAGGCTCTGTAGAGTCAGGGGAAAAGAACATCTCTTTTTATAAGGTGTATTCTTGGTACAGTGTTGCATCTTTCAGTCAGAGTAGGGTGTATATAGCCAGGTGCATGTGCTTGGATCCTCTAACAATGTCTCAGGATGAGATACACCTGGGGTTAGACTGTAACTATGTAATGAAAGACAGAGCCACAAGTTTCATGTCAAACTGTGCATGGCATGAAGGCCAGTGAACTGTGGTATCTGAAAGTAGCTAGCTTCCTGGGTTTCTGCTGTGCCAGTGGATGGGACTTGGGAAGGCAATGTTGGGACACAGGACATGAAAATAATCTTAAAGCACACCTGGGTAGCAGGAGAACACCAGCAGAAAACTTCCCACTCTCCATCATCAGCTGGCTCCCTGGGTTTCTGCTGTGCCAGTGGGTCTACTACTGATTTTTTTATGTTTATTTTATATCTTGCATTTTATGAGTTCTAACATTTTTTGGTGGGGTCAGAGTTTCCAGTGGCAGGCCTAGGTCTTAGAACTATTGTGGACAGCGTGGAGACTGAGTGTGCAGAGGTGGTCTTAGAGCTTCAGTTAATGGGGTCCTGCCTGGCATAAGGGTCTACTGGTATAGGCCTAAACCCTTGATTCTCTGGATCCTGAGGTTGTGAGGACCAGCCTGGAATCTGATTCTGGTCTGATGCTGGGGTTATCATGGAGCCTAGGTCTTTGGTCACTGTTCTAGAGTCTATGATTATGGGTGCTGGCCTAGTATGAGGAGCCACTGGGGTTGTCCCTTAATTTGGAATTATGGCCCTTGGCAGACATGAAGCTTATGCCTGTGGGTATTTGGTTGATATTTGAGGCTGGGGTGTTGACCTTGTGCTGAGGCAGGCCTGAAGCCTGGGGCTCCAAGGGCTCACCAGGAACCTCTTCAATTGTTGGCCTGATTAATACACCTGCAAGAACAGGACTGAAGTTTGGAGTTGTTATGGCCAGCCTAGTTCAGTTCTGGAGGCAGTTCAGAACCCAGGGCTGCTGGGTTGCCTTGGTGCTGGGATAGGTCTAGAGCCTGATGTTACAGAAGCAATCCTGGCTATGAATTGATCTCAAAGCTTGAGACCACTGTGGCTTGCCTGGCACTGGAGCCAATTGAAAGCCTGGATTTGGCCTGGTGCTGGGGGAAGTCCAGAACCTGTATCTCCAATGCCTGTTCTAGAGGCTAGGTCTATGGGTGCCGGCTGATGACTAGGGCTATGAGTCCTGACCTGGTGCTGGAGTGAACCTAAAGTCTGGGGCCATCAGGGCCAGCTCAGTGCTAGAAGCAGTTTAGTGCCTGGTACTGGGTTTTACTAGGATAGTCTCAGCTTTGGGGGTCCCAGGCAAAGTCCAGTGCGTGCTGTTCTTTCCTTCTCCCGCATGGATGGTCTCTCTCTTTGTTAGTTTTATTCCTAGATATCTTATACTTCTTGTGGCTATGGTAAATTGGATTACTTTCTTCACTTCTGTCTCTGCCTGATTGCTGTTTGTATATAGAAATGCTATAGATTTTTTTAGGTTAATTTTGATCTCCAACAATTATTGTATTACAGTCTATCTCTCCTTTTATATCTAGTAGTCTGCCCTTTACATATTTGGTTGCTCCTGAGTTGAGTGCATAGTTATTTATAAGCATTATATCTTCTTGGTGAATTAGTCCTTTTACTACTATATAATGTGCTTCTTTGTCCCTTCTTATGATTTTGGTCTTAAAGCCTATTTTGTACAAAATCAGTATAGTGACTCCTGCTCTTTTTTGTTTTTCATTTGCATGTAATAACTTTTCCAAGCCCTTCACTTTTAGTCTATATATGTCTTTATCCATGAGATGGTTTTCTTGTAGACAGCAGATGGAGGGTTTCTGATTTTTAATCCATTCAACCAGTCTGTGTCTCTTGATTGGAGAATTTAATCCATTAACATTCAACATTGTTATTGATAATTCCAGACTTGTCCTTACCATTAAATTGGCCTTATACTTGGGTTTTTTTTTTGTTACTTTATTACTGTATGTTTATCTTTAGTTTTCTTGGTATAGTACTCCTTTCAGAATCTCTTGAAGAGCTGGTCTGATGTTGGTGAATTCTTTCAGGTTTTACCTAAGAGAGTTTTCATCTTCTTTTCCCACATAAAGGATAATCTTGTTGGGTATAATATTTTTGGTTGAAATTGTTTTTAATTTAACACTTTGAATATATTTACCCATTCTTTCCTTGCTTGCATTGTATACGATGAAAGGTCTGGTGTTAGCCTGATGGGGTAGCCTTTGTAAGTGATTGACAGTTCTCTATTGTCAATCTTGGTATCTTATCTTTGTCTGTGGTTTTCGGTAATCTAGCTATGATGTGCCATGTGAGGACATTCTTGGATTGATGCTACTTGGGGTTCTTTGAATTTCTTGGGTCTGGATGTTTGAGTGCCTCTCTAGACTTGGAAAGTTTTCTTCCAGAACTTTGTGGAATAGATTATCAGTTCTCTTATTGGTTTCTTCACCTTCTAATATACCAATTATTCAGATGTTTAGACGTTTCATGTTATCTAGTATTTCTCATATAGTATCCTGTTTTCTTAGCTGTTTTCTCAGTATTTTTGATCATTTTTTCTGAGTCAGATGTTTTGATTTTACTCCCAAGATTTGACCTTCTGTATGGTCTAATTTGCTTTTAATATTTTTGAGGGAGGTTTTGATTTCTTGTATTATAGCATTTATATATAAACAGTTCTGTTTGAATCCTTTTTATGGTGGACACCATTCTTTCATGTTGTGGAAGGACTTTCTCATCTCTTGGAGCTCAATGTCTCTTTTCTCTTGCATTTTATAGAGTTTTGTTACCATAAATATTCTAAATTATTTTTCTGAAATTTCAGTAATATCCTCTAAATTTTTTATAATTGGAGATGAGTTACAGTGTTCCCTTGCTGGAGATGTATTTCTTGATTCTCTCATACTTAAGGCTCTTCTCCAATTTTTGGTCCTTTGGTAATGTATTCACTTTTGGTTAATTTTTGGGAGAAGGATGCTGTGACTGTGAGCTCATATATTTCCCTTACTGTGAAAAAATTCTATAGTATTTTCTCCCTTCTACTGTGTCCTCCAGTGTGGGAATCACAAGATAAGTTTGGCAATCGAATTTATGAAAGGAAATTTCACTAATTTTGCAACCACTACAGTGAGGTGCAAATAATTTTTCAAAACTCACAATGTTCATATGTTTAGCTACTATGCACCTAGCTTCTATAGGCAATGGGTAAGTGCTGAGCAGTAAAACAACAAAAAAAGAAACTAGGAAATAGAAATAGAAAGAAAAAGCAAATAAAAAGGAGAGAAAGAATTTGAACAAAAAGAGGAAAAAGCAGAAATCACATGGTAGATAATGAAATTGAGTTAAAAATAGAAAAACACACAGTGCATTTGCATGCCACATGAAGGGCATCACAGTCAGATGTGGAGTTCCCTGCATGCTTTCTGTACTAATTGAGGGAAGAGGAGACAAATAAACAAAATGAAGGCACAAACAGGACAGAAAACTGTTTTATTAAAAAGAGAAAAAAAGAAAAATGTTAGAAGGGACAGAGAAGAACAAAAGGAACAAGGAAACTTGCCTACCTGGCTAGCACTAGGGTCTGGAAGAGAAGACACTGGCTGAATGCACTTCATAGACATGAAGGTAAACTCAGAGAGCCAACAAAGACAGAGGTTGTGTTGTCTGGATGCTTTCAGTATTAGTTGAGGGAAGAGGAGACAAATTAACAAGAGAAAGGTACAAAAGGGACAAAAAGCTTTTTAAAAAAATAAATAAATAAAGAGGAAAAAAGAAAAAAAAGTTAGAAAGGATAGAGAAGAACAAGACAGACAGGGAAACTTTCCTAACTGGCAAATACTAGGGTATAGAAGAAGGGACACTAGGTAAGGAGAGAGGGGTTTCACAGCCATGAATTTGAACCCAGAGAGTCAACACAGTCAGAGGTGGAGTTGCCTCGATGCTTTCTGTCCTGGCTAGAACTAAGGTCTGGAAGAAGGGAAACTGTCTGGAGGGGGGGGCCTTCACAGGTGTAAAGCTGAACCCAGAGGGCCAACACAGTCAGAGGTGGAGTTGTCTGGATGCTTTCTGTTCTTGCTAGCACTAGGGTCTGGAAGAAGGGACAGTGGCTTGGGGAGAACTTTACAGCCATGAAGCTGAAGCCACAGGGCTAACACAGTTACAGGTAGAGTTGCCTGGATGCTTTCTGTCCTAATTGAGGGAAGAGGAGACAAATTAATATGAGAAAGGTGCAAAAGGGACAGAAAGCTATTTTTTAAAAAGAGAAAGAAATGCTAAAGGTACAGAGAAGAATAAGAGGGACAAGGAAATTTGCCAACCTTGCTAGCACCTAAGGTATGGAAGAAGAGACACTGGCTCTGGTGTGTGTGTGTGTGGGGGGGTGTCTTCAGAGCTGTAAAGCTGAACCCAGAGGGCCAACGCAGTCAGAAGTGTAATTGCCTGGATGCTTTCCATCCTGGCTAGCTCTAGAATCTGGAGGAACACTGGCTGGGAGAGGGGGGTGGGTGTGTTCACAGCCTTGAAGCTGAACCTAGAGAGCCAACACAGTCAGAAGTGTAGTTACCTAAATGTTTTCTTTCCTGGCTAGCACTAGGATCTGGAAGAAGGGAAACTGGCAGCTGGGGGGTGAGGGGGAGATGGCTTTAGTGCCATGAAACTGAGCCCAGAGGGCCAACACAGTCAGAGGATCAGTTGCCTGGGTTCTTTCTGTCCTAGTTGAGGGAAGAAGAGACAAATTAACAAGAGAAAGGCACAAACTGGGCAGAAAGCTGTTTTTTAAAAAAGTGAAAAGAAAAGAAAAAAAAAAAGTTATATGGGACAGAAGATCAAGAGGGACAGGGAAACTTGCCTACCTGGGTAGCACTAAGGTCTGGGAGAAGGAACACTGACTGGGGGAGAGGATGCTTCACAGTCATGAAGGTGAACCCAGAGGGCCAACACAGTCAGAGGTGGGGGTTCCTGGATGCATTTTGTCCTGGTTAGCCCTAGGGTCTGGAAAAAGGGACACTGGCTCGGTGGGGCTTCATAGCCATGAAGCTGAACACAGAGGACCAACACAGTCAGCGGTGGAATTGCCTGGATGTTTTCTCTCCTAGTTGAAGTAGGAGGAGAGAAAGTAACAAAAGAAAGGCACAAACAGGACAGAAAGTTGCCTTTTTTTATTTATTAAAAAAAATGTTAGAAGGGACAGAGAAGAACAAAAAGGAAAGGGAAACTTGCCTATGTGGCTAACAATAAGGTCTGGAAGAAAGGACACTGGCTTGGGGGGCTTCACAGCCATGAAGCTGAATCCAGAGGGCCAACACAGTCAGAAGTGGAGTTGCCTGTGTGCTTTCTGTCTTATTTTAGGGAAGAGGAGACAAATTAATTGGCCAGAGAAAGGCACAAATGGGACAGAAGGTTTTTTGTTTTTGTTTTTGTTTTTTTTTAATTATAAAACAAGAAAAGTCAGAAGGGACAGAGAAGATCAAGATGGACAGGGAAACTTGTCTACCTGGCTACTAGCACTAGGATCTGGAAAAAGGGACACTGACTCAGGGGTTGGGGCTTCACAGTCATGAAGCTGAACCTAAAGGGCCAACACAGTCAGAGGTGCAGTTGCATGGATGCTTTCTGTCCTGGCTAACACTGGGTTCTGGCGAAGTCCAACATCTTAATCACTTAACCTCTTGTTGGCTCCTGTCTTATTCTTTTTTTAAAAAATATTTATTTAATTTATTGTTATTGTTATTTTAAAAACTTCCTGTAGGGCATACGTGCTCACCAGAGAAAGACGAGAGAGAGAGAGAAAAGAGAGAAAGTGAGAAATCAAGCCACCAGATCTGGGACTTGAACCATGGTCAGTCATGTGGGTGTTCAGTGCCTTAGCCATGCCACCTAGTGGTCCCTGTCTTATTATTCTTAGGTGCCAGTAATGATCAAACAATCTCCAGTAGTTGCAAAGCAGGTTATTATGTGTTTATAAAAAGTGTAGAAGATATGTGTATCCTGTCTTAGGTCCTGAAGTTGAATTCAAAAGTTCCATTTCTTAAATTTTTTTAAAAGCTTTGACCTTGCCTATAAATCTCATAAACTACTCAAAATTTTATAAAGAAATATCTTTGCCTTTATAACAAAGAATTTTAATGAGACTCTTAAATGGCATGCTAATTCAATTAAATCTATAATTACTGAGTATCTACTATGTGTCTGGCACAGATTTTAAATATTGGTTTTATGGAAGACTACATAGTCTAGTGGGAAAAACAAATGAGTAAATAACTAGAGAAATTCAAGAGTCAAAACCAATGGTCAACCCTCAGCCCTTATATAATTCAATATATCAGCAACAAATCACAACTGCTGAATTGTCTCCTTAATGAAACATGTTTTTTTTTTTTTGCTTGTAATGATAAAATAGCCACTCCATCTTCCTAGTATTCCATACCCTCTTCATTCGGTATTATAGTTCTCTATAGACCCTATATCAAAATATACAGTTGTTATTATCTCTGTTTTCCTAAAGAAAAGGGGAAGAAACTTTGTCGTAATCAATGTTGTAACTCCATTACCTAGAACAGTGCCTGGCATGTAATAGGCACTCTATAAATATTTGTTGAATGAATATTAGAGGAATTTACAAAGTTCTATTGGAGAGAACACAAATAAATAGTAATTCTTTCTATTTCAATGTGAGGATGGAATGAATTAGTTCAGTTTATAGATAGGAGGTAACACTAGAAGTGAACCTTTAAGGATAGATAAGAGTTTTCCATGTGATATTCTGGAAAATTATATGTTTTGTTCAGAGAATGTCAAGTAGTTCATTCTGGTTAGAATGATCCACAATTTATCAGTAAGGGATGATTTGTAAAAGGGATTGTATACCTGTTAAAAAATGTGCACCTAGGCAATGAGGAATTATCAAATGTGTTTAAATCAGGGACATAATAAGTTTAGATAGGTTTTACTACTGTTACTATTACCTTTAGCTCATACATATGCAGCATTTACTATATGTCAGGCACTGGTCTAAGATTATATATATATATATATATATATATATATATATATATATATATGTATATGTATATGTATGTATTCATACTTTGAGTAATCCAAAGATGTAGAAACTATTGTTTTTCTCGATTTTAGGTAAGGAGAAAGTGGTGGTTTAGGGAGGATAAATAACTCGTCTAACATCACACAACTGGTACGCAGCCAAACCAAGGTAACAAACCCAGGCACTTTGATTCCAGAGTACATACTCTTTAAAATTATTCTATAAAAATAATGAAGGCCTGTAATAAGACTACAGTAGTGGTGATGAAAAGAAAGGAATCATTTTGGAGATATAATTGACAGGACATTATAAGAAAAAAATAAGTCAAGGATAACTTAGAGGTTTCTATAACTTAAATGATGATCTCCAATGACAGAAAGAGAAACAGATTTTGATAGTGATATAGATGATTAATTTATCGATGACAACTGAATACACACCATAGTCGTTCTAGTAAAACACGAGTGTTGGGCTTTTATTCAATTGTATCATCTCCCAGTGATATCAGGAGAAACTTTTTCTGAGGAAATGTCAGGATTCCATATAATATTATCCTAATTTATCCCTTGCCATCCTCAAACATTGCTAAAATCCTTAGCAATCTTATCAATAGTTCATTCATCTGGATAGAATGATGTGCTGTTAGCTAAATCTTCAATATTCTATTCTTTATTCTCTCTTTTGAGACTCAGTCTCTTTCCCAAAAGGAAACAAACTAATTAGTGTACTTTTCTCCCGCTGCAGGCATCAATGTATAAATCAGCATTTTGTCTTAATGTCATCGGAAAGGGGGAAGCTAAGTCCAATTAAGTAATGATGTGAAATGTAAATCAACACTTCAAAGAAGTGCTTTGAATTTAAGAATGTAAAGTGATATCCCTGTTGTCTTTATTTTAGTTTAAACATACATTATACTTCTTACTCTTCTCTCTCAGATAATTATGGAGATAGTATTACACACAGATCATTTCAAGAGGGTGTGTCAGATGCAATGATGAAAAGGTGTAAAGAATACAATGAGAATACTTTTGAGGGCCCTAATTCTTGTCTTGGAGGTCATGGAAAGTTACACCGAGTATATGAGGGACTAGCCAAACACAGATATAAGAGTGTACTAGGTAGAAGGAGTAACTTAGCAAAAATGAGAGCTTATAGCACATAGGTGGGACTGTGTGCACTCTGTGTGGCCAAAGTAAGGCAAGCAATGGGACCAGCAATTAGTGTAATGGCTATGTCACTGGACTCCCATGTAGTGGACCGCGGCTTGAGTCCTGGACCCAGTGAATTAAACTCACACCGGGCTCATGTGCATGTGTAACCAAGATCCTGAGAGGAGAATGGAGGAGAAAGGATTGTGGCATGGCCATCCCCCCGGGGCGTGATTTCTCGCTTTCTGTCTCTCTGTCTGTCTCTGTCTGTCTGGCAAGCCCATGCGTCCTATAGCAAAAACCTCTCCAAGAAATAAAAAAAGAAAAGAACAAAGCAAGGCAAGCAATCTAAGAGTAGGGAGAGATGAAGCAAGAGATGTAGAAAAATCCAAGCCAGGTAGAATCTCGACAATCATGTAAAGGAGTTGGAGCTTCATGGTGTGGGTAATAGGAGGGATGTTGAAATTTTTTTTGACAGAAGGCTTTCGTAGACTTATATTAGGTTGTCTGGAAAATCATGACATATTTTTCCATATTTTTCTGTGCAGAAATGCATTATTACTTCCCTGACGACCCACTATTTAGAAAGCTCCTTCAGGCTGATAGAAAATTGACATGAGAAAGCCAAGACTGGTAGGGATACAGCACTTCCAAAAACTGACTTCAAAATAAACAAGATTTTCTTTTAAAAATAAGCCTATGAATAGTTAAACTATGTTTATGCTTAGACAATAGTCAATAATTTGGTGTGAAAATCAATCGACAACCATATTCTTCAAAAGTTAAAGAACAGGGAACCAGCAGTTAGCGTAATGGCTATGTCGCTGGACTCTCACGTAGTCGACTGCAGTTCGCATCCCGGACCCGGTGGCTTAGAACTCACGCCGGGCGCGTGTGCGTGCGTGCACAAGATCCTGAGAGGAGAATGGAGGAGAAGGGATTGCGGCATGACCATCCCCTCTGGGGGGTGATTTCTCGCTTTCTGTCTCTGTGTCTCTCTCTGTCTGTCTGGCGAGTGCACGCGCCCTATAGCGAAAAACCTCTCAAAAAAAAAAAAAGTTAAAGAACAAACTTACATAATTTAGGAAAGATAATAGTAATAAATTCCCTAAAAGAACACACTCAAGAAACTGAATCAACAGATTTTACTGAATTCACTGTATATATCAGCATTTATTATTTCTTGGCATTAGCCCAGTGCAGATTAACTGGCACATTTTAGCTCCTGTGGACAGTTGGCTTAAAGAATAATTTAAAGAAAAATATGTAATTGGTTTAAAGAATCAGTTTAAATACTCTCTCAGGACATGCAGAATTTTTATAGACATTTTAACAAGTATTGATAGTGAAAATATGAAATAGTCATAGTAAAGTCCAAAATTAAGAAAATTTCAAGGACATTAAATCGGTAATAGTGCATCTGAATAGCTCCAGCCTTTATATATAAATAATTCTAATCTTTTATATTTGCTCCTATATTCTTCTTTTCTGCACTACAATAAAGACTTTCAGTCACACAAATCTAAATATCCTTCTTTTAAGATAGATTTTTGCTATAGGGTTCATACGCTCAGTGGAGACACAGAGAGAAACAGTGAGAAATCAGCCCCTGGGGGGAGGGCCACACTACAATCTCCTTTCCTTCATTATCCTCTCCAGATATTTGGCATGCATGCACATGCGCCCAGAGTGAATTTCAAGCTGCTGGCTTCAGGACTAGAATGGCGTTCAGTCATGTTGGAGTCCAGCACCTTAACCATTATGCCACCTACTGGCCCTCTAAATATCTTTTTATTTTTTAAAATAATCAAATGGTTTCCAAATATAAATACTTCTTGGGCCATTTTTTTTCTAAAGTATTTTTTATTTAATTTTAGGTAGTATTACTATTATTTTTAAAATTTGTTATAGAGCATGTGCGCTCATTAGAGAGATACAGAGAAACACGGAGAAAGATGAGAAAGTGAGAAAGCAAGCCAGCAAATCCTGGACTCTAACCATGGTCGACCATAAGGGAGTCCTGCGCCTTAACCACCATGCCAGCTGCTGGCCCCCTTGGGCTTATTTTCAGGGTACCACCTTTTGAGAGTGCAGGAAATTAGTTTATGGCTGGAGTTGTGTCTTTCCACAATGGTAAGGTTTTATTCACATCAAATATCTTAACACACAAGCAAGCATAGCAGGATAAAGGACAGGGCAATGTGAGCCTGCTCGAAGACACTACCTGTACCACCATGAGGGAACTCTACTTCGAGAATGAGTGCAAGGCCATCACTGGAATGGAGTCATCAGCACGAATCCTCAGTCCAACATTGCCTCAGCCATACTGTGTTCTGAGTCAAGCATCCCTCAAGCTGCTGCTGTGGAGAGGGCCATGCAGATTCACTCTTATCAGAGTCTCAGTGCCTTTAGACCTTAGCAAGAAGAGCTGAGGAAAGCTGTGAAGTGAGTACTTCAGCAACTGCTCTCATTCTAGGGGAGCTGCCAAGTGAGGGCTCAAGCACAGCTGCTTCACACACTGAAAGTGGCCAAAGAGTGAATTGCAAGGATCTGTCAGAGTGCCCAACTTATATATCTCTTTACCAAGGCAGTGTCCTAAGCCATACATTCTTATCTTTGCAACAAGTTTAGTTATCAGTCAGTCATGGCTTGTGTTGATAGCAGTTTATCTGAGTGGTTCAGACAGGCCTTTTACACAGGTCCATAAAATCAGTTAAGTTGTTTATGAATGTCCATGAAAGCAGTCAGGTAAACATGTTTGTCAAAGTATGTTGTTTTAAAGACTGTGGTGTTGTGTGCTCAGCACAAGTATGGCCATTTTTGAGCAGTGCTCTATATGCAACCCAAACTCAAAGAGTCCTTGAATGTCTTCTCCATCATAGCTCTTCATGGACATTTAGAAGTATGGTTTTCCCACTAGACTATGAATTCATTGAAGGTAACAATCCCATATCTTATTTTCCTACCCTCTACAATTTAATACAGTGCCTGATGTATAGTAGTCCTCAAGAAATGCTCTTCAATAAATTTTCCTTTTAATGGAGTGACTGTGGGACTAAAAAATAACTCATATCAAGCATTCCTTATTTACATAAATTGTATTCATTCAGGTTTTTTTTTCCCTAAATATGGAACAAATTAGGAATGGCAGAGTGATCACTTAAAAACATGTTAGGTCATGTTGCTTCTATGATAAAAACAAAACAAATAAAATTCTGTAATGCCAACTTTACCCAGAATAGAGTCAAAGTCACTTACAGTGGCCTGCATAACCTTTTATAATCTGCCCTTTCCATTTCATCCACACTCTTCCTCTTCCATTGAGAATTCTCCTTGTCTTTTATTCATAGTATATATGACCTTCCAGATAATTATAAAATTTACTAATTTATTATGCTTATAATTCATTATCTGTCTCTTTCCACTAGGATGCAAACTCCATGAAGAACAGGACCTTTTTGTTTTAGAACACTGCCATTTTCCCAGTTCTCAGAAAGGTGTCTAGTATATAGAAGATGTCCCATAAACATTTTTTTGAACAAATGAATGAATAAATGATGGAGAAATAAAGCCCAGCATATACTGTCAACTAATTTTCAACAAGGACACCAATTGTCTCTCCAAAAATGGTATTGAGACAGCTGGATATCCACATATAAAATAATAAAAATGAGCCCTTATCTTATACCATATACAAAAGTTAACTGAAAATTTGCTAAAACTTAAATGTAAGATCTCATACCATAAATCTCCTAGAAGAAAGCATGGGAACAAATCTTGACATTGGTCTTTGCAATGAATTTTTGTCTCAGTCAAACAAAAGCAAAAATTAACAAGTGAGATTACATCAAACTAAAAAGCTTCTAGACAACAAAGGCAATAGTTAACAAAATGAATAGGCAGCCTGTAGATTGAGAGAAAATAATTGTAAACCATATACCTAATAAAGGTTTATTATGCAAAATATATAAAGAACTCATAAAACTCAATAACCAAAAAAACAAACAACCCAATTAAAAAAATTAGAAGGGGACCTGAATACGGTTAGCAGGTGGCATGGAGGTTAAGGTGCTGAATCCCACATAGGTGGTTGTGCAATTCAAGTCCTGGACTCAGCAGTTTGAAAATCACAGCAGGTGTGTGCATGCATGCCCCAAACCTGAGAGGAGACTGGAGGAGAAGGGGTTGTTGTGTGGCCATCCCCCCTAGGGGATTATTTCTCACTTTCCCTCTCTCTCTGTTTGTCTTGCTCTGTCAAGCACATATGCCCTATAGCAAAAAAATAAATAAATAAAAAAGAAAGAAAAGGAACCTAAATATGCTTTTTGACCTTTCTTCAAAGAAGTCACACAAATGGCCAACTATATATGGAAAAGTGCTCAACATAATTAATCAGCAGAGAAATGCAAATCAAAATCACATGAAATACTACATCACACCAGTCAGGGTTTTATTATCAAAACACCAAAATTGTGATAAAGGGTTGAAGAAGGGGAAACTTTTGTACACTGTTAGTGAGAATGTAATTTGGTACATCCATTATGGGAAACAATATGGAGGTTCTTAAAAAATAAAAAATAGAGAGCTAGTATATGACTGAACAATTCATCTTCTGGACATACATCTGAAAGAAATTAAATCAGTATCCTATAGAGCTATCTTCTTTACCATGTTTGTTACACCATTACTCACAGCAGAAAAGGTATAAAAAATCTTAAATGTTCATTGAAAATTGGATAGATAAAGAAATAGTGTTGGGAACCAGCAGTTAGCGTAATGGCTATGTCGCTGGACTCCCACGTAGTCGACCGCGGTTCACGTCTCGGACCCGGTGGCTTACAACTCACGCCGGGCGCGTGTGCGTGCGTGCCCAAGATCCCGAGAGGAGAATGGAGGAGAAGGGATTGCGGCGTGCATCCCCCCTGGGGGGTGATTTCTCGCTTTCTGTCTCTCTGTCTCTCTCTGTCTGTCTGGCGAGCGCACGCGCCCTATAGCGAAAAACCTCTCCAAAAAAAAAAAAAAAAAAAAAAGAAATAGTGGCAGGATCAGCAGTTCACATAATGGCTATGCCACTGGATTCCCATGTACTTGACCATGGTTTGAGTCCTGGACCTGGTGGCTTAAACTCATGCCAGGCTCGCGTGCATGAGTGCCAAGATCCTGAAAGGAAAATGAAGGAGAAGGGATTGCAGAGTGGCCATCCTCCCGGGGGGGGTGATTTCTCACATTCTGTCTCTCTGTCTCCTTCTGTCTTTCTGGCGAGCACACACATCCTATAGCAAAAACCTCTCTCTCAAAAAAAAAAAAAAAAAATAGTGGCATACACATGGCTACACAAGCGTGCGCGCGCGCACACACACACAGGAATATTATTCATTCATAAAAATGAGGAAATCATATCATTTACAACAACATGGATAAACTTGGAGGGTATTATGCTAATGAAATAATCCAAACACAGAAAAAAATAGTGCATGATCTCACTTATATGTGCAATTTAAAAAACAACAACAACAACAAAAAAACAATACCAAAGAAAAAGAACTGTTTTTACTAGCGCAAGGATGAGGGGAAGAAAAAGAAAAAATGGGGAGATAGGTCACAGGGCACAAAGTTATAGTTATGAATAAACCTAGAGATCTAAAGAATACATGAGGACCACAGATAATGATATTGTATATGGGAAATTTTTTTTTAAGACAGTGCATTGTATTTTAGATGGTTATACCACATACACACAAAAAAAAGACGTAATTGTGTGAGATAATGATTATGTTAATTTCCTTGACTATAGTATATATTTCACTATGTAGAATATATATCAAAACATATTGAATACTTAATATATATAATAAAATAATTAAAATATGTCATGTAAAAAATACAGTAACTATGCTACACCACTGTCCATTTCTCCCCTCTTTTTCTTAAAAATTGTGTTCTGCACTTCCAATAATTTCTTTTTATTATGTGTAGCCTTTCTATTGCATGGTATCATTTAAAATTGCTTTAGAATGCCTACAGCATGCTGTAAAAAATGAAAGATACCATTTGGGGAGGAAAAAAATAACATTTCATTTTCTATTCTTGACTATATAAATCATCTAAATAAAACAATCCACAAAGGGATAGATTTACCTTGTTTCAAATTTCAAATGTGAATGAATGGAAATTGGGTTTTTTTGAAGCCACCAACTTACCTACAGGCACACACATTACAAAGAGCTCTATCAAAAGCTTTAGGGTTCAGCATTCTGTACATCAATGGTCTTCAGACTTGGGTACATGTGCCCTTGGAGGTATGAGAAGATTCTCCAAGAGGTACTCAGGCATGAATATTTTTAAAAGAAGCAAATTCCTGATCTCAACTAACATAAAAATTCTCTTTATTAAAATTATTATGCCTAAGAATGAGATGTCATAGAGACTTTTCTTTTTCCACAGTCCTCTTGCAGTTGACCTTCTTTTTATACAAGAAAGGCAAAGCGTTCACCTACTAGGAATCTCGCTTTAGAGCACTGCCTCAGAATTTGTAGTGTCTAACAAAGGAATCACTTAAAATATTTTTATTAAAGAGATAACTATGATTAAATAATAAATTCTTTTGAAAACTAAGTGAACTCCAGTTTTTTTTTCCTTCTAATAAAATTGAAGACAGATATAATCAAGTGGTGGGATAATATATATCATTAATTTGTTTTAATGATCCATCATTATGTAATTTGGAAGAAATTCAAATAATTGAATGAAGGTACTAAACAAATCTCTTTCCATTCCCATCTCCTTATATATGTGAACAATGTTCCTCATTGCTTGTGTTTATATAGGAATATAATTTATCCTGAACTCTGTATCATTTTTTAAACTTGTTCTATGCATTTAATACTTACATAAATTCAAATTAAAGTGCAATGTGAAAATCATTTTCCCTGATAACATAACAAATATTTTTCTAGTTTGGTACAAAGAGACTTTAATTTCATAATAAACTAATGTTATTCTATAAACACAGTAATTTTTCTAAAAGCATAAATGCTAAATACTGTAAGTTCTTTTCTTTTTGGAATATTTAAACTATTTTTCTTATTTTATTTCTTTTATGAGAGAGAGAAACTGAGGAAGAGGGAGGAGAAAGAAACAGGCATTCTCAATGGGGCTTTTTTGCTACAAATAACCCCAACTTCAATCAGCGTTGATCACTGTTATGTGTGCAAGTCTGATGTGTACAGAGAGGCCTACAGAAAAGAACCTGTGATGTTCCTATGTCAACGCAGCATCACAGAGAATAGTATTGCTGTTGCACCACTGCTGCTGGCTCCATTCATTTTCTTGAAACTTTATTTCCAGAACTCTTAAAACTAAAAGTATTTACTAAATTAAAAATAAGCAATATTCATCCACAAATACATGACCTAATTGAAAATATTTCCAATTCATTGCTTTAAGAGACACAGTTCAGGGGCTACCAGGTGGCGTGGTGTTTAAGGTGCTGGACTCTTATATGGCCAACCACATTTTGAGTTCCAGACCTGGCAGCTTACTTTCTCACTTTCCTTGTATTTCTCTCTCTCTCTTGTGAGCACATGTACCCTATAATAAATTTAAAATAATAATAATAAGCAAAATTAAATAAACAATTTTTAGGGAAAAAAAGACATATTTCAGATAAAATTTTAGTTTTTTTTAGAGGTTTTTGCCTTAGAGCATGTGCACATGCAGGGAACAGAGACAGAGATAGTGAGAGGAAAAGTGAGAAATCACCCCCAAGGGGGAATGGCCACAATGCACTCCCTTCTCCATTCTTTGGGGATCTTGGGTATACATTCTCATGCAGCATGAGTTTTAAGCCACCAGGTCTGGGACTGAAACTGCGGTTGACCATGTGGGAATCCAGTAACATAACCACTAGGCAATCTGATGGCCCCCAAATTTTACTTTTTTGATGGATAATTATTTTTAAATTAGATACTTGATTCATTGCATATTGCTAATAACTTTAATCATAACTCAGAAGAGAAGAAAAATTTTATGATTAAGAACCTCATGGTCATATTAAATGAAAATAAATATTAATTTGTATTCATATATATTAAGGTGATAAATAAAGGACTTCCAAGCAGAAAGTATATTTAACTGGTATAAAATACAGTGAGTGAAGTGGAAAGAAAATATGAATTCAGAGAGAAGAATAAATGATGTAGAATTGCTGACTTTTAAAAAACTTATTTATGTGGGTTTTTACAATTTGTTTGTTTTTTGGTTTATAATTGACAGAGGGCATGTCCACTTGTTACAGACAGACAGAGGGAGAAATGGAGAAAGAATTCTGTAATGGTGCATGGTTATGCTGCAATCTCTTCTCCATTTCCCCATCCTATCAAGACCTTGGGCATGCACACACATACCACCAGGGCTGGGATTCAAATTAGTCAGTCATGTAAGATCTGGCTCACTTGATCACTAGACTAGGGGACAGATCCCATTCATGTGTTTTAAAACTGAATTATGGCAGCATCAAATTACTATGATAATAGGTTCCATGCAAGAGGGCTTTTCCCATTTTTTAAAAATTTTTTGGGTTATATTTTTATTCAGTACTTAAGATAGAACAGAAAAAAGGAGCTTGAAATAGTGTGATTATTATTATCATACTTCTATCTAAATAAAATAAATAAATTATGTGTCTCAGAAATACTTTTCCAAGTAAAAGTGGTCTATAATTTAAAAGACCTATATTTCAATTTTTCACATCAATATGCATTTATTTGTACAGTATTTTCCAAATTTCTAATTACTTTCCTCTTTCTCTTTTCTCTTTTTTTAGTTTATTTTTTATTTATATTTTTTATTATTATTCATACATTAAGTCACTATACATCATTTAGATTGTGAAGAGACTTTACACAGCATGATATACACCTCAGTCCAGCCCAGTTTAGACCACCATACATATCCTTGTGAACAGATAATAAACCTTATTTGTGTCCCACAAGTATCTTACCTCTCCATTTCCTCCACCCAAATTTCCTATGCTCTTCCCCTCCCACACTCTTTTCACTTTGTCTCTAGTGTCCATTACAATTTTTAATAATTTTATTTTCTCCAGTCTTTCAGTCTTTACCATAGAGTGCAGACAGTCAGTATATGTTAAGTGGAGACATGCAATGGCTCTCTTTCATAGCCTAACTTGCTTCACTCAGCAACAAATCTTCCATATTCTTCCACTTTCTATCAAAGTCCAGTGTCTTGTTGTTTTATTATGGCTGAATAGTATTCAATGGAGTATATATGTCACAATTTTTCAATGCATTCATCTGTTTGTGGAGATTTGGGTTGGTTCCATGTCTTAGCAATCATGAAAAAGGCTGCAATGAATATAAACATGTAAACACTTTTCTGACTGAGTGTTCTCCTGTCCTTTGGGTAGATACCCAGAAGTAGCATTGCTGGATCATATGGTAGTTCTATTTGAAAGTCTTTGAGGAACCTCCATATCATTCTCTACAATGGCTGGACCAATGTATATTCCCACCAACAGTGTAGGAGTGTTCTCCTTTCACCGCATCCCCGCTAGCACTTATCATTATTTATTTATTTTTAAATTTATTAATTAATTAATTTATTTTTACATTTTTACACAAACATTTACTTTACATATAAAAAATATTTTTGCAGATACTCCATATTTATTGACAGTTAATGAACAACTTTCAAAATTTCAAAATTCTATTTTTTTAATCTTCACCATTCTGACTGGGGTTAGGTGGTATCTCATTGTGGTTTTGGTCTGCATCTCCCTTACAATTAGAGGTGTTGAGCATTTTTACATATGCTTTTTGGTTTTTCATATGTCTTTCTTAGTGAGTTGTTTATCAGCTCATTTTCTTATCCTTTAATTGGGTTAATCATTTTCTTTGAGGTAAACTTTTTTTTTGGAGAGGTTTTTGCTATAGGGCACGTGTGCTCGCTAGAAAGACAAAGAGAGACAGAAAGTGAGAAATCACCCTCCCTGGGGGATGGCCACGCCGCAATTCCTTCTCCTCCATTCACCTCTTGGGACCTTGGGCGTGCTTGCACACGCACCTGGCGTGAGTTTAAGCCACCAGGTCTGGGACTCAAATCACGGTTGACTACGCGGGAGTCCAGCGACATAGACATTGCACTAACTGCTGGTCTTCAGGTAAGCTTCTTGAGTTCCCTGTGTATTCTGGTTATCAGTTTCTTATCTGAGGCAAAGTTAACAAAAATTCTCTCCCATCCTGAGGGTTGTTGATTCACAGTAATTACAGTGTCCTTTGCTGTGAGAAACTCCTTAAATCTAATGTAATCCCATTTGTTTATTTGGGGGATTATTGTCTGTGCTTTGGGGGGTCTTGCTTAAGAAGTCTTTGCCTACCCCAATGTCTCCCAGAGCTTCCTCAGTATTTTCCACTAGCAGTTTTATAGTTTATGGTTTTTGGTTTAGATCTTTGATCCACTTTGAGTTGATTTTTGTTAATAGTGACAGATAGGGGTTCAGATTCATCTTTCTGCAGTTGGATACCCAGTTTTTTCAACACCATTTGCTAAGGAGGTTTCCCTTTTCCCACTGGATTGACTGGTACCCTTTGTCAACCATGTGTTGACTATATGTTTTGGGTTTTATTTCTGGAATCTCTACTATGTTCCATTGATCCTCATGTCTATTTTTGTG
Organism: Tupaia tana; assembly: GCA_026018925.1. Taxonomy (NCBI): domain Eukaryota; kingdom Metazoa; phylum Chordata; class Mammalia; order Scandentia; family Tupaiidae; genus Tupaia; species Tupaia tana. The sequence continues at coordinate 60,089,325 of JAKSZU010000009.1, read as the reverse complement.
CCAATACTATGCTGTTTTGATTATCACAGCTTTGTAATATATTTTGGAGTCAGGGAGTGAGATGCCACCTACTCCAGTCTTCTTGTACAGAATGGTTTTAGCAAAATGGGGTCTTTTATGGTTCCAGGCAAATTCTATGATTGTCTTTTCTAGATATGTGAAGAATGTCACTTGTAATTTTATCATTATTGCATTAAACATGTAGATGAAATTAGGTAGAATTGCCATTTTTATTATATTGATTCTGCCAATCCAGGAACATAGAATGAGATTGTCCTTCCACTTTTTATTGTCCTTTTCAGTGTCCTTTATAAGGTTTTAATAGTTTTCCTTGTAGAGGTCTTTGACTTCCTTGATCAGTTTTAGTCTTAATTATCTTATACTTCCTGTGGCTATGGTAAGTGGAATTACATTCTTCAGTTCTGTCTCTGTCTGCTCGTTGTTTGTATATAGAAATGCTATAGATTTTTGTAAGTTAATTTTGTATTCTGCCACTTTACTGTATGAATTTATTACTTCGAGAAGTTCTTCATGGATACTATTGGGTCTTCTATGTACACAATCATGTCATCTGCAAACAGAGATAGTTTCAGCTCATCTTTATGTATTGAAATGCCTTTTGTTTCCATCTCTTGTCTGATTGCATTGGCTAGAACTTCCATTACTATATTGAATAGGAGTGGAGAAAGTGGGCAACCTTGTCTTGTACCCATTTTTAATGGAAAAGCTTTCAGCTTTTCCCCATTCAGTATAATGTTAGCTGTAGGTTTTCATAAATGGGTTTTATTATGCTGAGAAATGGTTCTTCTAAGCCAATTTTACTAAGAGTCTTGATCATAAAGGCGTGTTGTACTGTGTTGAATGCTTTTTCTGTATCGATTGAAGTGATGATATGGTTTTTATTGTTGTTTCTGATAATATGGTGTATTACATTTGTGGTTTTGCATATATTGAACCACCCTTGCATCCCTGGAATAAAGTCTACCTGGTCATTATGAATAATGTTTTTTATATGCTGATAAATATGGTTAGCAAGTATGTTGTTGAGAATTTTTGCATCTATATTCATCAGAGATATAGGTCTGTAGTTTTCCTTTTTTGTCATATCCTTATCCATTTTGGGAATGAGGGTAATGTAGGCTTCATAGAATGAACTTGGAAGGACTCCTTCCTTTTCTATCTCTATAAATAGTGTGAGTAGAATGGGGGCTACATCTTCTCTAAAAGTTTTGTAAAATTTGGCAGTGAAGCCATCGGGGCCTGGACTTTTCTTTGTTGGGAGGTCATTTATTACTGACTCAATCTCATTGCTTGTTATAGGTCTATTCAGTCTTTCTATATTCCCCTGAGTCAATCTTGGTAGATTATATGTGTCCGGGAATTTCTTCATCTCATCCAGGTTTTCTTCTTTGTTGGCATAGTGTCGCTCATAGTATCCTCTAATGATGTTTTGTATTTCTGTTATGTCTGTTGTAATGTTGCCTGATTCATCGCAAATTTGAATTATCTGGTTCCTTTCTCTCTTCTTCCTAATTAGTCTGGCTAATGGTTTGTCAATCTTGCTTATCTTTTCAAAGAAACAGCTTTTGCTTTCATTTATTTTCTGTATAGTTCACTTATTCTCTATTTCATTTATTTCTGCTCTAATCTTAATGATTTATTTTCTCCGGGAATTTTTGTTGTTGTTCTTTTTCCAGTTACCTGAGGCATGATGTTAGGTTGTCCTTTTGCCACCTTCCCATCTTTTTCTTATGTGCACTATTTGCTATGAACTTCCCTCTGACTGCTTTTGCAGTATCCCATAGATTATGGAAACTTGCATATTCATTATCATTAGTTTCCATGAATCTTTTGATTTGTCTTAATCTCTGCAGTAGTCATGGAGTCATTCAGAAATAGTTATTTAGTTTCCATGTATTTGTATATTTTCGAGGGCTTTACCTGAGATTAATGTCAAGTTTAATTCCATCATGGTCAGAGAAGATGCTGGATATAGTTTCTATGCCTTTTAATCTGTAAAGGCTGGTTTTGTGCCCTATCATGTGATCAGTCTTGGAGAACATTCCATGTGGGTCTGAGAAAGATGTATCTTTTGTGCTTTTTGGTGGAAAGTCCTATAGATGTCTATCAACTCCATCTGATTTATGGTATCATTTAGGTCCTGAATCTCTTTGCTTATTTTTTGTCTCATTGACCTGTCTAAAGGAGATAATGTGATGTTGAGATCTTCAACAATTACAGTGTTACAGTCTATCTCTCCTTTTAGATCTAGCAGGCTTTCCTTTATATATTTGGGTGCTCTTGAGTTTGGTGCATAGATATTTATAAGCGTTATATCTTCTTGGTGAATTACCCATTTTATTACTATATAATGCCCTTCTTTTTCTTTTCTTACAGTTTTTGTCTTGAAGCTTATTTTGTCTGAAATCAGTATAGCAACTCATGCTCTTTTTTGGTTTGCATTTGCATAGGCAGCAGATGGAGGGTTTCTGATTATTATTATTATTATTATGGAGAGGTTTTTGCTATAGGGTGTGTGTGCTCACCAGAAAGGCAGAGAGAGAGACAGAGAGATAGAAAGTGAGAAATCACCCCCCAGGGGCGATGGCCACACCACAATCCCTTATCCTCCATTCTCCTCTTGGGATCTTGGGCACGTGCGCACATGCGCCCAGCGTGCGTTTAAGCCACTGGGTCTGGGACTCAAACTGCGGTCGACTACATGGGAGTTCAGCGACATAGCCATTACGTTAACTGCTGGTCCTGGGTTTCTGATTTTTAATCCATTCAGCCAATCTATGTCTCTTGATTGGAGAATTTAATCCATTGACATTCAATATTATTATCGATATTTCCAGACTTGTCCCTACCATTAAGTTGGCCCATTTTAATTTTGTATAGAAAAATCACATCATAATTTTTCTGATGACCCAATATTTTTCTTGGTATATAAACTTACAGTAAAATTTTTTTTTGTCAACTTAAAAATATTCAAGGTGGGGTTAGGCTCAGTTGAGTCGTTGCCGTGGATGGACACGAACGTGTGGCCCGCCTTGCCTGCTCTCTGGCTCTGGTCATTCCCACCCCGCTGCGCGCCGGCAGGATGGCTCACAAGCAGATCTACTACTGGGACAAGTACTTTGACGAGCACTACGAGTACCGGCATGTCATGTTACCCAGAGAACTTTCCAAACAATTGCCCAAAACCCATCTGATGTCCGAAGAGGAGTGGAGGAGACTTGGTGTCCAACAGAGTCTAGGCTGGGTTCACTACATGATTCATGAGCCAGAACCGCATATTCTACTCTTTAGATGGCCTCTTCCAAAAGATCAACAAAAATGAAGTCTACCTGGGGATTGCCGATTAGATCTTTTTCAAATTTAATGTATATGTGTATGTATATAAGGTAGTATTCAGTGAATATGTGAATGACTTACCATTTCTCCATACCTGTGCATGGGCTGTATTCTTTTTTTTTTTTTTTTGGAGAGGTTTTTCGCTATAGGGCGCGTGCGCTCACCAGACAGACAGAGACATAGAGACAGAAAGCGAGAAATCACCCCCCAGGGGGGATGGTCACGCCGCAATCCCTTCTCCTCCATTCTCCTCTCAGGATCTTGGGCACGCACGCACACGCGCCCGGCGTGAGTTGTAAGCCACCGGGTCTGAGACGCGAACCACGGTCGACTACGTGGGAGTCCAGCGACATAGCCATTACGCTAACTGCTGGTTCCCTGGGCTGTATTCTTCACAGCAACAGAGCTCAGTCAGATGCAACTGCAAGTAGGTTACTGTAAGGAATGTCAGATAAGATCCTAGTCAGTTTTTCTTTTTAATATAAGTGCCTGTTTTACTTTACCAGTTACTTTTGTTAAATAAACTTTGTATGCTGCATTTATCACTGTTTTAAGTTATTGTGTTTTTTTTAGTGATTGTTTCATTTCAATTTTAAACTTTTAGCCCTGAGGAAATAAACTTACTTGAAGTAAAAAAAAAAAAAAATTCAAGGTGGTATACCTAGTTTCAAAATTATTTGAGAGACTATGCAAATAAATAATTTTTCCTGTATTTTTAGCTTATAGCTGTGGGTTCAGGTAACAGATAATAAGGCCAGGTTCATCTTACTGACCTAATCAGCATATAAACAATAGCGGACTTAATAGAATGCTCTATTTATATTTGTGCAGCAGATTGGCATGATCATTACAGCTGAATCAATTAAATTGAATACCATAAGAGTTAAATATTGACTAACAACTTGATAAATGTCTGATTTATTTGGATCATTAAGAGAATAGAAGTGGTCAAACCAACTTTCCATTCTTTAATCATTTCCAGCCCTTTTAATGAGAATATGAACTTGATTGGCAGAAACATTTTTATATCAGGACAGGAATAAATTAATTAAGGTAGGCTTGACTTTTCCTCAAGGTATATGCCTCCATTTTTTTTTTTTTTCAATGAGAGGGAGTAATGGGAGGAAGAGAGATGTAGGAGAGGAAAAACAAGAGAGGCATAGTTATTTTTGATAGACTGTCAGGTCTACTTTCTTCTGCCCTAGCTACCTTTTCAGTTAGAACCACCACAGGAATCTACCACCATACCTAACCTTTTCAGGTTGAGCCCTGAAATGAACTCCTCCCATGTAGCCCCAGCTGTCTTGTAGCAGTTTCCTTTTTGTTTGTGCCACCGCAGCTAGGCATATGCCTCCTCTATTACTGTTGAATCTGGTCACTTCTGATTTTTTCAATGCTAAAATTAACTCTTCAAGTGTAACTTTTTATGAATAATGTAGAACAAATCTTAATTTTAAAAACCGAGTGTATCTAAATTACAGGAAAAATCATCAAGGACTTTTTTATTACAATTGTTCTAATTTCTTTCTTCTTTCTCTCTTTCTTTCTTTCTTTCTTTCTTTCTTTCTTTCTTTCTTTCTTTCTTTCCTTTCATTTGTCCAGAGAGAGATAGACAGAGAGGGAAAAGGAAAGTGAGAAAGCAGGCTGCCAAGTCTGAAACTCAAACCACAGTTGGCTATGTGGGAGTCCAGTGCCTTAACCGCCATGACACCTGCTGACTCCAATCATTGAGGAAATACTATTCCCTCCTCCTTTCATCTCTCATCTGTTCCTTGTTTTTAAGATTTTTTTTTAATTCCCAGAGTGCATGTGCACTTGCTAGAGGTCATGTCACAGTCCTATTACCTTCATGTCTCCATCTCATGAGGATTTGGGGCATTTTTGCACATGTGCCTGATGTGTTTTTCAAGCCACTAAGTCTGGGATTTGAACCACAGTCAGCCATGAGGAATCCAGTTCCCTATGCACAGGCCTTGACCACTAGTCCTTCTATATATTAACAAGCTTTTTAAAAGCATCAGTTGTGGGTCAGGCACTTTGACAGATATTAGGAATGAGACATAGGGTTCTAAACAGAGGAGATACGTAAAAACAGTCAGAGTTACTACATTCAAGTAGTCCCTAGAATTGGGTGGGAGGGATTAGAAAACACATAAATATACTATTCTAATCCAATATAAAAATAGCAATAGAATTAGAAAGTGGACAAATTAACTAAACAGACAATCTTCAAATAAGGCATACGGGGGCCAGCAGGTGGTGCAGTGGTTAAGGGGCTGGACTGCCACATGGTTGACTGATGTTTGAATCCCGGAATCAGCGGCTTGAAACTCACACTGGATGCATGTGTGTACATACCCCAAATCCCAAGAAGACAATAAAGGAGAAGGGATTGCTTTGTGGCCATCCCCATTGGGGGACGATTCCTTGCTTTCTGTCTCTGCCTCTCTCTGTCTTTCTGGCACATGCACAGTTTAGAAACAACAACAACAACAATAACAAAATTTTAAAATAAATAATAAGGCATAAAAATGACAAAAAGGCATATGAAACAATGTCATATGTCTCTTATCATAAGGGAAATTCTAATCAAAACCACAATGAGATGTCATTTAACCCCAGTCAGAATGGCTATGATAAAAAGAAAGAAAGAATGACAGTGCTGACAAGGCTGTGGTAAAAAAGGAACACTTTTACACTATTGGTGGGAATGTAAATTGGTATAGCTACTATGGAGAACAATATGGAGGTTCCTGAAAGACTTATTAATAGAACTCTTATATGACACAGTAATTAAACTCTCGGATGTTTACCCTAAGGATATGAAAACACATGCACATCCATGTTTATTGCAGCATTATTCACAATTTCTAAGACATGTAATCAACCTATGTGCCAAAATTGGATAACTGGACTGAAAAAATGTGGCACATATACACTGTGGAGTACTACTCAGCTATAAAAAAAAAGAAGTGAAATCCTGTCATCTGATACAAAGTGAATGAATACAGAAGACTTAATGCTAAGCAAGCAACCAAGCTATGAAAGAAAGTCTTTATATGTCCCTGCTTAGTGTGTACTGAATGTCTGCACTTTATAGCAAAAACTGAATGATTGGAAGATATAATAGCAGAAACAGCAAGTGTAGGTACCAGAAACTATATAGAAGGGGTGGACAGTGGGGAGTGGGAAGGAGAAACTCAGAAAAAAAAATTTAGATATAAGAATGGAAAGTTATTGAGTATGATAATATCTTTGACTTGGTTGAGATGCAATGCATTTATCCTTTGAAAACCCATATTGTATGCTGTAAAAATTTACAATGATTGAATTTAAATAAATAAATAAATAAATAAATAAATAATAGAGATGAAATAGATTTTCAATGATTATCATACAGTAGGAAACTTTATTTTACCTAGTTTAGCGGTTCTCAAAACCAGGCTGCTCATCTATGACATGCTAGGTTTATCAGAAACATTTAAGGCATTTTTAAAAATACAGATTCTTAGCTCCCACTTCTATGAATTCTGATTCTGTATGTTGAGAATGGGGCTTTCAAATTTATGATTCTTCTGCTCAGCCAAGTTTGACAATCATAGGTGTAAAGATGGTGATTATTTTCTACAATATATTTGGCATCTATATCACTCAGTGCACTGGAATAGCATCCACTGGTGAGCTTTTTCTATCTGGTAGATACTATAGAATTTGTGATTTGAAAAGAAAAGTGCATGTTTGAGACCCTGTGATATAGCTACCACTTCTCATTTACTATACTCCAGGTACTGTTCTTAGCATTTTGCATTCATTAATTCATTTTAATTCAATTTTCTCACTTTAGGAAATCATAGCATAGTGAAATTAATTAACATGTCCATGGTTACAAAATTAGTAAATAGTGGGGCTGGGATATGAATGTAGTCATTTTGGCTTCATAGCTCATACAGATACACTATACTGCCTTTCATTTATCATGGCACTTTATTGAGGTAACTTTGTCATTTTTCTGGTAATCTTTACTAATGAAAATGAAGTGCATTCACATCAGTCCTATGTACTTGTTCAGATTATTTATTTATTATTATTTTTCTCTTCTCTCTTGAGTATTTCTCTCTTCAATTTATTAGACTACTTTAATTTATCTGATAGTTCCTTCATTTCAAAAGCATTGCCAATGAGTTTTTTTTCATTTTTTAAAAGAATATAACCCTAATTATTTCATTTCATTAAAGTATATTAAAACTTAAGATCACATGTAAAATTCATTGCTCAAATCCATTTCATTGTTTATCTATACACACATCATCTTTTCATATTGACTGTTTTTAAAGCAGCATTTTAGGTCCTTAAATGTGTTCATTCCAATTCAGAAAGATTTGCCTTAAGGATAGATAAATAATTTGTTGAATTTCAGCATTATATGTATCATATAAAACATGATAAATATTGACTTCCTGTATAGAATATAAGAAAGTTAAAATTGTATAACTCTCATTGGAAAATCTTCTGAATACCGAAAGATCATAATGGTGCCAACTTTCATAAGTTAGGAATTTAAGTGTAACTGGAAAGTTGCTCAAAGTTAGTATTTGGCATAAATTGGCTTGATACTGTTGCTGTCATTTGCAACGAGACACGAAAAAATATATACTGGAGTTTGGGGGTACCGGGAACATGAGTGGCTAGACTTCACTTACCTTTCTGTCTCTAAGTTCCTCCATAATGTTAATTTACGATTAGCTTTGGATACAAAACTATCCTCCCTCAGTGAGATTCTGTAGCTAGTTGTTAGTTCTAACAGCTTTCCCTTTCTTTTGTTCTCTCAGAATGGCACAAAAAATTAGAGTTGTGGATCCTTAAAGCAAAAGTATTAGATATCCAAGAATACTTAGGAATATACTTATCTCTATGTGGTATATGATAATGGAGTGTGATGACTCCCATAAAAAGTAATAGCATCTGTCTTCACTATATGAAGATATAAGGGATTCATTATGGGTACCTGAGTTCAGATACACATCCTATGGTTTATAGAATGTAGACCCAGTGTGTTTTCTTGGTCACACAAGAGCCTTTGTACATTTATTTGCTTGTTTCTGTGTATCTTAGAAACTTAATTTGTTAAAAATAGATTTAACAAATTAGTTTTTAATTTATTAAATATGTAATTATTATCTTTTGGGTGGAATGGCATGGTTACAATTCAACGAAGGTGTATAATGAAATGCAGTATCTTCTGGGGCAAGGATGGCTGGTCTCAACCTTGCAAACTTCAAAAACTGATTTAGAAATAACATTGATGTGATATCCAACTCTTAGAAGCATACCCAGATTAGTCAAGTTCACATACATACTAGAATTCTAATTCATTAATTTACAATGAGAAATTGGCTGCCAGGTAAATTTAATGTTCATGTGAGAAAGGTACATAAGATGCCAAATTATTATCAGAAGTTTGCTTAATGAGTATGAAATCAGACTAATGGGGATTTATAGATCCTCAGAAAGGCCTCTCAGATAAGTGAACTTGAAGTACTCTCACCTACTGTGGAGATACATTGCCAAGGAGACACCAATTCTCCAGTTCTCTAAGCCAAGAAGCTAATCTTTTGGACAGTGCTTATAAGGTGCTGCCAAATACTTGCTTCTGTGAGTCTTCATTATCATGTTTCTGTGGCTCACTTAACTCCTACTGGTGCTCACCCTTTGTTTTTCCCAAAGAAATTGTGACATGATTTATTAAGCTCTTACTTCCAAAATTACAGTTACGTTTTAATTTTCTCTTCGTAAGATTAATCCCAAATTGCCTTGGTCAGGGGGTTATTTCTTCCCTTACTATTCCATCACACATTTGCAATGTATTGGGTTTTGTCTAGTAGATTGACTATATATGTTGTGAATGGATTTTAGTAGTTTGTGTTTCAGAAGAAAGACCTATTTCCAAGGTTATAGAGGGTATCATATTGCACTAACATAAACTCCATGAGGGCAGAATCCACTGCATACCAAAGTATGAACATAATGACTGCCATATAATAGATGCTTAAAATGTGTTTTTGAATGAATTTCCTTACCTTCCACTAGCAAGGAATAATCATTTGCTTAATAAAAAGTGAGACTCTCAAATTCTATACTGTCTTTCATTGTGGACTTAGTATCAAGTTGACAACTTGATAGCAACCCAGAAATTCTAAAATAAAACAAATTATCTTATATAAAGCTAATACAAAATATCCAATACTAGGGCAAGCCCCATAGCACAGTGGTTAAGTGCTATGCATTAGGAGCCTGATCCCATATGACCAATCATGGCTTGAATCCTGGTCTCCATCACTTGAAACACACATCAGGCATGTGTGCATATGTGTTCAAAATCCTGAGTGGAAGAATAAACAGAGAGAAAAGGATTGCAGCATGACCATGCTCCATTGGGAGGTGCTTCCTTTATTTCTCTCTCTCTCTGGAGAGTGCACACACCTTCTGACAGTAAATAAAGTTAAAAGAAAACTTCTCTCCCTCTCTTCTTCCCTCTATCCCTCCCTCCTTATTTTGCCTTCTCTCATTAAAAAAATCCAGTAAGAGATTATCTCATATTTTTGCATATATTTTATGTAGAGTCCCAGCAACACTGAGTATCATATTTTACAGAAGTGTTTTGGAATGGTAGTGTTGGGTGGGAATGAGGAGAAATATACTAAAGGCTATCATGCTGACAATAGAAAAATAAAGAAGTTAATAATGAGGAGGAAACAGAAAAAAAAAACATAGAAAAAAGAGCATTTTGTGCTGTGTATTGTTTTGACAGTAAGGTTCTCCTCCTTTGCTGCCTGTGTAATTCAGAATTCAATTAGAAAGTTTCCTTCGTGTATAGATTTTAGTATCATTAGTTAAAGGATATAGTTAAGATTGACAGAAAGAAATGAGAAAGATGAAATTCCAACTTGCTATAAGTTGTTTGAGGAAGGGAACCTGGTTTTATTTTTCTGCCATTCTGATATGCCATGTAGGTTCTCCATAAATATATGCTAAGTGATTGAAGAACAACAACAATAATAATGTAAGCAAGAATTACATGGCACACATAGAAACCAACATATTTCAATATACTATGAGTATATTTGTAATAAAATAAATGTTTCTGGTAATGATTTTGCATCATCAGCAGTAATCAGTTATGGTCAAAGAAAGCTTTTAGCCATTGCTTGTGCACATCTGTGTTTCTGGACTGAGGGAAAGGGCTATTCTATTCTCATTTTTGCTTTATTTGTTTCTTTGTTTTCTTTTTAGAACATTGACCAATTTTATTAAAATCTGAGGCAAGTTACTAGATTATTCAAAAAGATTGCTTATGGAAATGAGTAAGTGATAGGAGACCTAACTTAGTTTTAGTACTTTGTGTTTAAAAGTACATAGAAAATTTTGCCATTGACTCAACAAAGATTTCCATCTCAAATGACTTAAACAGTAAAGAAAGTTGTAGTATGAAGTTGTAGCTTCAATTATGTGTATAGTTCATTTCTATCAGGCTCTGGAATGTGGCAAGGTAGAAAGACATTGCCTTCAATAATGAAGGATTTTTCAAAGATACAAGGGAATATGATCTAGTCTTGTGCCATGAAGAACTTGAAAGTATGTAAGTCACAATCAGCAGACTTATTTCTGCAGAGCTCTGACCTTATTATAACACAGAGGGAAGCATTATATAAGCTAAGATCAAGTTGTGAGTGAATCATGACATTTATACTATGTCCACTTCAAAATATTTCCATTTTAAAAGTTAGGGATTGGAAATAATATTTTACTCAAAGGACGCAATCTCAACTTTATCAGACAGAAAGAGAAATCATTTTGACCTGCAGGTAGGACAAGTAATATCAGCCAATTGTTAAATAAAAATTATAGAAGGCTGTTGTTTTGGACTAAGCACCTACACTGAGTTCTAACAGATCAGACCAAATAAAATCATTCATGCTGAAATGTCATGTCATCAAACTGAAATTTCAAGGATAAACCTCCAAAATAGAACACTTTTTCTTGAAAACAAATTCTGGTCTACTTAATTGGTGCTATAAGAAAATAAAACACTGATATATTGTGGCCTTCTTGGACACCCTCAGTGTCAAGCATCTGAAATAAGGCACCTGAAATGCTCAAAATGCTACCAAAATATCATGGGACTTTTTGTTTCATGAATATTCTTATTGCCCAAATACATTCCTCCTTTGACTTCTATCAATAGTTACAACAATGTGTCAAACTCCTCGTTTCCACACTTCGGTTAAATGACTCAAGTAACCATGAGGTCATCCTTCTACCCTCATTGCAGAATTTAGCCAATCAATGCTTACAAAACACCTTAGTATAAATACTCAGTAATGTGAAGCTTTGAAAAACAATTATGTACTCCTCCCCCCCATTCTCAACTTTTGCCTTTAAAATCACCCTGAAACCTATAAGACCTTGATGCACAGTATTCAGAGCAATTTAGATATTGTGGTACTTGGGCAGTCCTCTTTAATTCTGATCCAAATAAACTCTTGTACTTTACTTACTTTGCCTTTGCATTTCTCTTAGATAGACACTATGACACAGTGCCTTTTAGGAAACTACTAGTGTATGTCCTGGATGTACCATCCCAAAAGCTGTCTCCCTATGACAGAAGCTTCGTCTAGGCAGGGAAAGTTGAAGGCAGTATCTTGTTTTGGTACGTTAGCATAGACAAATAGCTCTGTCTCATACCCATATCCATTTCCATCTTCAATCTTTTTTGAATAATTTAGTAAATAGCTTAAGATTTTAAGAAATTTTGTTGAAGTTCTATTTAAAACAGCAAAAACAAAACTACTTGCACTACAACCTCAATGTGTAATAGCAGTGGCTGAAAATTTTCCTTGAAAATAGCTAGTTGTTGCAAAAATTTAAGAAGTGCTATTCAAAAGCATATGGCGATGCACATTTTTCATTTGTCAGTCAAGAATATTTTACTTCTATGAGTCAAAGACATTTTCATAAAGTAGTTGAGCTATAAAGTGATATTCTGTAACATGTGTAAGGCATTGATTTTTTAGTAGAAAATAATGAAATAGAATTCAAACAATTGCTTTCTTTATAACTGTGATGCATAAAAATTACATTCAGGCCAAAGTTTCAAGCACAAAATCAATAATACTCTGATATCACTGCATTCCATTAAATATAAATGATTACTTAGAATATTATTAGGGAAAGTATAAAGACCCAAACAACAAAAAAAGTAATTTGATTAATCCATTTTACTGGCTTACATCATTTAGTACAATTTTAATATTCTTAACTTTATTTATTATAATTTATCAAAAGACTATATATTGATGAATAAAACAATTGTATATTTTTAGGGAATATTTAAAAAAAAAACATTTGAACATGGAAAAATGCAATACGTCCCTGCATCTGAATTAGATATAGGTATAACAGTTATTTCATGTTTATCTTTAATTATTAGTTACTATTTTATTTTTTAAGCTAATTTAAGATTATGGTGTACTTCTTTGTCTATGAAAGGCATCATAATAATGGGAAAAAAAACTTGTGCTTTTATTTTTAAACTAATTTTAAAGCAGCCAACTATGTCATCTTCATAGGAAACAGTTATTTTTTTCTTAAATTCTTTTAAAGATTAGTAACTGACTGATATACTAACATTCCTTTGTATAATTTTTCCAGTTTTATAGTGAAAACATTCCAGATATAGCTCATGTATTTTGAGAGGAAGAAGAAAACCAAATGATTCTGGCAAGTATATGTTTCTGTTTCTTCTCATACTTTAATAGACATTGCACTTCAGTGTTTGAGGAGAAGCAGGGATATGGGATGGTGGTAAAGTATGTCTGGTCAAATATCTTGTGATTAACTAGCTGTGTTCTATATGACAATGATGAATAAGGTGAAAGACTGAGAATGAAAGTGCTGAATCAGCTTGCATAACCTACTTAGGATTTCTTTGTAAAGGCAGCCAATTGATCTTGCTGCCCAAGGTATCACCAGCTGCAACATTCTGAAGGCAACATTAATGTCCCTGTGAAATGCCTCAACCCCCAACAGCACACTGCAAAGGCTGAGCTGACTGATGAAGTTGAATAGTCTGTATTGATTCTGGACTTCTTATTTATGAAGTGTAGAGAAGTTGCTATTAGACTGTCTCAACACATCATTCTAATACCATCTTCCCCCACTTCCAATTTTGTCTTTTTCTTCCTACTTGGCTATGATTAAGCTAAGGAATTTTTCCAGAAACATATTTTTCAATCTATATAGAGAAATATTTGGTTTAGCTCATGATATAAAAAGGAGACAGCTTAAGTTTATTTCAGGAGATATTATATCATGGTTATTTGTCTATTAATGAGAGATTTCTTTTTAATTACTAGGGTTTTTAACTCTACTGAAAAAAAGAGAGGAATCAGGAAACTAATTTTTGTGGCAGGATGATCTGTTTTTCATTTCTGAATTAGATCATCTGATGGTTTAGGAAAATAATATTTTGACTTTCAAATGAAAGGCTAGAGGTATTTATTAAAATAAATAAAGCACAGACTAAGATAGGGGTATAGTTTGCTTACTATATTAAAGAGTCTATAGATATTAACTACAAAAGAGAATGTGCCTTTACCGTCTTGTGAAAAGGTATGTGAAGCATAACCAGCACAATAGCAGCAACAACAAAAAAATTCCTGCCCTAAAATTTAATCCTTAGACTAGATGATAACAAAATTATATATAATAATATAAATATATATACTATATATTGATAAATGTGTATAAATATCATATATTTAATATATACATAGCACTAGATATATACTATGTATCTATGAGATATTTTATGCATTCCTGCTTTAGTTATGAAGAATCCAGGCAGAGAGAGGTAAAGTAATTCACATAAGATCACACAATAAATGCAGGAATTGTGAATAAATCTAGTCAATTTAAATCTAGAGTCCATATTCTTAGCGATTATTATTTTTTGTCACCAAGAGGAGAGATTTGGACAGAGAAAGAAAGATATTCTATACAAAGAAAACAAAATGAGTAAAGGTACAGAGGAAGTCTGAATAAGCATTATCTGTTTAAAAACAGTAAACGATAGATCTAAAACAAAGGAAACTGGGGAGGGAAGCAATGTAAGCCTGCAGAAGCTGAAAGGGTATTATGGAGGCATGAAATTCAGACAAGGATGAGACTTGATGTAGTAAGAAATTGGTGATCAGAATAAAGGTATGAAATAAAGACATTAGGGGTATCCCAATATATAGCCTTGTGGTTAAGGAAATCAGATCCTACATGGCTGAACACAGCTTAAATTTTGGCCCTGATGACTTTGTGCAAGCCTTAAGTCTTAACAAGATGGATAAAAGAGGGAAAGGGGATTACAATGTGAATAGGCTCCATAGGGGGAATGGGGGTGCTTTCTATCTCCCTCCTCCTTTTTTTTTTCTCTCTCTCTGACAACACAAATGTCCTCCACCAGATGGAAACATTAGAAATGGGAGATAATGTATTTTAATTGCCAGAGGGTATATGGGCTCACCAGAGAGAGAGACAGGATGAGAGAGGGCTCATGAGAGAAAGAGACAGAGAGAGAGAGAGACACGGTGAGAGAGGGAGAAAAAGAGAGCCTCCTCCAATAGAACATAGTAACACAACAATTCCTTCTCCTTATCTCCATGCTGTTGGGACACTGGGCATGCACACACATGTGCCGGGCAAGTATTTCAAGTCACTACAGCCAGGTTTTGAACTGTGGTTAGCCATATGGGATCTGCTCTCATACCAGCAAGGTAGAGGGCCATATCTGGAGATAATCTCGTAACATAAATATGCAAAATGGTTTGGGAAAGGAGAGTAGGAAGAAGGGGAATAACAGCTAAGAGACAGATTTATAGCATTGAAAGATTTGTTTGGTGGAGGACACAACACAGAGATACTTGGATAGATGAACAACAAAGTTCTTTTTTATAATTCCAAAGGAGGGTAAGCTGCTGTGCAGGGACATACAGGAGGTTTCACTGGGAACATGATAGGGAAAAGCAGGAGCTGTAGGAGATGGGTTGTGTATAGGAAACAGGTGAGGAGTAGGAGGTTCCTTGGGTTTCCTGGGCACTGGTTACTTTGAATAGTTTCCCTGGCTCCAGGGAATAGTTGTTTGGAACCTGGCCCCAGAATGGGAACTTGATAAAGGGAAGTGGTTGAGGTGAGAGCTGAATAAACTGCAGTGAAGAGAAATTGTGTTTTTTGCTTTGATTTCAAAACTGTGAAATACTGTATTATGGAGATTGATAAAGCAACCCTGGAATGAAGGACTGATGAACAGAACTAGGATGGTAGTATTGGGGAGGACATATAGATATAGAGGTAATTCAAAAGGGACCTGACTAGGTAAATGACCCTTGGTCACTACTATGAGGGAGCTTCAAAAAGTTTATGGAAAATGGAATTAAAGTATGGGTCAGTAATTGGATTATTTGAAATCCATGCATATTTTTTCATAATAGGCATTTTCTATGAACTCTTTAAAGACTCCTCATTCTTTCCCAGAGCTTGGCATCCCTTGCTTATAGTGAGTACTCAGTAAATATTAGTTGATAAAAAGAAGATTTCAAGTCTTCTTTTTTTCAATAAAAAAAAATTGCATTTACTAAGAAGCATTCAGGATGTCAACAAAACAGCTGCAACTATTTTTTTTTTGCAAGTATAGAGTGGTTTTCAGTTAACAGAACAACAATTATTTCGTATAAGCTGCATCAGAGACAACTGAAGATGAAAAAACTACCATCCCCGTATATAACTAATTTGTGCTGTGCACCAGCAAGAACCTGCTTTAAATTTCCATGCCAATTTACAACCCCCATACTGTACCAGGCAAGGTTAGTGGCTATTGAAAATGCCACCAGGACAGGGCTATCTAAAGACACATTCGGTAGTGTGTTAACTATAGAAAAAAAGACATTGTACGGTTTAAAAACAAATCTTACACAGCCTTACATTTCAATTTTTTTTTCTTTAAAAGGAGTGAGTTGTGTACAGGGGGGTTAAATGCTTTATAGAAAAGGGAAAAACACTGCATTAGAACCACTTATTCATCATCATCTTCTTCATCTTCATCCTCTTCATCTTCCTCTTCTTCCTCATCTTCTTCATCTTCCTCATCTTCCTCCTCCTCCTTCTTTTTCTTGCTCTTTTCAGCCTTGACAACTCCCTTTTTTGCAGCATCAGGCTTTCCTTTAGCTCGGTAGGTATGCAGCAATATCCTTTTCGTATTTTTCCTTCAGCTTAGCAGCCTTCTTTTCATAAGGCTGTTTATCATCACAGCAATGTTATTCCACATCTCTCCCAATTTCTTTGCAACATCACCAATGGATAGGCCAGGATGTTCTCCTTTGATTTTTTGGCGATATTCAGAACAGAACAAGAAAAAGGCTGAAAGAGGCCTCTTGCGTGCATTGGGATCCTTGAACTTGTTTCTTGTTTCCCCTTTAGGAGGGATATAGGTTTTCATTTCTCTTTCATAACAGGCCTTGTCCGCCTTTGCCATATCTACAAACTTTCCTTTCTCTTTAGCAGACATGGTCTTCCACCTCTGAGCACTTCTTAGAAAACTCTGAGAAGTTGACTGAAGCATCTGGGTGCTTCTTCTTGTGCTCCTCCCGGCAAGTTTGCGCAAAGAATGCATATGATGACATTTTGCCTCTCGGCTTCTTAGGATCTCCTTTGCCCATGTTTAGTTATCTCTCCTCCGCGAGGCACAGAGTCGCCCAGTGCCCGTCCAGCTCTCACTTGCCCCGGCGCTGTCTCTATGGAGCTCAATGTACTGCAATGGCTGTGAGAGCGGGAGCCAGACACCAAGATTTCAAGTCTTGTAATCTGAATGAATGAGTGAATGACTTTGTTAATTTAGACATATACAAGCGAATTTATTAGTTTTAGTGTAAATGATTCATTTAGACCTGAGATTACCCAGTTTAATTTGATAAATAGAATATCCATGTAGAAAAATATTTTATGAGAATGAGTATGACTCCCTACAGATATATTTTATAGTATCATTTAGAGAGAAAAAAGTGAGAAAGGCCTGAATCTTGAGAAATATCTTTGAGGGACAGAGAATAATAGACACTGTGAGAAGTGTCAGACTCTCCTCTGATTTCTAGGAACTTGATACTACCTAGAACTGGTGAGTAAGAGTGAAGATATTTTAAAAGTATTCAGAATAAATGTGGAATTTTGTTTCTTTACAGTTTGAGATTTTTTTTAAAAGAGAAAAAGGCAAGATTAATATGATCAGCTTCCTAGTCTAATTGTTCCCAGGACACTCAGGTTGATTCCTCTAGCAGGCACAAAGAATTCAGTGTAGAAAGATACATATAATGAAGTCAGCCTTTTCATGACTTGAATATGTGTGATGAGTATGATGTGTGTGTTCATGTCCATGCATGTGCATGTTTGTATGTGTGTATGCTATTATACTGCTTTTACAGACAAAATTCAGTATCTATAATTTTCACTCATTCTAATCTCTGTCATTCAGCCTCTACAGTAGGAGTTTTAAATTGTAACAATAGACAATGAAAAAGAATGGTCTTATCATTTCTTGCAAATGCTCCTTGTATAAAAAATACAAGTTTTGTTTTAAGATTTTTGCCATAGGGTGCATGCACTTGCTGGAGAGAGACAGAGATAGATAGTGAGAGGAAAGTGAGAAATCACCATCCCAGGGAGAATGGCCATGCTGAAGTCCATTCTGCTCCCAGGATTTGGGGCATGCATTTACATGTACCCAACATGATTTTCAAGCAGCCAGGTCTGGGACTCAAGCCATGTTCAACCATGTGGGAGTCTCAATGCCTTGACCACCATGCTACCTGCTGGCCCCCACTCCCCTGAACACAAATATTATCCTGACCTTAGTTCTAACATTTCTTTTTTTTTATTTCTAACATTTCTTATTAACAATAAATTGTAGGTCAGAAGTAGAGATTATACATCAGAGACAGGAGGTATTACTCACTATGGGCATTTAATGACCAAGAATTCTTGGTTAATTATTTCAAAACTAGTGGCATTGACTCTTTTCTCATGAGCTTAGCTTTATGCATTAATTTTATATTTGCCATATATTCCATGTATTCACACAATTATTCTTCATAGAATTGACTAGTGATAAAGTTGTTGAAATTTATAAATATTATAAATATTTTACTTGTAAACAAATAATAACTAAACTAAAACTAAACTTGTAAAAAATAATTTACTTGTAAACAAATAATAACTAAACTAAAATCTTCATGTCAGACTAGAATAATATGCTATGTTAGGTATCCTGGTGGGAAGGAGCAGTTTTGTTAATACAATATCTGACAACACTGAAGGAAAAAATGAACTCTAAGATGTGGTGAAATGAAGAGTATCTTAGTCCATTTGGATGGCTATTTTAAAATTCCTTAGGGAGGGATAATTCACAAGCAGCAAAAGATTATTGTTTATAGCTCTAAATATTGAAAAGTCCAAGATTAAGTTACCAGCAGATTTAGTATCTGGTAATAGTCTATTCCTCATAGATAGTGCCTTCTATGTATTCTCACATAGTGGAAAGGGTAAGAAAGGTCATTAATTCCTCGTCTATAAGAACAGTAATTACATTCAGAAAAGTAAAACTTGTGACTTATTCTGTTTCCAAAGGTCCTACCTGTTAATACTATCACACTGAGTTTTAGGTTTCTACACAAGAATTTTAGGAAGATACCAACATGTAGACTGTATATAGCAAAGTGTATACCTTATTTTGAATTGAAGATATATATATATATATATATTTTTTTTTTTTGGAGAGGTTTCACTATAGGGTGTGTGTGCTCGCCAGACAGACAGAGAGAGACAGAAAGACAGAAAGCGAGAGATCACCCCCCAGGGGGGATGGCCACGCTGCAATCCCTTCTCCTCCATTCTCCTCTTGGGATCTTGGGCACACACGCACACGCGCCCAGCGTGAGTTTTAAGCCACTGGGTCCAGGACGTGAACTGCGGTCAACTACGTGGGAGTCCAGTGACACAGTCATTACCCTAACGGTTGGTCCCTTGAATTGAAGATAGTTTTATAGTATGATCAACTGGACTAGGGAGAAATGTACACATGTTGGAATATTCACTATGTAAGCTAAATAACTTGATTGAATGTATAAAAGAACATGAAACAAAAAATTTGGGGGTATCATGAAATCCTAGGAGCCTCTGCCTTGTGATCACCTAGGTCATGCTGATCACAAGGCCACCTTGTTTCTTCTGAAAGTCACCATTGTTATGGACCCAACCTCAGGAGTTGGTGTTAGTAATACTGAACTAATGTAATCATGGTGACAGTATACATGGATATTCCCTTCTGTTAATCCTGCAGACCTATCTCTTTCCCAAAAATTTTCAGTCTATTTTTCCTGGCTTATTTTTGTGTATGCATAAAAGAACCAATACAGAAATAATTTCTCAAGTTTTATTTTCTTATTGGTTCTAAAAAATCAACCAACGATTTCTTGATATTAAACAGGGCTTCATCCTTCCCCCCCCAAAAAAAAAATAAATTAAGTTCTATTCATTCACCTAAACACATTTAAGTATGTTCCATGAGCTATATTCTGGTAATAAAGTATCAAACCATACAAGTTACACAGTGCTTCTGCCCTTATAGAGCTGAGATGCTAATGGGGAAATCAGATATTGCCCAAGTAATTACAACACAATAAAATGATTATCAGGGGACCAGCAGGTGGCATGGTGGTTAAGGTGCTGGATTCCCCCATGGCTGACTGTGGTTTCTGGACATAGTGGCTTGAAAATCACACCAGGCACATGTGCTTGTGTGCCCAAAATCCCAGGAGGAGAATAGAAGAGAACAGTTACAGTGTGGTCACCCCCTTGGAAGTTGATTTCTCACTTTCTCCTCTCAACTGTCTCTCTCTCTCTCCAGCAAACACACATGCTCCATAACAAACAAAATCTTCAAAAATAAGTATAATAATAGAAGCAGTATCTTATTTGCAAAAAGAAAAATAAAAGCTAGAAGTAAATGTAAACAATTTCTAAATGTGTTTCTCCATGAGTTGTAAGAACTAAGTAGAATACTAGAGTTAGAAGGGAATTGCGAAATCAAATAGCTTGAGTGCTCTTTGTTTCTTAATATAAAAACTGGCATAGAACATTAAATAACTTGCTCTAAAGTAGCACGGAATTGTAAAAGGTAGAATTAGTAATAGGTTTTCTGTGTCCTAGTCCAGTGTATTTTCTACCATACTATACTGTCATTCTACAACACTAGCAATTTAGATATATCTGCGGTCAACTACGTGGGAGTCCAGTGACAGTCATTACCCTAACGGTTGGTCCCTTGAATTGAAGATAGTTTTATAGTATGATCAACTGGACTAGGGAGAAATGTACACATGTTGGAATATTCTTTTTGGAATAAGTCTTTTTTTTTCTCCTATTCAGGAAATACATCTTGCTTAGAAGATAAACACTAATATTTTGGAATGTTTCTGTATGTGGCTTGTGTAAAGGGGGAACACATACTTAGTAAAGACATGAATTGAAAGTTTTTAGTTCCTTCAATATTTTCTTCCATTTCTTTCTTTGTCTCTGCTGTTTTCACTTTTTTGCCAGAGGGCAGGTGCATTCAACTGAAAAAAAAAAAAAAGGTGCATGGAGAAAGAAAGAGAAAGAGAGAGAGAGAGAGAGAACCCCCAACAGAACCTAGCCATGCCACAATCCTTTTTGCTCCATTTCTCCATCCTATAAGGATCCTGAGCATGTAAGCACATGCTCAGTGTGTTCTTCAAGCTGCTGGGGCTTGGATTCAATACATAGTTGACTGAGGTTTCTGGCTCTTTCTGCATAGTGTTTAACTGCTGTGCTAAGGGGCCAGCTCAAGATTTTACTTTAATTCCAAATATCTTTTATAGGCATCAATATGCATCTATTTATATTAGGAGATTTTTCTGTATGTTAATCCTGAAAGATAATGGTTTACCAGACCAGGTCCTTAATGAAGAAAATAAGTTCATTGAAATGGTTATGTTTTTGCAAGCATAAACTTAGGCATTAGACTAACAGTATAGAACAAATTTTCCCTGTACCACCTCAAATGCATCAGTTATTGATAACTTAAAAATTTTTTTAAATGTCCATGCTTATGAAGAATTGGTTTAAAAAAGCACTCAAGTAACCTGTGCTTAGTTGTGGAATGTGTTATGAGGGCGCAGAACTTCAGTTGTTCTGTCTTATTGGTAAAGCATGATCTATCTTGAAAATTGTCAATAGAGTAGATTTTGTGTTCTCACTATAAAAATTTATGTGAGATGATATATATGTTAATTAGCTCATTTTACCCATTTCACAACCTATATTTAATCCTTTTATAGATGTATGCATGTGTATATATGTATATTTTCATATCTATAGATAAGATTAAAGTTTTATCCAAATTGGTCCTGCACATTTCCTATTGATTGCATTCCTAAATATTAAAAAAAAATAATGAATCTTTTTTTTATGTAGTGAGAAGATATAATAGTTTGGGGACCATCAGTTAGCGTGATGGCTATGTTGCTGGACTCCCGGACCCGGTGGCTTAAACTCACTCTGGGTACGTGTGCGTGCATGCCCAAGATCCCAAGAGGAGAATGGAGGAGGAGGGATTGTGGCATGGCCATCTGCCCTGGGGTTTGATTTCTCACTGTCTGTCTCTCTGTCTCTCTCTGTCTCTCTGGCAAGCACACGTGCTCTATAGCAAAATCCTCTCAAAAAAAATATAATAGTTTTCATGATCACTTTTTTTTTTTAAATTTCCTGACGGATACCTGTGCTTCCCAGACGAAAAAAAACAGAGAGAGGGAAAGTGAGAAAGCATTTCCCTATGGGGGATGGCCATGCCACAGTCCCATCTCTGTTTCTCCTTTTGGGACTTTCAGCACACACACATGTGCCTAGTGTGTTTCTCAAGCCACTAAGTCCAGAACTCTAATAGCACAGTTGGTCATACGGAATCCAGCCACCTTAATCACCATGCCACTGGCTGGCCCCATGGTCACTTTCACAAAGAGGAACACTGGTCTTCGACCACCTGAGAAATAATAATGAAACCAAACAAGCAAAATCCCAAATAACATCCTAGTATCAATATTTATAGTAACTCCATAAACTTGCCACTAAATTTTCTTTACTATGAAAGAATGAAAGAAAACAAAATAGCATAACAATTCAACTGTAATCATCAATTGAAGGTGTGTAACAGGGACATGCATATATGCTTGATGCTGGGCCCAACTGCTGTGGTTATTTAGTTGAAGTTATCCTTGTCAACAATTTAACACTCTAGAAGACAACATGTGTTTATCTCAGTAGGGCTCTTTATTTTATGGTGCTTTCCTGGAATGTCAACATCACTATAAAAGGAGAATTAAGGTTTTTAGACATGTTACAACTGAAACCTTTTTGACACTACATACTCTATAGCTGATGAATGTCAACTGAGGCTTCCTGTGATGTGCTCAATGAAATATAATAAATCAACTAAAAAATACAGCTACAGCATTTTGAAAAATACAAGGGTCACAGAAGAATAACTAACTGTCCCATCTATGTCAATTACACTGCAGCCATTTGATGGGGATAGACTTCAGGCTAGGTTGAGTAGACACTGGAGTTTGTTTGTTGCCAGAAATGGCAAAAGATCCTTCTCAGAGTCTTTAAGTATATTCCTTTACCATAAATAAAGTGGTGCCGGATAGAATTCTTATAGAGGTAACTTTTCCCCTTTTTAATTAAGTAACTAGTAAGCTATAGGTAAATATTTTGAGTGTATATCTCTTCCCACCATACTTTCTAGTCAATAAAACAATTAGAATCCATAGCCTTTTCCTGAATCAGTAACTTCTAGGATGGCTGTATAAATGACGATTTTATAACTCTATCAATTTTTGCCATCTTTTAGTTGGCATTGTACTGGTTTTATTTGTCATTATTGGTATTGATGATTGGAAGTGTATAATGGTCCCTAGTGTTGCGATGTCATCACACATTACAACTTGCTTATGAGCGATATTTAGGTGGTAATACTTGTTTTTCTATATATTTTACTTTAAAACATCAAATGCCAACTGGGCAGCCATATGTTTGTCAAATGATAAATTATTTTGACTTGCTTATAAAGAAAAGGGATAATCAATATAAGTTAGGGCAAGGTTATCTGATTAATGTGTTAATCAGAATTAGGAAGGTTGGAATTCTGACTCGTTTTGTGGATCTATTCTATCAGGTTTTACAGTGAAGATAATATCACTATGATCATCATTGCCTTTCTTTTGTCTGTGAGAGGATGCTACCTGTAAAGTGGTTTGAGTGCCTTGAAATGAAGTTGCCTTTTCACCACATGTCCTCATTATTATACCTAAGAAGAATTCCATTGTTGGAGTTTATTGTTAATCCCTGGCTAATGTAAAATAAACAAATTTTACAGGGGATTGTTCTAGTTAAATGGAGAATAAACAGTTCCCTGCTGGAGCTTTTTGGGGAGATATGGCAGGGGATATTGCTTCCTAATTTGAGAGCAATGTGTTCTTAAAGGATATGATAAATTATCTCTTAATGTATTTAGAGCTTGACCTTTAAATGCTGGCTGTTCTAAAATGCACATAGAATTCATTATTGTGCTAGTTACTAAGCACAACATTTCCATGGCATTGGATTACATTTTATCTTTTTTCAATAATTCCTAATGGCAATGATAAATAATATATATTAACTGGCTATGGCACTTCATTTACGTACAAGAGCTTATGTTAAAGAAAATGTCGAACCTCTCCACCAGATTTTATCTTCAGTTTATACCCCTAGAAAGGACTAATTAGTGCCCACTGTAGTTCATTGAAGATAAAAAGAGTCATCCCTTAACCATGAGATAATATTCTATTGTAATGATTTACTTTATTTTAAATGTTTGGATTAAATGATTTTTGAAAAAACATTCATATATACCATGTAATATGGGCAGTAAATCAGTTCTTAATTGCTTCAGACAACTTTTTTCTGTGCATTTGAGGCAGAAATTAATTTATTATATTAATAGAATACTAGATAGCGCATAGAATTATTATAAATGCAAGATAAATTGATGTGAAGAAAACCTTCCAGTAACAAAACTGAGAAATATATCATTGACTCGGACTTCTGAGGAGCTATTGCCAATACTGCCACTGTTCTACTCATAATACCAGTTGCCAGGAACTCAAATCTATTGTAACTGCTAGAGCCGATTTATAAAACCATATTCCTCTCTCACAACTTAGGCCAGAGCAATGTATGGCCCACTTAAAATCTGTTTCTTCATTCTGCTTGGTTCTAAATTAAAGTCTTAGATTGGTGTATCTACAAAATCACACATCTGTAGTCTAGCTAAAACAGACTAGGAAAATAGGTTTTCTGGATTCTACTTTGGGAAGATGGAAACCTATATGTGTAACACTATCAAAGACTAAAGATGGATAGTGGTGCAGAGGTAAAAGTATCATACTCTGAGAGCTAATATTACATGGTAAGGTTACTGGTTCAGATCAAGAGACCTCCCTTCATAAGCTAGGCATGCTCTTGCCCACGATCTGTTGCTGGCTGAAGGTTGGGGCTGAATCATGGTGTTAGGATCCTATGGGGGAAGCTATTGTTTCTTTCTATGTGTCTCCTGCTTATGGAGAAAATAAATGATAAACATCAAAAAAATTAATTATGCAGTTATTGTTCAAAAGATGTTACACATCCTCAAATGACAGATGACTGCTACATGTAATATTCTATAGAGAACATACATACCTCCACACATGCATGCATATGCATATTCACATACACATACACAATCCACACAGAATACAATGCCAGTTCAGAATTACAGCTGTTTTGCTTGCTAGTCGAATGCCTTTGGTTTGATCTTTTTTAAGTTAGATCTTCTTCTTTAAATGAAAATAGCAATAGAACTTACCTCATAGGGATTTCGTTAGGATTAAATGAAATAATTCACATAAAGTCCTTAACATTCTGCTTTGCATATATCAATATCTAAATAGAAGTGAGATATTTTATTTGATTGTTCTCATTTTAGTCTTTTATCTCCCTTCTTGAAGTGTGTCTTTGCTTTATCCCTATGTAGAATAACAACTTGGAAGTATACAGTAAGATGGACTAGAAAAAACTCTATTGTAAACCTTAAAATAAGCAGAAACAAAAGTGATTAAATTAGAGATATAAGAGTGAATCATTTCAGATTTCATTTAAAGGCAAATCTACCTTATAAAGTTCTCTTGCATTGTCTTCCAAACAATATTACTTTTCACTTTATTTATTGATTCAATCTTACAACTACTACTAAAATTTGCTTTCTATGATTATAGCTTGCTCCTTGCACTGATGATAATTTAGCACTATGTATTTGTATGCATTTCCTATAATAATTGAATCTTCACAGTAAAACAGTGATACACAATATTTTTATCAATCAGCTATGTGGTCATGCAGAAGAAAAGAAAAACGAAATAGGAAGGAAGTAGTATGTAATATTTATGCCTATGATTCTAACCATTTTAAATCAGTTCTATGATTAAAATATATTGCAAAGAAAACAAAATATATGTAATTTTAAAAGAAGTGAAAGGATATATCAGTTGCATTCTCTTTCTTCAGATGGACCTTAAGATTTCTTATCAATTACCACTATGCTATTAATGGCAACCAATAGTGTAAGAAGTGAGGCTACATTTTTTAATAATAATATTATAACAAAAAGGAATTATATGTCCAAAGAAAATCACAAATTGTCATTTGGAATACATATTGCATGGTGCCAACTATCAGGTCTTGTACATAGAAGACAATTAGTTCCTACTCAGTGTTTGACATGTTTTTTCAAACACCAATTGGTAATATCAGGTTGACCTAGTCAGTTTTATATATTCTGTACTCTAGGATTTATAAAATAAAAATGTCAGGGCCTGTAGGTGACATGGTGCTTAAGATGCTGGATTCCCACGTGGCCTACTGCAGTTTGAGTCATGGACCTGGCAACTTGCTCTCTCACTTTCCCTCTCTTTCTCTGTCTCTCTCTGCTGAGTGCACATGCCCTGTAGCAAATTTAAAAATAATAATAATAAACAAAATTAGATAAACAATTATTTGTTTTAAATATCACTCAGATTTGAACCATTCTGAGTAACTAGAAAGTTGGACATTTTCTCTGGAAAAGAGATGCAGAATCTTTCCAATGAGAATCAGGCCCTACTTTATTCTTTAACTAATGCAAATTGTGGGGACACATTTAGAGAGAGAACCTAAGGTGTGGGAGGACATGCTCTGAGCAAACACCACCTGTTCTTTTGGGGTTTGGCAAAACCTTGTAACTTGTCTTTTCCTTGACCTTCGCTGCAGACAGAGCAAGGGTGGAAATTGCTAGGGGCGTGCCAACAGACACATCTGATGGACTTCAAGAGACATCTTGACCCCAGTTAGCAAAGTCCAATCCCTACTCTGCATCTGAAAGGTTCTTTAGCCTTCCCTGGGTGTGGTGGTGCACTCCTTATGAAGAAGTTCTTTAGTTTCTTCCCCACACCTAACAGCTAAGTTTCTCTGCATTAGAAAAGAAGATGAGACTTTCTCTTGATGGGATTATCACAAAGGGATACACCTGGCCCAGTATGACTAAGCCCTTATAGATTTGTTAACTGCTTCTTATTGTCCGTAACCTAGCAATGAATCTATGAAGTGTCATGAAACGCACATGTGTAATGTCTCCTTGTACTATAAATAAATAGGCCCAGTTTGTCTGGGTGGCTTGGGCAGCTCAAGCAGCGGCTCAATTATGGCACAAGTTGCTTGGGCTACCTAGGCTCAGGCTGCCTGTGTCCATTTCTACTCTATGTCTTTGTCTCAATCTTTCCAACTCCCCAGTCCTGGCAAGATGGAGGGCTTTCTCTTTCTCGTCCTCTTTCTCTTCCTCACCCGGCAGCCCCTTGATCATGATTCAGCTAGACCCAAGCCCTGGGGTGGATGCCAACACCAAATGGTCACTTCTCAGACTAGGCTTCTGGAAAGAAAATTCTGTTCATTTAAAAACTGTTATTTGTCATTGATCAAAAAATCTGTAGAGAAATGTAAGGTTATAGAAAAGCTTTTTAAAATTAATATTCTTTATACAGATGTACATGAGTAAATTATCCACTGAGAGTAAACCTTAACTTTTTTTAACGGAGAAGTGGCTATACTATACATTATCTGGCTTAGTTAATATAATTTACTTGGCTCTGTGTAGAAATTTAATTAAACATATGTATGCATATATAGGATGTCTCCTTATGTGCTTAATTTCGCTACTCTTATTTTCAGTAACAATAAAAATGAAAATTTATTCTGTAGAACGAAAGAAGAGATTTCTTGCCAACTTTGGAAAGCTGATGCCAATTGCTCTGCTCTGTCAGATTCAAACTTTCATAGCCTGTATTATACTGCCTGGAATTGTGCAGGATTCAGCAAGGAAAATGGGCCAAGGAGGTACTGGTATCCTCCTAGCAGGCATATTCTAGAATTCATATTGGTATCAGAAGCAGGTAACAATATAGTGTTTCTCAGTCATTTATTCACTAATGAATGAATAAAAAATACCTTTTCAATATAGTTGATATTTCAGGAATTCTTCTCAATACTGGAAATATAGGAGGTCACTGCAGATAAAACATTAAAACCAAAATGAAAAAAAAATCCCCACCATCATGGAACTTACATTATAATAATGGAGATGATAGATGTATACATGCACACACACACACACACACACACACACACACACAGGATTTTATATGATTATAAAAGCAGAAGAGAAAAGTAAGCAGGAAAGAGGGTGAACATTATATATAAGGTTGATATTTTATTTAGGTTGGGCAATGAAACCCTCAGTGAGAGGAACATACTTGAGTAAAGAGCCAAAAGAAGTGATGGAGTAAGTTATGCCAATGTTTAAGTGATGAGTGTTGGAGATAAGGAAACAACCAGTGCAAAGTTCCTGAAATGAAACTTGCCCAGCCCATTTAAGGAATATGTAGAAACCCATGTTCCCAAGACTGAATGAGCAAAAGGGAGAGTGATGGGAGATGATATCAGAGAACTAATGAATTTCCAATTCGTACATATTTTTAAATGTCATTATAAGTATGTTGGTGTTATTTTGATGAGACCACAAAATGATGAGAAATTCCCCAATTCTGATATTTCTTCCTATCGATAGTGACTATAAAGTTCATACAAAGTAAAAATAAGAAAACAATTATTTTAAGGTGTCAAAAGCAGACAGAAACTGAAACAAAGAATATGCCCTAGACAGAAGGTAGAGCCAAATAGACCCACTGTAACAAAACCTGAATTCACATCTCCGTAAGACCTATTAGAATATAACTCAACACTTTTCAAATATTACAGAGTCTTGTCTCTGTAATGTAACATCTACAATGTCCAGTAGAGATCATCCCCAAATTAGGTAGTTCAATGTAACATTTATTAACTTTACAATGGTGCAAAAATGACAAACATTTGTAGAAACTATACTTCAGGTGCCAAAATAATCATCCTGTTTTATACTTCTAATACAGTATGCAATAATTTGATTGAGATATTCAACATTTTATTATAAAATAGGCTTTGTGTTAGATAATTTTGCCTAACCATAGGCTAATGTAAGTGTTCTGAGCACATTTAAGATAAGTTAAGCTATCATGTTCAGTACATTAGGTGTATTAAATTAATTTTCAACTTATGAGACTTTCAATTTATAATGAGTTTATTGGAATGTAATCCCATTGTAAGCCGAGGAGCATCTGCATATAATAAAACATTAGTAGTCAAGCAAAGAAATTGGAAAATACAATCCATAGCCAATAGAAAAATTGTTCATGGAAATAGAATCACAGACAACCTAGGTGTTTGAATTAGCAGACAATGACTTTAAAATAGTTAATGTATATGAAAACATAGGTTAAACAGAATTTCTACAGAGAAACTCTAAAAAGGAATTAAATGGAAATCACTGAACTAAAATAGTACAATATATGAAACACAAAATGTATTGAATGGGATTAAAGTAAGATAGTCAAAACAAAAGAATGAGTGACCTTGAAGTAATAGTAATTATTCACACTGACACATGGCAGAATAAAAAATTGAAACAAAACATTAACACATTTAAATTACTTATAGTATCAACCAGTCTACCATATATAATTGAAATACAAAAAGGAAAAGAGAAATAAAATGAGGCAAAATATTTAAAGGAATATAAAAAAATATTAAGTGAAATTTTCCCAAATTTTTATGTGTGACCAGGAAGCTCACCAAACCCCAAATAGAATATATATTTTCTTAATTTGGAAAAGGAAAAAAAAAACTTTTGATAAAGTGCTAGAATTTAGAGCAATGAATTAGAACATTAACTTAGTGGATATTTCTTTGTGTATATTTTGACCTTAGTTTTCTGTGAATCATGATTTTGTGACTGTTATGCTGTTGTGTTAATCTTCTATACATACCTATATAGCTCAAACAATAATTTGCACTTTAGTTTGCTAATTTTCAGAAGTCAACATCATTGAGGTGAGTTTCTCCTGAACAAAAGGTTTTTTTTTCTTTTCTTTCTACCTTGATGACCGTAAGTTTGTCATATCAGGGCTCATGCAATCCTTTACTAGGGCCCAAGATTTAATAAGAGCACAGGCATATTTTCAGCTCTCTTTATTCCTTTGGCTGCAGGAATCTTGTACGGTGAATAAAGTATAAAATTCTATTTACCAGGGCCATACAGTGATTAGGTGGTTAAATGTGATGTTTTGTGAAGAGGTTCCTGGTTCAAGTCTGAAGAATTCCTTTAGTATACTGGACATGTATTTGCCAGTGATTCAGGGCTAACTGAAGACTGGGGGAGTTGATCATACTGGAACCTAATGGGAATGCTATCTATCTGTGTCCAACACCTTAGCATGACACCTGCTGGTTCCAGAAATAAACTTTTTAAGAAATTGTGTTTAACTATTTTTTTTTTGGATTTTGCACTAGGGTGCATGCACTCACCAGACAAAAAAGACAGAAAGAGGGAAAGTAAGAAGTCATCCCCCAAGGGAGACAACTATTCCTCAATCCTTTCTCCTCCATTCTCCTCTTGAGATTTTGGGCATACACACCCAAGCACCTGGCATTACTTTGAAGCCCCCAGATCCAGAATTCAAATCATGGTCAGCCATGTGGGAGTTTAGCACCTTAACAACTATGCCACTTGCTGACCCCAATATTTACCATCTTAGTGTTACCTAATAGTATAGTTTTAGTATTTATGTGAGTGTACATGCTGTATATGCATCTGTGTGTTTGTGTGTGTGTGTGTGTGTGTGTGTTTGTGTGCGTATGTAGTGATTGAGAGTATTATGAAGGAAGAGAGAATAATTTGCTAGTTAACCAGAGAGGAAGTCTTTAGTGTGGTTGCCGCTTGACCCTCCACCCACCCCATCCTAACCCCACCTAGCACCATCATAGGATCATAGAAAAGGTCTATTTTGTACAGCATTCTGTTTTTATTATTTAGGTTTGTTCATTATATTAAGTTGTCAGGAAAGTCATGACCTATTTTTCTATGTTTTTCTATGCGACCCAATACATTGCTTTCCCAACAACCCAGTACATTGCTATGTCCTGAACCCAACAATATTCCAGGGATCATGATTAGAATTAACTCCATTCAGGAAGGAGAAGTCCTTCAGTAGGGTTACTGTAAAAATTCAAAGCAAAATAATGGGTTCAGTCTTAAACTTTACATTTAACTAGTTAGAACAATTTATAACTAATTACCAGCAAAATAGAAATGCTTCGATTGTCAATTTTAAAAGAGAACATCAATTACTAATCTAATTCTGTGAATTTATTGCTTATTTTTCCTTTAGTGAGAAACTGGGCAATTTTTATGAATGCTTTTTTTAATTACCATGTAATTTATAATGCATAAGAAATGCCTTCAGTGCTTCACAAATTGCACCCAATTCCCTAAAATACTTTTAATAGTAGATCATTAATCTCTGTTATTGCCAATCATGAATAAAGCAGATGGAGTTCAGCCTATTAAGAAAATTTTAAAGAAATTATTAGCCTAATGCTCATTTAAGTAGCGGTCCCTTGCATCAACTTTTTGCCAAGTATAGTATCATTGTAACTCTTTCAATAAACACAAGTATAACACCATCAGCCTATGGTCAGTAAATAGCTTGTGCTTATTTAATTACACATACTTGGAGTGTCTTTGTAGTTTTAATAGGAAATGTTGCCCTAAATTGCTTCACTTTGAAAATTCAGACAGTATTCTCCATTTTTATTTATATAAAATTGAAGGATATATATGTGTGTGTAAACATGATGTTTGTGTGTGTAAATATATACATACACAAATATATATTCATGTGTAACTGGAAATTTAAATAAAATATATATTCCTTCAATTACATGCAGTTTACTACATCTCTATAAAACAATTTATATGTAAAATACACAATGTTATATTTAGTATATAATGCTTGTATTGATTTATAATTGACATACAATATATTCACATAAGTAAAATATACAATTGATATTTTTGACATATATTTATACCCATGAAATCATCATCACAATTAATAGAGTGAATATATGTATCACGTTAGTAATTTCTCCTCCTGCCCCTTCCTTGCACCCTAAGCTCCACCTATCTGCCTTCTGTCATTGCAGATTATTTAACATTTTCTAGACTTCCATATAACTGAAATCACATAGCATGTACTTTTTAATTTTCCCCCTTTGACTTCTTTCCCTCATCAAATTTTTTTTTTCTTTTTTTGGAGAGGTTTTTGCTTTAGGGCGCGTGCGCTTGCCAGACAGAGACAGAGAGACAGAAAGCAGGAAATCACGCCCCAGGGGGGATGGTCACGCGGCAATCCCTTCTCCTCCATTCTCCTCTTGGGATCGTGGGCACGCACGCACATGCACCCAGCGTGAGTTTAAGCCACCAGATCCGGGACTTGAACCGCGGTCGACTACGTGGGAGCCCAGCGACATAGCCATTACACTAACTGCTGGTGCCCCTCATCAAATTATTTTGAGATTCATCTACTATTTCAATATTCCATTCCTTTTTACTGCTAAATAGTATTCGCTTATAATGTAATAGTTTGCTCATTTGTTCACCTGTTTATGAACATTTAGATTGCTTCCAGTTTTTGACTATTATAACTAAAGTTTCTATGAATATTCATATAGAAAGTCTTCAAGTGAAGATATGATTTGTTTTTAATTTGTTAGAAGTTATGTTCACTTGCTGGGGATCAGAGACAGAAGGAGGAAAAGCGAGTAAGCACACCCCCAGGGGAGATGGCCAAGCTGCAGTCCCTTCTCCATTTCTCCTTTCAGGATCTTGGTCATGCAAACACACATGCCCAACATGTTTATCAAGCCATCAGTTTATCAAACTGCACAGTCAGTCATGGGGGATCCAGCTGCTTTAACCACCATGCTACTGGCTGACCCCATTCTTTTATTTTAAATACATACCTAAGTAGAGTGTCTGGTTCATATGGTACATGACAAACTAATTTCTAGGGACCAGCAGATGGCATAATGGTTACATCACTGGACTCCCACAGTCGACCATGGTTCAAGTCCTGGACTCAACAGCTTAAACCTTATACCGGGTGTGTGTGTGAATATGCCCCAAATCCCAAGGGGAGAATAGAGGAGAAGGGACTGTGACATGGCCTGGACCCCTGGGGGTATTTCTGTCATTTTCTGTCTCTCCAGCAAGCACACATACCCTATAGCAAAAATCTCTCTTAAAAAAAAAAAAAACTAATTTTCAAAGTGGTTGTATCATTTAACACGCCCCACGTGCAATGTATGAGAGATTTATTTGCTTCACATACTCACCAATACTTGGTATTAACCATCTTTTTTTTTTCTTTTTTTGGAGAGGTTTTTGCTACAGGGCGCATGTGCTCGCCCGAAAGAGAGAGACAGAGAGACAGAAAGCGAGAAATCACCCTCCAGAAGGGATGGCCACACAGCAATCTCTTCTCCTCCATTCTTCTCTTGGGATCTTGGGCATGCACGCACACGCGCCCGGTGTGAGTTTTAAGCCACCGGGTCCGGGACTCAAGAACTGCAGTAGGTTACATGGGAGTTCAGTGACATAGCCATTACGCTAACTGCTGGTCCCAACGATCTTTTTTATTATAGCCATCCTAGTGGATATATGGTGGCATGTCATTATAGTTTTGAGTTGCATATCACAGTTTCTAGTGAAATTGAACATCTTTTTATGTGCTTATTTTGTATCTGTGCTTTCTATTTGGTGAAACGTTTCTTCATGTATTTTGCCAATTTTCTAATTAGATTTTGTTTTGTTTTGTTTTGTTTTACTGTTGAGTTTTGAGAGTACTTAATATTTCAAATAAAAGTAATTTACTAAATAAGGGAATTGCAGATATTTTCTCCTAGCTTGTGGCATATCTTCTCATTCTCTTAACAGTAATTTTTGAAGAGTAGTTTTTAATTTTAATAATCAATTTAATTATTTGACGAGTTATGATGTATTGGATACCAATCATTGAATATATAAGATTTTGCCTAATCCAAAGTCAGGAAGATTTACTTCTATTTTTTTTTTTTTATGGAGAGATTTTTGGTATAGGGCGCATGCGCTCGCCAGACAGACAGAGAGAGACAGAGAGATAAAAAGCGAGAAATCACCCCCCAGAGGGGATGGCCACACCGCAATCCCTTCTCCTCCATTCTCCTCTCGGGATCTTGGGCACGCAAGCACACGTGCCCGGCGTGAGTTTAAGCCACCGGGTCCAGGACTCGAACCGCGGTCGACTACGTGGGAGTCCAGCGACATAGCCATTACGCTAACTGCTGGTCCCTACTTCTATTTTTCTTAAAGAATTTTTACTTTTGGGCCAGCAGGTGGCACAGAGGTTAAGGTGGGTGGATCGCACATGACTGACTGTATGGTTCAAGTTCCAGAACCAGCAACCTGAAAATCACATTGGACATGTGTGTGTGTGCATGCCTAAATCCCTGAGAGGAGAATAGAGGAGAAGGTATTTAGCTGTAGCCATTCTTCCATGGGATGATTTCTCATTCCCTCACCCCTTTCATCGTCTCTGTAACATGCCCTATAGTAAACCTCCCCCCCAAAAAAATAACAGAAAAACAAATTTTATAACTTTATCTTTTACATTTAGATTCATTTTGAATTAATTTTTGTGTACAGCATAATGAAGGAGTCCAACATTATTCTTTTACATGTGAGTGTCCAGTTGTTTCAGTATCATTTGATAAAAAGACTATTTAATTCACTGAATTTCTTGGCATCTTTATCAAAATCTCTTGAGCATAAATATTAGGATTTATTTTTGGACTCATATTCTATTAATCTATATGACTACTTTTATGCCATTATTATGCTATCTTGATAGTAATGAGTTTTAAAATTGGCAAGTTCGAGCTCTCTAATTTTGTTCTTTTTCAAGATTGTTCAGACTATTTTTGGTCCCTTGCATTTTCATGTGAATTTTGGGATCAGCTTGTCCATTTCTGCAATTTTGAATCTGTACATCAACTTCAGAATTTCCATCTGCTTTAGTGAGGGCTCTTCATAAAAACATAAACAATAGGAGATTTTATATAAATATATATGTATATTTATGATTATATGATTTGTTATGAGGATAATAAGATCACTGAATTCTAGTAATGTGGACCCATTGCCAAGCTTCTTTTGCTGTGAATTCAATTACTTAACTAAAAGCAGTGCTGTGCAGGACCAATAGATGGCTTAATGGCTACATCACTAGACTCCCATTTAGTCAACCATGGTTTGAGTTCTGGACCAGGCAGCTTAAAACTTATGCTGGGCATGTGTGTGTGCATGGCCAAGACTCTGAGAGGAGAATGGAGGAGAAGGGATTGCCACATGGTCATTCCCACTGGGGGGAGGGGGGAATTTCTTTCTTTCTGTTTCTTTGACTTTCTCTATCTCTTGGGGAAGTGTACACACCCTTTAGTAAAAATCTCTCTCTCTCTCTCTCTCTCTCTCTCTCTCTCTCTCTCTCAAAAAAAAAAAAAAATAAAAGAGCAGTGTTGTGTAGAATACCATAACAATTGATAAGGCATTCTATGAGTCCATAAATGGTAGTTTTGGCAGAAGCACTATATGTGGGGAAACCACTGCTGTGTCCAGAGGTTCTATTCTAGCAAGGAAAAATACCTTCTTTTCCATAATATAAGTGATCCAATATAACCAACCTACCATCACCTAGCTAGCTAATTATTCCAGGGAATGGTGCCATATCAGGGCTCAATATTGTTCACTGCTACTGGCAGATTGGACACACAGAGGTGGTAATCAATAGTTTGGTTTTGGTTAGTGGAAGTCTATTTTGCTAAGCCTATGTATAACCTCCATCCATGTCACTATAACCACTTTATTCACAAGCCCATTGGGCCATGACAGGGGTAGCTAGGAAAATAGTCTTACCAATATCCACACAATGAGTCATGCTATACACTTGATTATTAACATGCTTCTCTGCTGATGACATGGGGGTGCAGCATAATCAGACTCAGCACCCACCGTGGGACACAGGTTCTTGTCTGCAGCTCACTTAGAATTAGAAACATGGAAGTAGGTAAGCAAGCTGAGGTTTATTAGGAGAGGGAAGGAAGAAGAGAACTTCCAAGCAGAGAGAAGGTCTCAAGTAGGTTGCAGAAGAGGAACTGAGTTAGAAGGGCTTTCTTTGGGCTTGTTCCCTCCTAAATGCTTTGAGCCATAAAAGCCATTATCTTATCTTCTCAGAATGTGGTAGGGCCTGAAATAAAACCTTAATTCTTATATTTGCTTTAGGTCATCCTGCTTACGTTATTCATTGAGTCACTGCTACAAACTGAGCTTCTGTGTTTCCATCTTAAAACAGCCATTTTGTGATTCCATTTTGGGCCTATACTCTAACTTTATTCTGGGAGTCTCCATCTCCTACCTCACTGAGGTCATTCTTTGGTGAACTTTTATATGGAACAAAAATATCTTTATATATTTTGCGTAGTCAGAGAGGCCTATCCCCATATCTATCCCAAATTTGTCACAAATACTCCAATCCTCTTCTTGCCAACACTGTTAAATAAGAGTCTCCTTCAGGGCCTACGTAGGGGCTCTAAGGTTACTTATGAGGTACTTGAACTATTCATTTGAAGCTCCAAACTCTTCCTAGTCTTGCACCATTTTGTTTAGCAACATTAGAAGCAACCAGTCAATGTAATTGTATTCCTTAGTTTTACAAAAATGTTCAAAAGTGTATATAGAGTCCCCCAGTTTCTTCCTTCTCATAAGTGATCAGAAATATCTGATGCAGCTACTGTTAGGGTGATATGTTGTTGGGCTGTGAAAGAATTTACAGACTCAGAGAGTAAGTGGATAGAAAAGATTTATTCGCTTTCCAAGGGAAGAAAAGGACAGA
This sequence comes from Tupaia tana, assembly GCA_026018925.1. Classification (NCBI taxonomy): domain Eukaryota; kingdom Metazoa; phylum Chordata; class Mammalia; order Scandentia; family Tupaiidae; genus Tupaia; species Tupaia tana. Next base: position 60,052,330 of record JAKSZU010000009.1, on the reverse strand, counting down.
TGCAGAGTTGCACCAGCCTTCAAGGGTGGGGATGGGGTAAAGGAAAGGGATTTAGGATGAGGTAATAAAGGTAGTCTTAAAACAAGATTCTAAGTGGTTTTATACAACACCTGGGTTATTTCATTGTTGTTTCTGGGTGGGTCAGCCATCTACAGTAAGATCAAGCAGTTCCCTCCTTTCAGCTGGAAAATTTCCTCTGCTCCCAAGGAATTCCCCATTAGGGCATGTCCCCTCCCAATGGTACTGGCCAAACCAAGTTTGACCTTGCCCTGCCAAGGGTACTCAAATTTACATAGAGACTTTGCCTTCAGAACCCCAGGTAAAAAACAAATATCCAAGGGTTGATTGATGCCTTACAAAGAAAATTACTGAGGCATCTGGGGAGCCTTGGATATGTCCCTCCCCATTAAAGTCCTTGAGATATTTAGCAGGTACTGATTATGCCCCTTCAGCTCCTTTGCTTATCTTTACTGCCAGATCACACCATAAACTACTTAATCATATTGGAGAACAAATTCCAGAAGTCCCACAACTTATTCAGAAAATTCATCCTCAAATCCCACAACCAATTCAGAAAACTTATTCTGAACATTATGTTCACCTACTAATATAATAACTCTTGATACCAAAAAAATATGTATTTATTGTAACAAATGTACTCATGTGAATATGGAGGCTCAGAAAATCTACTGCTGTCTGAAAGCTGGAGAACCAGGAAAGTTAGTGGTGTAATTCAGTCTGAGTCTGAAAACCTGAGACAAGGGGAGATGACGACGTTAATCCCTATTCTGGGATAAGAGAAGATAGATATTTCCCAATTTAAACAAAAAAAGCAGAAAGGAGGATAATTTCTCCTTTCTCTATCTTTTGTTTTATTCAGTCCATCAATAGTTTAGATGATGCCCACTCACATTAAGGAGGACAATCTACTTTACTGAGTCCACGAATTCAAATGCTAAATTTATCAGGAAACTCTTACAGATATACCCAAAAATAATGTTTAATCTGGGCACATTATAGTCCTGTCGTATTGAAACATAAAATAACTAATACACCATATTAACAATGTTGTCCTCCAATCCATAGTCATAGGATGCCTTTCTGTTTTGAAGGTTATTTTTTCAACCACTTTTTTTCTTGTAGTTTTCAGTCCATCATGCTTGTAATTTTTTAGTTAAATTTATTTCCAAACATTTTCTTCTTTTTGCTGCTATTACAGATGGATTTTTTTTAAATTATGTGTTTGCATTGTTCATTACTGATGTCCAGAAATACAATTGATTTTTGGGACCAGCAAGTGGTGTGGTGGTTAAGGGTGCTGGACACTCCCACATGGCCGACCACGGTTCAAATCCTGGATCTGGTGGCTTGCTTTCTCACTTTCCTTCTCTCTCTCTCTGTGTCTCTCTCTGGTCAAATTAAAATGAATGAATGGATAAATAAATAAAAACAAAGTTTATTTTTTTAAAAAAAGATATACAATTGATTTTTTAAAGTGATTTGGTATTCTGCAACTTTGCTAAATTCACTTTTTATTTCCAGTAGCATTTTTGTAAAGTGTATAAAATTTTCTATATAAGTGATAATGTCATCTGCAAATACGGTTAATTTTTAATTATTCATTTCCAGTCTGGATGCCATTTCTTTATTTAATTATTTTTCTTATGTGATTGCACTGACCACATTTTCCAGTACAATGTTGAATGGAAGTGGTAAAAGCACACATTCTTGTACTATTTCTGATTTTAGGAGGAAAGCATGATTAAATATGTGTGACACTCTGATGTGTATTTTTATCTAAATTGGTGGTTGTCAAATGCAAGTATTTCTTTTCCTCCTTCTAGGATATATTTGCCAATATCCGGGACATGATTGACTATTAAAACTTAAACTCATGCCAGGCGTGTGTGTGTGCATGCCCAAAATCCCAAGAGGATAATGGAGGAGAAGCGATTGCTGCTTGGCCATCCCCCTGGGGATGGTCTGGCTTTCTGTCTCTATGTCTCTCTCTCTGTCTTTCTGGTGAGTGTATGTGCCCTATAGCAAAAACCTCTCCAAAAAAGAAAAAATTATGTCTCAACTACATACCACTAACTTTTCTGTTCTATAAAGAATAGAGGAGAGAAATATGATTCAAATTAACTAGGAATATTAAGCAATTTTGATCATTTAAGTGCAAATTTGCAGGAAAAGTAGCGAAAAATACAGTTTTATTGTATATATATTTACAATGCATTTTTGACATATAAGACATTAAAAACCACGAATAGACTCTACGTGTTGCCACAGTTGCTAAGTAGCTAGCCATTGCTTATACCTGACTATTAGGCTAATTTATAATAAATCCATTGGTCAGTCTTTTATCTCCAAACTCAAAACTACCATCAACTAGGACAGTGGATGGCATAATAGTTATGTCACTGGACTGCTATGTAGTTGATTGTAGTTTGAGTCGTGGACCCAGCGGCTTAAAACTCACATCGAGCGCGCGTTGTGTGTGTACCTCAAATCCAAAGATGAGAATGGAGAAGTGATTGCAGTATGGCCATTCCCCCCAGTGGGTGATTTCTCGCTTTCTGTCTGTCTCTTTTCCCTCTAAACTGGTTTCCTTGAGGGAAACATACCATTTTGTTCACCAGTGTATGACCAGTATCCATAAATATGCTTAGTGCATATTAGTTGTATAATAAACATTTGTGAATTGGAATTAACCTATTAGTATACTAGTAATCTGTTTGTGTTATAAGTATTTCTTGATGTTCGAAGGTAGAGCTTCATTGGCTTTTGCTCTTAGTATGCGGGATTTGGTAAATGGTCAAGTAATGGGCTTGACAGCATTAATTTTATAAGTAATTTTGTAATGACATTAATCTTACCATAAGGGCACAGCTTCACAGACTAATCACCTCTCAAAGGTCCCACCTCTTAATATGGTCACAATGGCAATACAATTTCAACATTATCTTTGTAGGGAACAAATATTTAAACTGTAACAGAAGTAAGCTTTTGGATGAGAGAGTTTGCTCATTCCATTAATCATTTTTTTTCCAACTAGATGGCACTTACATGTATCTGTCATTAGCTAATTTATTTTATAATGAAAATGCTCATCAGTGATAATAAACCTATTTATGTAACTATTAGAATAAAATAGATATGAGTCTCAAAAATAAGCAGCTATGATTTCTTTGTTCTGGGTTATATATGCTTAAAATTCTGCCCAAATAAGTTGCACTATCACTGTGATTTAGTCAATGTTAGTGGCAACTGACCCATACTTAACTCACCATTAGTGTAGTAGAAAATAAGCAGAATATATTTAAGTTTTCTTATACCATAACGAATATGAAATGTTATCTCCTTTCTTTTGAAACATCACACTTGTCATTCTTGATATGGAGTAATATTTCAGTATTTGGAACAGAGACATAATGTTTACAGAAACCATCTTAAATGGACCAAAGAAAACAAATATTTAATCAAATGTAAGACACAATATAAATCATTTTATCTGAGGAAACTTTATTTTTGGTCAACAAATACTTTTAAGCCAGGATGAATGAGTTATTTCTCTCTAGAGCAACTAATAACATTTTACATTGTTTTTAAAAGTCACAAAACAAATCATTCTTGTTACTGAGTTAAATTTCTGTTTTCCAAATTCATTAGATACCTCCCAAGGCTATAATTTAGCTTTGACAGCAATCAGTGTTTGCATTCTTCTTTATCAAGGTTAGAGTTATGTTTCAGCTCTAACTTTTCTGATTGTTTTTGTCATTGTTTTAAATCAACTTTCTTTGATATTGTCTCTTAAAATCATTGTTTTCATAGGTTGGTGATTTAACAATATGATATCTGTATAGAAAGGATGCTATTTCTTATTAAGTAGTACAAAACGAAGGAAAATTATTCTAAATTTTGATTCGTTTATAGAATGTTCAGTTTTGTGTTTGGTAACTTTACTAAGGATGGAGTTTAATTAATCATAGTGTGGGTTTTACTTTAATAGGAACCAAGACATTATAACTGTTTAACATTTTTTGTAATTTTATTAAATTCAAGTCATGTGATACATGGGATTATGGGATAAGATCAAAGGCATATGGAATTAAAACAATGTATCATGTTAATCTTAAATATCTATTTAGTAGCCTCATAAATATTCTTTTTATGTATATGGAAGCAGATGTACCACAGCTAAACATAAGAGGAGACTTGAAAAGTTCCCAGAACATGAGTATTATGAAAAACTGTGCATGAGTTTCTAAAATGTTTGTACCAAAATAAACTTTAATTCTTTAATAAACTTTAATTCTGGGACCAGCAGTTAGCATGATGGCTATATCATTGAACTCCCATGTAGTCGACCGCGGTTTGAGTCCTGGACCCAGTGGCTTAAACTCACATCTGATACGTGTGCGTGCATGCCCAAGATCCTTAGAGGAGAATGAAGGAGAAGGGATTGCGGCTTGGTCATCCCTCCGGGGGGGTGATTTCTCACTTTCTGTCTCTTTGTCTTTCTCTGTCTTTCTGGCGTGCACATGTGCCCTATAGCAAAAACCTCTCAAAAAAAAAAAAAAAAAACAAAAACTTTAATTCTTCTCTCACAAGATTTGAAGTCCCTTGCATACCAGCCAAGTTAAATAAGAATAACAACTTAAGAATAAAGAACTTAACAGCATACAGACCAACTTTAGAAAACTGAGAAAAAATTCAGAGAATATAGCATATTATATAATTAATGTCTTAATACTAGATTTAATAAGATAAACTAAAATGCATTATCTTTAAAGTTAAAATTGAAAAAAAAGAAAGGTGGCTCAAATAAATGCTTGCTAATTGACCATTTTAACATCTGTTTCAACTGAGTAGCATAAAAAAGGTAACAAGAAAAGAAAAGAAAATTCTACTTTAATATGTTGAAAAGGAAAATAAAATGAGAGAAAATTATATTTGAGAGTTATTTGTATTTCCTCATAGAACCTTTTTATGAAACTTTAGGCTCCTGTGCCTTATAATGAACTATTTTCTATAACTGAAATTTTATTTTCCTTTTCCAATATAATCTTCTTTGTATGTTAAAATTACTCATTTCCCAAGGCCCAAGTCAAATGTGACCTCTTCTTGGAAATTTATTGATTACCCTATCTCAGTTAGTAGTTAAATATTTCATTCATTCATTCACTCAACAAATATTTATTGAATATTTAAGTGCCAGATCTTGTAGTAGGAGCTAACGATAAAATAGTACACAAGACAAAGAAAGTCCATGTTCATAGAACTTGCATCTTTGTTGGGGAATATAAAATAAACAAATAAATTAAAAAGGCAATTTCAGAGTGATAATCTATATAAAGATGATAAAATTAGATGATATTACAGAGTGAAGGAGAAAAGGTTATGATTTTAAATAGGATAATTTAAAAAAGTGTCTCTAAAGAGATAAAATATGAATAGAGACCTGTGAAGCAAGGGAGAGAACTACCACAAGATCATGGAACAGATCATTTCAAAACACAATGAACAAACAAAACACAATGGCAAGAGGAACTTGGAATTTTTGAAGAACAAAAAGCAAGTCAGTGTGCCTCCTCATAATGCATTTTATTGTTTTTTTTTTTTTCATTTTTGTTGGCCGTAGTAGGTAATGATGATTTATTCTTTTTCATGCTTGAATTTTTTAAAGCCATACAATATGCTTGATTACATTTTTTTTGGAGAGATTTTTTGCTATAGGGCGTGTGTGCTCGCCAGACAGACAGAGAGAGACATAGAGACAGAAATCACCCCCCAGGGGGGATGGTCACGCCGCAATCCCTTCTCCTCCATTCTCCTCTCGGGATCTTGGGCACGCACGCACACACGCCCGGCGTGAGTTTTAAGCCACCGGGTCCCAGACGCGAACCGCGGTCGACTACGTGGAAGTCCAGCGACATAGCCATTACGCTAACTGCTGGTTCCCACATTTTAAAACTTTATCAGATGTTTACTAAATTCAGTTGTGGGGTAATAATATTTATTAGACATACCTTATATGCCCTAGGCACTGTGCTGATGCTCCGAAGGAGTATTATTTCAGTTTATACAACAAATTATTACAACATGAATCCAAGAACTATGTATTTGAAAACAGCTAGGTATTCCATTTAAGTGTTAAAAATAACTTTTTAAAAAGAAATTTATTGAATGGGGAAAATTTGGGACACAGGAACCAAGCAATTTACCCGAGTTCATAGAACTAAGAGACAAAGTTAAATGTTGAAATTCAGTATACCTAAATCCAAAGTCCCCATTTTTTCATTTATATCTATTATTCTCCCTTAATGTTGTATTTGAATGAGGCTTCTATCACAATGTATTGATGACCTCAGTTGTTCCTGGTGATCAATTTTTTTAATTAAATTAAATTTATTAGTATTATTTTTTTAATTTACTATAAGATAATAAACCATTTATGTGTCCCACAAATTTCTTGCCTCTCTATTTTGTTTAACTACCTATTGATGATGATGTGTATAGTATTCTCAACTGGACTTGTCCGAGGTGTATTTCATGCTGGGGAAATTCTCTTTACAATCTAAATGATGTACAGCAATTGAATGTATAAACAATAAAAATAATAACTTTTAGAAATTTACTATAGGGCACATGTGGTTATGAGAGAGAGAGAGAGAAAGCTGCCAGATCTGGGACTTAATTTGTGGTCAACTATGTGGGAGTCTGGCACTTCAACCACCACATCACCTTCTGGGCCCTGGTGATCAGATTTTTAACAAAGAAATTTATGGTTAACAATGTGTTATGTTATTGAGACCAGCGGATGGCATAATGGTTATGTCACTGGACTCTCACATAGTCAACCGCTGTTCAAGTCCCAAACCCAGAGGCTTAAAACTCACACCAGGCATGTGTGCATGTATGATCAAAATCCCAAGGAAAATGGAGGAGAAGGAATTGAGGTGTGACTCCCCCCGGGGGGTGATTTCTTGCTTTCTATCTCTGTCTCTCTGTCTCTCTGGTAAGTGCATATGGCCTATAGTAAAAATCTCTCTTAAAAAAAAGAAAAACAATGTGTTATGTTGTTTAAAATATTAATTTTTATACATACCCAAAGGACCCTTTCATACCTAGATTTATGTAATTTATACTGATAATGATAATAACGTCCCTTTACCAATGAAACTGTATTTAGTTACTGAACATTGAAAGTGATATCTCTAGAAACTGCTAGGTGCTAAATTTGAAACCCATGTATTCATAAATTTGCTTTAATTGCATATGATAACAACTCAGTTTTTATATTCAGCAAAACTATGGTGGAGAAATAACAGAAATGTGTGAAAATAGTAAGTTTTGTTAATACCTAAATAGGCATTAGAAAAATGAGGCAAGAGGTCAGATGATGGCATATAGTGACAGAACTGGACCCACATAGAGGTTACTGATTAGATATATAAACCTTGTGTATAGAACATGTACCATAAAGATTCTGTTTTCTTATTTCTCTTTTATTTTAAATGGATCTATTTCTACAATGTAAGTAATTATGAGTCAAATTATTTGGTGGAGTGGGAATACACAAATACATACACACACACACACACACACACACACACACATACACATGCACTCAGCATGCCAGGTACAGGATTTAAGCCACACAGTAAGCCATGTGGGATTCAGCCCCCTTAGCAATCATGCCACTGAGTGACCCCCGATTGCAATTTTTTCAAAGTATGGCTTAACATTATGATTTCAGCAAACAATAATTTTTAGAATGCCACAGTACACTTTCTCAGTTTTAAAATCTAACCTAAAATTTTGCCTCCTAATTCACATGAAAATATGTCTTAAAGCTCAGTATGATTCTGTAAGGCTCATGTACTCAATCCATGTGAACAGCAAATCTATTTTATTGTATAAAGTATTGCTTCTCTATATGGACTGATCTGTTACATTAACAGATAAACAAAAACTGAGTGCTTTTGTTGCTAGAAAATCTGCCTCGTGGTAAACACTAAAGGCAGTCTTCTAGGTTGAAATGAAGGAATATTAGACAATAGTTAGAATCTACATGAAGAAATGAAGTACATTGCTAAAGGTAACTCCATAAGTGGGACAAGCAGATGGCATACTAGTTACGTCACTGGACTCCCACATTGCTAGCATGTGTGCACGTATGCGAGAGAGAGAAAGAGAGAGAGACATAGAGAGGGAAAGTGAAAAGTCATCTCCCAGGAAGGATGGCCATTGCAATCCCTTCTCCATTCTCCTCTCAGGATTTTTCTCTAACGTGCTAGATTTTCACATGGCCAACGGCAGTTTGAGTACTGCATTTGGTAACTTGAGAATCATGCTGGGTTCATGTGCATGTGTGCCCAAAATCCTGAGAAGAGAATAGAGGAGAAAGGATTTTGGCATGGCTATCCTCCGTGGAGAGTGATTTTTCACTTTCCTTTTCTCTCTATTCTCTCTCCTTTCTGGAGAGTGCATGCATCTTATGGCAAAATCTTGAAAAAGAAAGTGAATATTTACATAATGGTGAAAAATTTTTTGAAAATTATATTAAGAATAATATCCAGCATAAATGAGTAACTCTTACACCTCAAAAATAATCAGCCCAATTAAAAATGACTAAAGAAAGATTTTGAATAGACTTTTTTATTTTTTTCAAAGCAGGTGTGGAAAGGGCCAGGCCAGCAGGTGGCATGGAAGTTAAGGCAGCTGGATCCCACATGGTCAACTGCAGAGTTCAAAGTCTGGACCCAGCAGCTTGAAAAAGATATCTGGCATTTATGTGTACATGACCAAAAATACTGAGAGGAGAATGGAAGAGACAGGATTGTGGCATGTCCATTCCCCCGAATGGAGATTTCTCACTTTCTCTATCTCTTTTTCTCTCTGTCTTTCTCCAGAAAGCACAGGTGGCCTATAGTAAAAACTAAACCAACAAACAAAAACAAAACAAAACAAAACAATAAATACAGCAGTAATATTTAACACCATTAACAATTTGCAAAATGAAAGTCAAAGTCACAATTGAATGCCACTTCCTGCCCTCTACTTAATAAACTAAAAAAGGTATTTTTGTAAACTCTGCTTCAGATAAGGGACTGATAAACAGAATTCACAAGGAACTCAAGCAGCTGTTCCCGAAAAAGGCAATAAATCCTATTAAAAGATGGGAGAATGAGTTGAAAAAACCACTCTCTAAAGATGACATACAAATAACTAAAAGGCATATGAAAAAATGCTCCACATCCCTCATTGTAAGAGAAATGGAGATCAAAACAACAATGAGATACCACCTAACTGCAGTCAGAAAGTCTAAGATTAAAAAAACCAAAAAACGATAAGTGCTGGAGGAGGTGTGGTGAAAGGGGAACTCTCTTACACTGCTGGTGGGGATGTAAATTGGTTCAGCCACTGTGGAGAACAATTTGGAGATTCCTCAAAAATCTTCAAATAGGGACCAGCAGTTAGCATAATGGCTATGTCTCTGGACTCCCATGTAGTTGACCACAGTTCACGTCCCAGACCAGGTGACTTAAAACTCATGCCGGGTGCGTGTGCGTGCGTGCCCAAGATCCTGAGAGGAGAATGGAGGAGAAGGGATTGCGGTGTGGCCACTCCCCCTGGGGGAGGGGGTGATTTCTCGCTTTCTGTCTCTCTGTCTCTCTCTGTCTGTTTGGCGAGTGCACGCGCCCTATGGCAAAAACCTCTCAAAAAAAAAAAAAAAATCTTCAAATAGAACCACCATATGACCCAGCATTCCCACTCCTTGGTATCTACCCAAAGGCTTAGTCAGAAAAGTGCTTGCACATAGATGTTTATTGTGGCACTATTCACAATTGCTAAGTCATGGAAACAACCCAAATGCCCATGAACGGATGATTGGATAGAAAAACTGTGGCACATATACTCAATGAAATACTATTCAGCCATTAAAAAAAAAAAAAACCTTGGCTTTTGACAGGAAGTGGATGAATATGGAAGACTTACTGCTGAGTGAAGCAAGCCAGGCTATGAAGGAGAGGCATTGTATGTTTCCACTTAATATATACCGAGTGTTCACACTCTATGACTGAAACTAATTGACTAAAGGATATAAAAACACAGTATATAGATGTAAATACCAGATACAGTGTGTGTGAAAGAGGAGGGTTTGAGGAAGGACATTTGGGGGAGGGACAGGGAGGCAAAGCATTAATGTCACAAAGAGGTGTAGTATTATCTGTAGAAGATATTTTGTAGTTTTATCAACTGTACTAGGGAATAATGTTCACCTGTTGAAATATCCACTTTGTAAGACAAATAATAATGTGATTGAATGTATGGAAGAAAATGAATTGAAAATATATATATATATATATATATATATATATATATATTAATTCATTAATAAAAATAAAATAAATAAAAAAGGTGAACATTAGCAAGTGTTGGTGCATATGTGAAGAAATTTGAACCTTTATATATTGCTTGTGGAAGTGTAAAATGGTTCAGACTCTTTGGAAACTAGTCTGAAAGTTCCTCAAAAGCATAAACATAGAGTTACCAAACTGAGGAATTCTATTTCTTGGCATATATCAAATTTGAAAACATATTTCCAGAAAAAATTTTGTGAAGGAATGTCTATAGCAGCATTATTTATAATTGTCAAAAGATAGCAACAACCTAAATGTCCATTAACAGATGAATGGATAAACAAACTGTTGTTTACACATGTCCTGAAATACTTTTCAGCTTTACAAAGAAAATTCCAATACATGCTACAACATGGTATGAACCTTGAAAACATTAAGCTAAATGAAGAAACTTTACATAAGAGACCAAATACTGTATAATTTATAAGAAATGTCCAAGAGGCCATTGGGTACCATGGTGATTAAGGCACTAGACTCCCACATGGCTGACCATGGTTCAAATCAGACCTAGTGGCTTGCTTTCTCACTTTCTCTCTCTCTCATAAGTGCACATTCCCTATAGGAAATAAAAATAAAATTATAATAATAAATAAAAAAATTAAATAATTCTTTAAAAGAAAAAACAAAGAAATGTCCAGGTGGTTAGATGGTGGCACAGAGGTAAAACTTGATGCTCTGTGAGTCTGATGTACATGGGAAAGTTCTGGGTTCACATTCAGAGACCTCTCTGGGTATGCATGCACTGGTGATCCAGAACTGGTTGAGGCTGAGAGTGGACCATAACACTGAAACCCAGTTAGGAGTCCTGTCCGTCTAGCTCACCTCTCCCTCTCTCTCAAGAATGAAATAAACTTTAAAAAAGTGAAATGTCCAGAATAGATATATCTATAGAGATAGTAAGTTCCAGTAGTTGGAGGAGATGAGAATGGGAAATATTTCTAGTGAGCATGAACTTTCTATTGGGGTGATGAAAATGTTCTGGAATTAGATCGTTATTAGAAGTGGTGGGACCAGCAGTTAGTGTAATGGCTATGTCACTGGATTCCCATGTAGTCGACCATGGTTCAAGTCCCAGACCCGGTGGCTTAAACTCACGCCGGGCACATGTGCATGCGTGCCTAAGATCCCAAGAGGAGAATGATGGGGAAGGGATTGCGGCATGGCCATCCCCCATGGGGGGTGATTTCTCGCTTTCTATCTCTCTGTCTTTCTCTGTCTTTCTGGCGAGTGAACATGCCCTATAGCAAAAACCTCTCAAAAAAAAAAAAAAAAAGTGGTGCACTAATGCACAAGTAGTGTAATACTTATGAATATTTTAAAATTTCCTGAGCTATACATTTTATGAATGAATTTTATAATATATGAATTATATTTCAATACAAATTAAGTATGCAGATATTATTGTAGATGTAAATAAATAGCAAATATGTCTTATTTGAGAAACCAGAATAAATAAATAAAACTGAGCTATCTGTTTTTTAAGATGTTTGAGATTGTAAGTACAACTATAATACCATGAGACCATATTTTTTTAAAGAAAGAAAATTATTGTACTATAGCATCTTCATTCATGTTTTCTTGTGATCTTATAATTTATGCAGAGATCCTATAATCAGAAGAATCTCATGTTTTCTCTAAAATTAGGCATTTTTCACGATTAAAGTATTCCCACAAATAATATATGCCTATGGAAAGTTACATTTTTATTTAGTATTCACTTTTTTTTCCTGAACCTTTGAAAGTCATTATATAAGAGACTAGGTTCTTGTTATATCAATTACCTGAAATATGTTCAACTTTTTAAATTCTCATCCTTTAGAATTCAATTCTAACAGAATGAACTTTGTTTGAAAGTTCACACAATTGTATACTAGTCTATTCGTTAAGTTTTCTGTGAACCCTTTCTATGATAAAATATGACTAATATAATCCATTCAAGCAATGTTATACAGTTGTAAAAGAACACAGATGGCATTATAAAAGCATTTTAAAAGGTAATCTCAGGGGAACCAGCAGTTAGCGTAATGGCTATGTCGCTGAACTCCCACATAGTCGACCACGGTTCGCGTCTCAGACCCGGTGGCTTACAACTCACGCCGGGCGCGTGTGCGTGCGTGCCCAGGATCCCGAGAGGAGAATGGAGGAGAAGGGATTGCGGCGTGACCATCCCCCCTGGGGGGTGATTTCTCGCTTTCTGTCTCTATGTCTCTCTGTCTGTCTGGCGAGCGCACGCGCCCTATAGCGAAAAACCTCTCCACAAAAAAAAAAAAAGGTAATCTCAGTATACAAATGTACAGTATTATTATAAATAGTGTGCTATTAATCCACATGTGAAATGATAAATAATAGAACTTCTGAAATTTTAAGTTATATGCTAATGATCTTAGCCTAAAATTCAGCAAAATATGATAATAGCATGGTAATAGGTGCCAGAGAGGCTATAGTTTTAACTGGGTTACTACAAAGAGGGAGGTGTAAGGTCAAGATGAGGGCAATAACAATGCCTAGTCTTTGGAAAATCAAAAAGCTATTGAATTCTGTTATCCATTCCAAATGATATAAAGCTGCTCCTTACAATCACCTAATCATGTGAAATGAATAAATTATTTCCTTTGACATGTTGGAACTCAAAATCTTTTAGGGACCACTGAGAAGCTGAACTTCTGTGAACGTTGCTAAACTTCATCCCAGGAAAACAAATGCAAATGATTAATTATTTTGTAAACCATTCAAGCCTGAAAAATGACTAGTCTTTCTGAATTTTTTTTGTCAACACTTTTGATTTCACTCTATAATCAAAATCAGTGAGGAATTTATGAGTACATGATAATATTTTCTATAAAGATATTTTTATATACTAAGCTGGGCTTTCAGAGATGATTGTTTAAAAATGTGTACAAACTAAATACAGCAAATATTGATTGAATGCAAGATTTTTTAAATTGAAAAATGTACTCTTTATTCTGTAAATATGGTAAGAAAACTGGCTAACCACATGCAGAAATGTATTAGTTTTGTTAATTAATTAATTTTTTCCAGCATTGATATACTGGATATTATTCTAGTGAAATTACTATATGTGTTATCATCAACAGATAATTCTCCATTTTTATGTCCCTTGAATTTTTTTTTCATTTGATTCCCTCCCTCTCACTCCACCCCATTTTCCACCCTCCTCCCACACGGTCTCTAGTATCCACAGTTGAATATAAGATTTCACTGGAAAAGAACAGTAAAAAAATAATAATAAAAAGTTTAAATATTGGCTTATTTCATTGTGATTAAAAGCACTTAACATGAAATCAACCTTCTTAAAGTGTTTTAAGTGTACAGTACATCATTAAAGACTATATGTACAACATTGTACAGCAGATCAAGAGGATATACATCTAGTTTCACTAAAGTTTTATCATGCACATTGTTTAGTAACTCTCCATCTCCCCCAAATCCCACCATCACAAACTACACTTTTAGACACCATGAATTTGACTGTTACAGATACCTCCTCATAGTATGAGGAGTTTTCAAAAAGTTCATGGAAAATGTGTATTATGAAAAAACTAGGAATGAATTTCAAATTTTTGCCCCAAATAAACTTGTACTTTCATTCCATTTTCCATGAAGTTTTTGTGGTGCCCTCATATTTGTTTTTCTGTGACTGGTTTATTCATTTAGCATAATGTTTCCAGAGTTTATCCATGTTGTTACATGCTGATTTTTTTTTAAAATAAGGCTGAATAGTATTCTCTTGTGTGTATATGCCACATTTTCTTTTTTAAAGAATTTTTATTTAACTTAATTAATTTATTTATTTTGATTTGATGAGAGAGGGACAGAATGAGAGAGACATAGAGAGAGAGATAGGGAAAGAGAGAAATCAAGTGGTCAGGCCTCAGAATCAAACCACGGTCGGCCACATGGGAGTCCAGCCCCTTTAACCACCACACCACCTGCTAGTTGACCACATTTTCTTTATCTATTTATCTGTCAATGGACATTTAAGTTTTTTTCTGTATCTTGTCTACTGTGAATAGTGCTGCAATGAACTTAGCAGTGCTAATATTTCTTCAAGATCCTGATTACAATATTTTTCAGATCCTCTAAAGAGCAATGGCGGGACCAGCAGTTAGTGTAATGGCTATGTCACTGAATTCCCATGTAGTTGACTACGGTTCGAGTCCTAGACCCGGTGGCTTAAACTCACGCCAAGCGCATGTGCGTGCATGCCCAAGATCCCAAGAGGAGAATGGAGGGGAAGGGATTGTGGTGTGGCCATCCCCCCGGGGGGGGGTGATTTCTTGCTTTCTGTCTCTCTGTCTCTCTCTTTCTGGCGAGCGCACGTGCCCTGTAGCAAAAAAAAAAAATAAATAAATTTAAAAAATAAATAAAATAAAAAACCTCTCTATAAAAAAGAAGAAAAAAGAGCAATGGCAAGATCATATGATAATTCCATTTCTTTTTAAAACATTTTTTGGGAGAGACAAAGAGAAATGGAGAGAGAGAAAGTGAGAAACCATCATCTGGAGATATGGCAATCCCACAATCCTTTCTCCTCCAGGGATTTTGAGCACATACTAACATGTGCCCCATTTGAGTTTCAAGTCATCAGGTCCAGGACTCGAACTGCAGTCATCCATGTGGGAGTACAGTGTGTTAACCACTACACCACCTGCTAGCCCCAGTTGTTCCTTTTTTAATTGTTTGAGGAAGCTCCATACTATTTTCCAAAATGGCTGTATCAATCGTATAACCACCAACAATGTGCAAGTATTTCAATATCTTCACATCTTTAATAATATTTGTTTTCTTTCTTTTTTTTTTTTTTTTACATTGTAACTATCCCAACAGGTATGAGGTATTATTTCATGGTGATTTTGAGTTGCATTTTTCAGATGATTAGTGACATTGAGCACCTATTCAAATAGCTGTTGGCCATTTTTATTTATACATTTTGAGAAAAAAATGTCTATTCAAGTTCTTTACCTATTTTTAATCAGGTTGTTTGTTTGTTTTCTTCCTATTGGATTGTAGTACTTCCTTATATTATCAGATATATGGCTTGCAAATAATTATTTCATAGGTTGCACTCCATTTTGCTGATTTTTTATTGATATACAATATGCAGAATTGTGTTTAGTTTGACGAAGTCTCACTTGCTTTTTGCTTTTGTTGTTGTTTTGATTGTGCTTTTGATATCATATCTATGAAATGATTACACAGATAAATGTAATGAAGTTTTTCTACTGTGTTCTTCTAGGAGTTTTGTAGTTTCAGATCTTATAAACATTTAAGTATTTAATTTGAGTTCATTTTTCTACATGTTGTAAGACGGTCCAATTTTATTCTTTTTCATGCGGATATCCAAGTTTTCCAATGCCTTTTTAAAAAAATTTTTATATACATTCAATGGCATTATTTAGCTTACAAAGTGAACATTTCAATATGTGAACATGTCTCCCCAGTCCACTTGATCAAAATATCTTCAACAGATAACACCACACCTCACCATCCCGTCAATGCTGTGCCTTCGTATCCCTCCTCCAAATGTCCTTCCTTAGGCCCCACTCCTCCACACACACCGCATCTGGCATTCACACCCATTTCTATGGAATACTATTCAGCCATAAAAACCAATAAAACCCTGTTTTTTGACAGAAAGTGGAAGAATATAGAAGATTTACTACTGAGTGAAGCTAGCCAGGCTATGAAGGAGAGGCATTGTATGTCCCCCTTAATTATACCGAATGTCTGCACTCTATGACTGAAACTGATTGACCTAAGGTTGTCTAGTACCTTTTGTTAAGAAAAACTTTTCGCCATTATTTTTGGCACCTATGTCAACAATTAGTTGACCATGGATTTGTTTCTGGCCTCTTTTTTCTGTTTCATTTGTTTATGGGTTTGTTTTTATGCCAGTATCATATAATTTTGAATAGTGCAGCTTTGTAATACATTATAAAATCAAGAACTATGAAGGCTTCAGCTTTGCCCTTTTTTTCTCAAGAATAATTTAGCCATTTCTGGCTTTTTGTAGTTCCAAATGAATTTTAGTCTTTTTTTTTTTCCCCTGAATTTCTGTTTTAAAAATGATATTAGGAGACCATTAGGTGGCTTGGTGGTTAAGGTGCTGGATCTCACATGGACGACTCCATGATTCAAGTCCTGCACTCAGTGGCTTAAAACATGTGATGGGCACATGTGTGTGTGCATGCATGCCCAAAATCCCAAGAGGAGAAGCGATTGTGGTGTGGCCATTCTCCCTGGGGGTGATTTCTCACTTTATCTCTCTCTCTCTCTCTCTCTCTCTCTCTCTGTCACTCTCCATGTGCATACACCCTATGGCAAATAACTAAAAAAATGCTATTAGGATTTTGATAGAAAGTACATTTGATATATAGATTAATTTGGTTAGTAGGACTACTTTAATCATATAAAATCTCCCAATTCATGAATATGGTATTTATTTCCATTTATTTATATCTTCTAATATTTCTTTTCCTTCTTTTTTTGTAGTTTTTAACTATATGAAACATTCACCTCTGTAGCATATTTCTAGATAGTTTGTTCATTTAGATGCCTTTGTAAATGGTATTGTTTTCTGAACTTCTTTTTAAGAAAGTTAATTGTTTATGTATAGAAACTGATTTTTTTTTTGAGAGGTTTTTGCTATAGGGCGCGTGCGCTCGCCAGACAGACAGAGAGAGACAGAGAGACAGAAAGCGAGAAATCACCCCCCAGGGGGAATGGCCACGCCGCAATCCCTTCTCCTCCAGTCTCCTCTTGGGATGTTGGGCACGCTCGCACATGCGCCTGCCGTGAGTTTAAGCCACCTGGTCCAGGACTCGAACCGCAGTCGACTACATGGGAGTCCAGCGACATAGCCATTACGCTAACTGCTGGTCCCTAGAAACTGATTTTTGTATGTGATTTTGTTTTGTGCTCCTTTACTTAGTAGTCCTAACATTTTCAGAGAATTCTTTAGGATTTTTTCTATATATAAGATCAGGTTATTTGCAAGAAATGTTAAGTACAATTTTACTTCCTTTCCAGTATGGATACCTTTCATATATTTTTCTTGCCTAATTGCTCTGGCTAGAACTTGCAGCACTGGGTTGAATAAAAGTGAGGAGAGTCAACACCCTTGCCTTTTTCTGGATCTTAGAGGAAAAGCTTTTAATATTGCACAATCACATATAATGTTCTGGGATCGTCCACATTTGACTTTTATTATGCTGTGGTAATTTTCTTCTATTTCTAGTTTGTTGAGAGTTTTATCATGAGAAATTGTTGAGTTTTATTGCATATATTGAAAATATCATGTGATTTTAATTGTTTATTCTGCTGATGTGTTATATCACATTAATTGATTTTCTTATATTGCACCATTCTTGAATCACAAGAATAAATTACATTCAGTCATGGTATATTTATTCTTTAATGTGCTATTGAGTTTGATTTGCTAGTATAAAATTATGTCTGTTACATCCTTTGTAAATTTTACTTGGAAAAGCAGCAACTTACATTTTTATTGTTAAATAATTGTGCTGTTTTTTTTTTTTTTTTTTTTACAAAATTCTGTATAATTTCAAGTCTGTATATATTAATGATCAGAATAAATGCCAAGAACATAGTTATTTGAGTGTGGGAGCTGATCTGGAGAACATTTCAAAATTTAAGTTGTCAAGTACATTAATTTAATTGGGAAGTTGAATCAAATACAAATCAAATATCAAGGTCAAAATATGAGTTGTAAAATGAAATATTATGGACTAGGAATTATAATATTTGCACAATATAGTATCTTGATACACAATATGGAGTTGGTGAGCAGTATAGAAACACATTAACTGCATGGCATAGGAACATATGTTGGTAGAATTACACAGGCCTACAGTAATTCTTGAATTGGAAATCAGAGCTTCTAGTGGCCTTATTGTCTAAATGACATGCATTTTTGAAATATTTTTAAAGGAACAATGAAGCAGGCAAGCGTTATTGGGCTTAATGAGCATGAACATTTGTAGGTGTCAAGATGTATTGTATACTTAAAAATTGCTAAAAGAATTTATTTAAAATATTTTCACCATAAAATTGATAAATATGTAAAGTAATGTCTTTTTAAATTTTTTTTAGATTTTTGCTTTACAGCATGTGAGCTCACCAGAAAGACAGAGAGAGACAGAAAAACAGAAAACAAGAAATCACCCCCCAGTGGGGGGATTGCTGCATCACAGTCCTTTCTCCTCCATTCTCCACTGAGGATTTTGGACATGCATTCATGTGGGCTGGCGTGAGTTTTAAGTTGCTGGGTTGGATACTTGAACCATAGTCAACTATGGTGGAGTACAGCAATGTAATCATTGCACTATCTATTGGTCCCAGTAATATACATCTTAATTAGCCTGACTTAGCTATTCCACAATGCATACATATATCAAGAACTCATGTCATAGACCATAAATGTGTATATATCTATATCTATCAATATCTATATCTAATTTTTTATTTTTATTTACTAATTAAGTTAAAAGTTAATTAAGTTTAAAAATTAAATTCAAAAATAGTTTCAGTTGTTTATAAGTCTCTGGAAATATAGTAAAACTTTGCAAATAACCCTCATTTTTGGAAGGCCCTTAAAACAAAGTTCAAGGTAAAATTAATATCCAAAATGACCCACTTTTAGTATATCACCACAGGTACACATACAAAATAGTTCAAATTGATACCACAGCCAAACCACAGAAATAGATATTAGAAAACCATAACTAGGCACACACTGGTAGAATATTTTTTCAGTGTACGAAAGAGAACCATTGGGACCAGCAGATGGTATAATGGTTATGTCGCTTGACTCCCACATAGTTAACATGGTTCGAGTCCCGGATCCAGTGGTTTAAAACTCATGCTGACCATGTGTGCATGTGTGCCCAAGATCCCAAGAGGAAAATGGAGAAGGGATTGCGGCGAGACCATTTCTCCTGGGGGCTGATTTCTTGCTTTCTGTCTCTCTGTGTCTCTTTCTGTCTGATGAGCACATGCACCTTATAACAAAAATCTCTCTCAAAAAAAAAAAGAAAGAAAGAAAGAAAGAAAGAACACTGTTAAAATTTTGGTAATTTTGTAGTATTTGTTGTAATGAAGGCTAAAATGATGATGTAGTGAATTAAAGAATTCTAATGTGCTCATTCTTTTTTTTTTTGGCAGGGAAGGTTTTTGCTATAGGGAGCGTTTGCTCGCCAGACAGACAGAGAGAGACACAGAGACAGAAAACGAGAATTCACTCCCCAGGGATGAAATCACCCCCCCCAGGGGGGATGGTCATGCCAATCCCTTCTCCTTCCATTCTCCTCTAGGGATTTTGGGCACACACTCCCAGTGTGAGTTTTAAACCACTGAGTCCAAGACTCAAACTGCAGTAAACTATGTGGGAATCACTCTCTGCTGGTGCCTTTTATTATTTTTTAAATAATTTAATTTTACTTATTATTATTATTTTTTTAACTTGCTATAGGGCACATGTGCTCACCAGAAAAAGAGAGAGAGAGAGGTAAAGTGAGAAAGCAAGCCACCAGGTCCAGAACTCAAACTGCTGTCAGCCCTGTGGGAATTCAGTGTCTTAACAAACACATCACCTACTGGCCCTCACTATTTCATCCTTACAGCAACTAAAAATGTAGATATTATTTGAATTTTTTTTTCTTTTTTTTTTTTTTTGGAGAGGTTTTTGCTATAGGGCGCGTGCGCTCGCCAGACAGACAGAGAGAGACAGAGAGAGAAAAAGCGAGAAATCACCCTCCAGGGGGGATGGCCACGCCAAAATCCCTTCTCCTCCATTCTCCTCTCGGGATCTTGGGCACGCATGCACACGCGCCCGGCGTGAGTTTAAGCCACCAGGTCCGGGACGCGAATCGCGGTCGACTACGTGGGAGTCCAGCAACATAGCCATTACGCTAACTGCTGGTTCCGATATTATTTGAATTTTACAGATAAGGGGACTAGGGTTCAACAAATTTATGTCCAGAGTCCTACTGATACCATGATATTTGAACTTAGGCCTCTCCAACTCATAATTCTATGTTCATCACCACTGTCATAGGTTAGTATTGCCATCTTAGTATGTACAGTTAAGATACCATTATTATTTGAAAAATTATAATCATATTTTATAGAGAGACTCAGTGATAGAGACAGGTACATAAAGGAAGTAAGGAGGCCAGCAGGTGGTGGAATATGTGTGTGTGTGTGTGCCCAAAATCCTGAGAGGAGAATGTAGAAGGGATTGTGTGAGGGCCATCCCCCTGGGGGTTAATTTCTCACTTTCTCTCTTTCTGTCTCTCTTGATGTCTCTTGGGAGACACATACCTTATAGCAAAAATAAACAAAATCTTCCCAAAAAATAAGTAAATAAGTACACAAAGGAAGGTAAGATATGTAAAAATTAAAAAGAAGAAAAAGTAAAAATAAAAGGTTGGAGAATCCAAAGAAAAATACCAAATGTATGTAGGATGTACCAGTATGTGCACAAGGATTAAAAACAAAATTGAAATAAATCCTAAAATCTTGTTTTCTACTTATGCAGATAATGAAAGCGCTCGTGAATGATAAAAGAACAAGCAGAACTTGAATAAACTTACTAAATCAAGTCAAACTATGTATTTGGATATGAGTTATGATGTGATATAAAAAGTACTATGCAGGCTTTAAAGGAAAAAAAGATTCAGTTGAGTATATAAAAAATGAATGTAAAAAGGTTACTTTCAAAGGCAAAAAATTTAAAAACATACTATTTTGGGGCCAGCAGATGGTGTGGTGGTTACATCACTGGACTCCCATATGGCCAACCACGGTTCGAGTCCCAGACTCGGTGATTTGAAAATCACGCTGCGTGCATGTGTATATGTGTCCAAGATCCCGGGAAGAGAACTGAGGAAAAGAGATTGTGTTAAGACCATGCCCCCGGGGGGTGATTTCTCACTTTCTCTCTTATGCTCTCTGACTCTGTCTCCAGTGAGCACATGTGCTTTAAAGCACAAACCTTTTGAGAAAAAAGTACTGTGTACCTGTCAAATTTTTTTTCTAAAAAACATAAAATAAAATAAAATTAGCTTAGATTATGATAAGAGCTCAGATAAAAAGAATATAATTGCAGATATGACACAACAGTTTAATAAGCTGTCAACTAATCACCATTTTCTGCTATCATCCAGGTACTATATAGTTTACCTGGTGATCACTTTGGTCCAGTGGTGCGCTAGAGCCAGAACACTGGCTCCTGAAAGTCAATTGTAGTTTTCCTCCTTAACTTTGTGCTCTGACCAGTGACATACTGGTAGCATGGAATCAACCATGAAGAGAGTATTTACTCCACAAAACACCAAAAACACTACAAATCAGGGCTTTGTAATTCTGAAAAGCCATTTTTCTTTTCTTTTTTTTTTTTTTTTTGGAGAGGTTTTTGCTATAGGGCGCGTGCACTCGCCAGACAGAGAGAGAGAGAGACATAGAGACAGAAAGCGAGAAATCACCCCCCAGGGGGGATGGTCACGCCGCAATCCCTTCTCCTCCATTCTCCTCTCGGGATCTTGGGCACGCACGCACACGCGCCCGGCGTGAGTTTTAAGCCACCGGGTCTGGGACGCGAACCACGGTCAACTACGTGGGAGTCTAGCGACATAACCATTACGCTAACTGCTGGTTCCCGAGCCATTTTTCTTAAATATTTACCAGCATACCACTACTTTGCGTTGAACAAATTTTAGAACTATATCTTCCAGTTGCATGTTTCTCTGGGTGTGTCTATAGCTTCTGATTACGGAGTCCATGCAGACAATTGTGTTTTGTGTGGTTATTTTTTCCTAGAGAGTGAGGGTGAGATTATAGATTTTTGTGTGGGAGAACTAGTATTATATGTATAAAAGTCAGTTATCACAGAATTAGATGAACAGTAGGTAGATTTAAGCCTCAGTAAGAAGACCGAAATAATATGATGATGATGAACTTGATCTGGCTATTTTGATAATTGATTTAATTACTTGACAATTGCTTTTTACTTTGACTTTCATACAAGTCTTCACTCTCTGTTACTCCAAATCCAAATCTGAATCAATTAAATGTACCACATGTAATTTAACCTATACTGTAAATGTTTAATTTCTTCAACGAGTATTCTTTCTGTTCCTATTATTTATATTCTGCTCACTCAAAAATTGACAATGTGTGAGAATATATGTCTGTCATTATCTGGTTTAATGCAAAATAACACATGAGCAAAATAAAGAACATTTTTACATAGACGTGACCTTAAAAATATTGTGGTACCAGCCTATGACAGAGTGGTTAAGGTGACTGGATTTCACATGGCTGACTGAGTGGTTCAAGTCCACTTGAGAAACATGGTGGGTGCATGTTCATGCATACCCAACATCTTGAAAGGCAGGATTGATCAAGAAGAAGGAATTGTAGAATTGGGGCATTATCATACCCCATGGGGTGTATTTTCTTGCTTTCTCTCTCTCTCTTTTACTGGTGAGCACACCTGGCCTCTGTCAAATTTATATATATATATATATATATATAATTATTGTACAAAATCACAACAAATAGATACATCTTTTAGTGACTGTTGTAGTTCTTTCATTTTTTTTTTGAGAGGTTTTTGCCATAGGGGGCGTGTGCTCACCAGACAGAGAGAGAGAGACAGAGATAGAAAGTGAGAAATCACCCCCCAGGAGGGATGGCCATGCTGCAATCCCTTCTCCTCCATTCTCCTCTTGGGATCTTGGGCACGCACGCACACGTGCCCAGCATGAGTTTTAAGCCACCGAGTCCGGGACTCAAACCGTGATCGACTACATGGGAGTCCAGCGACATAGTCATTACGCTAACTGCTGGTCCCAGTTCTTTCATTTTTAATTGCCAGAGGATGTATGTACTCACTACAGACAGAGAGAAAGCACCTTTCAATAGAGCATGGTCAAACCATAATCCTTTTTCCTCCAGTTTTTCTCCTTATTGGAATTTTGGGCACACACACACACACACACACACATACACATGCACACACTCCCAGTGTGTTAATTAAACTGCTAGCACCAGGATGCTAATTGCAGTTAATTATGTGAGATTCAGCTTTCCATACACAATGCTTAGCCATTCCACTATGGGCAACCCAATGTCTTTTTCTTTTTTTTTTTTTAATTCTCTTATTTAATTTTGTTTAATTTTTACCAGAGAGGGACAGAGCGAGAGAGAGAAAGAGAGAGGCAAAGTGAGAAAGCAAGCCACCAGGTCCAGAACTCGAACGGCAGTCTGTCATGTGGGAGTCCAGCACAATTAACCAGCACACCACCTGCTGGCCCCAACAGCCCAATGTCTTAACCCTTCTTCTGTTGTTAGAATACTTCAGACTAGGTAATTTATAAATAATAGAAATTCTGTGGCCTCATGGTTCTGGATGCTTGAAAGTCCAAGATCCAGGGGCTACATCTGTTCAGGGCCTTCTTGCTGTGTCAAAACATGGCAGAAGGCATCGCATAATGAAAGCATACACAAAGGAGGGCAAGGGACTGAATTATATTCCTTTATCATAAACTCATTCACACAATAATAATATTAATTCATTTATGAGGACAGAGACCTATGTCCTATTTACCTATTAAGGGCTCCACCTCCTAATACCTCTCTGCATTACAGATTAAGTTTCCAGCACAGGAATTTGGGGGGACACATTTAAATCATAGCAGTGATTATAAATAAAAACTATAGTGATAGTATTAAATTGTAAATAGTGTAAGCATTTCTATGGGAGGTTTTAAAATCACCCCTCGTTATTTTACTTGACAAAAGGGTTAAATAACAGAGAAGTCAGGTTAGAGGAAAATAGTTTGAAGGCCTACACCATCTAATCTTCTAGAGTATCAATTATCTCAAGAAAACTTTAATCGGAAGCTAGATACTGATTGTCTGGAGATTCAGTTGTTTTACTAAAACAATTTTATTATATGAAGGTACACTGTGCATAAAATATAATATGAAAGGTGAAACAAAATTACCACTTATTAATAAGATGCAAAAGTTAACTCTTTATGTTAACTCTGATATGTTAAGTCTGATGCTCTACTTATTTTGGGCAGTTCATAAAAAGTTAAATATACTTTTATAAAGGTTAAGCTGGCACTATTGTTTTAATGTATTTATTGTAATGAGTCTATGCCCTTTAAATATGCTCCTTGTTGTCCCCACTTTCCTGTTGTTTGCTTCTTTTAAAACATAACATATTATTAGTTGATCTGTTAATCTAAAAAGAACACTGGTGCTAATTACATGAAAAATGTTAACTCACTGGAAAATAAGATACTAAAGTCAGCAGTTGTTCTTTTTCACACTCCCAGCACATCTTAAGGTTGGCATCTCTTGAGGAGCAATTAACTTTGGCAGGGCAACTGAATTCTAACTCACTGAGATTTCATTTTCTCTACATTAAGAATCATAATTAATAAAGAAATTATAACATGTTGTCACAGACTATCCAATTACTGTGATAACATTCTTTTTCTTTGAAAACTCAGGGGAGAGCTTTTTAAAATACCAAGGTGGCAGCAGAAAATTATTTCCTAATTCTTACATAGTTTATAGTCAAAATGGCTATTGTAGCATATATATAGGTAGCAATGAAACTTAGAATATCCTTATTCCACATAAATAGTATTTCCTTATCTAGATATAATGCCAAATTACAAATAATCCTACAAGATACATTTAATGGTAAGTATTTTAGTCCTGTATAATAAAACTGCTACAAAGGTTGTACCATAATTATCATGTAGCAAAGTGACATTTGAGTTACAAGTAGATTTCTTTTAGGATATGATTTCCATAGGATTCTTAACCGTTTTTTTAATGGAAGTTACTTAGGAAATGTATGAAGAAAATATTGATTCTTATTGTTTTATATATTTTATCATATATAAACAATAAAATATTAATCTAAGGCATAACTAAATCAGTTGCAAAATTGAAATCTTCTCTTCCTGGGAGATGATAAAGAGTTAGAAAAGGAAGAGGAGGACTGGCCACATGCCTCATAGTTAAAAAAGCTATATCCCGGGCACGTGTGCGTGCGTGCCCAAGATCCCGAGAGGAGAATGGAGGAGAAGGGATAGCGGTGTGGCCATCCCCCCTGGGGGGTCATTTCTCGCTTTCTATCTCTCTGTCTCTCTCTGTCTGTCTGGCGAGCGCACGCGTCCTATAGCCAAAAAAAAAAAAAAAAAAAAAAAAAAAAAAAAAACTATATCCCATGTGGTCAATCCTGTAGTTTGAATCCTGGCCCCAGGGTCTTGAAAAATATGATAGGCACTTCTGTGTGCATGTCCCAAATCCCAAATGGATGGAGAAATGGAGGAGAAGTAATTGTGGCATGCTCATACCTCATTTGAGTGTGTTTTCTCTATTTCTTTCTCTCTCTCTGGTGAACACATATTCTCTGGCAAAATAAAATAAAAAAATAAATAAGAAGAAACAAAGAAAAGAAAAGGTGGAGGAAGGTCAGCAGGTGGCATAGTGTTTAAGGCTCTGGACTCTCATATAGTCAAATGTGATCCAAGTCCCAGACCTGGAGTCCTGAAAATCACACCAGGCTTGTTTGTATGTATGCCCAAAATCTCAGGAGAAGACTGAAGGAGAAAGGACTGCAGTGTGGCCATCCTCCCTGAAGGATGATTCTTCATTTCCTCTCTCTATGTCTCTCTCTGGCAAGTGCACATACCCTGTGGCAAAAATACCTTAAAAAATGAAAAAAAAAAGGGTGAAAGAGGGCAAAGGAGGAGAAACAAAAAGGGGAGAAACCATCCAATGGAAGAGACCAAGTGTAGAAAGTTGGGGAATGGTGATATGGCCTGATATTCTACAAATTGGCCAAGTTAAAAGGATCTATATTTTTCCTAATTTCAGTGATCTTCATTAGCTTAAGGTGCAAACACAGAACTAATATCCATGACTATTGGTAAATTGGAAGGTAGAACACACTTTATATGTCCTATAATTTCAGGAGTTTCCTGTGTCTATTTCATACCAAATTGTTCCAGAAGTTTAAAACTACTATCTTCTTATCCTTGCCAACACTTGTTATCCTTTGTTTTTTTTTTTTTTTTTTTAATAATAGGCATTCTAACAGGTATTAAGTGATATCTTCTTGTAGCTTTGATTTGTGTTTTCTTGATGAGAAGTGATATTGATCACCTTTCATAGTGATCAAACTACACAGTTTTCTATATCCTCAGTGTAGAGAGGTCAGAAGGCATGATGAAAAATGGTTTTCTATGAGACTGGAAAAGAAAGAAAAAAGTGTTCTCATTGGAAAGAAATGGAGAGAGGGTTAGCAGTGGAAGATGTGAGATTTGAATTTTATGACCATTCTCTCTCTCTCTCTCTCTCTCTCTCTCTCTCTTTTAGAGCATTTTTTTAATGTAAGGCATGTGTGCTTGCTATAGATACAGAGAGACAGAAAGCAAGAAATAACTCCTCAAGGGGAAGGTCGTGCTACAATCTCTTCTCCTCCATTTTCCTCTCAAGATTTTGGGCATGCATGCACATGTGCTGGCATGAGTTCCAAACCACAAGGTGTGGAATTCAAACCACAATGAATCAGAAGTCCATCCCTTTAAGCATGTGGGAGTTCATCCCCTCAATTACTATGCTACCTACTATATCCCCCATGACAATTCTCTTTAAGTCTTACATTATTTTGGAGCAGTAGGCTTAGTTTACATTTTTGCAACTTCACTCTCTTTTAGAAAATCTATGACTTAAAGCAAGCCAGGCTATGAAACAGAGACACTGTATGTTTCCACTTAATACATACTGACTGACCATACTCTATGGTAGAAACTGAAAAAATTAGAAGATATATAAACAAGGAAAATGGTTACAGATACTAGAGACAGTATGGGAAGGTGTTGGGAGATAGGGAGAGTGAAGAAAAAGGAATCAAGGGGAAAATGGAGAGGCAAGACTTTTTTTAAAATAATTATTTTACTTTACATATTTATATTCAACCAGAGAGGGACAGAGCGAGAGAGAAAAAGAGGCAAAATGAGAAGGTAAGCCAACAGGACCAGGATGCAAACTGTGATCAGCCATGTGGGAGTCCAGTGCCCTTATCCACCATGCTACCTACCATTAATGAGAGGTAAGACATTTATGGTACACAGAAATGGATGATTATCAGTTGATTATAATGAGTATGGTATCTTCAACTGGACTAGTGTGAGGCATGTTCATGTTGTGTAAATTAAATTCATTTTACAAGGTGGAGTGAGATGTGGTGATTGAATGTAATAAATAAAAGTTAAAAAAAGAAAATCTATAATGACAATGTATAGAACATGACATCTTCACATTTGAGTAGAAATGGTTAAGGAAGATTTGATATTTAAGGTAATAAAATAATATAATGGGCTCCTCAGACTTTGGAATATAAATATTCTCATGACCTCAATGGGAATGTCATAGAAGTGTAAAAAGAATTGAGGTTGGAATGAGTAAACAATGAAAGAGTTAAGACCTCAAAATCAGAGATGTAACAAGAGATATGGAAATCAAATCTAGACTTAAAATAACTCAGCTGGAAAGTCAAATATATATGGACATGAACATTTGATATTTTGAAATGAGTATAGACTGGACCTGCCATATCACATTAGAAAGTAAAGAAGATCTTAACAATAATATAAGTCATGGAGGTTTTTCTTACCCACTCCATCCTCCATATATAAATATAAACTTGGGAAGGAAAACAGTCTTCATTTGAGACAAGAGAAACAGGCAATAATATACTTGAATTTTTAGTCAACTAAACATTTGCCCTCCATCAATCCAATTTAGATCAGAGTTTATTTTAATACTTATTTTCATTATTTCTATTTAATTTGACAAGAGAAAGAGAGTGAGAAAGAGAGACAGAGAGAGAGAGAGAGAGAGAGAGAGAGAAGAAGGGAAAGTGAGAAAGCAAACTTCCGGGTCTGGGATCCAAACCATATTCAGTCATGTGGGAATCCAGTGCCTTAATCAGATTACCACAACATCTGTCAGCTCCCAGAAGTTATTTTATTTTTTAGAATTATTTTATTTAACTTTATTTATTTAAATTTGACCAGGGAGGGACAGAGTAAGAAAGGGGGAGAGTGAGGAAAAGCGAGAAATAAGCCACCAAGTCTGGGACCTGAGCTGCAATCAGCTATGTAGGAGTCCAGTGCCCCTAACCATCATACCACCTGATGACCCCCCCCAAACTTTATTTGAAACTATAAGATACTCAGTTACATTTCATAAACAAGTTTTCTTTTTTTCTACCAACAAGAGTAACTGTTTAGAATAAGAAATGTAAGTTAAAATAGTTTTTAAAAATTCAACAAAAGAACTAAAATTACTACAAGAAAATGTAGAAGCAAATGTTTATGTCTTTTGGTTAGGCAATGATTTTTTAGACACAACATAACAATCACGTGAAGCTAAGGAAACCAAATAGATAAATTATACATCATCAGAATTAAGAATGTTTGTGCTTCAAAGACACTCAAGAAGGTGAAGAGACAAACTAAAAAATAAGAAAAATATTGACAAAATATATATCTAATAAGGGACTTGTAAAAGTTTTTTTAAAATTTAGTAATAAAAATATAATCCAATTTTAAAAGGGCAAAAGATTTGAATAGACAGTTCTCCAGGGAAGATATACAGCTGGCCAATAAAGGTATAAATGATGCTCAGCATCATTAGTCACTGAAGAAATGCAAATCAAAAACCTCAGTGGATATCATTTCATACCCATTATGATGGCTAAGACTTAAAGACAGACAATAACAAGTGTTGGTGAAGATGTGAAGAAACTGGCATTCTTATACATCACCTGTGGGAATGTCAATTGTGTAGCTGGTAAATTGGAAAAACAATTTGGCAGTTCCTCAAAATGTTAAATATAGAAATACTGTGTGACCAAGCATTTCACTCTTTGGTATATACACAAGAGAAATGAAAATATATATCCACAGAAAAGCACATACATGAATGTTCATAAAGTGTTATTTATAATAGCTAAAAAATGTGGAAAAAAAACCCAACTAAATGTCTATCAACCAATAAAAGAATAAGAAAATGCTCTATATATACAATGTAATATTACCTAACAGTAAAAAAGAATGGATTACAGAATTATGCTGCAACGTGCAAAAACCTGGGAAACATTATGCTAAGTAAAAGAAATCAGTCACAAAAGATCACATATTACATGATTCTATTTATATGAAATATCCACAACAGGCAAATCTATACAGACAGAAAATTGATTAGTGGTTGCCTGGGGCTAGAAATAGGGGAGGAAAATGAGAATGGGACTGATGTCGTTAATAGATGGAATTTCCTTGTGTGCTGTTAAAATAAAATCTAAAACATAAGAAAATTCTTCTGTCTTGACTGTGATGTGTGCATTCCAATACAGCTATGGAAGTTTATGTGAAACCTTGCCAGTTAGAAAGGATCTAGGAGCTGGCCTTCTGTGTCTCTGGTGAGCGCATGTGCCTTCTGTTGAATAAAACAAAACAAAACAAAAAGAAAAAAATCTAAATCCTGCTTGAATGCATATTTTAATAATATAATCTCCAATATAGCCTTATACGATATATACGATATAAGTTCTGGGACCAGCAGATGACTAAATGGTTATGGTGCTAGACTCCCACTTGGTTGACCTCAACTTGAGTCCCAGATCCCTTGACTTGAAACTCACACTTGGCACATTTAAATGCGTACCCTAAATCCCAAGAGGAGAGTTTAGGAGAAGGGATTGTAGCATGGCCATCCCCTCTAGGGGAGTGATTTCTTGCTTTCTGACTCTTTGTTTCTCTCTCTCTGTCTCTGGCAAGCAAACATACCCTATACCAAAAATCTCTCTCTAAAAAAAAACTGCAGTGAAAAAAATAAAACTTCTGCCTCATCTTTACATTGGCCATTATTCAAGAGAAACACTGTCAGAAAAGGAACATTGACTATATTTTTCTCAAAAAGAAACTTGTTCTTCTTGGTAATAAATGAATAATTAAGAATACGTCTAGCATGAAAAAAAAAATTTGGTGGGACACTTAAGTTTTTGGACCTGAAACATTGGCTAAATAAATCAAGCACTAAATTTGAAACAAAAGATAATTATTTTATTCCATAATTAGCTTTCTTAAATGATCAGGCCTGCTTTTATACTGATTAAGTAGCTTTGCATGTGAATATGTGTTTAGAAAACAACAGTATGCACAAATAATCATTTCAGATCAGAGATCTGACTTTACTCTGGATTTTAGAATATGAAGAGTCATATAGGGCTGATCCCATGACCTGATGGCTGAGGGGGGACACATCCCACATGGGCACTGGACTCCCACATGGGTGACGGAGGTTCAAGTCCCACACCAGGTGGCTGGCTTTCTCACTTTCCCTCTTTTTCTCACACTGTCCTTCTCTGGCCAAACTAAAATAAATAACTAAAGTTAAATAAAATAATCATTTTTAAAATGAAATAAATAAAAACAGGCTTAGGAGGCATAGCAGTTAAGGTGAGGGACACCCACATGGCCAACAATCGTTCAAGTTCCAGACCTGGCAGTTTGAAACTCATGCCAGGTACATGCCCAAAATCCTGAGAGAATGGAGGAGAAGGCATTGTGGCATGGCCATATCCTCTAAGGAGTGATTTTTCACTTTGTCTTTCTAGCGAGTGACCACTCCCTGTGGCAAAAATTTCTCCAAATAAAACAAAACAATACATGCCAGAGTAGCAATTAGACCCTCATCATATCAATTGCAAATTATTTTTTAAGTAAAAATTACCTTCAGGAAAATTAAGGAATTAAAAAAGGGGGAGGGAAGTGCTTTATGGTAGGCTCTATCAAAAATCTATGTTTTGTTATCCATGCCTTTAATGGACCAGTTGCAAGAAAAGCAAGATGCACTGTCTTTCAGGTTCACCCAGATCACTTTCTCTGCGTGCCATTGATAATTTCTAACAAGGAGTTCAAGGAATGGGAGAAGTAAAGTTAGTAAATGATGCTATGAGAAAAATAAAGGATTTTTTTTTACTTTAGTTTCTATTCCTAGAAGCTGTTTATTAATATATCTTTATGATTGGATTCAGGCTGAGAGGCAGTACAGGGAAGAGTATAATTTGCTAACCTCACAAGGGATAGAGACTGAACTATTTCGATCTGGGTGTGAGCAAAGCATACAGGTTTATTTTTAGGAGTTGTTTCAGGATGTTTCCACAGCAGGATAAATTCACAGACAAACCAAAACAAAACACCTTTCACTGTCTTTTATGCTCAAACGTCTTTTCAAAATAATACCCAGTTTTCACGAAATGTCAGCGTATTTCTTTAAATACCTAAACTTCAACACATGACTGAAATAAATTCTACAGCTATAATTTTACCAATGAAACTTCTGGAATGACTAAATAACTTATTAGCAGCAAGCAAGTGGTTCTAACTAGCCAACTTGCTGCAGTACTCAAAAGCCATTCATGGGATTATGGAACTATCTTTTTCAATACTGCCCTACAGTAAAACTTCATTACACAGTGATCATGTTGGCTATCATGCAGATCACATCTCTAAGAATGTACAGTAAACAGGCATAACTGTCTCCTGTATTAGCTGCTTGGGTTTTAATCATTGTCAAACAAATTTTCCAAAATGAAGGTGTTCTTAAGCAGGATTCTCAATATACATTGATCAAATTTAATCTTAAACTGTAAATCAATAGTATTCCTTAAGGGAAATATTAGTTGCCCACATAAATCTTTTCTTTGAAAAAACTAAGCAAATAAAACAGCACAGGGATATATACAAATATTTTTAATTTAAGATATAAAACTTGAACCTGATAATGCTGTAACTGAGAATACACTTAATGATTCAGTTCAATTAACCTTCCCTGTGACAGAACATACAATATTTTTCCCAAGGCCTAGCATAGTGCTGAGAGAAAGTATGCAAAACTATAATTAGAGTATAAGCCAATCAACTTTGTGATTGCATTAGCTAGCATGGAAAAAATGTTGCTTGATTATGAAAACAGAATACAGTGTAATGTGGTTACTTGTTCTTCAGCATAACAAAAATTACTCCAAGCAATGATTTTTGTATCATTTCAAAATTGCTGCAATGATTAGATGATAGTCAAAGGAAAGCAACTAGATATGCATATTTTAGACAGATATTAATTTTAGCAATGTAGACTCTGAAGTTACACAAATAACGAGGTACTCAAATCCCCTGACACATTCCCTGCAAGGCATTCCAAACATTGTCTGTTTCATTGCCTTGAATTACCATTGTTCTATGGCTTTCTGTTTCAGGTCTTTTCATGGTAGCTCATTTAGCTGTCACTCAGGCCCATTATATAGTGTTCATGGTAGTTGTCATGCCTTCAAATGTCTGTATCTTTACCTGACAACAATTAAGTGATAAAGATGCATATGAAGTGAGCGATAAACTATTCAGGATGTGTTAAAGTAGTGCACCCAAATGTTTCAGTAATTAAGGGTGGTTGTTAAAGTAGAGTAACATGTGGCCACATTTATTCTGTAAAATATAAGTGCACTAATGGTTTAAACTCAAAGAATTTTAAGGAAAAAAAAAAAGAATAAAGGATTTACTGCTCCCTAGATCCTCAAAGCTGCCTGATTTTTGTTCTTTCCAAGGTCTGATTTTTCCTTCAAGTCTCTGAACTATCTCCATATGCTTTAAAATAATTATTTATTCCCCTCTCCCTCTCCATACGTTTTTTTTTTCCTTCTTCTGTTTGCAGTCAAATAAACTTATCTGATAGTGCAATGTTTCAAAACTTTAGTGAAATAGATTCCATAGTAATCTATGTGAGATCACCTGGACTTTAAGCTGGGAAATAGAAACGGTCAACCTAATCACATCCCTTGAATATCTTTGCTGTTCTCCTAACAAAAGAGAATTGGAAGCTTTGCCACCCTGATATGAAGAATAAATAACTGATTTAAAAAGAGTTCTAAAGGTATGTCTTTGTATAAGTAAAGGGATAAAATCTGGATGAAAAGATAAGATTGGGTACAGGAATTTGTGTATTTTCCTTCCAGTATCCCAGTAGCACTCTCCCCTAAGTACAGTCTTATTCCTGGTTGGCTTTAAAATTCACATTTTTTTTTAGAATTATTTTATTAGACTCCTGAAATATTCAGACAAGAAGCATTTTAAAGCTGAGAAGCCATTTTAAAGCTGAGGTGTATCCTGGCCTGTTCAGGAAAACTATGCACTAAACTTCATTTTCTAGACTCACAAAATATTCAGACAAGAAGCCATTTTAAAGCTGAGATGTGTCCTGGCCTGTTCAGGGAAGCTATGCTCTAAACTTCATCTTCTAGACTCCTGAAATATTCAGACAAGTGGAGGAGAGATTTTGTAACAAAATGACCAGAAACCACTGCAGAGGCACAAGAAAAATGAGAAACCAAGAAAATCTCTCTCCCCTAAGGGAAAAGAACAATACCTCATCCTCCACAGACAGTACAGTAGAATCCATTGAAATGTCTGATAGAGACTTCAGAATATCCGTAGTGACAAAAATAAATGAGATGCAGGAGCTGAGAGATAATGAACTCCAGAAGATGCAGAAAAAAAGAGACAATGAGTTCCAGGAGGTGTTGAATTTCCTCCATGATCTGAAAGAGGAAATACACACAGTAAAAAGAATCAAATGGAGCTATTAGGGAAGAAGGCTGCCCTTCAGGAAATCAAAACCTCCCTCAAGAGTATTAAAAGCAGATTAGTCCAAGCAGAAAATCGAAACTTGGATGTAGAAGACAAAACACCTGATCTAGAAAAAAACAACCAAAAAAACTGAAAAAATAACCCTCCCAAATGAGAATACAATCTGAGAAATACTAGACACCATTAAGCGCCCAAACATCCAAATAATCGATATCCCATAAGGTAAGGAAACTAATAAGGGCATGGATAATCTATTCCATGAAATCTTGGAAGAAAAATTTCCAAATCTAGAGAGGCAGTCTAGTATCCAGACTGAAGAAATACAAAGGACCCTTAATAGAATCAAATCAAGAAGATATTCTCCAAGGCACATCACAGCAAAACTGGCCAAATATACAAAGATGAGATACTAAAATTGACAAGAGAGAAATATCAGGTTAGTTATAAAGGTTATCCCATCAGGCTAACCTCTGACCTCTCATCAGAAACATTGCGAGCAAGGAAAGAATGGGGACATATATTCAAAGCGTTAAGAGAAAAACGGTTTCAACCAAGAATATTATACCTGGCAAGATTACCTTTCATATGGAAAAAAAGGATAAAAACATTCTCAGATAAACAAGACCTGAAAGAATTTGCCAGTAGCAGACCCACTCTTCAAGAAGTTCTGAAAGGAGTGCTCTACCAGGAAAACTAAAGACACATAAAGGGACCAGCAGTTAGTGTAATGGCTATGTCGCTGGACTCCCATGTAGTCGACCGCGGTTCGAGTCTCGGACCCGGTGGCTTAAACTCACGCCGGGCGCGTGTGCATGCGTGCCCAGGATCCCGAGAGGAGAATGGAGGAGAAGGGATTGCGGCGTGGCCATCCCCCCTGGGGGGTGATTTCTCGCTTTCTATCTCTCTGTCTCTCTCTGTCTGTCTGGCGAGCGCACGCGCCCTATAGCAAAAACCTCTCCAAAAAAAAAAAAAAAAAGACACATGAAGAAATAAGAGAACAAATGACAACCAAGAAAGTGACCAATGTAATGTTAGGGACAAGAAATATAAATAATAACATTGAATGTTACTTTCCAGGATTTAAATGGAAAGATTGGAACACAGTAACAATACATATTCAACAGAGGAGAGTTTGAACATAAGATTGAACTGGCGAAATAGAATTGCATGACTTTTGAGTAAAACATTACTAATTTATTTTCACTATGCATTGTTTTCCCAATTTAAACATTTTACTTTCTTCTGAGTTATTGATAGGTTCAGTACCTTGTTAAAATATTTTTCTTTAAATATTTCTTTAAATAGAAATATAAACTTTTCTTCCTTCCTGACCCCTCTGGAATTGGAAAATATTTGGGAGTATTCTTATTTTGTGGCAGAGGGTAATTTGCATAAGTTCAATAATACTTGTTGCATTGAATCAAAAATTGGAAATACTCATTATTGGACAGGGCTTTGGAATGTCATGTCTGAAGATTAATCAGAAAACTGTGGAACTAAGGTGGATCTCAAGTAAGCCCACAGAAGCTCTTAGAAAGATGGCCTGACTGGGGCCAGCAGGTGGCATGGTAGTTAAAGGCACTGGACTCCAACATGGCCGACTGTGGTTTGAGTCCCCGACCTGGTGGCTTGCTTTCTCACTTTCCCTCTTTCTCTCTCTCTGGTCAAATTAAATAATAATAATAATTAATAAAGTAAATAAAATAATTCTTTAAAAAAAAAAGAAAGAAAGATGGCCTGACACCATAAATAGTTCTGCCTGGCAGTGAGAATTAGATATATATTATTAGATATATAAAAGAATTTATAACATAAAATAACCTGGACTTTTCCAGCCCAGCATTGTCATCAGTAGAGACTGCAAAAGAACAACCACACCATAGGATTATCATGAGAAAGAACTGAAGGAAGAAAAAGAGACTAATCTTTGCTAGCAGATGGTATATCACAGAATACTTGGTAGGCAGGGCTGAATTGAGACGATTTATGTGTGACTTGTGTGCTGGGCATTTGCTTTTCAACACTTTGACTAGTTAACATATATTTTCTCAAAAATATTTAAAATCATACTGTGTCTGTTATAGAGTCACAAACAAAATTATATAAAATTATAAGAAATATTTTGAACATTATCTTTAAAATTCAATATTTTGACATTTTGAAAGTTGTTTATTAACTGTCAAGAGCTATGGAGTATGAGCAAAAATTTTTTGATATGTAAATTAAATGTTTGTGAAAATGTAAAAATAAATAAAATAAATAAAAGAGAAAAATTGAGAACCATTTACTGCTCCATGACCAGCAAGGGACTCTGAGGCAGGGTCAACACTGGCCTTAGCCCCAGCTCCAGCTTGCTTCACCCATCCCATAGCCCAGTTGTTTAGCAAGGTAGGCAGTTTTTTTTTTTTCTCTTCTTCTTTCTTTTGCTAATTTCCTACCCCTCCCTGCCCCAGAGACTGGCCTCCACTTTCTTTCCAGCAGCAACCTAGTTCCATCTACTGCCCCATGGAGAAATCTATATAGACTTTTTCTTTATTCTCTTTCATACTTTCTTCCCTCTTATATTGTTCTCTCCTCCTCATCCTCCACCCTCCTGGAGGGAATACACAGGTCTAGAATCACAGTTCTGAAATACTCTAGTATTGTAAGGTTCCCTGTGGAGGGCACTGCATACGGAAGCCATCTTGAGCTATCCACCATCTTGGAAAACATTAGGCTTCACTTCCTCACTGGACAAACCGTTTCTCAGAAATCATGTGACCAACCGTTCTCCCCGGAAGTGGTTGGGTTTCTAGGCAATGGGAAAGATCCACCCACACCAATGATTGGTTCATGCTGTTCTATTTCATTTGCATTTCAGGCAATCAATCAATGCCCACCAGCCTGTATATAAGCTCGCTATTCTTTCTTAATAAACGAGACTTGATCGGCACCTCGTCTTGTCTCCACTCTGTGTGTCTGTGTGTTTGTCCCATTTCTCACTCCCTCCCCCAGGAATCCTGTTCGACTGTCCCGCGGGCCTGGACAGTTCCCTGTGATCCTTTCTTTTACTGAACCACCTGCAAAAAAGGAGATATTGCTCTTCAGACACCTGAATAGAGTACTCCTCCAGAGACCACATTGCTAAACACAACGGAATAAAGACTTCGGCACACACATCAGTTCACAGCAAACGGGAAATACACTTGTTTCTAGTTGAAGAAACATTCTCTGAAAAGGTATTCGAAAGTGAATACATATCACAATGGCTAGAAGTAGAAGACTCTCAGGTCTGAATAAACCATGAAATATGTCTCCATCAAAAGAACACAGTGACTCTCTTCCATTTCTCAAAAAAAAACAGATGATGCAATCAAAATGTCAGAGAAAGGATTTAGAATATGGCAAAATTCTATGAGTTGGAACAGAAAACAGACAATGAACTACAGGAGATTAGGAAGTCCTTCCACGATATGAAAGAAGAAATGGACATTCTAAAAAAGAATCAGTGGAACAATCAGAGATGAAGTCTGTAATACAGGAAATCAAAACCTCTCTGAAAAGTATTAATAGTCTATTAGACCATGCTGAAGATTGAATTTCTGACGTAGAAGATGAAACCTCTGACCTAGAAAAAAAATACCAAAAATATAGAGAAAATAACAACAAAAAAAAAAACGAGGATAATATACAAGAAATACTAGATTCCACTAGACACCCAAACATCCGAATAATTGGTATACCAGAAGGTGAAGAAACCAATAAGGGCATGGAAAATCTACTCCATGAAATCCTGGCAGAAAATTTCACAAGTCTAGATAGACACTCAAGCATCAAGACCCAAGAAATACAAAGGACCCCAAATAGAATCAACTCAAGAAGATCTTCCTCAAAGCACATCTTAGCGGACCTTCCAGGGAAAAAACATCTAAACTTTAACACTCCATTGATAGCATCAATTTCACTACTATGTTATTAATACCTGGCAAATGGCAAACAATAAATCTGTTAAATGAATAAGTAAACAGCAGAGAAAAAAATGACTATATCTAGACTAGAGTGAGGAAAGAAAGCATAATAGAAGAGGATGGAGGGACAGGAAGAAGCTCAATTTATGTAAGTCCTTTCCAGGCCATCTTAACAAACTTGAATTTTCTCTAAGTGTAATCTTAACTACTTACTAGTCACAGGAATGGTGCTAGAAATAAGTATATGTATTGGGAGAGATGCAAAGAGAAGTAAATCATCTGTTTGTTTTTGAAAATCTCACAATATAGTGTGGTAAACTGATTTGGGAAGAAAATGATAATAGTTTCTTAAAGAATAAAGCAGACCAGAAGAACAAAGGTGTTCTCACATGATCGGTACACGGTTTTGTGGTTTGAATGTGCCCTCCACCTTCAAAAAAATGTCATGCATTGAGATTTGGTTGTCATGGGATTAAGAGAGTGAAAACTTCGTCTAATGATGGTGTTAAGAGGTGGGACCTTTGGAAGATTTGGAAAATTAAGGTCATTAGGACAGGGCTCCCATAATTAAAGCCTGATGCATTCATAAGTTCAGGGAAAAAGACAGGTGCACACAGACATTCATACATGAGACTGTTCTTCACCATAATATAATATAGCCAGCAGACCCTCACTAGATAGGGCCTCTGAGAATCTTGGAACCCCAAATCATGAGCTGAATAAAGTTCTGTTTTGGTGAATTTGTCATACCTAGGTATTTTGTTATAGCAACAGAAAAGACTAGAATACTTGAATAGATGGAGAATGCACATGTAAAATAGTTTTATAAATTATAGAAGTAGTACTTAGAGTACTTTGCCCTTTCACACACACGTGCCCTACACAGTGCCTCATAGATACTAGATGCTGAATAAATGGCTTTAGAATAAATAGGTGAATGAATGTCTTTATTAGTTACATTAAAAATATTTCAGAAAGTAATGTGCAGCAAGTAGGTAGAAGTGAAAATACAACCAGTGCACTCACTACTTCATAATATGAATTTCAATTTTCTCATAAACTTTTCCATCAAGACAAACTTTTCCCTCAATCCCCATCCTATAATGAAACTCATGACTGTGACTGCCTACAACTGCTTTGAGTGCCCAAAATGACTAAAATGGAAGGGTTTTTTAATTTTAATATTTTTATTAGCATAAATTATATATATTTTGAGTAGTACAACATGATTTTTCAATACAAAAATGCCATGTGTAATGACTCATTCAGGATAATTAGTAAACCTATCATCTAAACCATTAGTCATTAATTGTGTTGTGACTATCAAAATCCTTCCTTTTTTTTTTTTTTTTTTTTGGGAGGTTTTCGCTACAGGGCACGTGCGCTCGCCAGACAGACAGAGAGAGACAGAGAGACAGAAAGCAAGAAATCACCCCCCAGGGGGGATGGCCACGCCGCAATCCCTTCTCCTCCATTCTCCTCTTGGGATCTTGGGCACGCACGCACACGTGCCCGGCGTGAGTTTAAACCACTGGGTCCGGGACGCGAACTGCAGTTGACTACGTGGGAGTCCAGCGACATAGCCATTATGCTAACTGCTGGTCCCCAAAATCCTTCCTTTCAGTTACTTTGAGATACATAGCTAGTTGTTGCCACCTATATTCTCCTCATTGTATTTTATAACATTAGTACATTTCCTCCTATCTATCTGCAATTTTAATGAACCAAAAGATATTTTAATACAAATTTACTATAATTTAATAATAGTAATTGTATTTTTGTTTTATATTTTCATTAATCTGTCTTTATTAAAGTATCCATATTTTTCTAAAAAACATGTAATATTCATTCTCATTTCAGATTTATATTAGTTCAATATATCATCAATATATTGATAATTTCTGAATACTTTTCATAATATGTTGTTTTCCTTGGCTTTTCCCACAGTTATCTATCAGTTTCTGAAAAATCCACTCATTTATTTTGGTCTTCATCATTAAACACTATGTACAGAATAACTGCTATATGTATGGCGTAATGTTATATATTTGAGGATACAATACTGACTATAATGAGAGGCTATACAATGATATAGTTAAGGCCACGGCCACTGGCATCAGACTGCTTGAATCTATATGCCAGCCCTAGGATTCACTACTTGTGTGACATTAGGTAAACTACATAATCTCTATGAGTCAGTTCCTCCTACAAGTAAGAGGCGTTAAAATAGTACCTACTTCATATATTTCTTATGAAAATCATATATTTCATATATTTCTTATGAAAAACAAATTAATGAATTAGTGCACATAAAGTGTTTGAAACAGAACCTGGAGTATGGAAAGTGCTCAGTAAATGATGTTACCAATAACAATGTGTCCCGTCAGTATTGTGCAAAATTTAACCAAAAATTTAGATATAAGGCTGGCCTGGTAGCCCTTTCGTTAAGAGAGTTGGATCCCAGATGGCTGGCCACAGTTTAAATCTAGGTCCTTACAGCTTGAAACAGGTACGCATGTATGTACCCCAAATCCTGAGGGTATGGAGAAATGAAGGTTTGCAGGGTGATCAGGCCCCATTGGTGGGCTCTCACTCCCTTGTTCTTTTTTTTTTTTTCCTCTGACAAGTGCATGTGACCTCTGGTAATAAAATAAATTAGACACAAATAAATTAAGTTTACTATACATGCTATAACAGATAAATAATGGGTGCTTATTTATTTTTGTCACTAATTTATCTTCTTTTGCCTATTCTGAAATACAGAATTCACATTTTCTTCTTGATTGATTTCTAGTTCTATAGTTTCAACCATCAATTTTATGTATATACATTTTACCTATGCCATAAGTAATTATTATAATTTCCCCTAGGAAACGACCTTGTTTCATGTGTCTATTATAATTTTCACAGTACAATAAATACATATAAATGTCCACTATAACTTTCACAGTAAATACTCACTGAGTTGATTTTATATCATTTGATAAAGAACAGTCTCTGACTAGGGATATATTTGTATAGTTGAAAATGTTTTGTGGCCAGCCCTGCAGGCTAGTGGTTGAGGGAACCAGATTACTCATGGCTGACTGCAATTAAAATCTCAGGCCCAGTGGCTTGAAAAACATCTTGAGCATAAGTGTGTTCATACCCCAAATTCTGACAGAATGGAGAAATGAAGGAAAAGAGATTGCAATGTGATCATGCTCCACTGGGGGGGGATTCTTCCTGTCTTTCTCTGTCTCTCTGCTCCTCTCTGGTGAGTACACATGCTCTCTAACAATTCCACAAAATGTTTTCTGAATCATAAATAGCAACAAGTACATTTCCAGTGCCAATCATGAAAAAATTTCTCTTTATATGATTTACCGATTGACTAGCTTCTTTGTTTTACCTATTCTAATAGCTGATACCCTGGTTGTATAGGATGTTATTTAATATTTCTTTATGTAGTACTCTAATTATTTATGTGTGTGTGTGTGTGTATGTATGTGTGTATATATATGTATATATATGTATATATATGTATATGTATAATGTTATATATATATATATATATATAAAAATGCATGATATATATAGCTGAATTAATTCACAAACTTAATTTTTTTCTGAGAATTTCCACACATTGAATTTATTTTAATAAGTCAATAATTCTCTTGAGGCCATCAGGTGGCATAATGGTGAAGGGACTGGACTCTCTGGTGGTTGACCATTGTTCAAGTCCAGGACCCGTGGCTTGAAACTAATGCCAGGTGAGTTTTACCCCATGGGGGGTGTGAATTCTCTCTTTCTGTTTCTCTGTCTCTGTCTTTATGGCAAGTGGACACACTGTATAGCAAAAATTTATCAAAAAAGAAGACGAAGAAGAAGAAGAAGGAGAAGAAGAAGAAGAAGAGGAAGAAGAAAAGAAAGAAAGAAAGAAGAAGAAGAAGAAGAAGAAGAAGAAGAAGAAGAAGAAGAAGAAGAAGAAGAAGAAGAAGAAGAAGAAGAAAGCTGTTAGGCCAGCAGGTGGAATGGTGGTTAAGACTCTGGATACCCAGATGGGTGATTGCAGTCTGAGTCCTGGACCTAATGGCTTGAAAATCACATCAGGCGTGTGTGTGCATCCCCAGAATCCCAAGAAGAGAATGCAGAAGGGTTCTTGTCATGACCTCTCCCTAGGGAGAGTGATTTCTTACTACATATGCCCTATGGCAATAATAATAATAATGCTTTTGTGGGATCAGCAGATGGCAAAATGGTTACATCACTTGACTCCCATGTAGATGCTCATGGTTAGAGTCCCAGACCCGGTGACTTAAAACTCATGCCAGCCGTGCATGCATGCCCAAAATCCTTAGAGGAGAATGGAGGAGAAGGGATTGCAGTGTGATCATACACCCTGGGAGATTATTTCTCTCTCTCTCTCTCTCTCTCTCTCTCTCTCTTTCTCTGGAAAGTGCAAATACCCTATAGAAAAAAATCTGTCTCAAAAATAATAATAATAGTACTCTCTTTTTTTTGGGGGGGAGAGGTTTTTGCTACAGGACGCATGTGCTCATCAGAGAGACAGAGAGAGACATAGAGACAGAAAGTGAGAAATCACCCCCCAGGGAGGATGACCATGCCGCAATCCTTTCTCCTCCATTCTCCTCTCAGGATCTTGGACACACACGCACAAGCGCCCGGCATGAGTTTAAGCCACTGGGTCCGGGACTCAAACCATAATCGACTACATGGGAGTTCAGCCACATAGCCATTACGCTAACTGCCGGTCCCAATAATAGTACTCTTGAAGAAGCCCAAAATATTAAATATAAACAAAATCAGAGAAAAGATGAGCCATCTTTGAATTTACATGTATGTGTATTCAACTCAGCATCATTTTCAATATGTATCCTTTTTCCCACTTATGAAAGCAACCATATTCAGTCTTTATATAGACAATTATTTAAGGACCATTGAGTTCATCAGAATGAATAAGTTTTATATGAAATGATCTTATAAAATAGTATGGGGTCAGATTGTTTCAACATGCTGGAAATATTTATCTTCCTTGAACTTTAATTTTTTTTAATGAATGAAAGAGCATTATTGTTTAATATTGTATTCAGAAAGAGGAAAATAGTTGACAGAGCTTCAGGTAGTTCATTCATTATAATTTTACTTGTCCCAATGTCTTAAATGACCAATAAAGTCTTTCCCATGTAAGTTGAATAAAAGAATGACTGATTGACTTCATTTTTCCCTTTATCAGACATAATTACCTAATCACTATAGGGCACTGTATGTTATAATGTAGTCTAATACAATTTGCATCAGAATCATCTCAATATCTTTTTAAAAATACGCTCTTTTAGGCCTTACTTCAGATGCACTGAATCAGGATTGGAGAGAAGAGGTGTTTCCCAGGGCTTTGCATTTAAAACATTCTCCTTGGTGATTTTTATATACTCTGCAGGAGAGTTGTAAACCATGATTGATTAGAAGATGTATTCCTAAAAAATTATAGACAGCAGGGCAAAATGCTTAACTTTCCTATTCATAAGTTTCTTTGTTCGTTTTGTGACATTTGGATAGAATTTGTGGATTGAATGTTCATTCTTTCCTGGCAGAAAATAGAGAGGAATGGAGACACATACATACACATACACAATGATTGCCCTCAGCCAAACACAAATCAACTAGAAGGAAAAAAAAGACTGATTACACCCATTTAACACTTGACATTTTAATCAGAATTCTTGGCAATGTAGCATTCTTGAGTATCCATACTAACTTGCTGTAAAATCCTGCATACCTCTGACTTCTTTAACAGTTATTTTTTATTTTTCAGAGTTTTATGTATGTGTTTTATGCATGCTTTTCAAAATTAGTATGCTTATTTAGAAAACTGTATTGACATTATTTACAACTTAATAAGCTACATGGGTTTCTACTATGACCTGAGTGGTATTTTTAATATTTTAGTTAAATTTACTATGACTAGGTTGATATTAGTAAAATTAGTTTCATACATTTATATCTATAAATAAAATCCATTGCATTAAAGTTATTTATATATTGCAACCTTCTTTCAGATGGATTTCATAAGGAAATATATTACTTCCTCTGAAGGAAAGACCTTCTTGTTTCATACTTTTCTATCTTCCACAATACAGTAATGATTTGGACTCAGCAAAAACTTGTTTAGTTAATCTGACTAAATGGAAAGAGACAAATAATTGTAAAATATATGTGGAGAACAAATTTATACATTAACAATGATACTATTGGCTTTATTACCTAAATTCATCTTGTTACTGTTTCCATTCTCTTGTGAGAATATCTTTAGCTAAAGTCGAAGATTCACTAGTAATTAAAACTTAAAAATTCCTAAATTCTGGGACCAGCAGGTGGTGTAACAGCTAATTGCTGGATTCTCACGTAATCAGCAGCAGCTTGAGTCCCAGACCCAGTGTCTTAAAACTCATGCCGGGCATGTGTGCATGTGTGCATAAAATCCCAAGAAAAGGAGAAGGGATTGTGGCATGATCATTCCTCCTAGGGGGTGATTTCTTGGTTTTTTATCTGTCTGTCTTTCTGTATCTTTTCACAAGTGCATGTGCCCTATAGCAAAAATCTCTTACACATACACAAAAAGAATAAAATCCTAAATTCTAAAGGAACCCCAAATGAATATTGATTATATACTCAG
Source organism: Tupaia tana (assembly GCA_026018925.1). Lineage (NCBI taxonomy): Eukaryota > Metazoa > Chordata > Mammalia > Scandentia > Tupaiidae > Tupaia > Tupaia tana. The sequence goes on along the minus strand of JAKSZU010000009.1, from coordinate 60,007,500 downwards.
CAAAGTATGAGTGAATTATTGTGATTTAAATTGCCCAATTTCCAGTTTATATAACACCTTCTTATAAATAGTATTAAGAGAAGTCATGAAATTATAGGCAATAGCAGGAACCGTATGTGGTAGGTAGGGATTAGTCAAAACAGATTTAATACTAGACAGTTACAGATTTAAAAACATTTAACAGTCACAAGAATGGAAAGTTAGTTATATGTTGAGGATGATATATATGGTAATATCTTTGACTTGATTGACATGCTCTGCACATATACTTTAAAAAACTGTAGTATGTGCTGTAAAGATATACAAAGATCAAACATAAATTTAAAAATTCAAAAGGAAAAATAAATTATCTTAGTTTGTAATCTTGGCTTATTTTCAGGTGTTTGATCTAAGCAGCAGATACAAAAACATTTTTCCCTGTTAAACCTTATATATGTCATCTTCTAAGACTTAAATAAAAATATTAATTGAATAAAGAAAATATTTTCAGATGAACAAATAAAATATATCTCTTGGTTTGCTATATCTACTTCTTTTGGCAGACTAAACCTCCTCCAATCATGGTGGGCTATCAAAAATTGTATTCTGGGGACCAGCAGCTAGAGTAATGGCTATGTCACTGGATTCCCACGTAGTCGACCGCGGTTCACGTCCCGGACCCGGTGGCTTAAAACTCACATTGGGCACGTGTGAGTGCGTGCCCCAGATCCCGAGAGGAGAATGGAGGAGAGGGGATTGCGATTGCGGCGTGATCATCCCCCCTGGGGGTGATTTCTCGCGTTCTGTCTCTCTCTGTCTGTCTGATGAGTGCACATGCCCTATAGCAAAAAACTCTCAAAAAAAAAAATGTATTCTGTTCCTCTGGCTGGCAAGATGGACACACGAATCATGATTGGCATATCATAATATGTCATACTCATGGAGTGATGGCCTCAAGGGTAAGAATATGACCAGAATCAAGAAGAATTCATCTAGGGTATTTTAAAACATGAATTGCAGGTGTAGAATCCTTGACTTTTAATCATTAGTTGAAATGATTAAGTTAACCAGTGCTCTTTGTAAACATTCTTCAATGCTTGTGTGCCATAGAAGATGATGGAATCAATATTTATTGCTATACATCCAATGATAAGAGAAAATAAGAGAAATATATACATAGTGTCAGAAGGGTATGGAAGAGAATGAGAGAGAAAAACAGAATAGAGGTATGACAGAAAAAGAGAGGGAGTGAGGAAAGGAGAGTGAAAAGGAAGCTGGAAGAGAGAGAGAGAAAGACAAAGATACTGAGATACAGAGCTTTAGCTTTATTCTTGAATATCTTAGTTCTGTGAGACAATGTATTTCCCCTTTAAACTAAACTGCTTTCTGTCATTCATTACAGAAATTGTACTACCTAATAGAAAAAGGATTAGTGTTCAATGAATTAGGTGAACATTTATCTCATTAAAAGATAAGCTCATCATGGTCTACACTGGTAATGGTAAATAAGAATTAGACAGATACTTACTCAATATTGGGTCTAAAATCAAAGGTAAAGTTTTTCCAGAATACATCCTTCTTGGTACCAGAGAATCTATTGCCTCTTATTTAGTATAAATGTTTAAAGATATATCCCGTCAATGAATACATTTGAAAGCTTAGTTAATCTCCATCTCAGAGCTGTTGTACTTTTAAAGCAGGAAAAAGTAAGATAATTATTCAATGTCAGAGCTACAAGGGACTTTTTAAATCATCTAGTTAAACATTGTCCAAAATGCTTGACATATTCACATATCTTCTTGAAGAAAAGATTTTATGGTGAAATAGTAAATGTTGGTGAAACAATGCTGATCAAGTTATGCTAAAGCAGAAATTTTCAAAGCTCAAAATATGCTAATTCACATGAATTTCCAAGAAAAGGATAACAGCATGTTTCCAAAACTTATTTGATTATGCAAAATTAGTGTTAGAACATAGGACTGCTGATTGATTCAGTACTTTTTCCTCTATAAGGTGGAGTAGTAACCTATCTTTAACATTGCAAAATACTCTATTTTTATGAGTGCTAGTAAATTAAGATGAAAAGGAACACTATGCATCTATTGAATAGAATTAAGGCCATACATGTCTGCTGATATCAAATGATTTTCTCATAAAAGATAGTAGTCACCTGTCAGGCAAAAGGCTTGGTAGGAATTATGGACCGTCATGTTCTATTACTTACTGAAAATGGTTAAATAAGAAACTTACATATCAATGAAAAAGAAAGGGAATACACAGACATGGAATTCTCCCATATCCCACAAAGATACATACCAAAACCAGGTGCTGCTCCTGGACATAGATAACATAGATCTATGTTTTAGAAGATGGACACTGCTACTCTGTTGTTCTCTATTTATGAGATAACTGTGAGAGCAGTCTCACTAATGAGTGAATAAATTGTCCACTTGGTACCATGCTATCTGAATATGAGGCCTAGACTTTACTGGAGTTGTCTGGGAAAGTAAATTATCAATCACTTTGGGATTATGGGAGCATATGGGAGACTGTGTTCAAGAATAGCTCTTCCATCATACAGAAAAAAATCAACATTTTCATGGGACATCAATTTGGTAATGGGTCCTCCATTTATGAAAAAGTCCCCCATCCTGAGGGCAATTCTGGCTTGTTCATTGTGCTGTTATCCCATAGAAAGCTTTCAAGGTCTTTTGATGGCATTCTGCTTGCCACATCACAGATTTATGATATATATATTAAAAAGTAGGGTGTAGCACAGTGTATATAGGATGAAAATATCTGACTAATATACAAAGGTATTTTTTTCCTAAAAAGAATCTATATCTGTCTATCCATCTACATTCTTATCTCTAAAGAGTGATAGAGTTAGATTGGGAATATACAAAGAATTGTTTTTACTTTTATTTAATAACTTTCTAGACTTCATAAAAATGTTTAACTATGAATATGTTTAATGTCACTTATATTGAAATACTTAAAATTATTTCTCAAATATCACATATTCCAACAAGTCCATATATTTTCTTCTAATTAATTTCAAACTTATCTAAAGATAAGTATAAAGTATATTTTGTAAGGATAGTGTTTTTCTTAAAAGACAAATATTGTTAGCATGCATAAGGTTGCACCAGATAATCATGTAGGACAAAATTTTTCTCTAGATCCTGGAGCTATGTTATTCAGTTCAGTAGCTACTATGAATATTTCTCTCATTGTAATCCTATTAGTCAGCACTTCTCTAGAGTTATAACAGAAAGTTTCCAAAAATACTAATTACAGAGTTCCAGTGCAAGCACAAGTTTCATCAGGTGCATCCCAACCAGTGTACGTTTGCTTTCAGAATCTGGGACAATCCCCACCCCCAGTCACACCAGGCTGCCACTTCCTGAGCCTTGCATGTCAGAAAACCAAGTTCCGATGCAAGCATGAGTCACCTCTGATGCATCCAAATCCCCACAGTTTTTCCATTAGAACCCAGGGCACCCCAGTCTGCAAACTATTTGGCTAACATCAGACCTCTCAGCTGAAACAATGCAGACAAGGATAGAATAAGAAGACCTATTCAAAACACTAAAAGAAAAGCAATTTCAACCAAAAATACTATACTAGGTAAAATTATCTTTCAAATGAAAATAAAGGAAATCATTCTCAGATAAACAAAAAAGGAAAGAATTCATGGAGTACTATGTCAGGAAAACTAAAGGGAGACAAACAGAAATAAAGAAGTAAATAAAAACCAAGAAAATGGCTAACAAAATGGCAGGGATTAGTACACAAATATTAATAATAATGTTGAATGTTAATGGATTAAATTCTCCAATTAAAGGACACAGTCTAGCTGAATGGATTAATAAAAATAAGATTCTTCTATATGCTGCTTATAAGAAACATACCTCAATGATAAAGATATGCATACACTGAAAGTAAAGGCCTGGGAGAAGATATTCCTTACAAAGGGGGACCGTAAAAAATTGAAGTCACAATACTGGTATCACGTAAAATAATCTTCCAGGCAAAAACTGTAAGAGACAAAGACAGACACTATATAGTACTAAAATGGTCTAGTTCACCAAGAGGGTATTACACTACTAAGTATCTAAACAACTCAAAACTGAGCCACCCAAATATGTGAAAAAGAGACGGCTAGATCTAAAGGCAGAGATAGACTGCAACACAATAATCATTGGAGATCTCAACATCTCATTGTCTTCTCTGGACAGATCATGTAGACAAAAAATAAACAAAGAGATACAAAATCAAAATGATACCATAAATCAAAAGAACTTGAGAGACATGTATAAAACATTTCATCCAAAATCCAAAATATACATATTTCTCATCTGTTTTTGGAATCTTTTTGAAGATCGACTCACATGATAGGAAACAAACCAAGAATTTACAAATTCAAATGCATAGAAACTATATCCAGCATCTTTTCTCGCCACAGTGGAACAAAACTTGAAATCAATAGCAAAACAAGGCTTTGAAAATATTCCAACACATGGAAACTAAACAACCTATTCTCAAATGACTTCACAACCATTCAGAAATTAAGACTGAAAACAAAATATCCTTGGAAACCAATGGTAAAAAAACAAAAGAGCTTTCATAATCTATGGACAGAGTAAAAGCAATCATAAACGAGAAGTTCATAGCAATTAGTGTTCACAAGAAAAAATACAAAAGGTGGCAAATAAGCAATCTAATGATATATCTCAGGGAACTGTTACAACAACAACGACAACAATATCAGGAAAAAATGCTAAATAAAGATTTGAGCTGAATTAAATACAATAGAGAATAAAAGAACCATACAGAAAATAAATGAAACCAAGAGGTAGTTTGTTGAGAAGACAAAATTGACACAATGCTAGCTAAACTAATTAAGAATAATAGAGAAAGGTACCAGAAAAATCAGCAATGAAACAGGCAATATTAGAACACACATAACAAAAATACAAAAGTTCATGAGAGAATACTATGAGCAATTACACCAACAAAGAAAATCTAGAAGAGATGAGCAAATTCTGGACACATATAATTTACCAAGATTGAACCAGAAAGATAAAGAAACCCTGAATAGACCAATAACAAGCAATGAGATCAATTAAGTCATAGTCTCCCAACAAAGAAAAGCCCAGGTCTAGATAATTTTGCTTCCAAATTCTCCTTTTAAAGAAGAGCTAATCCTACTCCTCAAACTATTTCTAAAAATACAAAAGGAAGGACCCCTCTCACATTTGTTCTACAAAGTCCCCATCACTCTGCCAAAAGTGACAAAGACGACAAAAAAGAGAAAACTACAGACTAATATTTTTGATAAATACAGATGCAAAAATCCTCAACAAGATACTAACAAATAATATCTAGCAATACATTAGAAAGATAATAGATCATGATCAGATAAGCTTTATTCCAGAGACACAAGGGTAGTTCAATATACACAAAACAATAAATGTAATACATAACATTAACAGGAGGAAAGATAAATACCATATGATCATATCAAGCAATGTAAGAAATCATTTTATAAAATACAGTATTCCTTCATAATTTCAACAAAATTGGCATAGAAGGAACATTCCTCAACACGATAAAAACCACAATAAAAGCCACAAAACCCATAGATAACATCATAGTGAATGGGGAAAAGCTGAAAATTATCCACTAAAAACTGGAACAAGACAAGGCATCCTACTTTCTCCACTCCTTTTCAACACAATCCTGAAATTCTTAGCCAACGGAATCAGAAAAGACAGTCAAATAAAGGCATTCAAGTAGAAAAATAAGTGAAATTACATTTTTAGATGATATGATTATGTATATAGAAAATCTGAGAGAATCCACAAAAACCCCTGGAAGTTATAAATGAATACAGTAACGTGGCAAGTCACAGAATCAACAGAAAAAAAACAATAGCATTTTTATACAGCGACAATGAACAAGCTAAAGAAGTATTGAAGAAAGCAATTCAATTTACAATAGCTACGGAAATATAAGATACCTATGAATAAATATAACCAAAGAAGAGAAAGACCTCTACAAAGAAAACAATGAAAAAATAAAATAAAAAAACAACAACAACAAAAAAGAAAATGATACCAAAAAGTGGAAAGACTTCCATATTCCTGGACAGGAAGAATCAATATAATGAAAATGTCAATCCTACCCACATTAATGTACAAATTAAATGCAATTTCAATCCAAATACCAGAGATATTCCTCACAGAAATAAAAAAATAATATATAAAATTTGTCTGGAACAATAAAAAGCCTTGTACAGCCAAAGCAAAACTGCTCAAAAAGAATACAGTAGGAGCCATCTCAATTTCTGACCTCAAGATATGTTACAAATCTATGATAATCAAAATAGCATGGTATTAAGTCTTCCATATAAGTGAAACAAACCAAAATATGAAAGACAAACTTTGTATGTCCCCACTCAATATATACCAGATGTCTGTACTCTATAGCAGAAACTGAAAGATTGAAAGGTATAATAGGGAGGGCCACTGTACATACTAGAGATAGTAAAAGAAAGGTAAAAGGGTGTGGGTTATAGGGGGAGAGAAAAAGGAGAACAGGGGAAAAAATACATTTAATTGATTCGAAAATGAAAAGGTTTTTACTGATGATAATGTATATGCTAATGTCTTTGTTGTGACTAATATGCACTGTATTTGTGCTGGGAAAAACCATGTTGTATACTGTAAAGAGGTTTAGTGATTGAGACCAGCAGGTGGCATAATGGTTATATCACTGGACTCCCACATGATCAACCACTATTCAAGTCTCAGACCTGGTGGCTTCAAACTCACACATGTGTGTGAGTACCCAAAATCCTGAGAGGAGAATGGAAGAGAAGGGATTGCAACATGGCCATCCCTCTGGGGGATGATTTCTCACTTTCTTTCTCTCTGTCTCTCTCTCTTAAGTAAGCAGACATGCCATATATCAAAAATATCTTTTAAAAAAGATGTGTAGTGATTATAAATTATTTTTTAAAGCATGGTATTGGCACAAATACACTCAGGTAACCAATGAACTAGAGTATAAAACCCAGAAATAAACCCCAAAACATATAGCCAACTGATTTTTGAAAAAAAGTACAAGATGGTCCAGTGGGGAAAAGAAAATCTCTTCAGCAAATGGTGCTGGAAAAACTGGATATTCACCTGCAGAAAAATTATATTGGACCCCTATTTCTCACCATTAACAAAAATAAACTCAAAATGAATCAAAGATCTAAGCATAAAACCTTAAACTATAATACTACTGGTAAAAATCATAGGGGAAACTCTTGGAGACATCAGACTAGGCTTCTTAAATTAGACCCCCCCAAAGCACAGGCAATCATTCAGAAAATAGACAAGTGATACTACATCAGGTGAAAAAGCTTCTGCACAGCAAAATAAACAATAACTAGAGTGACAAAAAACCCTCGAAGTGGGAGAATATATTTTCAAACTATGCCTCAGATGAGGCTGATAACCAGAAATACAGGGAGCTTCAGTTTACCTGCAAAAACATAATCAATCCAATTAAAATATGGGCAAACAGACAACACTACAAGGAAGACATATGAAAGGCCAAAAAGTATATGCAAAAAAAAAATGCTCAATATCTCTTATCATAAAGGAAATGTAAATCAAGGGACCAACAGTTAGCATAATAGCTATATCACTGGACTCCCATGTAGTTGACCATGGTTCGAGTCCCAGACCCGGTGACTTAAACGCACACTGGGCGCGTGTGCATGCGTGCCCAAGATCCTGAGAGGAGAATAGAGGAGAAGGGATTACAGCGTGGCCATCCTCCCTTGGGGGTGATTTCTCGCTTTCTGTCTCTCTGTCTCTCTCTTTCTGGCAAGTGCACACGCCCTATGGCAAAAATCTCTCAAAAAGAAAAAAACAAAACCACAATGAGATACCACTCAACTCCAGTCAGAATAGCTAGGATTGAAAAAATAGTAAGTTCTGACAAGGCTGCTGTGAAAAAAGGAACATTCCTACACTGTTGGTGGCAATGTAAACTTGCACAACCACTGTGGAGAACAATATGAGGGTTTCTCAGAAACCTAAAAGTAGGACTACCATATGACCCAGTAATTCTACTCTGGGATATCTACACAAAGGATAGAAAAACAGTCTGAAAAACACTTGCACTTCCATGCTTATTGTAGCATTATTCACAATTGCTAGTACATGGAATCAACCCAAATGTTCAAGAATAGATGAGTATATTGAAAAAATGTGGCACATGTTCTCTATGGAATACTACTCAGTCCAAAAAGAAATGAGACTTTGATATTTGATAAAAATTGGAAGAATATGGAAGATCTAATGCTAGGCAATATATACTTAATGTCTGTATTCTACAGCAGAAATAGAATGATTTTTATAATAATAGAGAGGGCAACTGGAGGTATTAGAGCTCATATAGGAGAGGGTAGGTAATAGGGAGTGGGAGGAAGATCAGGGAAAAAATAGACAAAACCTTTAATAGATATAAAAAGGAAAAGTTAACTGTTGATATCATGTATAGAGTAATATCTTTGACTTGACTAATATGCACTGTGTTCACACTGAAAAAAACCATATTATACACTGTAAATATATATAGGGATTAAATGTAAATTTAAAAAAGAAAACAGAACTTAAAACAATAAAAAAGACATTAATTATAAAATATAATTATACATATATATATATATATATATCCATTAAAATATAACAGTTTTTAAGTGTCTTGACAATTACTCTAAAACGGAATAAATATGTGTAATAAAAATATAGGTTTTCAACAATATATGCAGATTAGTGCAATTGAAAGAAAGAAAATAAAACAAGCCAAGAATAACCCTGGCCTGGCCTTCTGCCATAAGACACTTTTTTACCATGGTACAAAGGAGGGCTCCAAATGAAAAAATAGCCTTGATGATATAAGTTGCTGATGCTTAAGCTTGAATTTAGTGAGGAGTATCTAGCATAGAAGAAATCATAAAGGGAGAACTATGGGGATCTGCATGGGGATTTATAATAGGCTTTTGGCTTTACTGGGTTATAAAAGAGGAGGGTAAAATTATATGTCTAGCACAGGTGACCTCTTGAAAAAGAGAGCTGAACAATATCAAAGATTAGCAGTGTTAGAAGATGACATAAATCTCATCAGAATAGAAACAAAGCTGCACACTTTGATAATTTAAGAGTACTGTGCTCTTGAGTAAGAGCCACACACTAGGACTAACACACAAAAGCAAAATAAGTCTACCCAAAGAATTAAAACAGGTCTGGTAAAACAAAAAGATTTTGAGAGTTATTTAATTGCCTGTTCAAGCATGCAAGTAGAAAAATAAAGCAGTCTTTAAAGGAAGACAGTATAGAGTTCAGGAAATGTATTATCTACAAAGAATAGCCAAATATATATATATATATATATTTAACTGCTAAACATGTGAAGCTTGAGATGTGACTTGTAATCAAGAAAAATCAACTTAATTCAGTAAAAACAGATCTCAAGGTGTCCCAGATATTAGAAATAGCAGGAAAGGACATTAAAGCACCTTTTATATTAGACGTTTTATTTTTATTTCTTTAATTTTAAATAATTATTTTATCTAATTTTATTTATTTATTTATTTATTTATTTATTTATTTATTTATTTATATTTGACCAGAGAGGGACAGAGGGTGAAAGAGAGAGGGAAAGTGAGAAAGCTAGCCATCAGATCTGGGTCTTGAACTGTGGTTGACCATCTGGAAGTCCAGCACACTTAACCACCACACCACCTGCTGGCCCTCATATGTTTTATTCTTAAAGGTGCAAAGGAAAATGTTTTAATAACTGGTAAAAAAAAGGGAACCTTAGCAGAAAAATTAAAACTGTAAATAGAATTTAAAATGGAAACTTGAGAATTGAAAAATACAGTATTTGAAGAAGAATAAACAATTTCCTTTCTTTATTTTTTATTTCATTTTTATACATTCAATTACCTTTTTTTAGCTTATAAAGTGAATATTTCACTATGTGAACATTCTTCTTAGCCCAGTTGGTTAAACTATAAAATATCTTCAACAGATAATACCACATTTCTTTGTCCCATTAATGTTTGCCTCCCTATTTTTTTTCTTTTTTTAAAATACTATTATGTGGAGCAGTTTTCCTATATACTCCCTACCCTCAAACATGCCTAGCATTCCTTATTATCATCATCCCTCAATAGAGTAATATATTTGCTAAAATAGATGAACCTGCACTGACACATTATACTCACCCAAAGTCCGTAGGGTTCACTATCAGGATTATATATTTTATGAGTTTAAGCAAATGTATAATGATACTGATCTATGATTATAGTATCATACAGCGTAGTTTCACTGCCCTAAAAGTCTGTGCTCCACATATTCATCCTCGCTCTATCTATGACTCATAACAAGCACTGATCTTTTTATTGTCTCCATAACGTTGCCTTTTCCAGAATGTTCTATAGTTGGAATCATATAGTGGATAGTCTTTTCAGATTGGTTTCTTTTATTTAGAATAAGCATTTAATGTTTCTCCATGTGTTTTCATGGCTTAATGGCTAATTTTTTCAGCACAAAATAAAATTCTATCATCCAAATATAAGAGTTTATTTATCAACTCATCTACTAAAAGACGTCTTTTTTTTAAAGTGTTTTGCCTTAGGGTGTGTGCCCTCACTGGAGAGAGAGAGAGATAGTGAAAGGGAAAGTAAGAAATCACCTCCCAGTGAGGACGGCCATGCCATAATCCCTGCTCCTTCATTTTCCTCCTGAGATCTTGGGAAAGCATGCATACATGCCTGGCATGAGTTTGAAGCCACAAGGTCCAAGACTTGAACTGTGTTTGGCCATGTGAGAGACCAGCAAAATAACTGCTATGCCATCTGCTCACCTCTGTATTTCTTTTTTCCTCCTTTTTTTTTTTTTGGAGATTTTTGCTAAAAGATGTGTGTGCTTACCAGAGAAACAGAGAGAGAAAGAGAGACAGAAAGCGAGAAATCACCCTCAGTGGGATGGTCACACTGCAATCCCTTCTCTATTCTCCTAGGATCTTGGGCACTCATGCATGCACACATGCCCAACATTAGTTTTAAGCCTCTGGGTAATGGACTTAAACTACAGTCAACTACGTGGTAGTCCAGTGTTGTAATCATTATGCCATCTGCTGGTCCCAAGACCTCTAAATTCTAAATTTTATATCTACTTGACATCACCTACTTTCTTTCCTAGTTGAAACCCTTCAGCTCAGTCCCAGATGTACCTACTCTCAAGAGACTGGGAAACAAACCAACAACTTAAAGCTGACTATATACACACTTCTCTGACTGAATGACAGGCCCTCTATCAAGAACACATTTCTAAAGTAGAGCTCTTCTTCCCCCGACACTATACAGTCAACACCAGAAAAGTACAAAGAAATGTACAATGATCAGATGACTAGAAACTAGCACAGAGAGACAAGAAATATGGGGAAAAGAGAAAACACCTCTGCCCCAATAAAACATAACAAATCTTCTTCAACCATAGACAGCACAAAAGAATTTGTAGGGATGTCACAAATGGAGTTCAAAATATTTATTTTGACAGAGGTAAAGAAGTCTTTACAGAATTTAAAGGAGGAGATAGTAAAAATAACTAATCAGTTGGGCCAGCAGATGACATGGTGGTTAAGGAGACTGAACTCCCACATGGTTGACCATGGTTGGAGTCCCTAACCTGGAGGCTTTCTCTCTCTCTCTCTCTCTCTCTCTCTCTCTCTCTCTCTCTCTCTCTCACTCTGTCCCTCTCTGGTTCAATTTAAATAAATAAATAAAGTTTGATTTAAAATAGAACCAATCAGGACAGTTGGTGAGTGGAGCCAGCACAGGAGACAACTCCAGGTCTCCTACCTTCCGACTCCTCCCAGGTATATTGGTCCACTGCCATTTTCCCTGGAGCCTGTGTGGCTGCAGAACAAGAAGAATTGGCAGTTGGTGAGGGAAGTTGATGCAGGAGACTGCTCCAGGATTCTTTCTGCTTCCCAACTTGTCCCAGGAGTACTCTGAGGCTTCATACTTCTCTGAACTGCACAGTGTGGGTTTAGACTCCTTTTCCCTCTTCCATCTGAAAATAACCAGATTTTCTCAGGTGTATCTGGTCTTAAGACACTGGGAAAGGAAGCAACACCTAAAGGTGGCTATATACACACTCTGACTAGAAAACAAGGCCCTCTACCAAGAACACATCTGAGAAGTAGAGCTCTTCCCTTGCCCCGCCACTATAGAATTGACAACAGAAAGCAGGTAGTTGTGTATAATCTACCAGATGATTAGAAATTAGCACAGAAGCAAAGAGTTATGGGAAAAACAAGAAATATCTCTTCCTCAATGGAGAAAGCAACTCTCCTTCAATGATGGACAGCACAAAGGAATTTGAAGGAATGTTAGAAATAGAGTTCAGAAGGCACACAAATATCCAGACCCAAGAAATACAAAGAACCCCAAGCAGAATCAATTGAAGAAGATCCTCTACATGGCACATATAGCTAGACTGACCAAAATGGCAAGCAAAGACAAGATACTAAAATTGGCAAGAGAGAAACGTCAAATCAATTACAAAGGCTATGCCATCAGACTAACACCAGATCTCTCATCAGATACAATGAAAGCAAGAAAAGAATGGGGAAATATATTCAAAGTGTTAAATAAAAAACAATTTCAACCAAGAATACTTTACCTGGCAAGATTATTCTTCATATGGAAAAAGAAAATAAAAACGTTCTCAGATAGACAAAACCTGATAGAATTTACCAACTCCTGACCAGCTCCTCAAGAAGTTCTGAAAGGAGTATTATACCAAGAAAAATAAAGAGAGACAGACAGCAATAAGAGAACAAAAACTACCAGGAATATGGCCAACTTAATGGTAGGGACAAGTCTGGAAATATTGATAATAAAGTTGAATTAACACAGTCTGGCTGACTAGATTAAAAGTCCTAAACCTTCCATCTGCTGCATACAAGAAGCCCATCTCATGGATAAAGACATAATAGACTAAAAGTGAAGGGCTGGAAAAAGTCATTCCATGCAAATGGAAAAACCAGAAAAGAATGGGAGTTGCTATACTGATTTTGGACAAAATAGGCTTTAAGATGAAAACTGTAAGAAGAGACAAAGACGGGCATTATATAGTAGTGAAAGGGCTAATTCACCAAGAAGTTATAATGCTTATTAATATCTATGCATCAAATTCAGGAGTACTCAAATATGTATGGGAAAGTCTGTGAGATCTAAAAGGAGAGATAAACTGTAACACAATAATTGTTGGAGATCTCAAGACCCCATTGTCTCCTTTAGATAGGACAATGAGACAAAAAATAAGCAGATATTCAGGATCTAAATGATACCATAAAGCAGATAAGATTTGATAGACATCTATAGAACTTAACGCCCTAAAAAGAACTCAAAAAATATATATTTTCCTCAGTCCTGCATGGTATTTTATTGAAGATGGACTACATGATAGGGCACAAAACCAGTCTTCTCAGATTCAAAGACATAGAAACTCTATCTAGCATCTTCTCTGACTGTGATGGAATTAAACTTGATATTAATCTCAGAAAAAAAAAACCTCAAAAATACACAAATATATGGAAACTAAATAACCTATTTCTGAATGATTTCATAACTATTGAAGAGTTTAAGACTGAAATCAAAAGATTCATGGAAACTAATGATAATGAGTATGCAAGTTTCCATAATTTATGGGACACTGTAAAAGCAGTCATAAGAAGGGAGTTCATAGCAATTAGTGCACACAAGAAAAAGATGAAAAGGTGGCAAAAAGACAACCTAATATCATGCCTCAGGGAATTGGAAAAATAAAAGCAACAGAAAAATCCCAAAAATGCCCAGAGAAAAGAAATAATAAAGATTCAAGCAGAAATAAATTAAATAGAAAATAAGCGAATTATACAGAAAATATTGAAAAGATAAACAAGACTGACACATCATTGGCTAGACTAATTAAAAAGAAGAGAGAAAGGAACCAGATAAATCAAATTCAAATTCACAATGAATTAGGCAGCTGTATAAGAGACATAACAGAAATGCAAAACATCATTAGAGGATACTATGAACGAATATACACCAACAAACAAGAAAACTTGGATTAGATGGACAAATTCCCGGAGACATATAATCTACCAAGATTGACTCAAGAAGACATTGAAAGCCAGAATAGACCTATAACAAACAATGAGATTGAATCAGTAATAAATAACCTCCCAACAAAGAAAAGTCCAGGTCCCGATGGCTTCACTGCTGAATTTTACAAAACTTTTAAAGAAGAGGTAACCCTCATCTTACTCACACCATTTCTAGAGATCCAAAAGGAAGGAACCCTTACGAATTAATTCTATGAAGCCTCCATTACCCTCATTCCAAAAATAGATAAAGATATGAAAAAAAAAAGAAAATCTACAGACCAATATCTCTGATGAATATAGATGCAAAAATTTTCAACAAGATACTTGCTAACTTTATTCATCAGAATATAAAAAAGGTTATTAATCATGACCAGGTAGGCTTTATTCTAGTGATGCAAGGGTGGTTCAACATATGCAAAACCATATATGTAATATACCATATTAACAGAAAGAAAGGTAAAAACCCTATGATCATTTCAATTGATGCAGAAAAAAACATTTGACAAAATACAACATCCTTTCATGAATAAGACTCTCAGTAAGACTGTCAAAGGATCATTTCTCAGCATAAAAATAGCCATCTAAGAGAAACCTATAGCTAACATTAAACTGAGTGGGGAAAAGCTGAAAGTTTTTCACTAAAAACTGGTACAAGACAAGGCTGCTCACTTTCTCTGCTCTTATTCAACATAGTGTTGAAAGTCCTAGCCGATGTAATCATACAAGAGAAAGAAATAAAAGGCATTCCAATAGTGAAAGAAGAGCTGATATTATCTCTGTTTGCAGATGAAATAATTGTATACATAGAAGACCCAATAGTCCACTTAATATATACCAAGTGTCTGCACTCTATGGCCAAAACTGACTGAAAGCTATAGAACCTAAGTAAATTGTTGTGAACACCAGATACAGTGTGGGAAGAGGGCAGATGGAGGAGTAGAGGAAGATAACTTTCTAGTATGGTGAACTGGACTGGTGAGAAATGTACACACGTTGGAATTTTCACTTTGTAAGCTGGATAGCATGATTGAATGTATAAAGAAATAGAAATAAAAAGAAAAAAGAAAAAAGTAGACCCAATAGTATCCATGGAAAAACTTCTCTAATAAATGCATACAGTAAAGCAGCAGGATACAAAATTAACTTAGAAAGACATATAGCATTTCTATATACAAACAAGCAGACAGAGTCAGAACTAAAGAAAATAATCCCATTTACCATAGCCACAAGAAGTAGAAGATACTTATGAATAAATCTACCCAAGGAAGTCAAAGACCTCTATAAGAAAAACTATGAAAGCCTTAAAAAGGAAATCAAAAAGGAAACAAAAAAGTGGAAGAGTATCCCATATTCCTGGATTTGCAGAATAAATATAATTAAAATGGTAATCATACCCAAATTAATCTACATATTTAATGCAATCCTTATAACATTACAATAGACATTCTTCACAGATCTAGAAAGGACAATCTTAGTATTTGTCTGGAATCATAAAACACCCCATATTACCAAAGCCATTCTGTGCAAGAAGAGTGGAGTAGGTGACATCTCACTTCCTAACCCCCAAATATATTACAAAGCTGTGATAATCAAAACAGCATGGTATTGGTACAAAAACAGACATGAGGACCAATAGAACAGAGTAGAGAGCCCAGAAATAAATCCCAAAATGTACAGCTAATTGATTTTTGATTAAGGGCACCAGGAATTTCACTGGAAAAGAAGAAAATATCTTTAGCAAATGGTGCTGAAAAACTGGGTATCTACCTGCACAAAGATGAATCTGAACCCCTATCTGTCACCATTAACTAAAATGAACTCAAAGTGGATCAAAGATCTAAACCTAAGACCACAAACTATAAAATGACTGGTGGAAAACACTGGGGAAACTCTGGGAGACATTGGAGGTAGGCCAAAACTTCTTAAGTAAGACCCCCAAAGCACAGGAAGTAAGTACCCAAATAGATAGGTGAGATTACATCAGATTAAGAAGTTTCTACACAGTAAAGAACACCGTAATTAGTGTGAACTACCATTTGACCCAAAAATCCCACTCCTGGGTATCTACCAAAAGGACAGGTGAATGCTCAGTTGGAAAAGTACTTGCACATCTATATTCATTGCAGAATAATTCACGATTGCTAAAACAGGAAACCAACCCAAACGTCCCCAAACAGATGAATGGATTGAAAAAGTATGGCACATATGCTACATGGAATACTATTCAGCCATAAAAAACAAAAAGGCCTTGGAATTTGATAGAAAATGGATGAATATGGAAGATTTGTTGCTGAGTGAAGCAAGTCAGGCAGGAAGCAGAGATATTGTCTGTCTCCATTTAACATACACCAACTGTCCACCCTCTATGATAGACACTGAAAGACTGGAGAACATAAAAGCATTAAAAATTGTTATGGAGACTAGAGATAAAGTGGCAAGAGTGTGGGAGGGGAAGAGCATAGGAAAGGAAATTTGTTTGAAAAAAATAGAGAGGTAAGACATTTCTGGGACACAGATATTATTTATTATCTGTTCATGAAGACATGTATAGTATTCTCAACTGGACTGAGTGTATAATATGCTGGGTAAAGTCTCTTTATAATCTCAATGATGTATAGTGATTAAATGTGTAAATAATCATTTAAAAATCAAAATAAAAAAGAAATAGAGTTCAGAATATTCATCGTTGACAGAGATGAGGTAGTTCAGGATTTGAAGGAGGAGATAGACAACATAAAAAAGGAATCATTCAGGAAAAACATTTGGAGGAGGGATATGGAGACAGCATTGTTGAGACAGAGAGGTAGTATTGTTATATTTTGATCAACTTGACCAGGGAGAAATGTTAACATATTGAAATGATCACCTTGTAAGCTAAATAATGTGATTGAATGTATTAAAAAATGTAAATAAAATAAAAAAATAAAAAAAAGAATCATTCAGAACTCCTAGAGATGAAGACAGTAATAGAGGAAATCAAGACCTCCCTCAAAATTAATAGCAGAGTGGACCACACAGAAGACAGAATCTCTGAGCTGGAAGACAAAACATTTGACTTAGATAAAATCACCAGAAATAATGACAAGATAATTTTAAAAAATGAAGACAACATGTGAAAAAGGCTAGATACTATGAAATGCCCGATTATTCTAAATATAGGTATTCCAGAAGGTGAAGAATTGGACAAGGGCATAGAAGGTCTATTCAATGAAATACTTGCAGAAAACTCCCAAAACTTAGAGAAGCGATCAAACACCCAAACCCAAGAAATACAAAGGACATCAAATAGAATCAACCCAAGAAGATCCTCTCCATGGCACATCATAGCCAGAATGACTAAAATTACAGATAAAACAGGATACTTCAAAGAGCAAGAGAAAAACATCAAGTTTCTTACAAAGATTATCCAATCAGGATAACATTGGACCTCTCAGCGGAAACAATGCAAGGAAGGAAGGAAGGAATGGAAAGATATATTCAAAGTGTTAAAAGAAAAACAATTTCAACCAATATTACTATACCCAGTGAGATTATCCTTCAAATGGGAATAAAAGATGAAATTATTATCAGATGAACAAAACCTGAAAGAATCTAGCAACACCAGACCAGCTCTTCAAGAAGTTCTGAAGTGAGTGCTATACCAGGAAAACTAAAGAGAGACAGAAACAGGAGAATGAAAAACAACCAAGAAAATGGCTAACATAATGGTGGGGACAAATTCAGAAATATCAATAATAACACTGAATGTTAATGTATTAAAATTCTCCAATTAATAGACACAGGTTGGCTGAATGGATTGAAAAAGAGAAACCCTGTATCTGTTGCCTACAGGAAATGCACCTCATGGATAAAGGCATACAAAGACTAAAAGTGAAGGGCTGGAAAAAGGTATTCAATACAAATGGAAGCCAAAAAATGGCTGGAGTTGCAATACTGATTTCAGACACAATAGGCTTTAAGACAAAAACTGTAAGAAGAGACAAAGAAAGGCATTATGTAGTAGTAAAAGGACAAATTTGTTAAGAAGATAAAATGCTTTTAAATATCTATACACTCAACACAGGAAAACCTAAATATGTTAAGGAAAGACCACTAGATATAAAAGGAGAAATAGAATGCAACACACGAATCTTTGGGGAAATTATATGGGAAACATTGTCAAATATGAAATGGTGCTTAGCTCTCAATGTGTAGAAATCTGTATCAATGGATGTTCCAAAATTGTATGAGATTCTTAAATATCTGTTACGTATTAGTATGTTATTAGTCATACTTTTGGTGCTCAATAGTTACAACATAGTTTATCACAAAAATTATCAAATTTGTCAATTTTTGGTTATGGTAAAATCAGATCACGATCCATGGTCATTTTAAGTTTCATTGTCAATAGTTAATTGCTCTATTCTGATGCTCTTTCTAAAACATTTTGTAATAGGTTACAATCCAAAAATTGCTTCTTTTAAGGAAATAAATGAAAAAGACTCTAATAAGCAGTCTTAAATATAGGTTTTTGATAACTTTGAGATCATATTTCTGAACTTTCAGTATTTAAACAGAAAGATCAGAACACAGTATCTGCAAGTTCAACAGAAGAGATGTTAATTACATGAGATTGAACTGATGAAACAGAATTTTATGACTTTTGATTATAACACTACTGATTTTATTCTATGCTTTATTTTCCAGATTTAAGGATTTTTGTTTTCTTTTGAGCTGTTGGTAGCTTCAGCAATTTGATTAAAAATTATCATTATTTTTAAATGGAATTGAAACATAAATTTTTCTCCCTTCCTGACCCCTCTGGAATTGGAAAAAAAAAATGCCTAGTGCCAAAAATGTTTCAGATTTTGAAAATTTTTTGGATTTTAAAACATTTGCCTATATATAATGAGATATTTTGGCAAGGGGACCCAAGTCTAAGCATGAAATTTATTTTTATATATGACTTATATATGCGTGAAGATAATTTCATACTATAATAAACTTTGGTTTTGCAATGTTCAGACAGCAACTCATCCCATGATGTCATGGAATTTTCCACTTGTGGCATGATGTTGGAGCCGACAACGTTTTGAATTTTAAAACATTCTGAATTTTGGATTTTCAGGTTAGGGATGCTTAGAACTTCAGGTTGGAAACCTGCGTTCTCACCTTCCCACTGATGTTTCTGTATTATTTTTGAAAGAAAACATATCAGAATGTGAAGTTATTATATACTAAATAAGATACATTTTAATGACATTATTAGCCTCCTGTCCTAAGATTAGTAAAAGATAGTCTATTTTATTTTGTCTTATTCTTTGACTTAATGGTACAAAGTTTGATTCCTGTTAAATTTTGGTTAATTGCATTTCTAAGTATTATATCTGGCAATATATATTGGGTTGTCAGAAAAGTCAGATTTTTTTCTTCGAGAATTTTTTTGTTGTTTGAGGCACGTGCTCACCAGAAAGACAGAGAGAAAGAAAGCAAGATATCACCCCCCCCCCCCCCCATTGGGGACAGCCACACTGCAATCCTTTCTCCTCCAGTCTCCTCTCAGGATCTTGGGCACACACATGCAGGCATCCAGCGTGAGTTTAAGCCACCGGGTCCAGGACTTGAACTACGGTCGACTACATGGGAGTCCAGCGACATAGCCATTACACCAACTGCTGGTCCCTATGGCATATTTTTTTCTATGCAAAAATGCATCATGACTTTTCCAACAACAATATTTTATCACCTTGTCATACATTTTCTCAGTTTTGTTCAAGATAATCTACCCCCTCATTCCCATAATTATTTTCCCCTCATAATTATGTTTGTATTTGATAGATCACCCTTGCCATAAATAAATAGCTCCAATAACTGTTGTTAAACAAACAAAAACCAATCAGAACTTCTAGCAATAAAGAGAGTAATACAAAAAATCAAGATCTCCCTCTAACATATTAGTAGCAGCAGATTGTATCACACAGAAGACAGAATCTCTGAACTGGCAAACAAAATCTTTGTCTTAGATAAAACCACCAAAATAATAAAAAAATTAAAAAATCAAAATAACATATGGGAAATACTAGACACTATCAAATATCCAAATAATAGGTATTCCAGAAGGCAAAGAACCAGAGAGGATCATAGATCTATTCTATGAAATACTTGCACATAACTTTCCAAACATAGACAAGCATTCAGACACCCAGACCCAAGAAATACAAAAGATCACAAAGAGAATCAACAGAAGATATTCTCCACAGGATATCATAGCCAGAATGGTAAGAATCTCAGATAAATACAGGATCCTAAAAATGTCAAAAGAGAAGTCTCAAGTCACTTAGAAAGGTTACCCTATTAGGCTAACATCTGTCCTCTCAACTGAAGCAATGCAGGCAAAAAAACAATGGGAAGATATATTCAAAAGACTGAAACAAAAACAATTTAAACTAAGAATACTATACCTGGCAAGATTATTCTTCAAATGGGAACAAATAAAATCATTTGCAGACAAACAAAAACTGGAAGAATCCACCAATACTAGACCAGCTCTTTAAGAAGTGCTGAGAAGACTACTGTATCAGGAAAACTAAAGAGAGTCAGAGAGAAATAGCAGAACAAAACACAATAAAGAAATGGCTAACAAAATGAAAGGAAAAAAATGCAAATATTTATACAGTATTTTTTTTTGAGAGAGATTTTCACTATAGGGCGCGTGCGCTTGCCAGACAGACAGAGAGAGACATTAGAGACAGAAAGCGAGAAATCACCCCCCAGGGGGGATGGTCACGCCGCAATCCCTTCTCCTCCATTCTCCTCTTGCGATCTTGGGCATGTACGCACACACGCCCAGCATGAGTTTTAAGCCACTGGGTCCGGGACGCGAACCGCGATCGACTACATGGGAGTCCAGCGACATAGCCATTATGCTAACTGCTGGTTCCCTATACAGTATTAATGGATTAAATATTCCAATCAAAAAACACTGACTTGCTGAATGAGAAAAGTGAAAAAAACACACCTCATGGATAGACATACATAGACTAGAAGTGAAGGGGTGGAAGAAGATATTCAATGCGAATGGAATTAATAAAAAGGCTAAAGTCACAATACTGATATCAGACAAAATAAACTTTAAGACAAAAACTGTAAGAAGGGACAAAAAGACATTATATATTACTAAAAAGTCTAATTGACCAAAAAGATATAACATTTATAAACATCTATGCACCAAATGTAGAAGCACCCAAATACATGAAAGAAAGATTACTAGATCTAAAAGTAGAGAGTGGCTGTGACACACAAATCTTTGGGGATCTCAACACACACTATCTCCTTTGGGCACATCATTTAGGAAAAAAAAATAAGAAAAGAGATATGGGACCTAAACAACTCCATAAATGAAATGGACTTGACAGAAATCTATAGAACTTTCCACCCAACAATTACAAAATATACATTGTTCTCATCCCTGCATGGAAACTTTTCAAACACTGACCACATGATAGGGCACAAAAAAAGCCTTTACAAATTCATAAGCATAGAAACTATATCCAGCATCTTCTCTGACCATTATGTAATTAAACTGGAAATTGATTTCAGGAAAATCCCTCAAAAATACAAAGACATGTGGAAATTCAATAACCTACTTCTGAATGACATCACAACTGCTGAAGAATTTAAGACTGAAATCAAAAGATTTAATTAAACCAACAATAATAAATGCCCAAGTTTTCATACTCAATAGGACACAGAGAATGCAGTCATAAGAGGGAAATTCATACGAATTAATGCACACAAAATAGAAATATTGAAAGGTGACAAATAGACAACTTGACAACACACCTCTGGGAACTGGAAAAACAACAAAAACAAAAATGCCAGGAGAAATGAAATAATACAGATTCAATCAGTAATAAATGAAATATAGAATAAAGAACTATACAGAAAATAAATTAAACCAAAAACTGGTTCTTTGAGAAGATAAACTAAACTGATAACACTGTTAGCCAGATTAATTAAGAAGAGATAAACCAGATAAATCAAATTCACAATGAAACAGGCAATATTACAACAGATGTAACAGAAATACAATATATCATTAGAGAATATTATGAGCAACTATTATGCCAACAAGGAAGAAAACCTGGATAAGATAGACAAATTTCTGGATACTTGTAAACTACCAAGTTTGAGTCAAGAAGACACAGAAGTCTTAAAGAAACCAATAACCTGTGACAAAATTCAATCAGTGATAAACCTCCCAACAAAGAAAAGCCCAGATCCTGATGGTTTCAATCCTAAATTCTACACAACTTTTAAAGAGCTAACCCCCATTCTACTCAAACTATTTCTATAGATCCAAAAGGAAGGAACACTTTCAAATTCATTTTATGAAGCCCCCATCACTCTCATTCCCCAAACAGACAAGGACTTAACAAAAAAAGAAAACTACAGACCAATATTTCTGATGAGTAGAGATGCAAAAATTCTCAACAAGATACAGGCAAGTCATATCAAATGAAATATTAAAAATATTATACATCATGACCAGATAAGCTTTATTCCAGAGATGCAAGGTTTTACATTCATCATATGCAAAACCATAGATGTAATACACCATATTAACAGAAAGATAAAAATCGTATGATCATATCAATTGACATAGAAAAAGCATTTTATAAAATACAACATCCTTTCATGATTAATGCTCTCAGCAAAATTGGCATAGAAGGGACATATCTCAACACAATAAAAGCCATCTATGAAAAACTCATAGCTAGCATCACACTGAATGGAGAAAAGCTGAAAGTTAATTAAAATGACACACAAAATGTGTAAAGGCATCCCATGTTCCTCGATCAGAAGAATTAATATATTAAAAATGTCACTTCTGTAAAAATTGACAAATTTTACATGATCCCAATCAAATTACTAAAGATATTCTTCACAGATTCAGAAAAAACAATCACAAGGAGAAGAGAATAGGAAGCATCTCATTCCCTGAACCCAAAATATATTACAAAGTTGTGATAATCAAAACAGCATGGTATTGGCACAAAAATGGGCATGTGGATCAATAGAACAGAATAGAGAACCCAGAAATAAACTCCCAAACATACAGTCAATTGACTTTTGACAAAGGGCAGCAGTCAATCCAGTGGGGAAAATAATATCTCCTTAGCAAATGATGCTGGAAAAACTGGGTATTCCCGTGCAGAAAGATGAAACTGGACCGCTATCTCTTATTATTAACAAAAATCAAGTCAAAATGGGTCAAAGATCTAAACCTAAGACCTTAATTTATAAATCTGCTGATGCATAACGCAGGGGAAACTCTTGGAGACATCAGAGCAGGTGGGACTATGTCAGATTAAAAAGCTTCTGCCTAGCAAAAGAAACAATGGTTAGAGTGAACTGGCAACCCTTAGAAAGGGAGAATATATTTTCAAACTATGCCCCAGACAAGGGACTGATAGATAATCAAAATATACAAGGAACTCAAGTGGCTTACCTGAAAACAAAACAAAACAAAACAAAACAAAGCAGATTAACCCTATTAAAAGATGGGCAAATGAGATAAAAAGACAACTCTCTATGGAAGACATATGAACAAAGTATATGAAAGAATGCTCAACATCCGTTATCATAAGGGAGATGGAAATCAAAACCACAAAGAGATACCACCTAACCTCAGTCAAAATGGCTAAGATATGGACCAGAAGTTAGCGTAATGGCTACGTCGCTGGACTTCCATGTAGTCAACCGTGGTTCACATCCCAGACCCGGTGGCTTAAACTCACGCTGGGCACATGTGCATGCGTGCCCAAGATTCCGAGAGGAGAATGGAGAAGGGATTGCGGCGTGACCATTCCCCCTGGGGGGTGATTTCTCGCTTTCTGTCTCTCTGTCTCTCTCTGTCTGGCTGGTGAGCGCATGTGCCCTATAGCAAAAAACTCTTCCAAAAAATAAAATGGCTAAGATAAAAATAAAAATTTAATTTAATTAAAAAAAAACAATGATAAATGCTGACAAGGTTGTGGAGAAAAAGGAACTCTCCTACACTGTTGGCAAGAATGTAAATTAGTACAGCCACTGTGGATAACAATATGGAGGCTCCTCAAAGACCTACAAATGGAACTACCATGTGATCCAGCACCCCAGGGGGTGATTTCTCACTTTCTTTCTCTCTGTCTCTCTGTAGAGCTCACATGGAAAAACAAAAAACCTAAAAAATTAAATACGGAAATAGAGTTGCAACAACTGTATAAATATGCAGAAAAACTGAACCTTGACATTCTACAGGACCCTATACTGGGTTGAATAATGCACCCCTAAAATTTATATTTAACATGAACATTAAAATGTTACCTCATTGGGGCCAGCAAGTGACATGGTGGTTAAGGTGCTAGACTCCTACATGGCCAATGGTAGTTTGAGTCCCAAATCTGGCAGCTTGAAAATCACACTGGGAACCTGTGCATGCATGCTCAAAATCCCTGGAAGAGAATGGAGGAGAAGGAATTGTGGCATGGCCATGGCCCTTGGGGTGTGATTTCCCACTTTCCCTCTCTCTGTCTCTGTCCAGCAAGCAAACACTCCCTATGGCAAAAACTACCAAAAAAAAAAAAATGAGTCTCTGTAGATGTAATTAATTAAGATGACGTCATAGGTTTAGAGTGGGCCCTAAATCCAATATGAGCGGTGTTCTTATACAAAGAAGAGAGGAGACTCATGGAGACATGGACAGAATATCACATGATGGTGAAAGTAGATATTAGAGTGAAAAAACTAGAAGCCATAGATTATCAAGGATTGCTGGCCATCACAAACTATGAAGAGGCAAGGAAAGCTCCTCCACTACAGCCTTTGTGGAGAGCGTGGTCCTGTGATACCTTGATTTCAGATTTCTGGCCTCCAAAACTGTGAGGGAATATTTGTCTGTTGTTTTAA
The DNA here is from genome assembly GCA_026018925.1 of Tupaia tana. Classification (NCBI taxonomy): domain Eukaryota; kingdom Metazoa; phylum Chordata; class Mammalia; order Scandentia; family Tupaiidae; genus Tupaia; species Tupaia tana. The sequence goes on along the minus strand of JAKSZU010000009.1, from coordinate 59,982,363 downwards.
GACACCTAATGGTGGTAATTTACTTTGGCAGCCTTAGTAAACTAACATAGATCCTTATCTCACAACATGGTCAAAATTAATGTGAGATAGATTGCAGGCATAAACTTAAAAGCTAAAATCATAAGTCATCTAGGATAATTCATAATAGAATATCCTTATGATGATGCGTTTGGAAAAGATTTCTCATAGAGGACATGAACAGTATTAACTATAAAGTTAAAAAAAATCAGACCTTATCAAAATTAAAAGCAAACATCTGTATTCATTAAAAGGTACTATAGTGATTAATTTTATGTGTTAACTTGGCTGGCACATGGGATGCCCAGATATTTGGTTAAATATAATTCTAGATGTGTCTGTGAGAGTATTTCTGGATGAGATTAGCATCTGCATTGGTAGACTGAGGAAAGCAGATTGCCTTCTCCAGTGTGGGTGGGCTTCATCTAATCCTTTCAATGTCTGAGCAATAGAGAATTTGTTTCTTTGATCGTCTTCTGGCAGGAATATCTGTCTTCTGCTTTCGGATTGGGATTAGAATTTAAACCACTGGCTTTCTGGAATCTCATACCTTCAGACTTGGATTAAAACTGATTCCATTGGCTCTATTGGTCCTCAGGCTTTCAGATTCACTTCTCCTGGTTCTAAGGCCTTTGTCCTGCAGATTTCAGCCCATAATTGTGCGAGCCAATTCCTTATGCAATGTGTGCGTGTGTACACAGCATATATATGTACATATGTATTACAGGTTCCACAGGTTCAGCTTCTCTGAATAAACTTGACTATCTTTAAAAAAATGTAAAGACAAGTCACAGAATAGGAAAAAAGAATTTGGAAAGCACATACCAGACAATAGTTGTTTAGGTAATATGTATAAAGCATGCTTACAACTCAATAATTAAGAGACAACTTAATGAAAAATAGACAAAAACCTCATAGACAAAAACCTTTCCACATTTCACAAAGAATATACATTAAAAAATATTGAGAGCCAATAAGCAGGGGCTGGGAGGTGGCATGGTGGTTAAAGGCACCAGTCTTCCAAATGACCAACCATGGTTGGAGTCTCGGACCTGACCACTTACTTTTCCACTTTCCCTCTCTCTCTCTCACTCTGTACCTCTCTGGTCAAATATAAATAAATAAATAAAGTTAAATAAAATAATTTAAAAAGTAGCCAATAAGCACATGGAAAAGTGTTAAACCTAATTAATTGCCAGAGAAATGTAAATTAAATGATAATGAGGTACTTCTATACAACCACTAAAATAGCTAAAATCTAAATGTTTCACAAATTCAAAATGTTGGTGAAGATATTTAATAATTGGAAATTTTATCCATTGTTGTTAGAAGTATAAAATTTTGTAACCACTTTATCAAACTGTTGATGGGGGGGCGGGGCGCAGGCATTAGATGGTGTAGTAATTACATTACTGGACTCATGGTTTGAGTCCTGGATCTGGTGGCTTGAAACTCACACCAGGCACATGCATGTGCATGCCCATTTCCTGCATCTTGGCAGGAAAGGAGAGGAGAAAGGATTGTGGCATGGCCGACCCCATGGGGGCAGTGATTTCTCAGTTTCCCTCTCACTGTCTGTGTCTCTCTTTCTTTCCAGCAAGTGCAAGTGTCCTAAGGCAAAAACTTCTAAAAAATAAAAGAAAATATAAAAAACTGTCGTTTTCATTTGCTTATTTAGAAATTAACCATTCACCTACCACATAATCCAGCCACTTCACTTTTAGGTTTTACCCTAGAGAATTGAAAGCATATATCCACAAAAGTTTTGAGGAAGAATGTTCATTACAGTGTCATTCATAATAGCTCCCAAATGGAAACTATACACATGCCATTTAATAGGAAAGAAGATAAACAAATTGTGGTGTATTTATGCACTATAATAATTCTTGGCATTAAAATAAATAATATACATTAATATGAATGAAAATGTGACAATATAGATGATTTAAATGAGTATTAAATCATCATGTTGAGATAAATAAACAAGACAGCAAAGAGTATGTAGTGCATGATTTAAATGAAGTTTAAGAGTAGAAAATAACTTGTCTCTGCTCACACTCCAGATGCAGAACGACACCGGTGAGTTCATGGACTTGTACGAGCTGTGGAAGTGCTCCTCTAGCAGCTGCATCATCTGCACCAAGGACATGCATCCATCTAGATGAACGTGGCTGAAGTGGACAAAGTCGCTGGCAGGTTTAACGGCCAGTTCAAGACCTACACCATCTGCGGGGCCGTTCGCAGGATGAGGGAATCAGATAACTCCATTTTCCGGCTGGCCAAGGCTGATGGCATTGTCTCAAAGAACTTCTGATCAGAGAGAACCATGGATGGGGTGATCTGGAGGCTTGTCATAAACAGTGCAACACCCCCCCCCAAAAAAAATATCTTTGGCACTAGAAATCAGAATAATGCTTTTTTAAGGAGCAGTTCTGAGTTTAATGAGAATTGACTAAAAGAGATTTTTCAGGAGTGATGGAAAATATTCTGTATCTTGCTTAGGGTGTTGTTACATACTTGCACACCTTAGTTAAAGCTCATTGAACTGTATGCTTCTGGTCAATCAATACATTCTACTTTATAAAAAATTTACCTCATACAAAAAAACATGCCTCTAGTATTTATGAAAATATGAACTTTAATTCTAATTTTGTAATATTATTTTCAATAGATTTAAACTTAGAGTAACTTATGCTATTTGTTCATTAAAATAAAACCTACACAGCACAAAATTTTATTGCATAATAAGTGAAATTTCCCTCTTCAAGTCTCTCTACCAACTCTCATTTTTGAATTATGGTACTTTTTCAGATTTAGTTACATGTGTGAGTTTCTATATTTATATGTATTTCTGTACTTGTGTATGTGTGTTTAGTCTGAAAATAGAATTACACTCTACACTGTCCTAGAATTTATACATACATATATATACATATATATATATATATATATATATATATATATACACATATACATACACACACACACACACACATGCACAGTCATGTGTTGCTTAGTGATGGGGATATGTTCTGAGAAGTGTGCCATTAGGTGATGTGTGAACATCAAAGGGTGTACTTAAACCTAGAAAATATAGCCTACTACATGCCTAGACTATATAGTATACCCTATTGCTCCACAGTCATATATGCAGTCCATCATTCACCAAATCATTATGTGACACATGGCTATGTATACATACATATGCATACACACAACTAACATGTCATCATTATTGGTGTATTAAATTCCACTGTATTCTTTTGGAAGAGTTGAATCGTATGTCATTTTATCTACCATATTTTACTTTATAATTACCAAATTAATGAATATTTTATATTGTCTCCAATTTTTAGCAAGGACATGCAAGGCTTCAATAAGGATCTTTGCACATCACCTTCATGAGTAGAATAAATTTACAGAAGTGGCTGTTCTGTGGAAGATAATGGTTCTTAAAAATATATGTTATTGGTTGATAAAAGTACGAAATATCAACCGTACTGGGGAGAGATGTTCGCCTGTTGAAGTGTCCATTTTGTAAGACAAATAATAATGTGATTGAATGTATGGAAGAAAATGAAATGAAAAAATAAATTAATTAATAATATATATATATATATATATATATATATATATATATATATATATATGTTATTGGGATCAGCAGATGATGTAATGGTTACATCACTAAAATCCTATGTAGTTAACTGCAGTTCCAGTCCTGGACCCGGTGGTTTAAAACTCAGGATGTCAGGATGGGCTCATGTGCATGTGTGCCCAAAGTCCCAAGAGGAGACTGGAGGAGAAGGAATTGCTGTGTGGTCATTCCCCCTGGGGGGGGTGATTTCTTGCTTTCTGTCCCTCTAGTGAGCACATGCACCCTATAGCAAAAATATCTCTCATATATATGTGTGTATATATATATATATATATATATATGTAATTGTCAAATTATCCTTTAAAAGATGGTATCATTTTTGTATTTCAACAAAAATGTTAATAGTATTTCTTTTCTCACAACTTAATTAGTACTGAATATTTTCATAATTTTAAATTTTACTACCTAGCTAAAATTTTTCTTTTTATAAAAATTCCTCTCTTCCATGAGTGAGAGAATGAATATCCCCAACAGGGTCTTGATGCCCTGATCCTTCCCAACTCCAACCAGACCTGGATCATGGTACTTGTGTGGCTGGCATACTTAGAGAGGTCTCTGAACCCAAACCCAGATCCCTGTCATGTGGGTCAGTCTTGCAGAGCTATGCACTTTACTGGTGTTCCACCATTCAGTCTCAATTTTATCTTTTATTATTTTATTTATATTTCTACTATCAGTAGTGAGATCATAATATATTCTTATATTTATTAGACATTGTAGTTTTTATGGATTGTTTATTCCTTTTTACATTTTTTCTGTCTTTTTGTCTTATTCTGATTTAACTGTAAGAAATATTTGTGCATTGAAAACATTTATATATATATATATACACACACATATATATTAATGTTTATCTAAATATATATATATATATATATATATATATATATATATATATATATATGTCACAGTTATCTGTCTACCAAAGGAAACGTTATATATATATAATCTTTTTCCCAGGGTATAATTTCTATTCTGTCTATATATTATGTCTTTCTAGGTAGATATTTTACAATTTGTGTAACCAAATATGTCACTCTTTTCCTTGATAATTCTGTTTTGTGTTACTGGAAAAACCTTCTCACTTCAACATTGCAACTATTTCACATGTGTGTAGGGATTATAACATTTTTAAGATATGTACAATTCAGACACCTAGAGTTATGTTTATGTATTTAAGTACATAGCATATTTTTCCAAGTTAATATTAAGGTGTGTCAATAAAATGTATTAAATAGTCCAAGCTTCCAAATTTAAATGCCCATACAAATACGGGCCTACTTTTGGACTCTAATTTTAAAATTTCATCCTATATATTTATTTCATGTGAGAGACATAGAGAGGAGGGATACCGTCAACAGAGTCTTGATATACCACAATCTCTTCTTTAGCATCCCAGCCAGCTAGGAACAAGGGTGTGCTTGGCATGTTTAAAACATCTCTGGATCCAAACTAGGACCTTCCATATGGCCCCAGCATTGCACAGTAGTACCCTATCACCTACACTACAGCAGTTAGGCCTGATTATTATTTTTTTTTACATTGTTAATTTTCAGTATGACATATTTTCTAGGAAAAAATATATATTCTTTTATCTTCTAGTAAGATTTAATATCTGGGAGAGTAATTCTATATCTTTTTTTATTTTATCAGAAATGTTTTTACCTTTATCTTCCAGAAGAAATCATAAAGGCTTTTTTTTTTATTCAGAGAGATATTTTTGCTATAGGACTGGTCTGCTTGCCAGGAAGACAGAAAGCGAGAAATCATCCCCCAGGGAGGATGGCCACATCGCAATCCGTTCTCCTCCAATCTCCTCTTGGGATATTGGGTATGCATGCACATGCAGCCGGCATGAATTTTAAGCCACTGGGTCTGATCTTGAACCACAGTTAACTACATGGAAGTTCAATGACATAACCATTATGCCATCTGCTAGTTCCATTAAAAATTTTTAATTAAAAAAATATTTTTAGAGCTTTGTAATTCATCCTTTATATTCATTCTTGACTTAGAAAGAGGTCAGTTGGGACATAAAGACAATAAAAATAGTGTAAATTTTTAAAGCTTATTTATTATATATTTCATGAGAAAGAGAGACAGAGAGAAAACATTCTCAAATGGGTCTTGATCTGCCCTTAGCCTAAGTCAACCCCAGATCATTGGCAAATGACTATCTGCTGTACTCAGGGAGGACTCTGGACATTAGCCTGGAACTTATCTGGGTGAGTCAGGCTATCAGAGTATCACATTTTTACCACTGTCCACTGTTTGGCCCCAAAGCGTATATATTTTCTTTATGTTGCAGCAGTTTAAATCATAATTATATTGCCATAATTGTTAGCTTTTTTTTTTAATCAAAAGCATACAGTGAGGGGAACCAGCAGTTAGCATAATGGCTATGTCGCTGGACTCCCACGTAGTCGACCGCGGTTCGCGTCTCGGACCTGGTGGCTTACAACTCATGCCGGGCGCGTGTGCGTGCGTGCCCAAGATCCCGAGAGGAGAATGGAGGAGAAGGGATTGCAGCGTGACCACCCCCCCTGGGGGGTGATTTCTCGCTTTCTGTCTCTATGTCTCTCTCTGTCTGTCTGGCGAGCGCACGCGCCCTATAGCAAAAAAACCTCTCCAAAAAAAAAAAAAAAAAAAAAAGCATACAGTGAGGAGAGCAGCAAGCTTTTTGAATCTTTCTGAGGAAGAGTTAGAGGATTTCTATATCATAGGAGCCCTCGAATCTCACTTCCACACTCCAATACTCATCAAAAGTTATTTTCTAGAACACATTTATTCAACACATTATCCTTTAGGATGATTTTGTAAAGGGAACATAAGCTTAAATTAACAAGAAGGAGAATTTTGATGACAATCACAGTTACCTGTCTACCAAAGGAAGAATGACAGTAGTGCAAGTTGTAGGAATTTGACCTATCAAGCATTTGACATTTTCTCATGAAATACCCTCTTTATACCATGGATGAGATTAGGTGACTTGGATTGTTGCAATGAAGCCAAATGATGATAGGATTTTAAAAATTATCTCTCCCAGATGTTCAAAGATTCAAATGAGCAGAAGTAAGCACATAAACGAGATTGCAAGCAGAAGCAGCAATTATTCAAAATGAACTCCGGATGGAGATGTAAAGAAAAGAGGATACAAAAAGACTATCAAAGAAAGTTCCGTGAAAGCACTCAGAGGAGGCATTTTTGATGGCCAAATTAAGAAAACAAGTTGCCCAAATATCAGACCTAATTAATCTACTATCCTCCTTTTGGCATAATCGTGAGTTCATTAAATTTTAAGTTCTAAATAAAGCTGAGTAATTTTTGAAACAATTATTGTCACATATTTGTACTATACCTAACTAATAGTAAAGTTTCATACATTTACTATTCTTTTGCATATGTACAGGACATTTCTCAGACATTTTTAACAGAAATATTATAATGTGTTTTGTTAAGCAAAACAAAACAAAGTGGGCATTGATGCTGCCTGGAAATTTTAATTAGACCTCTCCTAAGTTACTTTAGATCTTCAATGACTTTGTACCAAAGTCTAACAGACAAACAAACAAAAACCTATGAGATTAAATAATGTAAGGGGAGACATATAATTTTCATGACTTACTAGTTGAGCTGTTACTATTCCCTGGTACACAGTGTTAAAAATAATTAATATACATCCAAGTAAAAAAGGGAAGGATTCCATGCCATGTATTATAGCATTGCTCAAAATACTCAGTAGCACCCTACATGCTTTAAATGGTCCTGTGTTAAATAACTGTTTAATTTTGTCATGTAAAGTTTCTGTTTTTCTGAGAAGCACATATTATTAGACCACAGAACAGTTTGGAAAAATCTAGCCATAGAATCATGTATTATCTATATGCAGAGAAGCATTCATTTTATTTCTCTCAGTGGGAAAGAGCTAAATTAACAATCCAAAAAAAACTCTATAAAAATCATGGGATAATTATTAATATATACCAGGAAAATAATTTGTGGTTAGCTAGAAAAGTCATTTTGGTTTCTTATTTGACTCTAATTATAAGTGGATATAATAATGAAAAGGTGAAGGGTTATCTATTTTTAAAATAAATATCAATCTAAAAAGCTTGAGAGAGATGGCCTCTTATTATGTCATCTTACATAGCTAAAAATAATTTCTCATTATTCTGACAGAGGCATCAAGTTCTAAATACAACCACATCCAAAGTATATGCTGCATTCTAAGAAAAAGCAAGATGGAGCCAGCAGGTTGACTCCCCACATGGCCTACTGTGGCTCAGACCTTCAACCTGACAACTTGCTTTCCCTCTCTCTCTCTCTCTCTGTTCTCTCTCCAGCAAGTGCACACACCCTCTGGAAAAAAGAAAAAAAAAAAAAAACTCAAAAATAAATACATTAAAATAAAATAAAATAAAATAAAAACCTCTAGGACCAGCAATTGTCATAATGGCTATATTGCTGGACTCCCATGTAGTTGACCGCGGTTCGAGTCCTGGACCCAGTGGCTTAAACTCATGCTGCGCACGTGTGCGTGCGTGCCCAAGATCCTGAGAGGAGAATGAAGGAAAAAGGATTGCGGCGTGGCCATTCCCCCCTGGGGGGCGATTTCTTGCTTTCTGCCTCTCTGTCTTTCTCTGTCTTTCTGGCAAGCACATGAACCCTATAGCAAAAATAATAATAATGATGATAATAATTAAAAAATAAATAAAAAAGCAAGATTTTGGGTGGAAAATATAGAAGCAAGAATAGCACTTGCATAGATGCTTTGAATTTAGAGATGTGGACATTGAATGGGGCTGCTGAAAAAGATGCCGTGTTTTTTGTCTAATTCAGTCCAACATACAAATTATATTCTTTGATGTGAGGAGACCTATTTAGCAGATTTCTCTTTTTGTTTAGAGGTTTTTGCCTTAGGGCATGTGCATTCACCAGAGAGAGAGACAGAGACAGAGACAGATAGTGAAAGGAAAAGTGAGAAATCACCCGCCCCCTCCCCCCCCAGGGGTATGGCCATGCCACAGTTCCCTCTCCTCCATTCTCCTACTGGGGTCTTGAGCACGCATACACACATACACAGAGTGATTTTCAAGCCACTGGGTCTAGGACTAGAACTGCGGTTGGCGGTGTGAGAATTCAGCAATGTAATAGCTACACCATCTGCTAGCCCCTAGCCAATTTCTTATAACCAGCACAAGACAGTTGTTTTGTTTTTCCACCTAATCTACCATACTATATAACTCCTACAGTGGTAGTCTCTCAATGAGCTCCCCAGGCAAATTGGTCTTCTGCACCAATGTCCTTGCCCTTAAGAATCATGGCCAAATAAAACCCCTTTCCATAAATACAGGAAGAAAGATTATTGAAGTTAATCTATTGCAAACAATCAGAAATACTTTTTTTTTTCTTCTTCTTTTTTTAAGAGGTTTTTGCTATAGGGCGCGTGTGCTTGCCAGACAGGCAGAGAGAGACAGAGAGACAGAAAGCGAGAAATCACTCCCCAGGGGGGATGGCCACGCCACAATCCCTTCTCCTCCATTCTCCTCTTGGGATCTTGGGCATGCATGCACATGCGCCCGGCGTGAGTTTAAGCCACCGGGTCCGGGACTCGAACTGCAGTCGACTACATAGGAGTCCAGCAACATAGCCATTACGCTAACTGCTGGTCCCGCAATCAGAAATACTTTAAGGAGCACTTGAGAAACTTGGCTAACTGACATCAAATGATTTTGTGAACTTCTGAATTACAAGATAGTCATTTAAAAATGGCAATCCTCCATTTTAAAATTTCCTATTGAAATTCTAGATGAGAAACTTACTGCATAGACATAATACTGATTCTATCTCCCTTCCCTGAGGTCAAACATAGGATTTTTCCTGAAGAAAAAATCTCACATAAGTAATGTCTTTGTTTCTCATTTTCTATATAATATTTAATTTTTTCAGTACATACATAATAAATGTCTAATAGATCTCAGAAGGTCTCTCTGAAAGGAGGAAAATATACACAAAAATAAATTAAATAATGATTATTTTATGAAAATTCAAGCGAGATGTTTTCCAAAGGGATACACATTTCTTACCTAGACTTATAAAATATAAACACTATCTGCTAGTCCTCGCAGAAATATCTATTGCTATATGCTAAAACATTCATATGAATTTCGAGGTAACAGCTAATTAAACATTACAAAACAAAAGGATACAATGGAAATATACCAGTTTAAACACTATTATTTCTCAGTACAGGCAATTTCAGTCCATTTGTTTATGACCAGAAAGTGTAATTGGGAGTTGTGACTTCTTAGCAATTGAGTCTTCTTTTTTTTTTTTTTTTTGCCTTTTTTTTTTTAAATTTTTTCATTTCATTTTCTTCCATACATTCAATCACATTATTATTTGTCTTACAAAATGGATATTTCAACAGGTGAACATTTCTCCCTAGTACTGTTGATAAAACTACGAAATATCATCAACAGATAATACCACACCTCTCTGTGTCATTAATGCTTTGCCTCTCTGTCCCTCCCCCAAATGTCCTTCCTCAGACCCTCCTCTTTCACACACACTATATCTGGTATTTACATCTATATACTGCGTTTCTATATCCTTTAGACAATTAGTTTCAGTCATAGTGTGCGCACACTCAGTTTATATTAAGCATGGCTTGCTTCACTCAGCAGTAAGTCTTCCACATTCATCCACTTCCTGTCAAAAACCAGGGTTTTGTTGTTTTTTATGGATGAATAGTATTCCATCTTCTTATCCCTAAAGTATCTGAACAAAAATTCATGTTGGTCTTTTTTGAAGAGTCAGAAAAATTATTAGTGAATTAAGGTTATTTTCCATGCTCTTTAGAAAAGATGTTTGAAGGAGGGTGTTCACGAAAAAAGAAACAAGGCAAAATAAACATAAGCTTACTAAATATTTTGCTCTAAGGATAAATGATACAAGGATATAAACTGTTGGTTTGTTCTTCCTCTTTTTATAATTAGCTTTAAAATTTTATTGAAATTTAAGTTTAGAATGTAACAATTTAACACAGTATTATATCAAATATTTTCTAACCAGTACTTTCACCTGCCTCATATGATTTCTGTGCATAACTTTATTTTCTGCCTAATTTTCCATGATATGTCAATTACACATCCATTAAAATCTCAGCTACTTCCTCAAGTGTTCTCATCTCAATGTCAAAATTTTTAAAAATAAATTTAGATATTGAAAATGTAAGACATTTATATTGTGGCCACTGTTAATACAGAAAAGAAAAATAAACTGTGCACAATCTTAACTGTTTAAGACTCTTGTTAACATTTTGTATAGTAATGAAATATTAATTTTATTATAACCATATGAATTTTTCATTAAAATGTTCAAGGATTTCCTACTGAAGCATGTCTGAAGTTAGAAAAGCCTTCTCTTTAGATTAACATATACTGAATAAATCTAAAATAACCATGGCACTTTATTTTATTATTTTTGGGGGGAGATTTTTGCTATAGGGTGCGTGTGCTCACTGAAGAGACAGAGACAGAGAGACAGAAAGTAAAAAATCACTCCTCAGGAGGAGATGGACATGCCGCATCCCTTTTCTTCCATTCTCCTCTCAGTATTTTGGGCATGCACACACACGTGCCCAGTGCGAGTTTTAAGCCACCGGGTCCAGGACTCGAACTGTGGTCGACTATGTGGGAATCCAGCGACGTAACCATTATGCCAACTGCTGGTGCCAACGGTGGCACTTTAGGAAGTTATTCTACTGTGTATTTTTGTCCCTAAGGTACAGTCTGGTCAATAGTAGGGTACTGGAAAGAATAAAACCATGGCTTTCCTTAATGAGTGAGTCATTTGGGATCGCAAAGAAACATCAAAGTCTGACAGCATAGTAACTGGTTCCAACCCTATGCCTCCACGAGCACGAGGAGGGGTTCCAAAGTGGAAGGAATCAATGTAAGCCTTAATTTTCTCCGAATCAGTTCCATGATTTAAAGCTCTTTATCTTAGCAGCTGAGGATCATGTATTCTTTGAGCTCCTGACAATATTTCTTCTCTCATAAACATATCATATGTGTTAGACTGTTTTAGATTTCTTGGGTCAGACATAGCACAGAAAGGTCTTACAGTCAATGGATATTTATCAAGAATATAAAAATCTGTATCATACTTTTCCTTTACCAAATGACCCAAGAGATTTTCATTTGGTATACTTGGATCATCTTCATCTTCCATTTCGACTCCAGCTTCCCTAAGCACAGTCAGTGCTTCACAATACTCCAGTCTTAAAGTAGGCTTTCAAAAATTTGAATGGCTCACAAGTGAATTGTGAATAACCATTTGAATTTCAGTCTGAAACCTTTCTTGAAGTCTTTTGAATATCTGTACCAAAGTGTCAGCAATTTCTTTCATAACTTTGTGGTAATGGTAATTAAATGCCATTTCTTTTTTTTTCTCTTTAAATTTATTTATTTTTACATTAATTCACTATACATCATTACAGCATACAAATGAATTTTCCATCCTAAATACACTGTGTATTGGCTCAATCAAGCACATCACCATACATGTTATCAGCAAATAATTTTCCAATTCTTATGTCTTGTATACTTTGTTTTTTGTTTTGTCCAGACCAACCAATTCAGTTAGATATTTGTGGGTATTAGAGTCTTCAACTCTGAATACTGGTGCAATACAGAAAACCTTGTCAAAGTCAGCACAAATGCACATTTGCTTATACAGCTGTGGGGATTGAGCCAAGTAAGCATTGTTTTTGAAGTATGACACAGTAAATATATTGGTTCCTCCTTCACTGGCAGCTGAAATAATCATAGGTGTTTGGGTTTCCACAAAGACTTTGTTAATTAAAGTTTCTTGGAAGAGTTGGTAGATACCAGAGTGGAGACCGAAGAGTGCCTGACTAGTTGATGTTCTAAGATCAATGACTCTGTTGTCTAATTGTGTATCCTGGTTCACAGTAGCTCTTCTTTCCTCTTCTCCTTCCACTCAGGCTGAATGGCATCATCCAGCTGCAGGGGCAGGCAGAGTTCTGCCAAACTGATCACATAAATCTTCTGAACATGTAACTCAACACCCTGCTGTGTACATCTTCCAATTTTCTGATTCACTTTTCTCACAACTACTTCTGCATCTACGTTGCTCTCTTTGTTGATATTGGCAGCAAATGTAGCCCTCTGCTTGCTTGTATGTCTCCCACTGTCACAAGTATCTGGACATTAAACTGCTGCTGACATAAGATTAAGGAAAACTACTTCCCTTTAGCTCAGCTCGTATAAACTCTTGCATGCATCCCAAAACTTCAGCTGTTTCTACTGTCAAGTCTCTAATCTAAACCAAAAGTAGATCTGGTTTATTTCATATCTCTCTTTGGTATAACTTTCTGTAGCGTCCATGATCTTCCACAGCTTCTCCTGACCCTTGTGGCTGGGGTTGGTGCTGGGAATTTGGACGTCAGACCGAGCAGTGGACACTACCCTCCCTCACAGGCGTCTGCAGAGCAGGTCAAAGGGGTTTCTCTGGTTCGCTTTTTCTTAAATGGAAAAGAATTTTCAATGAACATGATTTGATTATGACTTGTGGCCTTTATTTGTGACTTGCATAGCTAAGGCTAGGGCAAATTTTGTGAAACAGCTTTCTGCAAAGACAACTAAATTATATAACACTTAGAAGAGCAGATTTTGCTTTAATAAGCACTATACTCTAAGCCCAGGCTAAGGTAAAATAAAACAAAAATCAATAATTCTGAAAAACAAGAATTTTAAAGAATAAAGAAAAATGAAACATATGGAGCTAAAGCATTACTTCAGTTTTAAACAGAAATTAGTAAGAAAATATATGTGTGTATGCACATACAAACATACTTCCATTCACATTTTGCTTTCCTTTGCTATTGATTTATATATCTTTTCATGTTCACAGGTAAAAGAAAATATGCTAGATTCCTGTAAGTTTTGTATATTCGCTGCATACAAGTAACTGAAAAATATAAACACAAGGATGAGATAAAGTTTAAATTGTCATAAAGGATGACTGGTAAAGTTTGTTTTGAGAATGCAGTTGAGGCCAAAATTGGGCCTCCTGCCAGAGTAAAATTTATCTGCATTGTCGCTAGAAACCAAAACTGCTTATCATGTGCATTGAGAACCTCAGATCCTAAGAGCAAGATACTTTAACTGAGAAAGACAAATGAATCTTAGTCCAGGCAAGTGTGTGTGGCTTTTCCTGCAAATCTCACCATTAAAACAATTACTTTCTTCCTTGGAATGGTCTGTATCAGGAGACTGAAAGACAGAATAGAAGCTACTTTCTTATATTCAGTCCTACTCAAAGTGGATATGATTCCATGAAAACATGAATAAGGGGAAATTGGGAACCAGCAGTTAGCATAATGGCTATGTCGCTGGACTCCCACGTAGTCAACCGCGGTTCGCGTCCCGGACCCAGTGGCTTAAAACTCACGCCGGGCGCGTGTGCATGCGTGCCCAAGATCCCGAGAGGAGAATGGAGGAGAAAGGATTGCGGCGTGACCATCCCCTCTGGGGGGTGATTTCTCGCTTACTGTCTCTATGTCTCTGTCTGTCTGGCGAGCGCACGCGTCCTATAGCAAAAAACCTGTCAAAAAAAATAAATAAATAAGGTGAAATTAACAACAGCAGAAATCCAGGTTCTGCTGGGACCAGCAGTTAGCGTAATGGCTATGTCGCTGGACTCCCATGTAGTCGACCGTGATTCGAGTCCCAGACCTGGTGGCTTAAACTCACACTGGGTGCGTGTGCGTGCATGCCCAAAATCCCGAGAGGAAAATGGAAGAGAAGGGATTGTGGCGTGGCCATCCTTCCTGGGGGGTGATTTCTCACTTTCTGTCTCTCTGTCTCTCTCTTTCTTTTGGCGAGTGCATGTGCCCTGTAGCAAAAACCTCTCCAAAAAAAAAAAGAAAAAGAAAAAAAGAAATCCAGGTTCTGCTAATTATACTTATGTCTACACATATTTAATATGGCTTTGCTGTGTACAATATGATCAACACACCAGCAGCATTGGCAACAATATGAGAGGTTATTAGAAATGCAGAATATCAGTCTTTAACCAGAACCTGTTGAACGAAGATCTGAATATTAAGAAGACCTCAATTTAAGAAGCTCTGTCTTAATTAAAAGCATGATTCTCAAACTTTGCTATGCATAATAATCACTAGAATAGTTTAAAAAAACTGATATCTAGATCTTATTCTTATATAAATAATCCATGGTTTATTTTCAGATGTAATTCAGTATGTTATTTGAAATAATTTTAGATAATCGATACTGTCAAGCATTTCAATAATTTTTATCACATGTAGAAAATTTCAACATGAAACACAGGCTTATGTCTAATAGGCTAATTGCAGGATTCAGGAGGATGTGAGGCTAATAAGGAACAAAGGCAGGTGGGTGGGTTTTGGCTAAGACACAGGTATGCAGCAGGAGGGTTATTTGAAGAACAGCACAGAGGATGAGATACTGTTCCTCTGGCCAGCCCCCAAGCAATTGTATTTTATTATTGAGAAATTAGAAGAATAAAACAGAAGCAAAAATAATATGTTTGCACACAAAATATAAAAAACTTTAGAATTGTTAGAAAGTATCTCTGTTCATTCCAACTATTACAGCAAAATGCCTTAGACTGGATAATTAATAAATAATACAAATGTATTGCTCACAGTTTCAGAGGCTAGGAAGTCAAAATCAAGGCATCAGTAGATTTGATGCTTGGTGAGGATTCATTATCTGCTTCAGAAGTGGCACCTTCTTACTGCATTCTCACATGGCAGAAGAGGCAAACAGGATTCCTCAAGACCTTTTATAAAAGCCTAAATCCTGCTTATGAGCGTATAGGCCTCATGACCTAATCCCTTCTCAGAGGTCCATCTCTTTGTGCCATCACAATGGGATTAGATTTCAACATAAATTTTGGAAGAACACAAACGTTCAGACCGTAGCAGTACCCAAAATATGTGTACTATTAAAGAAATTCTTCCTGCCTTAACAGAACTGTATTAGCATATAAAGCCTCTTTCATAGTAAAGCTTTCAGTGACCATGATGAGGAAACAAAGCCAATGGCAGGTGAGATCATCTGTAAGCAATGACAAAAGCAAGATAACTCACTTTTATTGAAGGCTTAGGAAAACTGGAGTTCAATATTGGACTAGGAGATTGATTACATGTATATGACAAACATGACTTTATTTTTTTACTGTTTTTAATATGACATGTGTGCTCTCCAGAAGGAGAGAGTGAGAGACAGAGGGACAGATAGACATAGAGAGATAGGGAAAGTAAGAAATCACCCCAGAGGGGATGATCATTCTGTAATCCCTTATTCATTCCCCTCTCTGGATTTTGGGCATGCATGCCCATGCACTTAGTGAATTTTCCAAGCTTTCAGGTCCAGGAGTTGAACTGCAAAATCAGCCATGTGACATCCACCATCCTTAACCACCATGCCACCTTGCTGGCCCCAAACATGGCATATTTTTTTTTTTTAGATTTTTGTCCATAAGGTGCTTGTACTCACTGAAGAGAGATAGAAAAAGGGAAAGTAAGCAATCACTCCCTAGGGTGATGGCCATGCCAAAATCCCTTCTCCTCCTAAGATCTAGGGCACACATGCACACGCACCTGGTGTGATTTTCAGGCCATCAGTTCTGGGATTCCAATCGCAGTCTGCCACGTGAGAATCCAACACCTCAATCACCATGCCATCTGCTGGCCCCCAAACATGACATTTTTTTAAAACTAAAATTAAGCATATTTTGAAAGAATGTCAATACATTAACTGAGCTGTTTAAGGCAATTAAGTCTTTTCAAAAGAAAAATAAACTATGAATTATCAAAATATGAACAGATGGATTTTACCCAGAATTATTTTCTTTTATTTTTAATCAACAAATAAAAATTTATATGTATTTATGGCATATAACATAATGTTTTGATTAATGTATACATTTCAGAATTACTAAATCAAGCAATTCAACATATGGATTATCTCACATTTATTTTTCTAGTGAGAACACTCAAAATCTACTCTCAGCAATTACTGAGTATAAAATATATTGTTACTAATTATATTCACTATGATATACAATGAATCTCTTGAATTTGTTCATGATATATAACTGAAATTTTGCATTCTTGATCATCTCTCCAATCCTCCCCAGCTCCAACATCTTTTTTGTATCTTTGCTTGTTTTTGCCATTGAGCACCTGTGTGCTCTTCAGAGACAGAGAAAGGGAAAGTGAGAAATCATTCCCTGGGGTAATGGCCATGCCACAATCCCTTTTCCTCCATTTCCCTCCTGGGATTTTGGGCAGGCACACACACACTACTCAGTATGATTTTCAAGCCACCAGGTCCGGGATTCGAACTGTGTCTGATCATGTGTGACTCTAACACCGTAACCACCAAGCTACCTGCTAGCCCTGGTTTCCTTCCATTTTAAGGCTGTGTTCTCATTTGTTCTGTCCTATTAATTCTACAACCTTGTCCCCTGGCAGGACTCTTCATTATTCATTCATTAGCAGAGAATGAATAGCGCTTGGCAGACACAAAATTCACTGTATTGTCAACTCAGTTCAAATCATTTCTATTCCTTTATGTGTATACTCTTGGATTACATCACTACTATTCAGGGAAAGTGGTTTCAAGGTAGGATCATTAATCTTTCATCAAACAAAAAGCATTTATTTCCAGCAGGAAGCTATCAGTCCCAAGTGAGAACTCCCAGTGCAAAGACATCAAAGATCATAACAATGTCAATCCCAAGACCTAGGAGCCCATGGTCCGTGGCCCACTTCTTCTTCAAGGGCTTGGAAGTCACAAAGGAGAACTGAACTTGCAAGGCACTGGTTGAAACAAAGAGGCTTTTTTCACAGAAAAGTGGAGAGATGCAGTGAGCTGAGTGTGTGTAGTGTGCACAGGTCTAGGTGTTTGTGGCCATGAGGTCTCTCCCAAGCCGTGGACTGCATGAATCTCTGTCAAGCTGCAGGCTGGGACCACTCTCCCTCCTGCAGGGGGGCAGATAAACTGGAGGAGTGTCACACAATATATATTTTTTTCTTTTTTTGGAAAGGTTTTTGCTATAGGGCGCGTGCGCTCGCCAGACAGACAGAGAGAGACAGAGAGATAGAAAGCAGGAAATCACCCCCCAGGGGGGATGGCCACGCCGCAATCCCTTCTCCTCCATTCTCCTCTCGGGATCTTGGGCACGCACGCACACACGCGCCCGGCGTGAGTTTAAGCTGCCGGGTCCGGGACTCGAACCGCGGTCGACTACGTGGGAGTCCAGCGACATAGCCATTACACTAACTGCTGGTCCCCCGACACAATATATTTTTTATAAATATTAATGGTCATTGTTATTCTATTTTATTTTATTTTTGCTTTCATTAAAGTAAATTCATGTGCAAAATGGCATATAACAGATCAGGTTGTAATGCAAAATCAGTTCACACTTCTACTCACACTCTCCAAGGGAGACTATTTTTAGTCAATTCTGGTTTTAGTTCTTTGGATAGTTACTGCTATACTCTAAGAATATTTAGAAAACTATTCCTTGACACTTTCTGCTGATTCCATATGATGATAAAAGAGACTAAATAGCATTATTCCCATTTTTTTCTTCTCACTTTCAATTCTTGATAGTTGTATTATTATCTGTATTTCTTCTGTTGGTTACTTTTGCAATCTTTTTCTTTTAAATTTTATTCCTGATAGAAAGTATGTGCATATGCATGTGAGAGGATGACATAGAGAGATAGGTACCCTAATGACGTCTCACTATGGAGCAGCATCCACATACGCAGCCCTCCAACTTGCTAGGATTCTGGGCACACATACACATGCACATTCTCAAGCCAGCCTGGGGTTCCAAACCCTGGCTGGCCATGTGGACTTCAGCACTGCAATTTAGTTTGTCACTAACTGTACCACCACGCTAGGCCTGTAATTCTTAATAAATATCTGCTTCTTGTTCTTTAATCTTTAGGTAGTTCTCTTAACTCCCCACAACATAAAAGAAGTTATTAGAGCCTTAGTCTGCTCTCCATTGCTTCTTCCAAATCTCCCATTTTCTATCAGTTGTAATTTATTTTGCATTGTCAATGTCTATATTCATACTGAAAATCATATTTATAGTCTGTTCTGTAGTCAAAATTAAATATTTCATTCTCTGCCTACAGATATGCAAAAAACAATAAATAGGCTTTATCATGCCACAGTTATAAATTATTTTTCATTAGAGAGGCAAGAAATGTGGTAGGGTTATATTTCCTCTGTGTGGGCTCAATGTTATGATCTCTGTGTCACTCAAAGGAATATATTAATCCTGTTTTAAATTAGGAGAGTTTACCTGTCATAATCTGAAATATTATTCTGAAATCATACATAATATACAATACTATAAATATCATGGGCAAGCTTAGTACTTTAATTATTAAACTGCAAAAGTTCATTTTTTAAAAAAAATCTTCCTAGAGAGAGAATGAGAGAGTGAGAAAGAACAGGAGAAAACACCTCCACATGTGTAATGGTTTCACAATCCTCTCTTCTTCACTCTCCTTTCAGGACTTGGGGCCTGCATGCACACGCACCTGGCTTGATTTTCAAGTCGTCAGATCCAGGACTCAAATCATACATTTAACCCTGTGGAATTCAGCTACCTTAATCACCACGTTACCAGCTGGCCCAAAAATAATTTTAAAAATAGCTGTACTATGAAGCAAAACTCATGTGGCACTCTAAAGGGATAGAATACAACATTTTCTTAGTTAACAGTAAAGAAGTTTAATCTCTGATAAGTGCAGTTAAAATTATACCTATTCTCAGGACAAGCAGATGGCGTAAAGATTATGTTGCTGGACTCCCACATAGTTGAGTGCAATTCGAGTCCTGGACCCAGTGGATAAAAACTCATGCCTGGTGCATGTGCGTGCATGCCCAAGATCCTGAGAGGAGAAGGGAGAAAAAGGGATTGTGGCATGGCCATCTTCTCAAGGGGTGATTTCTCACATTCTGTCTCTCTGTCTCTATCTCCCTGGCTAGTACAAGTGTCCTATAGCAAAAATTTCTCTCTAAAATTTAAAAAAAGATTATGCCTGTTCTTTAGCTACCATTTGGATTTAGAAATGATATTCAAAATTTTTCATTTTGAAGAAATGAACAACAAATAGTAGCACTTATATAAACTACATTTTCAAAAGTAGATTTCTTATTTATTTTTTGCTTTTGGTCGAACTTTTTTTCCTCCCACAACAAATTTTTTCTGTTAAAACTGTGAGCATATTATAAAATAGAATACCAACTTTTAATTTATGCAGTGAATTGACCAACGAATTATTTAATATAGTGAAAATTACTTTGTAATGTCATAGTGATGTACACAGTATTTTTTATAAAAATGCATGAGGATAAGGAAATAATAGTTGTGAACTAACTAAATTCCAGAGCTATTTACTATATTTGCCATAAATTTCAGAAACCAAGAAAAGTAAAAATATATTTGTTCCCTTCAAGGCAAATTTCCCACCAAATGAAAAATTATTTGGTTATGATAATCTATATTTGTTTCTTTTTAAAGGGCACAGAAAATGTAGAACAATATGTTATGAGAAAAGCACACTCAAAAATGATATGACTAGAAGATGAGTTCTCAGTTAACCTCATTCATTTATATGGCCTCATGGAAAATAGACATCAACACTGGCTTGTAAATATTCTCCTTTGTAATGTTGAGTAAAAATTAAACTTAGAAAATATTTTAGTTCAGGTAAGTTTTGTGGTGTTATACAGTCAGCTATGTTTTAATATGTAGGAAAACGACAAACATTTCAATAATAAATTTACTTATTCCATATTTTATCTGCATCAAATTATATATGATAATTCAGAGTCAGCAAAATAATTTCTCTTTTCTGAATATGATATTAGTTGCCAAAATCAGACCAACCAACCAACCAACCAGCCAACCCATAAAGAGTCAGACTCCATTTTAGTAATTATGTTGCTTTGTGGGGCCAACAGGTGGAGTGGAGGTTAAGATGAGTGACTCCTGTGACCAGCAGTTAGCATAATGGCTATGGCACTGGGCTCCCATGTAGTCCACCACGGTTCGAGTCCTGGACCCAGTGGCTTAAACTCACGTTGGACGCGTGTGCGTGTGTGCCCAAGATCCTGAGAGGAGAATGGAGGAGAAGGGATTGCGGTGTGGCCATCCCCCCTTGAGGGGTGACTTCTCACTTTCTATCTCTCTGTATCTCTGTCTCTCTGGCAAGTGCATGCACCCTATAACAAAAACCTCTCGAAAAAATTAAAAAAAAAAAAAAGTTGAATGACTCCCATAGGGCCCACTGCGTGGTCTGATTCCCAGACCTGGGGCTTAAAAAACACACCAGATGCGTGTTTGAGTGTGCCCAAAATCCTGAGAAGAGAAGGGAAATGGAGGAAAAGGGACTGCAGTGCAGCCATCCTCTCAGAAAATTATGTTTTTTTCCTTACATTCTACACATAAACTAAAATAGTAACTTTTGAAAGAATTATAAAAATTCTAGTTTTAAATAAAGATATTGGTGTCAACTGATAAATCATAGCTTGAGAAAGGAGACTGCGTTTCATCGTTATGTGAAAAATAAAAAGCAACAACCACATTCAATTTTTTAATTTCAAATTATGATCATACAAATAAATTATGAAAAAATGAAAGGTCCCTTAGCTCTGAAAATGGTGCTATTGTAATTCCAAATTTCTTGAGAAAATTCTACCTTTATTATATCTTTAGATTAAGGTTCAGATAACCTTAAAGATGCCAACCAAATCTCTGCTAGGATAATGCCCTAATGTTGCATAAGTGCTCCTAAACTATATAAAGTAGGCTTTATTCACTAATAGTTAACTAAACAGATAACTCTTTTTCTTTTTTTAATTTAGTACCTAAAAGAACTAGTATGTTCAACTTCTGAGATGAGGTGCTCTCATATGTCCTAAATAGAGTGATTTCAAGAGCAACTACTATTGCTACAGATGTTTGTAGAATGTTAAATGTTGCTAATTAGTGAAGAGAATAAGATCAGTGCTACTAACAAAAATGCAAAACAAAACAAAACTCCCACTGTGATTGCTTCACCATTCATTACCCCAGGACACCAACATCTCTTCCACAAGTTGTATTCCAGCATGGTGGAGATGGTGATTAAAGGGTCCATATGTTAGCAATATGGATATCCTGCTGATTAACAGAGGAGTGAATTCTACAGGTCAAGTGATTAGTTTATTTTGTGATCGTGATTACCTTCAAACTGGAGTTTTTTAACAGTTAAATGAGTGAAGTCATGTACGATTTAATAACACACAAACACAGTCAAAGGTTATTATTATTTCAAGAATAAATGTGAGGGCTGGACCCTTGATCTAGTGGTTAAGAGAGTTGAATCACACAGAGTCAACCATGTGATTCAAATCCTGGCCCCTGTGACTTAAAAAACATGTTGGATGTGTGTGCACGTGCTCCCCAAATTGCAACAGGATAATAAAAAAATGGAGGAGAAAGGATTCTTTCTCCCTCTTTCTGACAAGTACACATGGCAAAAACAAAAACAAAAACAAAGAAACAAAAACAAAACAAAGTAAAACAAAAAATCAGAACAAAACAAAAAAGAAAAACTAAAAAAAAGAGAAAAAATGTGAAAAAGCAGTACATTTTATATAATGAAGTCATTTCTAATCTCAGATACTCAGTAATAAAACTTTAGCAAAAAACCTAACCGGGCAGATGCTAAGTATACATTATCTATGTTATCACCACAGTCACCAAAACAAAATCCCAAACAAACATCCCCCATGTTCCAGAAAGTTTGCAAACTATTTTCAAAATAAACATGATGAAATTACACCAGATAAAGTAATATATCTGCAAAATCAAAGAAAATACTGTGAACTTCATATAAGTACTAAAAGAACACAAAATAATTAAATGGTAAAACATTACCAAACTGAATTTAGCCTTTCAACTCCCCTCTACAATACAACCCTCAAATCTCCACTTCTAGTCCAGATTTCTCACCCCCTTTCTGTTTCTTTATGTTCTATTGCTCAAACAACCTCATTATTTTTGTTGTTCTTTGAAAACAAGATAATGTATCTGTAGCAAACATTTTTTTTTCATTCTACTTAGCCCCATTGCCATTCTTTTCTCCTCAGACCAACAGCCTAGGAGGGATTCTTTTATAAACTTCTCTATCTTCTTCCTAAACCACAACAAATCCAATTTTTTTTTTTTTAGAGAGAGAGAGAGATTTTTTTTTGCTATAAGGTGCATGCACTCACCAGAGAGACAGAGAGACAGAAAGCAAGACATCACGCCCCTAGGTGAAGTGGCTGTGCTGCGATCCCTTCTCTTCCATTCTCCTCTCTATGGGATCTTGGACACATGCACACACATGTACCCAGCATGAGGTTCAAATCACTGGGTCCGGGTCTTGAACTGCAATCGACTACATGGGAATCCAGCAAATGTAACCATTATGCCGTTTGCTGATCCCCAAATACACTTTTTTTTTCAATTTATTTATTTGCATTCATTCACTAAACATCATTACAGCATACAAAATGAGATTTTCCATCCAAAGTACACTATATATTGTCTCAATCAAGCACATCAACAAACATGTTATTGTCAGTAAATGATCTTCCATTTCTTGTCTTCTGTATGTTTTGCTTTTTTTCCCCCCATCCTTGATTCTCTATCTCTTACCCTCTGCCATCTCCCACTCTCCTCCCACAGTCTCTGGTATCTATGTTTGCTTTCTATACTGTTTTCTCCTCACATTTTATTGTATCGCCAAAGACCCTAATCAATCCAAATACTCTCATAGCAAACACAGGTGATACCCACATTTCCATGAACACAAGTCTTACTTTACACATCCTATAAAGTGGCACCTAGCTGTGGCTACATATCCTACTGCAGTCATTGAATATATATATACTTTTTTTTCTGGAACTTTTTTTTTGTAACTCAATTTACATTCCTTCCCTAAGCTTCATCACAGCATACAAAATGCAATCTCCCATCCAGTACACACTGCATAGTGATACAATCATGCACATTACAAAAAATTTTCCATTACTAGTTCCTAGAATTACTTCCACCCCTCTTTCTGACCCTCTGTCCCTTCCCACCCTCCTCTCACACCACCTCCGGTGTCTACAATTTTCCTTCATTCCCTTCCCACCCACATTGCATTGATCACACAATTTCCTACATAATCTAACTACTTTCAGTGGTGAGTTCACTCATTACTACTAAGAAAACCAGTTTTAACTTAACTCAAAGAAATGCCAAGGAACTTTGCTTAAAGCCAGGAAACAAGTTAGGATTCTGTTCAAATGGAAGGTGCATGAACCTATCAGTTCCATGTACTTTTATCTTCTGTTCTGGTTCAATTTTCCTGATTAAATTCTGGGATATAATATTCAACTCCAGACTTGTCCCTATGATTAAGTTGGCCACTTTCATAGTTTTTGGACTCTTATTTCCGTGTGTCTGTGTTTAATTTTCTTGATACAGCACACCCTTGAGAACTTCTTGGAGATCTGGTCTGGTGCTGGTAAATTCTTTCAGGTTTTGTTTATCTGAGAATGTTCTTGTCTTTTCTTCCCACCTGAAAGATAATCTTGCCGGGTACAGTATTCTTGTCTGAAATTGCTTCTCTCGTAACACTTTGAATATATTTTCCCATTCTCTCCTCGCTCGCATTGTTTCCAATGAGAGATCTGCTGTTAGCCTGATGGGATGTCCTTTGTAGGTAACTTGATGTTTCTCTCTTGCCAATCTTAGTATCTTGTCTTTGTCTGCAGTTTTAGTCAACCTGGCTATAATGTGTCTTGGAGAAGATCTTCTTGGGTTGATTCTATTTGGGGTCCTTTGTATTTCCTGGGACTGGATCTTCGAATGCCTCTCTAGGTTTGGAAAGTTTTCTTGCAGGATTTCATGGAATAGATTATCAATGCCCTTATGGGTCTCTTCACCTTCTGGAATGCCAATTATCCGGATATTTGGACGTTTGATGGTATCCAGTACTTCTCGCATATCATTCTCAAATTTTTGAGCCATTTTCTCAGTCTTTGTGGTGGATTTTTCTAAGCCAGCCATTTTCTCTTCTATATCTGAGATTCTATTTTCTGAATGATCTAGTCTGCTTTTAATACTTTCAAGGGAGATTTTGACTTCTTGTATTATAGACTTCATCTCTAGCAGTTCCGTTTGAGTCTTTTGTAAAGTGTGTAATTCCTCTTTTAGATCTTGCAAGAATTTCCTCATCTCCTGTAACTCAGCAACTTCTTTCTCCTTTCTCTTTAGCAGTTCATTATCTCTCTTTTCTTCCATCTCTGTTAGCTTCGACATTACGAATGTTCTAAATTCCTTATCAGACATTTCCATGACTTTCACCGAACTGCTTGTGGATGAAGGAGAGTTACTCTTTTCCCGTGGAGAGGTATTTTCTCGTTTTCCCATATTTCTCGTGGTCCGGCGGTGATTTCTTGTCATCTGATGAATGGTGTGTTTCTTTCAAATTCTTGAAGTTAAGCCTCAATGTTCAGGAGCAAGCAGACAGAGGTGTTCTAGAATCTGTTTGCCGTTCTGTTGTGATTGCACACTAGCTCTGCTTGCTGGAGGCTGAATTATGAGTAGAAAATCTTCATTTCTCCTGTTCCCTGAAATATCTAGTTCCCAGTAGCCATGAGGAGTCTTCTCAGAGAAGGGCTCAACTCTCCTCCCCAAATACACTTTTTTAGCATGAGTTTTTTTTCCTCGTTGGAGTATCTTTTAAATTCACTCCACATTTCCATGTTTATCAAAATAATCCTACCTTTCATGGCTGGATTAACTCAAATCTCCCTTTTTTACACAAAATCACATCACTCTCCCTCATCCTGATTGAAAAACCTGTACTGAGGTAAACAGCTATACAGATAGCTATACAGCTATCAAATTGAAATTACACAGCCTGACATCTGGGTCTTTTTGTCCTGCCATATTTGTCTCTTCATTGTCTTTTGAATTTCCTTGCCACTCAAATAATTTCTTCAATCTAGACATGTGAATTTCTTGTCATTTACACAGGTAGTTTATAAAAATACTCAAATTTACATTTGATGCTATGATTCTTCTGGTTTAGGATAGCTAATCTATGTCCTTTTAATTAAACTAGTTCATGATGATCAAAATTTGTCTGCAACTTAACAAGACCTTTATAAGAGAAACTTTCATCATCTCCCACACATCTGCATTCCTTTCTTTCATTTCTTCTCAGCATTTAAATATTTGTGAATATTATGTTACTAACTCTAGGAAGAGGAAGATTCCTCTCATGATGGATTGAGACTTAATGAATAAACTAAAGAGAGAAGAGATGAGGAATGTGTGTGTGTGTGTGTGTGTGTGTGTGTGTGTGTGTGTCTTTTTCTCTCTTGCCCTCTTCTCCCAAAGCAGCAGGCAGATAGACAGGTTATACTATCATCAGGCTGCTAATTTAGTCCAGTAGTAAGAAATTACATGAAGAAGCCAAAACAGAAAGCCAGGATAGAGTGATACTTTATTGATTGATTGATTTTTAAAAATTTGCTACAGGGACACATGCACTCACTGGAGAGAAAGAGAGAGAGACAAAGTGAGACAAGAGAAACTGAGAAAGCACCTCTATGGGGAGGGATGGCTATACTGTAATTCTTCCTCCCTCATTGTCCATTGTGGATTTGGGGTTTATAGTTGCATATACACCCGGTATGTTTTTAAAGCCACGAGGTCCAATACTCGAACTATGCAGTCAGCCATGTGGGATTCAGCAACCTTAACCATCATGACACTGGCTGTCCTTGGAGTGACTCTTACTAGCTTAGAGAGAGCTGAGATTTGAAGAATTCAAAAATTTCTTCAGAATTTTAAATTAAATCCTGTCCAAACTACAGCAGAGTTGCAATGTCATGCAGCTTGTTGATATTGCAAAGTAACAAAATTTGTCTTTGTCACTTCTACTTCTTATGTCACTCTCTTGTCCCCTCAATCCAAAACTTCAGTGTTGCTTTCTAGCTATCTTCCTGGCCTTCCCTGCAGTATCTCTCCTCCTCCCCAAGACACCACATAAAAAATGCCCCCACCTTCTTTTCCACCCCAATAATACCATTATTTTGAGCTACAAATCCCTTAGCAAGGTATTACAATTGATTAAGGTATGAATGAGCCACAACCCCATATATGCATTTTATAAAAGGAGCTTGTTAACCCAAATGAGTCTCTAATTAGTAGAATGGGAAGAAGAGTTATTTTTGAACGAAGTTACTGGAGGGAGTCTTCAAGTACATCTTTGCCTACACATTCATTCCCCCTTTCCTGAGATGCCTAGAGAATAACATTCACAGGATCTCTGTAGGCATTCAGCACCTATGCTTACCACCATCCTAATATGTGCAACCAGTTTTATTCTTATGCGGGCACAATAAAACAGAGTCTTTATTTTGGGAGTAATTATGGGTTGAACTGCAAATACTTCAAAAAGTGGCTCACATGTGCATAAATGTTAATGCTTTCTGTCTACTGTTCAGTTAGTTATTAGTGATGTTTTCTAGAACCCTCTCTCTGCAACAGAGGGGTCTATTCTACAAGCACATGTATAGCAGTGTGTTAAATTAAAGAAAATAAATTTAGAATCAAACATTCCTTGACTGGAATTCTAGGCTCTTCCACTTACTAGCTGTGTGACAAGCCAATTTCCTTAAGCCCTTTGAGGCTTATTTTACCATTCTGTCAAAGGGTGATTATATATACCTAAAACAGTTGTTGGAAGGGTTAACCAAAAGCATGACTGAAGTTCAAGCTTAGGGCCAGCCAGGTGGTATGGTGGTTAAGGGGGCTAGATCCCTCATGGCTGACTGAGTGATTTGAGTTCTGGACACAGTGGATTGAAAAACACACCTGGCACTTGTGAGTATGAGCCCAAAATCTCAAGGAGAATAGAGAAGGAACTGTGGTATGACCATCCCCCCCTTGTGGGGACTTTCTCACTTTCTCTCTCTCTCTCTCTCTCTCTCTCTCTCTCTGTCTGTCTCTCCCCTGTGGCAAGCACACACACCCTATGGCAAATTTTAATAAATTAAAGGTAAAGCTTAGCAAGACAACTTGCCTTTATTTAAATATTACTGAGTCCTCAGAGCTTTCCTATCCCATCAGTCATCATATCTAAACAATTGCCTTCCAAAATATCTTTTGTAACCCTTCATTTTTTTCTCCTATTTCTTGAGGAGATAATGTGGTACAGTGGAAAATAGGAACCAAACACACCTGAATATGAATTCTAAGTATGCTCTTTAAGATTTGTGAAATGCTTATTTTAGTCATGAGTTTATTTCTTAATTGGCAAAATGGGATTACTATTACCTAATGCTGTAATAAAAAATATACACACACAGATCCTGACATATAAGCAAATTTTACGAATGGTAGCTAGGATCATTATTACTTCTCTAACTGCAGGCTATCTCCCCTTTACACCTAGATTTCTTTAACAGTTTCCATGCAGCCTTCAGGATTCCATTCTTTTTTTTTTTTCTTTTTTTTGGAGAGGATTTTTTTTTTTTTTTTTTTTTTCTATAGGGTGTGTGGACTCGCCAGACAGACAGAGAGAGACAGAGAGACAGAAAGCGAGAAATCAACCCCCAGGAGGGATGGCCACGCCACAATACCTTCTCCTCCATTCTCCTCTTAGGATCTTGAGCACACACACACATGCGCCTGGCGTGAGTTTTAAGCCACCAGGTCTGGGACACAAACTGCAGTTGACTACATGGGAGTCCAGTGACATAGCCATTACTCTAACTGCTGGTCCTAGGATTCCATTCTTTTCTCATTCTTGTTGTCCTGCTGAAAACTATTCAGTGGCTTTCTATAATACCTAGTACAAATTCCAAACTCTATCTCATGACTTACAAGGCACCACATGATCTGATCTTCACCTACTTTTGCATCATTTTTTGCCACTCCTCTTTGCTCTTACTGCACTGGAACCATAGGCTTTCTTTCCATTTTAGCAACCGACCAAAGAAACTGTTCCTTCTTGGTGTAGCACTGTCATCCTTCCTCACCTACTCCCAACCACTTTGAACAACTGGTGCTTCATCTGTCTGTTCTCATCTTCAATACTCTCCTCAAAAGATTTATCAGATTGCCTAAACAACATTGACTCTGTTATTCATTGTTTTTCTCATACCAAATAATGACTTAATTTCAAGCTACTTCAATTTATAGCAATATATTTTTGTTTATCTGTTTTCTGTCTCTTTTCCTAGCAGATTATACTATTAGGTCTATGGAAGCAGAGAACATATCTAGGTTTGTTATTGTTTTCAATTATTTGTCATAGACCACATAACTTGCAAGATAGAGAAAGTGAAATAGGGAAAGTGAAAAAGCACCCCCCCAGGGGTAATGGCCATGCACAATCCTGTCTCCTCCTTTCTCCTCTTGTGATTTTAAGTATGCACGTACAAACACTCTGCTTGTCTTTTAATTCTCTGAGTACAAGACTCAAAACTGTTGAGTCAGTCATGTAGCATTCACTGCCTTAACTTCCATGCCACCTGCTGGTCCCATATCTGTGTTGTTTACTAGAGCCAAGTGGCATCTGGCTAAGAATAAGCATTCTAGGTTCTATCTTTTTATTTTATTTTACTTTCTCCACCCTCTTCTATACTTTGAGAAGCTCATTTGTATAGAGTACACCACAGGACAATCTTGCCCTCTGTCTTTTGTGTACATTCAACCAATTGGAAGCACCACCAGATTAGAAGGAGGGATGAAAATGATTCAGGTTATTTACTCCCCTGGAATCCTCTCTGTAGGGCCACCCAAGGATGATTGTTCTCTTCAACTAGTGATCAAAGGTCTAGGCAAATGATCCTTCATATATTTCTCTCTCTTTCTCTTACTTTAAAGACTCAGTCTCACGGTCTTCATATCTGGGGTAGGGAGAGAAAAAGGAGATACCACTCTTAAATATTACCATTACCTGTGTATTTCTCTATAGCCTATAGATTTCTTTATACTCTGCTCATTCATTTGTAAACAAATCTCTTTTAAAAACTCTTCCCAAATTACCCAGTTGTGGGACCAGCAATTAGCGTAACAGCTATGTTGCTGGACTCCCATGTAGTCGATCACAGTTTGAGTTCCAGACCCGGTGGCTTAAACTCATGCCAGGCACATGTGCATGCGTGCCCAAGATCCAGAGGAGAAAGGAGGAGAAGGGATTGTGGCATGGCCATCCCCCCTGGGGGGGGGGTGATTTCTTGCTTTCTGTCTCTCTGTCTCTCTCTGTCTTTCTGGTGAATGCACACACCCTATAGCAAAAACAAAAACAAACAAACAAAAAAAACCCTTTTTTAAAAAAATATTACTCAGTTGTGTGTGTCATCCTTTCTTGCTAGGACTTTGACCTAGTATATTAGATTGTCAGAAAAGTCATAATATATTTTTCTACATTTTTCTTTCTTTCTTTTCTTTTCTTTTTTCTTTTTTCTTTATTTATTTTTTGGAGAGTGTTTTGCTATAGGGCACGTGTGCTCACCAGAAATACAGAGAGAGACAGAGAGACAGAAAGTGAGAAATCACCTCCCCAGAGAGGATGGCAATGCCGCAATCCCTTCTCCTCCATTCTCCTCTTGGGATCTCGGGCACACATGCACATGCTCCCAGCGTGAGTTTACACCACTGGGTCCAGGAATTGAACTGTTGTCGACTACGTGGGAGTCCAGTGACATAGCCATTATGTAGCCATTGTTTTCACGATGTTTTACAATGTAACCATTGTTTTTCTATGTAAAAAAAAAAATGTGTCATGGCTTTCCTGACAACGCAGTAGAATGTGTCTATATTAATTTTTTATTGCTGATACAACAAATCAAAGCAAACTCAGTGACTTAAAACAACCCAAACGTATTATCTTATAGTTCTGAGGATCAGAGTCTAAAATAAGTCTCACTGAACTAAAACCAAAGTGTTGGCAGGGCTGAGTTCCTTCTGGGGCTCCAGGAGAGAATACCTTTTCTTTTCTTTTCCAACTTCTAGTGACCACCTGCATTCCTTGGTTCATGACCCCTTCAAGATACATCACACCAACCTTGGTTACTGAACCAAACTACCTTGGCTGATGCATAATTAGTCAATTATGAAGACACTAACATTCATAGCAAAAGAAAGCTTTATAAGATAATAGAGGTGAAGTTGGGGACTTTTGCATTAGGGGTAAAGTTTAACAAAATTGTACATTATTGGTATAAACTATGATCAGAATAATGAATTGGTGCCACTGTAGCCTGTCACTGTTTCTAGGGAATACATTTCTTTAATTAATGTATCATAAAATGTTTTATTCAATATATTTTCCAGGAATCTAAGGTCAGTCCCTTTGTCATCCTAAACCAGGTCCAGTCAGTTGAGACCACCAACCCCTTTACTGAGTCTCTGTGGGCCAATGATATGTGACCTTTTGACATAAAGAAGCTTAAGGTTGGTCTATAGATCATGGCAACATTATTTATGTGAACACAATGTATGAAGAAGCATGATGATGGAATTGCACTGGACACACTAACAACTACTTTACCTTTTCTTCTTACCAATCACATTTATCTACACCCTTAGTTGCCTCCTTTATAATTCCTTAAATACTCAACTCCCTTGCTGTGGGGAGGTGAATTTTATCTATCTCCTTGCTGAATAACCTTACAAATAAAGCTTTCTTTTTCTGACTCTTTTTTCTGCTGCAGTGTGAAGGTATTCAATGAATAATTTAACAACTCAATGAGAAATAAAGAATGCAACCATAGGGCCACTCATGGCCTAGTGGTTAAGGGAGCTGGATTCCACATTGCTGATCATGTGGTTCAAATCCCTGCCCCAGAAACTTAAAAAACAATCCAGGCATGTATGCATTTCATGCCCCAAATCCAAAAAGGATGGATAAATGGAGAAGAAGAAATTGCATGATTACTTACATTCCATTGGGGATACTTTCTCCCTCTCCCAATCTGTCTCTAACAAGTACACATGCTCTCTGGCAAAATTTTAGAAATAAATAAATAAATAAAAGTGCAACCACAAAGTCAAATTAGATTGACATAGTGAAAATTATAGAAATGGAGTCCTGAATATTAGGTTAATTCTTTTATATATTAGAATTGTCTACTTTTTATCCAATTAAAAATATTTTAGTTCCAATCCAACTTCAGGGGGAACTTAACTAGTTGTGAGTAAGGAATGCAGGATAAGGTCACAAGTGGCTTCTAGGTACTCAGCAATGTTCAGAGCTTACTTTGCTGACCTACTAATTATAGAGTTACCTGGGGGAATAGCACAATGAAAATATATGACAATAATTCTATTATGCTTCATGAGCTAAACTTAGTCACTGAAATACGCAGGAATACCCTAACAATCTATAAAGTGCATGATACTAAAAGCCTAGCATGTAACACGATCATTGTAAAAGAGCTGTGAAAATTGAGGGTTCTTTTGTATCCTATATCACTGTATTCAATTAGAAAAATTTCTTTCAGGTTATTGTAGATAAACACAAGCTTTGATATGTCTCCTTTTCAACCATCAACTCAAAAAGATCTTGGTCAAAATAATACTCCTACCTACTATAAATCAGATTTTTAAAGAATATCATTTCCTTATATGCTCTCATAGTAATGAAAGAGAAATACTCATTTTCTTTTTGGCAGGTCTCTGCCCTTCAGGTTCTGAGAAGATTCAAAGCCTTTTGTCCTGCATATCCACTCCCTTTCCAATGAAACAAAGGTACAGACGAACTGAGTACTAGGAAATCTTTACACACATACAAACACACACACACACACACACACACACACACACAGATTGCACAGATATTTGATGCACTAATACATAACAGAAAGATACACACAAACATAAATATAAACTAAATGCAAACCAACCTGTTCCTTCAGTTTCTCCAATGAGGCATTTCTAACTAGGTATTGAAAATGTTTATTTCTGATCATAAAAATAAGAACATTGTGGAATATTATAACTATATAGAGAAACATAAAACAAAACTGTATCTCCATCAAAGTTAACTAGTATTCACAAACAACTACATTTTTCTAGTCATGACTTTTAAATATCTTATATACACACATTTTTAAAAAGCAGCAAAAGGGCCAGCCCCATAGTGCAATAGTTAAGCTGTGTATAGAGAGCCAGATATCATTTGTCTGATCACAATTTGAATCCCAGTCCAAGAGGCTTGAAAAACATGCCAAGCTCATGCATGTCCAGAATCCTGACAGAATGGAGAAATGGAGTATAAAGGAAGTGCACACGCCCTCTGTCAACAACAACAAAAAAGTTTTAAAAAAGTAAAAAAGAAAAACAAAACAGCAGCAAATTAAGATCAAATGATATTTTATATTTTTCGATGTTTTTAGAAAATCATTTAACAGTACATGGTGAACATTTTGTTGTTGTTGTTAGAAGGTTCATGGGCTTGCCGGAGATTAAGGGGGAGAGGACAAAGAACCCCTATGAAAAATGGTCATGATGAAGTCCGCCCTCCATCTCTCCTTCTTCAAGCCACTGACCCTGGGCACAAACTGTGTGGTTGGTCATGTGATATCTAATTGCCTTAATCAGCAGGTCATGGAGATGGTCTGGTGGACATTTTTAGAGACATTTTTTAGAGGATGATGCAGACAAAAAAAGACTGACATTGTATTCAAGATCTGGTTCTGGAGGCTGGAAGGTAGCATGGTGATTAAGGCACTGGACTCCCACATGGCCAACTACAGGTCAAGTCCTGAACCTGGAAGATTGTTTTCCTATTTTCCTTTTCTCTCTCTCTGTCTCTCTCTGGTCAAATTACACAAATAATGGTGCTAATAAACGAAATAAAATAAATCTTTCAAAAAAGATCGGATTCTAAAATTGACAAAGCACGAGAAACCTCTTAAAGTCTAGATCATTTCTTTCAATAGCAATATCTGTGCTGTAGTATCTTCTCCATTTCATTTATGACAGACAATAAATAGTGAACAATGTTAAACCTGATTTTACTGTTTACACACAAAAATAGATTGCAAATGGTGATCTCATCAGAGGAAAAAAATGGAAGTACTATTTCTTTTGTTAGTCAGTGAGCATGCATACCTGACAGAGAGACACAAAGACCTAGGCAGAGAAAGGGAGAAACCACTCTCCAATGGGAGGCAGTTATGCTGCAATCCTTTCTCATCAATTTTTCCATCTTCTCAGGATTTAGGACACCCATGCACATGTACCCGACATGTTTTTTTTTTTTTTTTTTTTTTTTTTTTTTGAGAGGTTTTCGCTATAGGGCGCGTGTGCTCGCCAGACAGACAGAGAGAGACATAGAGACAGAAAGTGAGAAATCACCCCCCAGGGGGAATGGTCAGGCCGCAATCCCTTCTCCTCCATTCTCTTCTCGGGATCTTCGGCATGCATGCACACGCGCCCGGCGTGAGTTTTAAGCCACCGGGTCCGGGACGCGAGCCGTAGTCAACTACGTGGGAGTCCAGCGACATAGCCATTACGCTAACTGCTGGTTCCCTGCCCGACATGTTCTTTAAGTCACCAGGTTTGAGACTCAAATTGTGTGGACTATTATGTGGGATCTGACACCCTTATCCACCAGGCTGCAAGTCCAGCACTGGAAGTACGTTTTCAAGTCTCTCTTTAATATACCCTACATCCAGGGTTGACAATCAGTTGGTGTGTGTTAAATGATAGAAAGTCTAAAATTACAAAAGTAAGCTTATTTGGGGACCAGCAGGTGGCGTAGTGGGTAAGGCGCTGGACACTCCCACATGGCTGACCAGGGTTCAAGTCCTGAATCTGGTGGCTGGCTTTCTCACTTCCTCTCTCTCTCACTCTCACTCTCTGTCTCTCTCTGGTCAAATTAAGAAATAAATGAATGAATAAATAAAATAAATAATTATTAAAAAAAAGTAAGCTTATTTAAGATTGTCTTTTGCAAAATTAGATGTATAATTTTGTTTTAGGGATTTGTTTTTTTTTTAAGTTCTTGTTTGATTGTTTTATGATAGAGTATGTGCGCATACATGTGATAGTGAGAGATGAGCACCTTCCTTAGGGTGTGGATATACTGTGATCCCCTACATTCAATACCGAAGGAACCCTTAATCCTCTGAAACTAAAACTCTTTTTACAGTATTTATCGTGTCATATCATAGATTTGCTCTTCTAACTTAGCCATATCCACATTTGTTAATAGCTTCCAAATAAGATTCATGTGATTCTCCAAAATAATTTTTTGAGAGGTTTTTTCTATAGGGTGCGTGCACTCACCAGAAAGACAGAGTGAGACAGAAAGCAAGAAATCACCCCCCAGGGGGAATGACCACGCCACAATCCCCCTCCTCCACTCTCCTCTTCGGATCTTGGGCACGCATGCACACACACCCCATGTGAGTTTAAGCCTCCGGGTCCAGGACTCAAACTGTGGTAGGTTAAATGGGAGTTCAGCAAGATAGCTATTATGCCAACTGCTGGTCCCTCTCCAAAATAATTTTCATGAAATTTTAATCTTTGCAAGATTTGCTACTTCACTATGCAACCAATGTTTATTATATTTATTATCAGATGTTTTCAATGTCCTACAATTAGCAGGAGACTGATTCATAAAATAGCTAAAAATTTTAAACTAAGCTTTTGTTATAAACTGGGGTCCTGTCTAAGGTATGCTCCATTTATATACTATTCAGGTTTTTTTTTAGTTAAAAAAATCATATCATAAAATCACTTTTGGAAAATAAATCACTTTTGGTGTCAAAGAACGTGATTGAAAGTTTCAGTTAGTTATTAAACAGTAACAAACAATAAGATTCTTAGTATAAAGGATTTGTTTTATGCAAGAGAAACTAAAGATTGAAAGCTTAAACAAAGAATGAAAAGCTTGCCCTCAAAAAAATAATGTGTTTCTAAAATGTGGTTTGAAATTCCATTGCTAAAGGGTGGGCTCCATGGCCTAGTGGTTTAGGGAGCCAGATCCTACATGGCTGAACATGGTTCAAATCCCTACCCTGGCAACTTGAAAAACACACTGGGTGCATGTGCTTATGTGCTTAGAGTTCCAACAGGATGGAGAAATGGAGGAAAAAAGATTACAGTGTGACTGGAGAGTGCTTTCTCCCTCTCCATCTCTCTCTTTCTCTTCCCATTTCTCTGGTGAGTGCACATGCTCTCTGACAATTAAAAAAAAATTTAAAGTTCTATTTTGAAAACAAAAATTGCATATGTTTAAATGTTTAAATGTTGCATATGTTTAAATTTATTCCTCTTTTAACAAAATATATGGGAAATTTATTCTCAACTACATATATCTGTGCAATTCTTAATTAACAGCTCAATACTAATGCACGCAATTAGATCAATTTCACAAATGAAGGAATAGACAAAGTAATAAAAGGACTTTATTGATGAGTGATATTTTGCATAAACCAACCTCAAATGCTTTAATCCTGCAGTTGAGGAAAACCCATACACCATGGGGGAAGTATAGCAGTGAACAAGCCAAATGCTTCACAGCTAAATCAAGCATCTCGAATAAGTCATAAGAATACTAGCAAAATCAGATTAGCAATTACCATTCAATGTGCAAAGCTGCTAAAGAAGCAGAATCTAGAGCTCTGTATTTATTACTTTGAGTCTTTGTGCCTCATCAGGCTTATTCCACCTCTAAATTTTCATAAATAAAATGTATTGTTATTTTCAAGTTTAAAAACAAATTCCTTGCTTTAGTTTAATCTTTAGCTATCAAAGGGATGTGGGCATTAATAATATAAGCTTTAAGAGGAAATCTAGTATGGTTAGCAATTTGAGAGTGAAGTAAACAGAGACCAATCACAACACATGGTTACAACTATGTGTAGGCAATTCTTTTGAAACAGTTCTGTCTTCATATAGCTTTACTGTGACAGTCATCTTGGTGGTTGCCTAGATAGGTGGTCAAACACTTTCCTAGGTATTTCTGTGATAGTGTTTAGGATGAGGGTAACATTTACATCAATGAACTCGACTAAAGTAAGGTTGTTTTCTATAATGAGAGTGGACTTCATCCTATCAGTAGAACTTGGAGAGAGAAAAAGACTGGCATCCTTAGATCAGGAGAGAATTCTCCAGCACACTGCCCTCAGACTTTATGTGCAACATTAGCTTTTCTTGAATCTATAACAAATGACCTTCTGGCTGAAACTGGAACATCAATGCTCCTTGCCCACCCTGCAGATTTTGGACTTGCGTGTAATTATGTGAGCCAATTCCTTGTAATAAAGCTCTTTCTATTTATGTGTACATCCTATTGGTTTGACCTCTCTAGAGAACTCTAATACACTTACTCTCTACCAGGGTACATGTAAAGCAATTTGTGGATTGTTGGTTCATGCATGAGCACTACCATAGTTACCAGATGACTATAAGAGCCCATCCAAGTCAGGTCTATTTTTCTGTTCTCTTAGTTTTAACAACTCTCTTTCTCTCTCTCTCTCTCTCTATGTCTACACACATACACGCACACACACACACACACACAGAGGGGGGGGGGGAGTGCGCAATCACCAGAGAGAGAGAAAAGGACAGAAAGAGAAGGAGAGGGGGAAAACACCCCTCCCAATAGGGCATGATCATACCACAATCCCTTTCCTCTATTCCTCTGTCCTGTTTGGATTTTGAATGTATACATGCATACTTGGTGTGTTTCAAGTTATGGGGGACATGATTTGAACTGCTTAGTTGGCCATGTGAGATCCAACTTCCTTAATCACCAGGCCACAGGGTCAACATAACAACTCTACTTTTAAATCTTAATGTTATTTTAGTGAGTCCACTAAGTTTGCTACTTATTGTCCCTAGCAGTGTCTCTGCCCCAAACTTTGGAAACTGCTTCATTACTCTTCTGAAGTATCTAAAAGTATACCTAGTTGTATTATTACTTGGATTTATAGCAGATTTGTAGCACTTGCAATCAATCTTTATAACATCATTCGGTTTCTTTGTTCTCTCCTTTCTGCTTTTCTAATGCTTTCCAGCACTTGCCTCCTTTAAGCATCTCGTATGTATGTGTGCATTAATACTAAGTGCTATGTTGTGATCTACTGCCTCTTTGGCTACATCCTGCTGCCATGATGTTTAACATTCTTGTTCTCATTTTGCATTTATGTTTTAACTCCCAAGGAAACCACCACAGTAGATGGACCAATTTGGCTTCCATAAGGAATAAAATGAACATATCACAGAAAACAAATCCTCCTTCTGCTGAGTTTCCTGTATCTTAACTTGAAAACATACACTGTCTAGAGATTTCAATAATACTGTTATGTTGGTACTTTCTCCTTGATTGTTTAATGGTTGCTTTGTGTGGGTTATTTCTGCATATCAGGTTGAAAATTATGATATATCATTGCTTTTCACACTAACAAAGTTGTTTTCTTCATCTCAGCCTCAATTTCTCTATCTGCAACATGAGAGTTGGTTTAAGTGTTCTCTAGGGAACTTTCCAAGTCTGAAATTCTGTCCTTCCCTGATTTTAACTATTAAGATATACAAATACACACACACACACGTATGTGTATATATATATATATATATTTATATGTATATATATATATATATATATATATATATATATATATTCTTTACTGAAAGATTAAAACACTTGAGCTTGGTTTATGCAAAATGTTGCTCAAAAATAAAGTCCATCTATTACTTTTTCCATTTCTTCATTTGTGAAATTGAAGTAATTGTGTGCATTCTCATAGGGGTATTAATTAATGATGACATGAATAATGTAACTGAGAATGTTTCTGATATATTTTATATTCATAAAATGAATTTTGTATTAGCTTTTACAGGTTTTCATGGAGATAATTAGCATTGTTTCGATATAGCTAGATTTTGCAAAGGTATATGCCTGATGGTACACTGAA
The DNA here is from genome assembly GCA_026018925.1 of Tupaia tana. Classification (NCBI taxonomy): domain Eukaryota; kingdom Metazoa; phylum Chordata; class Mammalia; order Scandentia; family Tupaiidae; genus Tupaia; species Tupaia tana. Next base: position 59,943,603 of record JAKSZU010000009.1, on the reverse strand, counting down.
TATAAACATCACAAAGAGGAGAGAAAAACTAAAAAATAGCAATATAAAATGTACCATCTCTCAGCTTGAACTTGTTTGCACATTCCTGAGTTGACAAATTCAGGAAATCTGTATTCTATTAAATATTAGCAGCTACCATATTTCATGGGAGCAAAATGAACTATTTTCCTCCATAGTGTTTTAAGGAGGACATTTTCTAAGCATTACCTGAAATGTCAACTCTGGTTCTAATATGTTACAGGCCATGAGAACATAACTTAATATATGGGCTGATTTTGCACATTGCATAGTCACCATGATTTTTACACTCAGCATACATTTATTTCCTAAATGCATTCTACCCACGCTTGCACATCTTCATGATAAATATATATTACTCAAAGTAAGATGCATGAATGATTTTGTGTTTCAAGTACATATACATCATAGGAAGTAGGAACACAATAAAGCTTACTTAAAATAATTTTTAATTCTGCAGATCTCTTGAAAATATTTGCAAACTGCATATATTATGTTCATAATTTAGTCTAATCATATGCATAAATTGCAGCTACATCCACATATTCTTTTTTTTTAATCCACAGATACAGAGCATCAGTTGTGACACCAAATCTTCTGCCAGTTTACTGCACCCAATAAAGATTAATGATAAACTATGAAAATGCATTTTATGGTAGTGAATAAGTGAAGCTTTGAAAAAGACCGAAATAATTTTCTCCCCCAAACTGCTCTTTTGCAACATGACCTTGAAATCCTAATCACCAAGGACTCTTGCACACAGAAGCACTAAATTTTGTAGGCAAACAGTTTAACTGTGGGCTTAACATTTCTATCTTGACAATGAAATCATTTATTATATAGATTGAGGGATAGTGAAAATCCCATGAGAATTAAAATGTACCCATCAGCTTTTTAGACAAACATCTTAAATAGAAGAGTTCTATTATATTTATAAGATTTCTTAATAAAATAGCATGTGCATTATGCTAGCATTATGAACTGACTAGGCTCCGAAGAGAAGCTGTTTTGTCCTGCATGCTTGTTAAAGACAAAAAATACAGGATATGACACTTCCTCATTTCTTCACGATAAAATCATAAAAATGGATTTCAATGTCTAGTTATATATTTATTTTCTCATGTGCTACTTAACCTAGCAGCCATTGGATAAAATTTTAGAGATAAGAAATTTCAGGGTTTTTTTCCTTTTTCACTTTTTAGGATTTCTGAGGTTTCTATACCATCTTTAACTACCACCATAGCACTTTGATAATTTCCCTGATAAAATGAAGGATTAACAAATTTTGAGCATACCTCCTTTGTTGAAGTAGAAGTGGTCTCCATAAGAAAATTCTTTGAGGATCAACAGATGGCATAGTGGTTAAGGTACTGGACTACCACATGGGCCTGGCAGCTTGAAAATCACACCAGGTGCATGTGCATGTGTGTGCCCCAAATCCCAGGAAGAGAATGAAAGAGGAGGGATTGCAGTGTGGTCACCCTCTCTAGGCTGTGATTTCTCACTTTCCCTCTCTGTCTCTCTAGCATGTGCACATGCCCTATGGCAAAGTACTAAAAGAAAAAGAAAATTCTTTAACTTTGCCTTAGAAACACTATATTCTCAGATAGAGGTATTTTGTTGTTGCTTTTTTTTATTGTTAATGTTGTTTTTGTGTCTGTTGACTTACTCTGACTTCTCAGCAACTGTGAGAGAACCACGTTTTTGCCTAGCCAGTGCCTAGATCTCCTCTGAACCAAGAGAGAATATTTCAAGATATCTACAGATTGGTAAATGGTTCAACTTACCAGTCTTAACTATGGCTTCTGGACTCTTAGAAGATGATTAACATATAGTTGAAGCTGAGTGAGAACTGCCTACCAATCAAAATCCCATCACTACTCTCAAGAGAAAGTGATTTGCTACTTACTAGATCAATACGATGCCTCTGTGCAATATGAAGCTGACAAAAATAATTATGTTAGGCCCAGCCACAGTGGCATAGTGGAAGTGCAATATTCTCCAACACTGGAGGCCATAAAGAAGATTGGGGTTCAGTTCCCCAGCCAACCCATATGTACCAGGCACACTCACCCATGCTCATGATCCTGGCTGACTGGGAAAGGCTTGAGGGGGATTAATAGCTGAAAGGGAGAATCACAACATGAGTCCCTGGTTAAAGTGATTGTGTGTGTGCGTTTGTATGTATGTTTGTTTTTGCCTCTCTCATGAAAGAAATTAACTTGAAAAATCATAAATTGCCTAGCTGATCTTCCTCAGTGCCAAAAGTAACTGGGACTACAGGTGTGCACCACCACTCCCAACTTTAACATTGGACTGGAGACTGAACCTGGGCCTTTCATGTGAACTCAGCCTGCTGAGTAAAGGCATCAGTCAGTATGTACTATCACAGCTGAATCTAAATATGTGTTTCCTAATGAGAAGGAGGTGGCCTTGTCCTCTAGAGGACATTTTTGGTTACCACATCAGGGAGGGAGGGATGAAACTGATAAAAATAATTATATCAGGCCTAGCCACAGTAGCACAGTGGAAATACAATGTTCTCTAACACTAGAGCCATAAGAAAGATTGGGATTTGGTTCCCACATCAACCCCTAGCACCAGACACACTTGCCCATATGTGAGTGGAGGGACATACTACTGGCATCTAATCCATAGAGGTCAATGATGTCACTCAAAATCCTACAATGCACAAGGCAGTCCACCATAACAAAGAATGATCTGATTCAAAGAGTCAATAGCCCAAGGTTGAGAAACTGACTCAGAGAAATGCTCATATTCTATATTTAATGCTATTTGAGTGCCTGCTCTGTGAAGAGCAGTATATTTTCCCCTTAATGTTTATTGAGCACATACTAGGTGCCTAGCACTATACAAGGTAATTTACACAAATCAGTTCATTTGATCCTTACAATAAGAAGGTAACCCAAGCTGAAGAGTTATGCATTTACCATGTATCAATATATTTCATAAGTGGTTGGCCAGATCTAGGGTTTATAATGTTAATCACTCTGCTGCTCAAAATTGAAAGTATGGTGGAGGTATTTCTTGTGATACATGATCCCTTTTGACAATCTGGTAATGGCTATCAAACCTCTGCCTAAAAAACGAATATATGTTCAAATATATAAAATGTTTCACACAATGTCAGAAGATATCATCACAGAGAACCATCCATCTATGCATTCCTTGGTGAGAACTGTGTTCGGGGGGAGAGAAAGATTAGTAAACACATCAGTCCAGAGAGTTCGGTAAGTGTTATGAATGTATGCATTATGTCTGAAATAAAAGAGGCACTCAAATATTTACCGCGTGAATCAGGGAAGTTTTCCAAATGTGAGAAGGGTAGAGAGAAGAGGGAGTACATGTAACTTCCATACCCTAAGGAAAGAAGAGTGGTATAGACAGTATTTTGATTTAGTAGGAACAAATCCAAACAGACCCCATCCATAGTTTTAAATGGGCAAATATCAAGAGTGAACTCTCTCCTGTGACATCATACTTTATCTTATTTCCTCATGATCTTGATATTGTTTTATTTTTATATTAAACTGTACATTCCTTGTACTCAGGAAATCTCCTACTCATTCTCTCTTTTTGTTGTTGTTAATATTGGGCTATTACTCAGAATAGGTGTTTGGACATAGTAACCACTAAATATTTCCTGAAATGTTTAAGGATAAGGAAAACTATTAGAGAACATTAAATTCAGTGGTTTATATACCATTTTTCTTTCTTTTTTTTAAGAGAGATTTTTGCTATAGGGAGCATGCACCCACCAGACAGACAGAGACAGAAAGTGAGAAATCACCCCCCGTGGGGGGATGGCCACACTGCAATCCTTTCTATTAGAGAACATTAAATCCAGTGGTTTATATACCATTTTTCTTTCTTTTTTTTAAGAGAGATTTTTGCTATAGGGAGCATGCACCCACCAGACAGACAGAGACAGAAAGTGAGAAATCACCCCCCGTGGGGGGATGGCCACACTGCAATCCTTTCTCCTCTATTCTCCTCTAGGGATTTTTGGGCACACACACACATGCGCCCAGTGTGAGCTTTAAGCCACCAGGTCTGAGACTTGAACCATGGTCGAATATGTGGGAGTCCAATGATGTAACCATTACACCATTATCTTCTGGTCCCTATATACCATTTTTCTTAAGTAGTATAACCTTTTCGCAAAATAAATATACCGTAGTAGAACACATCAGAGACTAAAAAAGAAAAGAGGAAAGAAAGAAAAGAGAAGAAATAGATACAAGACAGGCTGGGAAGAAGAGGAGGAGAAAGAGTAGGAGACCAAAAAACAAGGGACTGACTAGAAAAGACAAGTGCAGATCTAAAGAGATGAGAAGAAAAGCAAGAAATGAGACAAAAGGGAGTGAACATCCCAGTGCCGTGCAACTTGGGCAATTACTTAGCATCTCTGTGTTTCAATTTCTTTAAGGTGGAGATGTTAATGTTAGTACCTCATAGGGCTCTGGAGGGTTTTAAATATGTTAATACTTATAAAATGCTTATAACAGTACTTGATCCACAATTAGTACTTCTCATTACTACTTTTATTCAGTTCTTACCATGTTGTATTCATTTACATGCTATGAGTACAAAGAAAGTCCATGACCTGCCTTCTACCCACAAGGAACTCCTGACTTGAAAGGAACAAACTCTTCCCCTAAGTCAGGGGTATGTTTTTAGTTATAATGAGTATGTGTCCCAGTTTGTCTTAAGGTTTTTCACTATGGTTAATTTAATCTCTTTTAACTCTCAGAAATATCCCATTCTGGGCACTACATTTGGTGGAAATTCCACTTACATGTATGCTGAAAACTCGACTAAATATGAACACTTAAAATAATACAAGTATATTCCCAAAACCAAGAACCAAACCCAAAAACCAACATACACATTGCAGTAAAGCTGCACTGTCTTCTTGAATGTTTAAAAGAGCTTGATTTGCCTTTAATACTAATTCCATTAGGATGTTTCTAATCTTCAGAACAAAAGTGATAGCCATAGAGTTTTTTCCTGATACTAAAAAGTACTATATCTGAAGGTAACTCAAATGGTCACTGAAACATGCATAGCGTATGTGAGACATTTGGTTCCTTTTTCTCCCAATATAGAATATTCACTCCTTATGCGCACACACAGTAAAGAGAATTTAGATCTATTTACTGTTTTACCATCACAAGATAAAAAAATTCACTCAGCACATAAGGGGATATTGTTAATAAGGCCACTCTTTTGTGTTAGCATTCTTTTTCCTGAAACGAGTAGCTGAAATCCTCTTACTTTTCTTGCAGAATTTATTTCTAGTCCCTTTAATCATTTTTGTTGTTTTCCTTTGGGCATCTTCCTACATCTTGCTTAAGTTGCACATCCCAAAAATAAACTCCACATTGGAATAAAGGTCTGAGCAAAGCTGAGTATAGAGTCAGTATTAACTTGAATTCATAAAAGGGAGAAAATGATGCCAGCATTTCAAGAGGTTCTCACTTACTATTTGGTTGTGAGAGGGAGGTAGGTTAAAAGACACATATACATTTATTTATTTATTTATTTCAAGGAATATAAAACTTTGGGATGATTTAGTTAATGCTTCGAAACTGCTAATTGAGGGCCAGCAGAAGCCATGGTGGTTAGGGCACTGGACTCCCATATGGCTGACTATAGCTTGAGTCACAGACTTTGTATCTTGAAAAACCACAGTGAGTGTGTGTGCATGCATGTCCAAAATCCCAGGAGGAGAATGAAAGAGAAGAATGGCTAGTTCCCTGGAAGGTGATTTCTCACTTTCCTTCTCACAGTCTCTATCTCTCTCTGTCAAGTGCACATGCCCCATGGTTAAATAAATAAATAAATAAAACTAATCATTGAACTTACATAAAAAGGATTCACTATTTTAGGGAGCAGACACTAAGATGGATCCATGACCCCTGCCTCTTAGTGCTAATAATTCTGTGCTATCTTCTTGTCATGAGTGCGGATAGGACATATAAATTTCTTGAGTCCTATAAACTTGGCAAAGCTGAGGAGATGCTATTTCCATGATTATGTTAGATTCTGCTTTGCTAGAAGACGCTCTCAAAAATTTTTCTCTCTTGCTAGATTTGAGGGAAAAACAATATTAAGTTTATTTGAAATGTACTCTAGGATCTGAGAATGGCACCAAGCCAATAGCCAGAAAGAAGTCAGGGTTCTCTAGAGCTATGAGAAGATTAACTGTTTCAATAACCTGAGTGAGCTTGAAAGCAACTTCAGGCCAACCCTGTGGCCTAGTGGTTAAGGGAGCCAGATTCTACATGGCTGACCAAGCAGTTTGAATCCCAGGCCTAATGTCTTGAAAAATACAACAGCAGACATCCATGCATGCCCCAAGTTCTGATAAGATAGAAGAAAGATTTGCTGTATTCCCACACCTTACTAATGGGTACTTTCTCCTTCTCTGTTTTGTCATTTCTGCCTTAATTTTCAGTTTTGAGATATAATTCATATGCTATAAAATTTGCTCTCTTAAAGCATAAAATTTAGTGGTGTTCTGTATATCCACAAAGTTAAGTCACCATTGCTACTATTAAATACCAGAACATTTTTTGCCAACCCTAAAAGAATCACTGTACCTATTAGCAATCACTCCCCACCCTTTACCCCCTTACCTCAGTCTCTGGCAATCACTAACCTGCTTTCTGTCTCTATAAATTTGCCTTTGAAGGTATTTAATATAAATTGGATTATATAATAGGTGGCTTTTTTTTTCCTGTGTTGCTTCTTTTATTCAGCACAATGTTTAAAGGTTTATCCATGCCATAGCATATATCAATACTACATTCATTTTTTATTTTAGAGAGAGATTTTTGCTATCAGGCCCATGTGCTCGGTGGAGAGAAAGAGAAACAGAAAGTGAGAAATCACTCCCAGGACCAGCAGTTAGTGTAATGGCTCTGTCGCTGAACCTCCATGTAGTCGACCACGGTTCGAGTCCCGGACTCGGTGGCTTAAGCTCACGCCGGGCGCGTGTACGTGCATGCCCAAGATCCTGAGAGGAGAATGGAGGAGAAGGGATTGCGGCGTGGCCATCGCCCCTGGGAGGTGATTTCTCACTTTCTGTCTCTCTGTCTCTCTCTGTCTTTCCAGTAAGCACACGCACCCTGTAACAAAAACCTCTAAAAATATAAAATCACTCCCCAGAGGGGCTAGCCATACCACAACCATTATCCTCTTGGATCTTAGACATGGACAAATAGGCACTGGGCATGAGTTTTTAAGTCACTGGATCCAGAACATGAACCACAGTTGACTACATGGGAGTCCTGCAACTTAACCATTGCACCATCTGCAAGTTCCCACTATATTCATTTTTACGGATGAAAACATTTCATTGTATGGATATTCCACATTTTATTTATTCATTGAGGTTGTTTCTACTTTTGACTATTATGAATAGTGCAGCTATACACATTTATGTAAAGATATTTGTTTAAATAGCTGTTTATCATTTTTTTGGATATATACCTAAGAATGGAATTGATTGGACCTTATGCTAATTCTGTTTATATTTTTGTGAACTGTCTGGTAGCTTTTTGCAATGGTAAATAAAAGTCTAGGAGGCTTCTTCATTTTATTTAAAGATTCAGCACACCCCACCTTTCCCTACACAGAAGTCTTAATCTAGTGAAATCCATGTAGCCTCTTCTTCAGGATGCTTCCATCAACGCCAACTTGCAAAGAATTTAGAGTGAGAAAATAAATATAAGCCTGTTTTTCTGAAACAATTAGCACTTCTGAGAAACTTTTTTGTGGGTGATGTCTATTTCTTTCACATTCTACCTAGTGTGATAATATAATTTATTGCCCAAACCAAAACACTTTGAGAGAGAAAGTTGGAGCTATTAAGAGATTGCTAGGATGATGGTTGTAAACCATCCTGAGAAAATAGGAAGTATGGTAACCCCTTTTTTTGTCTAACAGAAATGAGAATTTGGGACCATGTCTTCAAATCCAGCAAGATTGGAAAAGGTAAGCTTTTGCCATGGGAATAACTACTTCTACAGCTAGCATGCATCACAAAGGTAAAATATTTTAATCCTTTATTTGCTTTCCTGCATGTGTTAGTGGGGTTCTGTGAGAACAAATAAAGCATTGGTAATAATTTCCTTACCAAGTCTCACATGGAATTTTTCATGATTTTTTTTTATCAATTTAGCATTTACTAAGTTTTTTAGAGTTTTTCTTGTTCAAAAATTAATTACTCCTGGACAAGGACTAGGTTGGCTTAAATTCATGCTAGGCAGGCATTGAAAACTGACTTGCTATAGCTATACATTTAGAGTGTCCATTTTTTGCTTGGGTTTTTTGTTTGGTTTGGGTACTAAAATCTAGATTAATCCTTTACTTCCCTCAACTAGACAAAAATAATTGTTCTAGAACTTTAACAAAATTTAAACCAAAGCTTTAAAATCTTTGCCTAATATAGATCTATGATTATTTCATACATCTAATCACTTGACCTAGTGTTTGACCTCAGGAAATACACTTATTATGTATGTGTATATCTATGAATTTCTCATGAATCTGAAGACAGAGGTATTAGTTTCCTGTTTTGAATTTTATAACAATGAAGTTTACATAACTGAATTTCTGGAGTCCTTACTTAACTCGTGTGATTAGAAGTGTTTGCTTGTTTGTTTGTTTGTTTTATTGCAAAATGTTTCTTTTCTTCCTCCAGGAATTGTAAAAGTTTTGGTAGTGTGGGGCCAGCAGGTGGCTGTAGTGTTTAAGGGCACTGGACTCCCACATGGCTGACCACGGTTTGAATCCCGGACGTGGCAGCCTGCTTTCTCACTTTCTCTCTCTTTCTCTCACTCTCATTCTGTCCCTCTCTGGTCAAATTAAGATAAGTAAATAAATAAATAAAGTTAAATAAAATAATTCTTTTTAAAAAAGTTTTTGGTTGTGTGAAGCAAATATTTTCTCTCATTAAGAAGTCAATGAATATGTTAGAGCATAAAAGAGGGGGTATTTTTGAATTCTTTATATAAATCTGATAAACGTAATATCACTTGTAAGCAGAAAGAATACTTTACAGACTATTAATAACATTGTGTAGCATAGCTTGTGGAAACTTAAGACTTTTTGTTTTGTTTGTATATATGTTGAATTAGATATAAAGTGAATCTATCAGTGAGAAATTACCATACTTCTATTCTATAAGCCAGAAAGCCCTGCTGTTAAGCAGCACAAAACACATTTCATCTCACTGCCTCGCATAATAACATGAGTTTTAGCAAAAGTATCTGAAAAAGACCTCATTTAAGGGGAAAAATGTGTTCTTCAGAAATAGAACAGTATTTTATCATTCCAAAACACATAGGCAGATTCATGAGTTCAGTTCACAAAATATAGGGGGAAAGGAAAAAACACATGATTTTTTCCTTATTATCAATGCCTTATTTTCCACATTGTGTCTAAATGCACACACACTATCATTCTATCTAAATTAATTAACAATTTAAGACACTAACAAATACTTTTGGCTAGCTATTGGTCTAAAGTATTATGTAAGAAAATATTCAAGAAAAAGGAATACATAATATTAGTGAAACAGATAATAGCAAAAATGTTAATAACAGCTAGTATTTATTGAGCCAAAGGTCATCTTTGAATGCATACCTCCATTCAAATCTTACACCAAATCTGTTAAAGTCTATCATTTTATAGATTCATCTATTTACAGTTGAGGAAAGGAATGACCAGAGAGATGAAATAATTTGTCTCAGTTCACCTAGATTGTTAGTGGCAGAGTTGGGGTGTAAGGTCAAGACAATGTTACTCCAGCATGTATGCACCAGAATTATACTCTGAACAAAAATAAAAATATATGAAACACTCCAATCTCTTTTACCTCAATTAAAAAGAAAGCATTCCTTCTAGACATAAAAATCGACTGTACTAATATATCCTCTCACATTTGAAGGGCCTTGATTATAAACGTGGAAGATGATTAGGAAAGCAGAAAAGAAACTACCAGGATTACTTTTGAGGGATAAGACCAAGCAAATTTAAAAGTTCTCCTTGAGGCAAATGTGCCTCAGTCTATAATCATGCTAGCTATATCTTCAACCAAGACTGGGTTTCAGATGACAATAAAGAAGGTGAATCTAATTTGTGCTCAAAGACTGAGTGTTTAGAAATGGGAGTAACACTGAAAGAGATTCTGGTGCACAACATTGTCAAGTCATCTGAAAAGCAAGTTTCACATATTCATGATGATACCAAGCAAGCTCACTATTTTTAACATTCTGATTCTGTCACCATCTTTGTTCAAAGTTCTTTGCTGACTTTTTAGCTGTTAAAATTGGCAAGATACTTAGGCTGCCTAGGGTGTTATTTCAAACCAGTCTTTACTATTTTATCAATAGCCATTATTTTTATTATTAGTGAGGACTGCCATCCAGTGTTCAGTTTGATTAATAACAACTAGCTCTTCTATATTGAAATAGCTAAAATTTCCAAATACTGCTCTTTTAAAAAAATGGTTTAATATCACAGTACATTTAATTAACCAGCCCATCTAGTTAATAGAGAGACTGTATGAACAATTAGATATACCGAAAATTAGAAGTTGGTCTCCAAAGTCCTTGATACTTGATAGTATTTTATCCAATACATAAATTTTATTTCAGAAGTTTGCTGTGATGTTGTGTTAATTCATGTGGAGTTCTTAAAAGAATTCTAGATGGCCAGCAGGTGAGGTGGCATGGTGGTTGGGATGCTGGACTCGAACATGGTCAACTGCTGTTTGAGTCCCAGACCTGGCAGCTTGCTTTCTCTGTCTCTGTCTCTGTCTGTCTGACTCTCTCTGGTGAATGTGCATGCCCTGTAGCAAATTAAGAGAAAATAATAATAATAAGCAAATAATTCTTTTTAAAAAAGAATTCTAGAATGTAGTAAATGTTCAATAAATGCTACTGGTAAGTATCCATTTATTTAGAACAAAGAACAACTTCACCCTATGTCAGAGCATACAAGGTCACATGAAATGTGACATAAAGACCATGTTAACTGGGTTTTTCTGTGTATCATGAAACTGAAGGAAACTGAGTCATTCAATTGATTCATTCTCAGGACATAAGATCTACACAGAGTAGCACATGCATAACATTAGGTTCTACATTCACAGCCTAATACAAATGTTTCTAGAGCATAACTGAGGTTTGCTTTACATATCTTGTACTAATTAATCATTACAATACTCCCTATTAGGTAGCTACTACTACTCTACTCATTGTATAAATAAAGAGACTGTGGTGCTCAAGGAGGTTAATTAAAAATTGCCTAAGGTCACACATAATAAGTGGTATTGCTAGAATTTAAACTCAGCATTCTGACTCCAGAAACTGCCCTCTGAACTACTTGGCTTCAATAGTAGCTATCATTATTATTATTATCAGCATGTCCTTGTACTATAAACTGAGACATTAAATAGCCGTCGTCCTGGTTGCTATTTCTCTGCCTTCTAACTCTTAGTGACTTGCCAATATGAATCACACTTCTATTCAGATAATGAAGGCTTAAGCAATTTCATTACATACTGTTAAAATATAAATCTATTGAGCCATTCCATTAAAATCGACTCTGTCAAAGCATAAAGTGCATTTCCTGGAAGTCAGCATTGAGCTCTAGTTGAGAACTTTCACTCTCTAATTCAATTCATTTTCTTGGCCAGAACTGACAGTAGAAATGACAAAACTTTCAATAAATTATTATACTGCAAAAATATTTAAATTTTGTTCCCAACCTTAAGTGCCTTGTTCCTGGGAATGACTAGCTATTGTCTGAATGTTTTGCTAGGAGATCTATAGTATATATGTAATCATAGAACATGTTGAATACAAAAATTACTCCCTTAATATTCTTCCCACTAACTTTTTGTTGTTCACAGTGCCATGATTTTCCTAGTAACCTTTTTTTTTTTTTTTTTTTTTGGAGAGGTTTTCGCTATAGGGTGCGTGTGCTCGCCAAAACAGACAGAGAGAGACATAGAGACAGAAAGCGAGAAATCACCCCCCAGGGGGGATGGCCACGCCGCAATCCCTTCTCCTCTGTTCTCCTCTCGGGATCTTGGGCATGCACGCACATGCACCCAGCGTGAGTTTTAAGCCATCGGGTCTGGGACGTGAACTGCGGTCGACTACATGGGAGTCCAGCAACATAGCCATTACGCTAACTGCTGGTTCCCCCTAGTAACCTTAACCTGAAACCTCAGATCATTTTACTTATCATTTTTATCACTTTCTACAGCTAATCATTTGTCAAGTCCTATAGTTTCTACTACCTGAACATTTCTCAAATGTACGCTCTTCTTCCAAGTTCTAGTGCAATGATCCATTAATATTTTATGTGTTCTTTATCTTCTGGCTGACTAAATTCTTGCTTTAGCTTGTTGATTGACCATTTCATTTGGAGGTTTTGTAATCAACTTTACCAATCACTTGTAGATGAATTTCCTCAAAAGTACTTTGAAAATATTTATCCTTTATTATAACAAAGCAAAGCTTTCAATGGTTTTCCATATCCTTCACAGTCATTACACACTCACTCTAGCATTCAACATATCGCACAAAATTATCCTAATGTATGTTCAATAATATATTCCTACCATACTGCTTTACATAATGTTGATAATCATTCATCATGCTTTCACTCTTCCAAGCTTTTGCTTCTGTGTGAAATTCCCCTCTCTATTTTCTTTTCAATTACCAGAGAGAGAGATGGACAGAGGGACAGAGAAAACACCCCTCAATGGGGTGTATATCTAATTTACTGAATATACATCTAAAGAAACTGGTCAATGTCATTTAATCAAGACCTTAGTAAAATTTTATTATGTCTGTTTTTAAAGTTTTAATTATGACTCTTGTCCCAGTGGGAAAAAAAATTATATTTGTGACAAAATGTGGAAAAATGGTAACTAAAACTGATGTAGTAGTACAGTTGACTTTATGATGGGATGATTTGAAAAAGAAAAAAAAAGACAAAAAGACCAAATATAAAACAAAACAAAAAAAGAGGGTGGACAAAACCCACTATTTAGTATTGAAGAAAGCTCTAGAAATCTAACTGACATATTGTATTGATCATGTAAGAATTTCAGGCTGTTAACTTTTATCACTAAGCTATCATCCTCAGCTTTTGGTTGAGAACATGTTTCTTGCTCAACAGATTTCGTGAATTATATCCATGCACTCTACCTACTGATTATTTTTGCTGTTTGATTATAATGAGAGCTAGACAGCCTCTGCAGAACCACATCTGAGATTCCTTCACTGCAGTAGCAATCACCAGGCTTTCCCTAGGAGCAATAGTAGACTGAGTTTGATTGGCTTTTCAAGCTGTGCCTAATTACCAGTCTCCTGTCTGAAAATTTTTCAGTGGTTATACATTCCTGACCAAGGCCAAAGAGGTCTGGAGAAGTATATTTCATGCTATTTAAAGAAAACATGAATTTTAATCAGGAGCAAGAATATCAGCAACTCCACAAGAATGATACTGCAGCATCCCTGCAAAAAAAGATGTTCAGCTTCAGGCTTCAAAGACTATTTCAAGAAGAAAAGTACAATGAAATCTTAAAAATAAATAAATAAACGCTGACAAAGTTCACTAAAAATCTGTCTCAGGGTGTGATCTTAACTAGAGACCTTATTCAGTACATTAATATAAGCAATATTGTGCTCATTCTTCATAATGAAATGAGGAACTGTTAGGCTTCTTGTGAAGGTCATGTGGGCCAAGATCTTTTTTTAATTTTAAATTTGGCTGCAACTCAAAAACTCATTCATGAGGAAATATAATTGACAACTAAAGTGGTGTGTTCTATTTGTGAAATTCATTGCTCTTTGGTTCTATTGAAGAATTCTTTGGCTTTAATATACTCTCTTAAGAAGGTAGCTGTGAAATTGAATTAAGTTGAGCCATCTGGGACTTGTGATATAAACTGAAGAGAATACCACTTTGGAACTCAGGTGTGCATCGTAGAATCTTATAATGCAATGCTCATAGCGGTTGTTGCAGAGTAAGCAATGTCCTCTGATATGCACAGAAGTCATATGGAATATAGCAAAGCAAGCTATACAGTCATTTATTTAAACTACAGTTTAAGGAAGGGAGCAACATTAAAGAGTTTCACACTATTTAAATCATTAGATTTCCTACCTGTCCTACATAGTGGCTTTAGACATGGTGATCAAGTTTAGAGGATATCAAAGCAAAATAACTTAGCTCAACTTAATCTATTTTGTAAAGGTAAAAAAGAAGCTAAAAAAAGCTTATAAGTGACCATGTTTATATTAACCAACCATATCTTTTATATATTCATGCACTTACAGCCTTATTATGCAAAAAAAATTAAAAGAAAAATGGACTATTTAGGGCCAGCTGGTGATATGGTAGTTAAAATACTGAACTCCCACATGGCTGACAGCTGTTTGAGTACCAGATCTAGCAGCTTATAAATCACACCAGGCATGTGTGTGTGTATATGCTCAAAATCTGAGGGGAGAATGAGAAAGGAATACAGCATGTCTAATGCAGCATGGCCACTCCCCCTTGGGGATGGGAGGATTTTTTTTTTCATTATAGGGCGCGTGCGCTTGCCAGACAGAGAGAGACAGAGAGACAGAAAGCGAGAAATCACCCCCCAGGGGGGATGGACACGCCACAATCCCTTCTCCTCCATTCTCCTCTCGGAATCTTGGGCACGCACACACACGCACCGGCGTGAGTTTTAAGCCACCGGGTCCGGGACATGAACCGCCGTCGACTACATAGGAGTCCAGCGACACAGCCATTACGCTAACTGCTGGTCCCAAGGGATGGGAGGATTTTTCACTTTCCCTTTGTCTGTCTCTCTTTGGGCAAGTGCACGTGCTCTATGGCAAAAAAAAAAAAAAAAAAAAAAAAAAAAAAAAAAAAAAAAAAAAAAAAAAGAAAAGAAAAAGAAAAAGAAAAAGAAAAAAGAAAAACTTTAAAAAAAAAAGAAAAGAAAGAAAAAATTTTTTTTGAGAGGTTTTTGCGATGACCACACTGCAATCCATTCTCCTCTTGGGATCTTGGGCACGCACGCACTCACACCCAGTGTGAGTTTAAGCCACTGGGTTCAGGAATCGAACTGCGGTGGACTATGTGGGAGTCCAGTGACATAGCCATTATGCCAACTGCTGGTCCTGATTATTTTATTCTGAGCACAAAATAATAAAGAACTCTTTTTTTAAAAAAAAGAAAACTCCTAATTCTTAATGTCACAAAATTTCCATATATATCCTAGTTCAATTTTCATTTTATTGCCAGAGAATACTTGTGCTTGACAGAAAGACAGAGAGAGAAAGCACTCTCCAATAGGGTGTGGTAATTCCACTTCTCCTTCCCATAAGTATTTTGGGCATGTATACACATGTGCCTGGCACATTTTTCAAGGTGCCAGGGCCAGGATTAAAACCATGGTCAGCCATATGGACTCTGATTTTCAATGCACTTAACCACTTCAGTGTGGAGCAAACCTGGTTGATGTTTAAATTAATACTATCTGGACCAGTAGGTGGCATGGTGGTTAGGGCACTGGACTTGCACATTCTTGACTGGTTCGACCTCCAGACCTAGTGACTTGCTTTCAAACTACCCCCCCATCTCTCTCTTGTGAGTGTGTATTCCTCATAGAAAATTAAAAATAATAATAATAATAAGCAAATTTAAATAAATAATTATTTTAAAACAAATAAATAGAATCCATACAGATTTCAGGCAATAATAAATGTCCATTTACCTGTATTAAAATTCTGCTAACCTTGTCATGTTCAATGAAATGTAAGATTAACTTCAGATTGAACTGACATTGTCCTTCTAGTACAATTTAAATAAAATATTTGAGATCACTAAATTAACCAAACACTTAACATAAAGATAAAAGTACCATACTTATTCACCTTCATTATTTCTATTTTTAGTTGTATCTGCCAAAAAGAGAAAGAGAGACAGAGGGAGAGAGATGGATAAAATACTCCCTTTCAACTAGGAATGATCATCCTGCAATTCCTTCTCCATTTTTCCATCCTGTTGAGATTTGGAGCACAAATGCACACATGCCCAGCATACTTTTCAAGTCACCAGAACCAGTATGAAAGCCCCAAGATCAGCCATGTGAAATTCAGCTCTTTTTTTTTTTTTTTTTTTTTTTGGAGAGGTTTTCGCTATAGGGCGCGTGCGCTCACCAGACAGACAGAGAGAGACAGAGAGACAGAAAGCAAGAAATCACCCCCCAGGGGGGATGGTCACGCCGCAATCCCTTCTCCTCCATTCTCCTCTCGGGATCTTGGGCACGCACGCACACGCGCCCGGCGTGAGTTTTCAGCCACCGGGTCCAGGACGCGAACCGCAGTTGACTACATGGGAGTCCAGCGACATAGCCATTACGCTAACTGCTGGTTCCCAGAATCAAATATTTTATACTTCTAACTATGGGGTCTCATAATACCCTTTTATCCTGGGATAAAATATATTTGCCTTGCGATAGATAGAGAGGGAAAGTGATGAATCACCCCCCAAGAGGGGGTGGACATACCCAAATCCCTTCTCCTCCAGTCTCCTCTCAAGATTTGGGGTATGCATGCACACATGCGTGGCATGATTTTCAAGCCACTGTGTCCAGGACTCCAACCACGAAGTTGGCCATCTGGGATCTAGCACCTTAACCTCCAAATGTAAACTCTTTGAAGGGAGGAATAATGTCACCCCCCCACACACTGTATCTTCAGCTTCCTAGCAAAGCATATGGGACATAACTATCACTCTGTAAATATTTCTTAAACAAATGACAGAATGAATAAATTATAGGAAAGTTGAGAAAATATCTGAACAAAGTGAAAAAAAATTTAAGTGCTTGGGAATATAAAGGAGATTTGTGGAAAGGGATGTAGCAGAGAACAAAATTGGAAAGAGGGTTGGAAACAGAGTGGGATGAGGCTTGAATATCATTCTCAGGAGCTCAGACGTGTTTTATATACATTGAGAAACTTTTGGATTTTGTTCTTGTTCCTTAAGAATAAAGAAATGTGTTCAAAGGCTTATGTCAGAGATTAACAACCTATGACCTATGGACTAAATCCAGCCTACCAATGTTTGTAAATAACATTTTATTGGAAGCTTTCATGATCATATGTTTATATGTTGTCTGTTATTGCTTTGATACTTCAATAGTAAAGGTGAAGTAGTGGTACATGTGACTGTGACCCACAAATCCTAAAACAGTTATTATCTGGACTTTTATAGAAAAAGTTGGTCATCTAAGTATCATCCCTACTAAAACAAATAGTTAAATGGAAAAGGCAAGCACAAATACTGAACTAGTGTTCCTGTAATTTATTCAGTCTTACATTAAGATTTAACTGGTCTTTAAATATTAAAAATGTGTGTGAAGTTAGACTGTCATAATCTGGGATCTTTAGTGGTAGATCTATCTGGGTACTGGTGTTGACAATCTATAGCCTTCTCCATTTTCATACTTCATTTTTATTAAGATTATTTTTGCATTTTTGTTGTGATCTGATTTTTTAATTTTGTATTTCACTTTCCTTTCATTGTATCTGTGGGGGAAAAAAAACAGAAAATTAATGACCTTTGAATTACATGTTGATCTTGTTTTTATCCCAAATGTTGACCTCTCAATTATAATAAGTGTTAGTTCATTTTCTCAAGCTTTCTAAGTAAGAGATCATACTGCCCACAAATACTGACAGGTTAATCTTTTTCTTCCTAAATTTATGACTGATTACCGTTCTATAATGTATAGCCTTAAGTAAACTTACCAGAGAAAGCCAATTAGGAAAATAGACTATCAGAACACAAGAAGCTGAAAATGAACTTAAAAAAGTAAGTTAAAAGGAAAATATTAATGAAAAATGAGGTCTTGACTGTAACCTTAATTTTAGATATGCTTTCTTATTAATTTTAAATATTTTGAGCCAGCTCTGTGGCCTGGTAGTTAAGATGGCAAAATTCCACATGGCAGACTGTGCAGTTCTAATCCCTACCCCAGTGGCTTGAAAACACGTGAGACATGTGTGCACTCCTGTCCTAAATCCCAAATGGAGAGAGAGACGGAGGAGAAGGGATTGCAGTGTGACCATTTCCCTTGGGTGCTTTCTTCTTTTCCATCGCTCTCTTTCTGTGGCAAGAACACATGCATTCTGTCAAATTAAAAAGCAAAACAAAACAAGATATGTAAATTATTATCTTCATCAAGATTTACTCTTTCTTTAACTCTTGAATTATTTAGAACTAAAAGTATGTGAGAGATTTATGAATGTATGACTTTTCCTTTAATTTTTAAGCTTATTCCATTATGATCTCTTATTTCATTTTATTAACTTTCTAAAAATAATTATTTATTTAATTTTATTTATTCATTCATTCATTTTAATTTGAACAGAGAGAAAGAGAGAGGGAAAGTGAAAAAGCAAGCCGCCAGGTCCAGGACTCGAACTGTGGTCAGCCATGTGGGAGTGTCCAGCACCTTAACCACCATGCCACCTGCTGGTCCTTGATCTATAATTTTCTTTTTTTTTTTTTTTTTTGGAGAGGTTTTTGCTATAGGGCATGTGCGCTCACCAGACAGAGAGAGACAGAGACAGAAAGCGAGAAATCACCCCCCGGGGGGATGGCCACACCACAATCCCTTCTCCTCCATTCTCCTCTCGGGATCTTGGGCACGCACGCACACATGCCCTGCGTGAGTTTAAGCCACCGGGTCCGGGACTCGAACCACGGTCGACTATGTGGGAGTCCAGCGACATAGCCATTATGCTAACTGCTGGTCCTGATCTATAATTTTCTAATGTTCAATAGAAAATTATTTTTACACATGTGTACAGGTGTAAAATTTTAAATGTAACAGTGTGCTTAGAAGTCAATAATTTCCCTCTTTGATTCAGGAAAATTCTTGGCCACTATTTCTTCCAGCAGCACATCATTTTATTCTTTTTTCCTGTTTTATTATTATTACTATTATTTATACATTCAATCCCTATACATCATTTAGATTGTAAAGAGTCTTTACCCAGCATGACATACACTTCAGATCACCCCAGTTGAGAATACTGCACATGTCATCAACAGGTAATAAACCTTACCTGTGTCCCACAAATGTCTTACCTCTCTATTTTTTTCTCCAAATTTTCTTTCATACACTCTTCCCATCTCCCACTCTCCTTCCACTTTGTCCCTCGTGTCCATAACAATCATTTTTATTCTAATTAAAAAATTAGGTTTCCTTTTATATAACTATTAGAATTTATAGAGCTGAACTTCATGTCTCTTCATTATTATATATTTTCAATGTCTCCCTTTTGCCACATTGCAAGATAATTCCTCAGTATGATATTGTAGCTCATCTATTTTTTGTCCTTCAGATATAATTTCTCTCCTATTTAGTCCATCAATTGTGAATTTTAATTTCAAATTATTTTTCTCTATTTGTTTGTTTTAAAGATTTCCCCCCTTGGGACCAGCAGTTAGTGTAATGGCTATGTTGCTGGACTCCCATGTAGTCGACCGCAGTTCGAGTCCCGGACCCAGTGGCTTAAAACTCACACCGGGTGTGTGTGCGTGAGTGCCCAAGATCCCGAGAGGAGAATGGAGGAGAAGGGATTGTGGTGTGGCCATCCTCCCTGGGGGGTGATTTCTCGCTTTCTGTCTCTCTGTCTCTCTCTGTCTTTCCAGCGAGAGCACGCGCCCTATGGCAAAAACCTCTCCAAAAAATATAAAGATTTCCACCCTTGACTTGGAGGGGGATGATAATTCTCTTATTTTAAAGTCTGTTATACATGTATGTATTT
Source organism: Tupaia tana (assembly GCA_026018925.1). NCBI lineage: Eukaryota > Metazoa > Chordata > Mammalia > Scandentia > Tupaiidae > Tupaia > Tupaia tana. Next base: position 59,923,696 of record JAKSZU010000009.1, on the reverse strand, counting down.
TTCCTCATATTAAATTTGCTATCTGTCAGGTCAAGTGACTATCTCATAGGGTTAATTTTCCTCAGATGTTTGTTTTAAGTTTAGATTTCTTTTCTGCAAGGTAATTTTCTTGCACATATTCTAGGCTACTCTACATGTTTTTAGTCTATGTTTGCTTTCTGTTGCAGTTATAGTACAAATACTTATATAGTGCCATTTGTTTCCTTCTGTTATGGATTGCTCAAAGTTTCTGCTTTATGGAGATTTTACTTTCTCTTTTCAAGTGTGGAAATATTTTATCATTTGTTTCCTGATATCTGATTATTTATTTAAATTTTATGTGGGTTTAGAGACGAAAGATTTCAGTACATCTCAGTCTGCCATCTTGAAATTGGCAATCTCCATTCACTTCTTGGTAGAATTGAATATTCAAAAAAAGAAGACGCTATTTTTTTGTTTGTATAGACAATATTAATTACTGACTATAAACTTGGGAAGGTAAAAACATATTATTATGTTTCTATAACTGAATACAATCTAATTTTAATAACCTATTTCTTGGAACCAGCAGATGGCATAATGGTTACATGACTGGACTCCCACATGGCCAGTCATAGTTCAAGACCTGGACCTAGCAGCTTGAAACTCACTCCAGACATGTGTGCATGTGTGCCCAAAATCCTGAGAGAGAATGGAAGAGAAGGGATTGTGGCATGGCTATCCTCCCTGGGGATGGTCTCTGGCTTTCTGTGTGTCTGTCTCTCTCTGTCTCTCTGCAAAGCACACATGCCCTATGGCAAAAGTCTCTCAAAAAATAAAATAAAATTACAAGAGCAGACAACACTGGGTCTGTATTCTTATCTAACAATAGCTTGACTGAAATTGAGTAACTACTACTTCCTTTAGATAGAGCATGTTTCATTTTTTTTTCAAACTAACATTTTATTTCCTTTTTCATACATATTGAATTTCTTGAATTTTGATTACCGAAACATGAAACTCACTTTTCTTTTTTCTTTTTTTATTTCTTTTTTTAAATTTTTTTCACTTCATTTTCTTTTATACACGTTTTAAATTTAACACCTGAGTATCTTAGGCAAGTTCATCTCACATATTTATTTTATCAAACAGGACACTATATGCCCTGGGTTTTGTAACCATTGGTCCAGATTCACTGTGCTGATGTGCATTACTTCTCTCATACAAAGTTAAGTATAGAAAACTGAAAGGAAGTTTTAAATGTTCTCCCTTTTCTCTAAAGGTTGGAAAATTTTTAATCTATAAAATAAACTGATGGGACCAGCAGTTGGTATAATGGCTATGTCACTGGACTTCCATGTAGTCAACCACTGTTCAAGTCCCAGACCTGGTGGCTTAAACTCATGCTGGGCACGTGTGATTGCATGCCCAAGTTCCTGAGAGGGGAATGGAGGAGAACGGATTGTGGTATGGCCATCCCCCCTGGGGGGTGATTTCTTGCTTTCTGACTCTCTGTCTCTCTCTCTCTTTCTGGCAAGTGCATGCATCCTTTAGCAAAAATCTCTCCAAAAAGAAAAAAAAAAAAAAAAAGAAAAGAAAAGAAACTGACAATCAGATTTAAAAGGAAAAAAAGTACTTTATTTATGTACCTATATGTGTACAGGACCCATACAAAATATGAGACTCAGAGGAAGCCCAGATGACTGAAGATTTGTACCACACAGAAAAGAATATAAGCTTAGGGATTCATTATGAATGGGGGAGAGGAGAAGATACACAGATTGTCTTACTTTTCTGAGCAGGTATAAGATCTCTGATTCCTTTCTTCCTGTGCACAGGAAGGTACGGGGACTAGAGCCTACACAAATCCACTACTTACTTTACTGATATAACTACATGTCTTTTATGAAATATTTGGTTTTTCTTAAAGCTAATACTTGTGTCTGCAGCTCCTCTGAATAGTCAATCCAAAATACATCACAGAAATACATTTGGAGTTCACATAGTTTGGGCTACCACAGTACCTCCTTTGAAACTTTAAAAACTATAACATATTGGGACCAGCAGTTAGCGTAATGGCTATGTCGCTGGGCTCCCACGTAGTCGACCGCAGTTCGCGTCCCAGAACCAGTGGCTTAAAACTCACGCCGGGCGCGTGTGCGTGCGTGCCCAAGATCCAGAGAGGAGAATGGAGGAGAAGGGATTGTGGCGTGGCCATTCCCCCTGGGGGATGATTTCTTGTTTTCTGTCTCTCTGTCTCTTTCTGTCTGGCAAGTGCACGCACCCTATAGAGAAAACCTCTCAAAAAAAAAAAAAAAAAAAAAAAAAACTATAGCATTTTTGACCAGTAGATGGTGTAGCAGTTACATCACTGGACTCCCACATGGATGACCATGGTTTGAGTCCTGGACCTGGTACCTTGAATCACACTGGGCACATGTGCATGTGTCCTCAAAATCCTAAGAAGAGGGGCTGGCAGGTGGCATAGTGGTTAAGGGTGCTGGACTCCCACATAGCTAATCACAATTTGAGTTGTGGACCTGGCAGCTTGCTTTTTCACTTTCCTGCTTTCTTTCTCTCTCTCTCTCACTCTGTCCATTTCTGGTCAAATTAAAATAAAGAAATAAAGTTAAATAAAATATAATTCTAAAAAAAAAATCTTAAGAGAAGAATGGATGAAAAGGGATTATGGTATTGCCATCCCCTGGGAGATGATTTCTCACTTTCCCTCTCACTGTCTCTGTCTCTCTCTCCCCAGGAAGCACATACACCCCAAAGCAAAAAAACTTCTCAAAAAAACAAAAACAGTAAAAAAAGTACCACATAATAAAATGTAGCACTGGTAATTAAGGAAAGTTATTGGTTAGAAGTTCTGATATAAGAGATTCACAAAAGGGCCCAGCCATAGAGGCATAGATAGCAGGGCTCTGCCACATGATAATGGAGTCATATGGGAAGGCCTGGGGTTATGATCCTGAGTCTACCTAAACAGGTCAGATGCACCTATGGTGCCCATGGTTCTGGCTGGCTAGAGGGCTGAGAGGAGAATTGCAGTGTGACAGCTGTCATGAGTTCCTGTCTTCCTCCCTTTCTCTCTCTCTCTCTCACATGAAAAAGATGATGGAAGAAAGAAAAAATCTTCAAGAAAAACAGATAGATAAAGAGGAAAGGAAGCATAGATGGGAAAAAGAACAGATAAATTATAAATATACATTGTCCTGTATCAGTCTCTTAGTCATGAAAGTAGGCCAGTTCTCGTGCTGCAGGTGGGTTCTCAAAGGTAAGTCTCTACTGGTACAAGTGTGCAGGTATGTAATAAGTAGCATCTCTAAGGAAACAAAAGAAAAACAAAACTTAATGTTTGGAACAATTTAGAAACTAGCTTTTCTAGATTCTGGAGTGTAGCTTGCCAACAAGATTTTAGATGTTAAAGTATATTCAGTTAAAGTAGAACAACAGGCCAAGGAAATCTGACAGATGTTCTTGGTATGTATTTTTCATGTCATAATGTTGTTTTAAATTTGTTAAGCTGCATCAGTTTCAGCTTGTAAGGGCCTCAGGGAAAAGACAGTTTTAATTTCAGTGAATCCAAGTCAGAAAAATGGGGGAGAAATTTGAACATGTAAATCTGGAAATTTACAGTTAGATATCATATGAAACTAAAAATTCAGAATCCAGTTTAAATAAGAAATATCAAAAACTATTATTTAGAATCTAGTGCCAGAGGCACTAGAAATTATTTTTCCTGAAGCATCATATTTTCTCTATAATTCCTCCTTTTAACCAAAGATAATCATAGTAAGTCTAATGTATTCATAAAATGAGTCTAGTCTCAACTTGACCTGTTTATTTGCATAAAGTACAACAAGGACAGTGACTAGCCACATAGGCTTTTTAAAAATCGTCTCTGCCAGAACATTTTTTCATAAGGAACCACAGATCATACTTTTTAAAAATTTTACAAGGCTAAGGGCCAGCAGATGGCGGTTAAGGGGGCAGGATCCCACATGGCCAACTGTGGCATTCAAATCCTGGACCCAGTGGCTTGAAGAACACACCAGGCACATGTGTGTATGTGCCCAGAATCCTGAGAGGAGACTCAAGGAAAATGCACTGCAGCATAATTATCCCTCTGAAGAGTGATTTCTCGCTTTTCTTCTCTCTCTCTCTCTCTGCCTCTGTTTGCTTAGTGTACATGCCCTATAGCAAACAAATAAACAAACAAACAAAAGTCATAGAAGGCCAAGATACCAAGGAAATCAAGGATTTACCATCAGATTGTGCCTGAATTATCTATGATTTCAATGAATTAGGTTCCCAAAATATCTTAAGATTTCTGGGCCTACCAGGAAATAACATGTTTTACTTACGTATAAAGCAGTCATGTAAACCATTTATTCAAGGTACCATGTCCCTGGGAGGTGTTTTCTTATCTTCCCTCCTGTCTCCCTCTGGGGAACACACACCCCTTATAGCAAAAAACTGAACAGACAAACAAACAAAAAATATGTATAATAACCAAAATTAAAAATACATATTATATTATTCTATTCTATTCTATTCTATTCTATTCTATTCTATTCTATATAAATAAATTACTATAAGCAACTGTAAGCAAAAATTACAGGAAGCTATTGTTTTGGAATAAACTGCTCCAGGCTCCAACAGGCCAGGTCAGAATGGAGTCATGTTAAAATGTCACATTATCAAACTGAATCTTTGAGGAAGCTAAAGATCCATAAAATAGATCATTTTCTCCTGCAAACAGGAGATTTCAGTCTACCTAATCAGTGCAATTAGAAAATAAAACTTGTACATCTTGTGGTTTTCTTAGGAATGTGCACTTGAAATAGCTCAAGTTGATACCTAGTTTTTTTTGTGTGTTATGAATCTTTCTTGCCCAAATACATTTGTTCTTTATGTTCCAGACTCACTGTTTCCACACGTTATTTATTCATTTTTTTTTAGAGTTTTTTGCCATAGGGTATGTGTTCTTGCTGGAGAAACAGAGAGAGACAGAGAGACAGAAAGTGAGAAGTCACTCCCCAGAAAGAATGGCCATACCACAATTCCTTCTTTTCCAATCTTCCCTCAGGATTTTGGACACACACACAGATACACCCAGCTTGAGTTTCAAGCTGCCAGGTCTGGGACTCAAACCACAGTCAAGCACATGGGAGTCCAATGCCTTAACCATTACACTACTTGCTGGCCTCCCATGCTTTAATTTTAAGTAACTTCGATCTACTCACCTTATTACAACAGTTAATCACTGCTGTACAAGACTCCTTGGTGTTTTAAAAAGACTTGTAGAAGGACCAGCAGTTAGCATAATGGCTATGTCGCTGAACTCCCATGTAGTCAACCGGGTTTGAGTCCCAGACCCGGTGGCTTAAACTCACACTGGGCGCGTGTGCATGTGTGCCCAAGATCCCGAGAGGAGAATGGAGGAGAAAGGATTGCGGCGTGGCCATCACCCCTTGGGGAGTGATTTCTCGCTTTCTATATCTCTGTCTCTCTCTGTCTTTCTGGCGAGTGCACTCATCCTATAGCAAAAACCTCTTAAAAAAAAAAAAAAATAACTTGTAGAAACTTTGTTCCTCTACTTACAATTGGTACAACTTAATCTATCAGCAATGGGTAAGGGACATTCAAATCCCCCTCCCCAGCTCTTTTCCTCCAGTCAGTAGTATCTCACTCAGAAGCCTAGCCATGTGCTAACCATATGGAAGCATTTATTGAATTGCAGCCCTCCCTGGTCTTGGGACAAATTAGTGATTTATCATCTTTTTCTTTTGGAAGGACTAGGAATAATTTTAAGCCTACTTAAAGCACTAAATTCTTCCAGGTATTCAAAGAATTTCCTAAATACCCAAACGCTGATGAAGAATTTTACAAATTATAAATTGAACTAAAAGGGTTATGCTTATGCCACAACCCCTTCTACAATAAATTATGCACTCCATGTTTTAAGGGTTTTCAGAGATGATTTTGAAACCCATTTTTTCTACAGGACCTAACAGCCTCACTTCAGATAGCCCCTGACACAATCCAACATTATTTTATAAAGATCTTAATTGAGCTCTTCATGGGGGCATGGGGGGGGCAATTAAGGGAAAATAATAACTGTTTTTTTTTAATTTGGAGTACCTAATGGGGAGCACATTATAATAGGTCATGTTTCTATCCCTCTGGGGTAAGTCCAAGAATGCATGGTCCTGTATATAGATTTCTATTTACTTAAATGGATCTGAAACCATGGGGGTTGGGCTCAGTTGGAAGTTATGTCCAACAAAAACTCATAATCTATGTGGGAACAATAGTCTCTAGTAACAAGGACTATGACACTGAAAAAATTTTGCTTAGGAAAGGCATACTGGTGGTCATTTTCTTGTGTGGACCCAGTTGAAATGTATGGGAGAATTAAAGCAAGGGGGAGAGATGAAGTGTACATGTCCTCCTCCTTTCTGACTTTCATGGCCATATGAATTTTATTTCCTATCTTGCTGCTAGGTCTGGTGATGTTTCAGGGATAGGATTAGTGGCTGTGAGGTAGAAATAAAGTAAACACTACTTTCTGGGCAGCCACCACTCTTGCAGCTATTAGTCCCAAATAGGAGGCACATCCCAGCCCCATGCCAGTGGCACTTCCCAGCCCTGGGCAGGAGGTCCTCCCCCACACCCAAGAGCTGCTAGAGACCCTTGCCCTTATCTAACCAAGCAGCCCATAGGCCTTGCTTCTGCATAACAACCAGCTCTTGCCCAAAGCTTGCTTAGTTGAACCCACCCTAGATCCCCTTGTCAATTGTCCCTATAAAAGGAATGTAAACCCTGTGGATGGGCCTGGAGTTTAGAGCTCTAGCTCCTCCATGCCTGCCAACATAATAAAGGTTATGAAGTTCTCCTATCTCTCTGAGTGCTGTTTCTCTTCCAGTTTCTGGGTTTTTTTTGCAACAGCTGATTTGGGGTATTGATACCATCCATAGGCTCCTCCTAGGCAGTAGATTAAACCTGACTACATGTGCTATCTCTTGTACAAGGGATGTATTTTGTTGCCCTTTTGTTTCTTGTTGATTAGAAATACCCCTCTAAAGCTTCCCATGATGGACTGACTCCCTTGGATTGTGCCCTAGAACACTGGGATTCCTTTGACACACAAATGTTGAAAAAGAAGATCCTAATTTTCTTTTTTTTATTATTTTTATTGTTATTTTTATTGTTATTTTTATATTACATTTAGCCATATATATCTTTACAGTGTATAACATTTCTTTTTCCAACATGCCTACCATGTATATCAGTCAAGACAAAGACATTACTACCCACATCATTATCATCAAATAGCTTTTAATTTTTTCAGATTATTATTATTTATTCTCATTATTTTTTAAACCTTCAATCACTATACGTCATTTGGATTGTAAAGATAATTTACCTAACATTAAATACTTCTCAGACCAGTCCAGTACAGAATACTGTACATGTTATCATCAAAAGGTAATAAACCATTTTTGTGTCCCACAAATGTCATGCCTTCCTATTTGTTCTCTTGCTATCCTTCTCTATACTCTTCCCTTCTCCCTCCCTCCATTCCACACTGTCTTCAGAGTCCATAAATATTTATACTGCCTTTATGCCCTCAAATATTTCAATCTCTACCATTTAGTGTGAATAGTATGTATATATTAAGTGGATATATACAATATCTTTCTTTCATAGCCTGGCTTGCTTCACTCAGCAATAAATCTTCCATATTCAACCACTTTCTATCAAATGCCAGGATCTTGGTTTTCTTTGTGGCTGAATAGTATTCCATAGAGTATGTTTGCCACATGTTTCAATCTGTTCAGCAGTTTGTGGCCACTTGGGTTGGTTCCCTGTCTTACAATTGTGAATAATGCTGCTGTAAACATTGATGTATACACGCTTTTCTGAATGAGCACTCTTTGGTCCTTTGGGTAGACACTCAGAAGTGGGATTGCTGGATCAAATGGTACTTCTATTTGTAGATTTTGAGGAACTTCCATATTGTTTTCCACAGTGGCTGAACCAGTTTACATTCCCACCAACAGTGTAGGAGGGTTCCCCTTTCACCACAACTCCTCCAGCACTTATTATTTTTTGTATTTTTAATCTTTGCCATTCTGACAGGGGTTAGGTGGTATCTCATTGTGGTTTTATTCTGCATCTCCCTCACGATGAGAGATGTTGAACATTTCCTCATATGCTTTTTGATTGTTTCTATGTCTTCCTTAGAGAGATTTTTGTTCAGCTCATTTTCCAATTTTTTAATCTGGTTAATCTTTTTTTTTTTTTTTTTTTAGTAAACTGCTTCAGTTCCCTGTGTATTCGGGTTATGAGACCCTTATCTGAGGCATATTTTCCAAAAAGTATTCTCCCATTCTGAGGGATGTAGATTCACACAAATTACTGTGTCCTTTACTGTGCAATAACTTCTTAATCTGACATAGTCCAATTTTTCTATTTTAGGGATTATTGCCCATACTTGAAAGTCTTATTTAAGAAGTCTTACCAGCCACAATGTCTCCCAGAGTTTTGCCAGTGTTTTCTACCAGTATTTTTATATTTTTAGGTCTCACATGCAGATCTTTGATCCATTCTTATTGATTTTGTTAATGGTGAAAGATGGGGATTCAGTTTCATTTTTCTGCAGGTGGATACCCAGTTTTTCCAGCACTGTTTGCTAAAGAGGTTTCCCTTTTCTTACTGGATTGACTGGTATCCTTTGTGAAAAATCAGTTGGCCGTAAGTTTTGAAGTTTATTTCTGGTGTCTCTGTTCTATTCCATTGGTCAATCTGTCTGTTTTTATGCCAATATCATGCCGTTTTGATTATCACAGCTTTGTAATACACTTCAGGTTAAGAAGTGAGATGTCACCCACTTTACTTTTCTTGTGCAGGATTGCTTTGGCAATACAAGATCTTTAATGATTTCAGACAGATTCTATGATTGTTTATCCTAGATATGTGAAGAATGTATCTGATATTTTTATTGGAATGTGTTAAATATGTAGATTAATTTGGGTAGAATTGCCGTTTTGATTACATTAATATTTCTAATCCAAGAACATGAGGTGTCCTACTTTTTTGTGGATTATTTTCAATATCATTTTTTAAGATTTTCATAGTTTTCTTTGTAAAGTTCTTTGTCTTCTTTAGTTATGTTTATCCCTAGGTATCTTATACATTTTGTGGCTATGGTAAAAGGGATTCCTTTCTTCAGATCTACCTTGTTGTTTGTATATAGAAATACTATAGATTTTTGGATGTTGACTTTGTATCCTGCAACTTTGCTGTATTCATTTATTACTTTGAGAAGTTTTTTCCATGGAAACCTTTGGATCTTCTAAGTACACCATCATGTCTTCTGCAAATAAAGATATTTTCAACTCTTCTTTGCCTATTTGAATGCCTTTTAAATTATTATTTTTTCTGATTGCATTGGCTAAGACTTCTAGTACTATATTGAAAAGAAGTGGAGAAATTGGGCAACCTTGTCTAGTACCAATTTTTAGTGGAAAAGCTTTTAGTTCTTCCTCATTCAGTATGATGTTAGCTATAGGTTTTTCATATATGGCTTTTATTGTGTTGAGCAATGAACCTTCTATATGAATCTTGCAGAATCTTAACCATGAAGGGATGTTGTATTTTATCAAATGCTTTCTCTGTATCCATTGAAATGATCATATGCTTTTTATCTTTCTTTCTGTTAATATGTTGTATTATATTTATGGTTTTGTATAGTTTGAAGCACTCTTGCATCCTTGGAATGAAGCCTACCTGGTCGTGATGAATATTATTTCTGTATGTTATTGGTTATAATTTGCAAATATCTTGTTGAGAATTTTTGCATCTATATTCATCAGAGATATTGATCTGTAGTTCTCCTTTTTTGTCATGTCTCTTTCTGTTTTGGGAATGAGGATGATGGAAGCTTCATAAAATGAATTTGGATGGTTTCCTTCCTTTTGGATCTTTAGAAATAATTTGAGTACAATGGGGGCTAACTCTTCCTTAAAAGTTTTATATAATTCAGAAGTGAAGACATCAGAACCTGGGCTTTTCTTTGTCAGTAGGTTATTTTTTACTGATTCAACCTCATGACTTGTTATAAGTCTATTCAGGTTTCCTATGTCCTCCTAATTCAATCTTGGTAGATTATATGCATTCAGAAATTTTTCCATCTCCCCCATGTTCTCTTGTTTGTTGGCACATAGTTGCTCATAGAATCCTCTAGTGAGGTTTTGTATTTCTGTTGCATCTGTTGCAATGTGCCTATTTCGTTACATATTTGATTTATCTGGTTTATTTGTTTCTTTTTCTTAATCAGTCTCGCTAATGGTGTATTGATCTTGTTAATCCTTTCAAAGAACGAGCTTTTGCTTCACTTTATTTTCTGAATGGTTCATTTATTTTCTATTTCATTTATTTTTAGCCAAATATTTATTATTTATTTTTGTCTGGCATTTTGTTGTTGTTGTTGTTGTTTTTCCAGTTTCTTAAGGTAGGATGTTAGATTGTCTACATGCCACATTTCCATATTTTTCTTATGCCCACTGATTTCCCTCTTATGACTACTTTCGTTGTGTCCCATAGCATACAGAAACTCATTATCATTTGTTTCCATAAATTTCTTTTATTTCAGATTTAATTCCTTTGGTAATTTCGATGCTATTCAGAAGTAGATTGTTTAGTTTCCATGTGTTTGTGTATTTTTAAGGATATTTCTTGAAATTAATATAGAGTTTAATTTCATCATGGTCTGAGAAGATGCTGGATACAATTTGTTTGCCTTTGAATCTGTGAAGGCTTGATCTGCTTCCTATCATATGGTCAATATTTGAACAGGTTTCATACAGGGGTGAGAAAAATGTATATTTTGTGGTCTTAGGCTGGAAAATTTTATAGATATCTGTCAAGCCCATTTGATTTATAGTATCATTTAGATCCTGCATCTCTCTGCTTATTTTTTTATCTAGAATATCTATCTAAAGAAGATAATGAGGTGTTGAAATCCCCAACAATTATACTGCTGCAACCTAACTCTACTTTTAGCTCCTTCAGTCTTTCCTTCATGTATTTAGGTGCTCCTGAGTTGTGTGCACAGATATTTATAACTGTTATGTCTTCTTGATGAATTAGCCCATTTGGTACTATATAATACCATTCTTTGTCTCATCTTACAGTTTTTTCCTAAAGCCTATTTTGTCTGAAATCAGTGTCACAACTCTAGCCCTTTTTTGATTTCTGTTTGCATGGAATACCTTTTCAAGCCCTTCATTTTTAGACTATGTATGTCTTTACCCATAAGGTGTGTTTCACGTAGGCAACAGAGGGTTTCTAGTTTCTTTTTTTTTCCATTCAACCTGTGTCTTTTGATTGAATAATTTAATCCATTAACATTCCATGTTATTATCAATTATTCTGGAAATGTTCCTTTCATTAAGTGACCCATTTTCTTGGATGTTTTTTGTTCTCTTATATTTGTCTCTCTGACTCTTTAGTTTTCCTGGTATAGTATTCCCTTTAGAACTTTTTTTTTTTTTTATTTTGAGAGGTTTTCGCTACAGGGCACGTGCACTTGCCAGACAGACAGAGAGAGACAGAGAGACAGAAAGCGAGAAATCACCCCCCAGGGGGGATGGTCACGTCGCAATCCCTTCTCCTCCATTCTCCTCTCGGGATCTTGGGCACGCACACACACACGCCCGGTGTGTTTTAAGCCACCGGGTCCGGGACGCGAACTGCGGTCGACTACGTGGGAGTCCAACGACATAGCCATTACGCTAACTGCTGGTTCCCTCCCTTTAGAACTTTTTGAAGAGGGAGGGACAGGGAGGCAAAACATTAATGGCATAAAGAGGTGTGGTATTATCTGTTGAAGATATTTCGTAGTTTTATCAACAGTACTAGGGAGAAATGTTCACCTGTTTAAATATCCATTTTGTAAGACAAATAATAATGTGATTGAATGTATGGAAGAAAATGAAATGAATAAAAAAATGATAAAAGAAAAAAATTAAAAAAGAAAAAAAAGAACTTTTTGAAGAGCTGGTCCTGAGTTGGAAATTCTTTCACATTTTGTTTATCTGAGAATTTTTTTATATCTTTTTTTCCCATATGAAGGATAATTTTGCCAGGTATAGAATTTTCGGGTGAAATTGTTTTTCATTTCACATTTTGACTTTTTTTCCCCCATTCTTTCCTTGCCTGCATTGTTTCTGACAAGAGTTCCCAGACCCAGCAGCCTGAAAAATATGCTGGGGATGTGTGTATACATGCCCAAAATCCCAAGAGGAGAATGGAGGGGAAGGGATTGCAATTTAACCTTTCACCCATTGAAGGGCTTATTTCTCACTTTTCTTCTGTGTCTGTCTCTCTTTGGCAAGTGCACACACCCTATGGCAAAAAAAAAAACTAACTAACTAAGTAAATAAATAAATAACACTGTGGCCTAATGCTTAGCTAATGAAATATAACAATAATCTGGCTGAGTCTTTGCAGATATCTGGCTATAAAGAGGAGGGAAAGGACTTCACTAGTCCCATCTCCTATGACCACCTGAGATGATTTTGTCAGATGAAGCATTTCAAAGCCATACTTGATGGCCAAGTGGACAAGGATGTGCGCTCAAAGATACCCAAATCATGTCCTTCCCACTTTCCACAAGGAGGCAAAACTTGATGAATAAAGAAAAGAATTTATTCAGTGAGCTCAATACCAAGAGGGAATAAACCAGAGTCCAGAACAGTCTCCGCAGTACTGGATAAGATACAAAGATTATATAGGGGAGGAGATCAATTTAAGATATATTTAACACCATGGACAAGTTATTCATTGTCTTGTGGCAAAAACTACCAGGAGGCATCTTCCACAGAAGCACAGGAGGTAGATAGCTTCAGAGGGCAATTGCTGCTTAAGACGATGAACAGTTTCCCTTTTAGGTATGCAGTTAATGGTAGAATAACCTGTTTGCATTCTCTGCAAGGGTCTTAAAAGGAAGTAATGATTAACAAGATATCCAAAGCAATAGAGTCAGTCAAAACAACTCTTAGATCCTAGTTTAGAAGGTATAAGCTGCTAAAATATTTTCAGCCTGTCATACAGTGTTGCAGAAACAGACCTCTGAGAAATCAAGCACCACTTAGAGAGTAGGAGAACTCAGGTTTATTACGCTGGCAGACCCAGGAGAGTTCAGACTCCAAATCCTAGGCCCTGAACAAGCATGGCAGCAGGATTATAAGGCTTGTGCAGCAAATGTGGCAGGGAGAGGGAAGTCTAGTTTGCACAGATTTGGGTTGATCTTGCTATCTACAGCCTGCAGCTGCTGGGCCCAGTTGCTCACAGGGAGCTAGCTGGTCATGTGAGCATGACTCAACACTTTTTCAGGCATTGCAAGCAATTTACAGAAGCAGAACAGCATTCCATTATGCACTTATGGAAATTCAAATAATAACAGCAAAATTCCCTGCAGAACAGAATCCATATCAATAGGAGGACACTGGTGGCTTCTTTCCCTTTCCTGTCTCCAAAGCCCAGTATCAACAAGGTTATTGCTAACTTCCACTAGTTAACATTAGGCTTATTCTATTGTGAGGGATATTTACTGTGAAGGAAGTGAAAGATAGAAGTTAAAGCTAATTTTCCTAACGTTTAATCTATTAGAATGGATTTAAAAAAAATTGTTATAGGATGCATGTGCTTGCCAGACATTGAGAACAGAGAAAGAGAAACAGAGACAGACAAAAGCAAGATATTACCATCCCCACGAGGGATAGACACCCTGCAATCCCGTCTCCTCTACTCTTCTTTCAGGATTTTGGGCATGCACACATTCACCCCCAGTGTTTTTCCTAAGACTGGGTCCAAGACTGAAATCGGCCATGTGGGATCCAGCTGCCCTAACCACCTGAGTGACCAAGAATGGACTATTTTTTTTTTTTTTGAAGAGGTTTTTGCTATAAGGTGCATGCGCTCACCAAATGGACAGAGACAGAGTGACAGAAAGTGAGAGATCACCCCCCAGGCGGGGGGATGGCCATGCCGCAATCCATTCTGCTCCATTTTCCTCTTGGGATCTTGGGCACATACGCACACATGCCCGGTGTGAGTTTAAGCTCCCGGGTCCAGGACTCAAACCATGATCGACTATGCGGGAGTCCAGTGACATAGCCATTATACCAACTGCTGGCCCCCCCAGAATGGACTATTAATACTAAGTACAATATAATCACTTTGGTTCCTTTGTGGCTCAGTTACATACCTAGACCCTTGCTTCTAAAACAGTATCTAGGAGGTGTATTGACTCCGTTTTGCTTCTGTTGCCTAGTTAATCATTGATTATCTTTAAAGCCCTTTGCATAAAACTGAAACTGATCATTCCACTGTCTATGCAAATACCTAACTCTGCCAAAATAGCAATTGACATGGTTTATTTCTAAGCATGAATTTGAGTGATCTAGCTCTGGAGAGGAGGCAAAACATGCCTTTCTCAGGGTGATCAGGTACAGGGGTTATTTTTATTTGATATTGAGAGTGAGAGACAAAGTTTGGAATTTAGTGAAGAGTTTGTCCATTGGTCTGGCCCAAAAAGGCGGGATTGCAGAAATGGGAGTTTGTCGATTTTAGGTAGGTTTTACAGTTTTTAGATTGGAAAAGAAAGATGGCTGAAATCAGAAAGAAATGTACTTTAACAGAGATATGTAGGCTTAATATACATCATGAAGATGCTATGGGACCAGAAGTTAGCGTAATGACTATGTCACTGGGCTCCCATGTAGCCGACCAAGGTTCGAGTCTCAGACTCGGTGGCTTAAAACTCACACCGGGTGCATGTGTGTGCGTGCCCAAGATCCTGAGAGGAGAATGGAGGAGAAGAAATTCTGGCATGGCCATCCCCCCAGGGGATGATTTCTCGCAGTCTCTGTCTCTCTCTGTCTGTCTGGGAAGCGCACGTGCCCTATAATGCAAACCTCTCCAAAAAACAAAAGATGCTATGCCAGGGATAGAATGTAGGAAGACTCCTGTTACCAATGGTTCAAAGTGATCTGTTAATGTTTGTGGGTGTGACTCTCTCCAGGCCCTCTGGAAAGGATTTTGGAAACAAAAAAAAGTCAGACTTCTGTACTCCCCACCTGGCATGCCCAGAACCAAAACTGCCCCGTGAGTAGTGATTGCCACTGTGGACAAAATTCTGACTACTTTTTCCTATTTCATCCAATTTTGTGCTTAGTAATAAATCACATTAATTATTATTTCTACACAGTGGTTATTTCCTTTGGTACTTCCCTGATATTGTCAGGTCTTGTGATCCTGCCCTAAAACAAAGACAAGGCCTTCTCCTGATTTTGCCTCAAGACAATGAATAGCTTGACCTTTGCTTCTAGACGAACACCTTCACTCACTCCCCTTCCCTGTATAAGTTTTTATCTCATCTAGTACAGTGGAGACAGTTATGGACTTCAGCCTACTCCCTCCCGGGTGTTGCCCTCACTGAATAAATTTCTTTCCTTATTTACTAACTCCAGTATCTTAAGATTGTTTTTTCTTGAGTGATGAGTGCCACAGACCTGCCTTGTGGTCCTCCAATTTATGGGCATCTGTGCCCATTTTAGCATCACAGCCAACCAGGTTTTTTCTGTAGGTCTTTTTCTTTTTTCTGGCTATAAATGTTACCTTCATATGTAGGTAGGTGAGGCATTCTGAACCATTTTCACTGTACACTGCTGCTTGATTCTAGAATTACAAAGTCAATTAAAATCTGAAAAACGAACCTTGTTGCAAATTTTATTTTTTTTTGGAGAGATTTTTGCTATAGGATATGTGTGCTTGCCAGAGAGACAGAAAGGGAGATATCATCCCCCAAGAAGTGTGGCCACACCACATTCCCTTCTCTTCCATTCTCGTCTTGGGATTTTGGGCACACATACACACACACCTTGCACGAATTTTAAGCCACCAAACCTGGGACTCAAGCTGTGGTTGGCCACATGGGAATCCAGTGACATAACCATTATACAATCTGCTGGTCCCAAAATTTGTTGCAATTTTGTCTTTCTTTCTTTCTTTTTTTTTTAAGAGATTTTTACTATAGGGAGCATGTGCTCGCCAGAAAGACAAAGAGAGACAGAGAGACAAAAAGTGAGAAATCACCCCCCAGGGGGGATGGCCACTCCGCAATCCCTTCTCCATTCTCTTTTCTGTATCTTGGGCACGCATGCACATGCACCTGGAGTGAGTTTAAGCCACTGGGTCCGGGACTTGAACTGCGGACGACTACATGGGAGTATAGCTACATAGCCATTACACTAACTGCTGGTCCCACAATTTTGTCTTTCAATGGTAAGAAATTCTACCTTCTCCTGCCATTTTGTGCCAGTTCTCCCCAGTATTCCATCTGCAGGTTGTGGAGTGAATGGAGAGTTTGTTTCTCCTGTATGACTTACCATAACTGCAGAGAAGTTTTAAATTTTTTCCCTCTCCTATAAAGGTTCAATAATTTTCAGTCTATGAAATAAACTGACAATAAAGTTAACAGTAAAAAATATCAATTTGTTTACATACATGTATGTGTACAGGAACAATACAATATAGTGATGCAGGATATTGTTGTGATCATGTCCAATACCAGTGCTGGATTCAGGACTGCAAGATGTCCAGGTTTTTGTCCTATGCTCACAAAGAATTAGAGTCATGCACACAGAAAGGCAATAGCAAAGCAATGTTTATTAAGAGAGGGAACGAAGAACAGAGCTCTCAAAGCAGGGAGAAGTCCCGAATGGGCTGCTGAAGAGGAGCTAAGGTGAAGGTTTTTTATCTAGCAGTCTGAGCTATGGGCTGGCTCTCAGATAAAGAAGTAAGCTTCAGAAAATAGTTACATGGTAGTCTGGGTGATTTATTACCCTTTCTTTGTGGGTTCACTAGACTATATTGATCTGTACTTTTTGTTAGAATGTATGTAGTTAGGAAATAGAAATGGTTGCCCTTAGCTATACCTGTTTTGAGTCCGAATGTAACCTGCTCTTGCTTGGGAAAATATAACCACTGTGATTCCATCCTGGGTAAATCTTAATGTGTTTTCCTCTTGGATTTTGTCCCTATCAGGTGTTAGGCTCCATCTATCGCCTGGTTCAAATATAAAACTGAAAAAACGGCCAAGTGAAAAAAATCTTTATATCTCACAGAAAAGAAACAGAGGCTTGGTTCAGCTAGGAATATGGGAAGGGAGTAGATGCAAAGACTGTCCTGTTTTTCTGGGATAAGTGTCAGAGACCTCTGATCTCCTACCTGTGCCCAAGCAGGTAAGGCCATTGGATCTGGAAAGCCTGCATGAATCCACTGCTTACTTTACCATTGTGAATATATGTAAATGCATTTTACAAATAGTTAACTTTAAGAGAAAAGCTAATTCTTGTGTCTACATTCCCTCTGAATAGTGTGGAAAGCTAAAATATGCCACCTCAAAGTATATTCTTTGGCAAATTTAGAGATAACGGTTCAGAAGTCTGTAGACAAAAGAATTAGCTTAAAAAAATAAAAATAAAACAAAACAAAACCTTAACTTTCTAAAAGAAATTTACATTTATTTACATCAGTAAAGTAAGCAGCCCAACTACTCCTCAGCCCTCTAGGCATAGAAGACATTAGAGGTTTAACATATGGCCCAGAAAAACATGATAATCTTGCCATCTCTGCATTTTCTCCCTTCTCCTTTTTATAGCTTATCTCCAAGCTATAAAACATTCAGTCACCAGGTTCTTTTCTGAGCCACATTTTTTATGAGTTTGGTGACAGGTGTATGTTAAATAAATGTGTGCCTTTTCTCTTATTGTTCTTCCTATTGTCAGTGATTTTTAGTGAACCTCTGAGGATGAATTCCTTTATTACTACAATAACCAGCCCAAAATATGCCAAAGAAGTATTTTTGGGGGGTGACATTTCAGCCTCTCACAAAGCCTTGGAATCTTATTGCCTCTTCAGAATTTAACTGAGAATGATTGCATGCATATTTTCTGCTCTTAAACTTCACAAATTGACATGGAGTTTTGATCATTGTCCTCCCATCTTTATCAGAAATTAGCCTGGGGAAGAGGGATAAAAGCTCTATTGCAGGGACTACTCTAAATCTTTTTCTCTGACTTTTACTACATTTCTCTATCCCCAGAAATCTTTTCTTATTTCTGGAGAAAAACAGTATATCAGCAAAGTTATACTTCTGTGATTTGAGTCCTATTAAAGTTTAAAATTTTTAAATGCAAAAACTTGTCTCTTTTTTTTAATTGCCAGTGGGTGTGTGTACTCTAGCAAGAGGGAAAGAGAGAGAGAAAAAGAACCCCCAATAGGGTATAGCTGTCGAAAGGTTTTTGAGTTTCTGAGTTCAAGTTTCACAATCATGAAGAATTAGAAGCACAAACAAAAGGAGGAGGGCAACAAACCAAAGTTTATTGAAAGACAAAAGCTGCTAATATGGTAAGGGTTCCAAAAGGGCGTAACTTATTCTGTGCTCTCATAGGGGTCTTTTATCCTAGCTATGAAGAACTTACCCATGCTTTTTCCTCTTGAGTGTTACATGATAGTCATGTTACTCTTCCATTTAGAAAACTAGTAGTAAATGACTGTTCAAGTCTTTGCATGAGAGCCTTGGGCCATAAAGGTCATTATCTAGGTTTTTGAATGTAGTGGCAACATGGAAAAAGCCATAATTGCTGTGATTGCCTTATGTCATGCTATATACTATTTTAAGCTTTGTTACAACTTTGTACAAGTTCTCTGTATACAATTGGACCTTTACCCTGAGTAAATGTTTAGTATTCCTGTCTTTGTCTCCTACCTCATGGCCACGTGACAATACCTCCTCCTCTATTTCTCAATCCCAGTTAGGACTTTAGGCACGCATACACACATGCCTGTTCTATCCTGTGCCCTGGACTCCAAAAGTGGTCAGCCCTGTGAGATCCGACTTCCTATGCACAGCACTTAACCACTGTACTAGGGGGTGGCCTGTCTTATTTTCCTTTTTTTTTTTTTTTTTTTTGTACCTGTTGTGCCATTCCTTTCCCTGAGGCAATGAAGGTAGACTATCCATTTGTGAAACTGAAGAATTAGAGAAATAAACAATTACATAAGGTTAGGCCTTCAAGAATTGTAATCACCCACAGTTACATAACCAGGAATGAGTTAGGTCTTCAACAAAATGATCATGCAAAAACCTACTCTGCAGCATCTAAGAATGCAAAAGGGGTACACAAAAATAATCAAATCTAAATTGAATTCAACCACTCACATTGGACTATAAAAGAACAATAAATCAAATTACATGCACTGAAAGTGCATAAATGCAACTTGATATTGAAGTCTTTTTATGTAATAAGGACTTACTAGAGGTCAATTTGGATTATAAGCTGTAAGAAAAAGTATGTTTTTCATGTTAGAAGAGTGCTCTAAATAGATACTGAACTTGGATTTCAGTACACCTTTCATACTTAGACTCTTGAGCAATTGATTTAAAAAAAAAATCAATGTTCAAATACCTAGCAGATTTCAAGTAGTTAAGTGACAAAGTAGATTTTTCTTTTCTTTTCTTTTCTTTTCTTTTTTTTTTTTTTTTTTTTTGAGAGGTTTTAGCTACAGGGTGCATGCGCTCGCCAGAAAGACAGAGAGAGACAGAGAGACAGAAAGCGAGGAATCACCCCCCCCCAGGGGGGATGGCCACGCCACAATCCCTTCTCCTCCATTCTCCCCTCGGGATCTTGGGCACACATGCACATGCGCCCTGCGTGAGTTTTAAGCCACCGGGTCCGGGACTCGAACCGCAATCAACTACATGGGAGTCCAGCGACATAGCCATTACGCTAACTGCTGGTCCCATAGATTTTTATTTTCAAAGTCTAATCATGTTGAGGACTGTTATTCTTTTATCTTTTATATAGGGAAATGATGTTGCAAGCTTATTTCAGAAGTGTTTTCTACATGCATTCATACAATTATAGGAGCAACAATAGTAGTCATTTTACTGAACACCTCAAGATGATTTCTGACTTTGCTACTTTGTAAGAATGCAGATGATTTTTTGAAGTTGTGGTGGGAGGAAGACTTCAACTCTTATATCAGGTGAATAAACCATGGTTAAGCTTCACAATATTTTATCTAGTGTCATAGAAAAGTAATAAGGATGGACATTTAAAAAGAATTGTCTAGCAATGAGCGTTATTGAACTACATGAAGTTCAAAAAGCAGTCTGTACAGTCACTCTAGTGCATAGTATTTCTATAATGAGTATGAAAAAAAGCAGTCCAGAGCAGTATGTGGAATGGAATATAAGATTGTGTTGGGGGAACCCCAAATATGCAAGGACTTTCCTGAACATTTATTTATCCTAAAGAATGCAAAAGTGCAGCAGGGTAAGACATGAGTTTATTACTCACATATGCAGGACAGTCTGCTCTGCTGCTGGCCAGGCAGAAAATGGTCCATACCATCAGAGAGCACAGGTTTAGGTTATATACATAAGGAAAAAGCATATACATAAGTTAATTGAAGATCAATGCAGTTTCCCTGTCACCAAGACAGGGGATTTCCTTTCACCAAGACAGAGGTCTGGTTTGTACATACATATTTTGGAGGTTACATGAAAAGGATAGTTTATTGATTAACAGTATCAGAAGAGTATATTTAGAGTTTATTGTCCCTAATCATGTGCTGTTAATTTGGGAGGGGTGTTCATACCTCTGGAATGGCCAATTCCATGAGGTGAAGGTAATGGTCACAAGTTATTTATGATACCCAGCTCATGGTCTATAGATAGTTCTCAAGGAAGATAGGACAATGAGGGAGGGGGAAAGAGAGCTCAATGTGTGGTGCACAAAGATCTATTTAAATTCTCTCTCCCTCGTTCTCTCTCTTTAGAGAGAGATTTTTGCTATTAGGGCATGTGAAATTGCTGGATAGACAGACGAAAATTGAGAAATCATCCGCCAGAAGCGATGGCCATGCCACAATCCCTTCCTTCATTCTCCTCTTGCTATTTTGGGCACTCACGCACACACACCCAGCATGAGTTTCACTCCACCAAGTCTGGGACTCAAACTAGCACCTTAAGCACTATGCCACCTGCTGGTCTCCCATTTACATTTTTTAAAGTTTATTTATTTATTTTACATTCATTCACTGAACATCATCACAGCATACAATATGTGATTTCCCATCCAGAATACACTATGTAGTGCCTTAATCATACATATTATCAACAGCAAATGATTTTCCATTTCTTGTTTCTTATATATATGCTATAGCTATATATATAGCATATATGTTTTCCCCCCTATTTCTCACCCTCTGCTATTTCCCACCCTCCTCCTCCCCACTGTCTCTGGACTGTCTGTGGTATTTGCAGTTGTTTTCTATTCCTTTTTTCCCCCATATTTTATTCAGAAAATATCTTAATAAATCTAACTACTTTCAATAGCAAGTATAGATGATATATATATATTTGTGAACACATGTTTGACTTTAGGCATGAAACTCTGTGAGTAGAATGAATACACAATAAAGTAGCAGCTAGCTTAAATTTTTAAAGCCTCAGTAAAACAGAATCTGGAGGCTTTGGTTCAGTCCCACATCCACCAAGGTTATCACCTAAAAAGGCATATTTTAGTTTACAGTAAACAACTTCTAATGTTGCAGAACAGTTACAGATTCACATTGTGACTCCCACTCTTTTTTCTTCTCAGTATCCTTGAGTTTGTGATATAAAAAGTAAGGTATAGCCAAACATTTGCCTGCTCTATTTTAAATGGACCAATGTAAACTCTTGACAAGCAACTGGAAACCTCCCCTATTCTGCCCTTTCTTTTTGTAATGTAGACCTGCTTTTTTTGGTTGCTATTTCTGTGAGAGCATGTCTGGGAAAGTAGGAATTTACTCATTCAGGTGATTTTTCCTAAACACTGGCTCAAATAAAACATTTTTATTTAACTTTTGCCTCAGTCTTTAGGTTGACACAAAATTTTGATTTTTGAACAGTTGGAAATGAGATTTGGCGGTGATTTCTTTGTCTTATTTTATCCCAACTCAAAAAGTGACAAAGCATTGGAAATAACAATGGTGTGAGAAAAGAAAAATGACAAATTGCAGAAGTCCTTCCTGGTCATGTTAGGCAAAAATAAGAAGATTGGTTATAAACTGATGCAATGTATTTCCTCTCTCTGACTCTGTCCCACACATGGGCCCTTCTTCACTCTTCAGGAGACCAAGATGCTGTTAGAGAGTTGGTAAGTAGGATCAGTCTTAGTAAATTGTATGACGTAAGGCATTTGCTTGACACCCTACTTGACTATTTCTTCTTTTTTTTCCCCCTTGCTTTTCTTATCTAGATTTATGAAGTAACACAGGTTAGCCAGTGATGGAAAAAAGTGTATGATAAAATAATTTAAAGTGAAAAATTAATGATTTCCTATTTTTGTCCACCTATGAATATTGACGTTTGAAAAAAGACCCTAAGAAGATGAAATGTGACTTAGACATTCGTGGGTTAGGTTTCCTTTTTATCTCCTACAGCATAGGAAAGTGTATACCTGCTGATAGAAAAAGAATTAGTCTCATTTTGTTTGATTTGATTTTCAAGATGCAGGGTCCAGTACTCAAACTGATGCAATCAGTCACATGGGATCCAGCTACCTGAACTGCTGCACCACCCACTGGCCCAATAAAGAGAAGTTTTTAATAAACAGAGTAGATCTTAATAGAACGTACACCACACACTAGTAAGACATTTGGGCAGACAGTGAGCTCTCAGAGGACAACTGCACTGGGAACAGGATTAGATGTTATTTTTATTATGGATTTGGGCTATAAATATTTGGTAGGGGAGGTCTGTCTCTGTAGCTGGTTTCTTTTGCTTATTTTCAGCTATTGTTGTGCTTGTGCATTTTTTTTGTCAGGTAAGGGAATTTAATTTTTTGGTTGGGGGAAGTCATGTGCATGTCCATTGTGGGTGTTAAAGGCCCGAGCATGTGCACAGGGATGATTTTTGTTCCAATCAGTTTATTGTCATGAGTGCAAGGTGAAATACTTGACAAGCATACTGGAGAATGTCTGTGTACATATGTGGAATGGCAGAAGGAAAAAATAGTAATCTCTAGCCTTTTGATGAGAACTTAGGTAATAAAAAGTGAGATAAGCTTCACCTTTTTTGGCTCCTGTAGAGATTCTGATTTTGACCCCTGATAAACTGATTGATTTTGGGACTTTCATTTTTTTTTCTTTTTCTTGGAGAGGTTTTTGCTATAGGGCACATGCACTTGCCAGAAAGACAGAGAGGGACAGAGAGACAGAAAGCGAGAAATCATCCCCACGCCGCAATCCCTTCTCCTTCATTCTCCTCTCAGGATCTTGGGCATGCACGCACATGCGCCCGGCATGTGTTTAAGCCGCCGGGTCCAGGACTTGAACTGCGGTCGACTACATGGGAGTCTAGCGACATAGCCATTACACTAACTGCTGGTCCCGATCTTGAGACTTTCTGATCATCACTATTTGACAACCTATAACAAAAGCACCCCTCCTCAGTGGGGTGTGATTATCTGGTTATCATTCTCTATTTCTCCATCATGTTGGGATTTTATACACACATGCTCAGCATATTTTTCTAGCTGTCAAGTCAGGAATCTGAGCCATAGTCAGTCACGTGGAGTTTGCTTCCTTAACCACTAAGCCATTCGGGTTTGCTGTATTTTAGAAAATTTGAAGTAAGCAAAAAAGTACACAGAATAGTACCTGTAATTCCATCACCTGGGGATGATATTGTTAGTATTTAGTGCATTTATATCCAGTCCTTCTTTAATGCACATGTAATATGTATGGTGTGTACTACAAAATTGGCCCTATATACATATATATATATATATATATATATATATATATATATAGTTTTTTATTCTTCATTCCTGAGTGTTACATGTTGTGTGTTTCCATGTATTAATACATGATTAATAGCTGAATAGTTTTCTAGTGTATGACTATATCTGTTAACCTGAAATAAAGAAGTCTGGTCCAACTTTGTCAGGCAAGCAAAAAGTTTTATTCAACCCAAAACATAAAAATGGCCATCTGGGAATAAAGGCTCAGTGAACTATAACCAATGCTTCAGAACAACAGAGCTTGGGGTTTTTCTTTTATAGGGAAATCGGGAAAGAAGGAGGGTTATAAGGAGCCAGCAGATGGCATGTAGGTTAAAGTGACTGGATCCCACATGACCTACTTCATGGTTTGAGTCTCAAATCTGGCAGCTTAAAAATATACCAGGAGTGTGCATGTGTGCGTCCAATATTCTGAGAGGAGAATGGAGAAGAAGAATTTGTAGCCATCACCTCTGGGGTTGATGTCTCACTTTCCCTCTCTTTCTCTCTGTCTTCCTCTGGTGAGCCCACATGTTCTAAAGCAAATTATGATAATTTTTTAAATGACAAGCAGGGTGGTCAGGCAGGTGTTTAAGGGCACTGGACTCCCACATGGCCGACAGTGGTTCAAGTTCCAGACCTAGCAGCTTGCTTTCTCACTTTCTCTACCACTCTCTCTGATCAAATTAAAACAAATAAATAAATAAAGTTAAATAAAATAATTCTGTAATAAAAAAGCCTAGTTACAGAAATTTATTTTCCATTAATTATTCAAAACATTGTTTTACAAGGACAGCATATATTTCTTTTTTTTTTTTGGAGAGGTTTTCACTATAGGGCGCGTGCGCTCGCCAGACAGACAGAGAGAGACATAGAGACAGAAAGCGAGAAATCCCCCCCCCCCAGGGGGGATGGTCACTCCGCAATCCCTTCTCCTCCATTCTCCTCTCGGGATCTTGGGCACACACGCACACGCGCCCGGCTTGAGTTTTAAGCCACTGGGTCTGGGACATGAACTGCGGTCAACTACGTGGGAGTCCAGCAACATAGCCATTACGCTAACTGCTGGTTCCCTGGACAGCATATATTTCTGATTGACTTTTCATGTTTCATGTATGACACACTTTAATAGTATAACTACAGACAGGAGGTGGAGCTATGTGAGCAATCTGCCGCTGTGGAACTTAGGGAACTTTTACTTTACTGCCAGGTGATTAGTGAATTCTTTCTCAAGGAAAGTTCTTGAGCAATTACTTTAGAGAAGGAGATGTATCTGAGACTTCATACACTTACCTAGGAGGCCAGTTTTTGCACAAACCTCCTCACTCTTAGACAACCATCATTCTATGCTCAAGGACTTAAATTGGTTAACGTTTCTTTTAGCACAAGTCTAATTAGGTTCCTATGACTATAATCTTTCCTGCCACCATCCAGAATACGTAAGTTAGCTCATAGGCCAAGAAGCTCCCAGCAGCGAGAGCTTCTTCTTACTTCCCTAAAAGTAATGCAATCATAGGAGGCATCCCTAATATTCAAAGTCCACACACCTCTCAGGGCATAATTGATTTCTATAGCCTCACTAATATTATTTTCTTTCTCATATTAAATGGTCATTACTGCTGGCCAATTAGGTTCTTTTTTTCTTTCTTTTTTTTCCCCCATAGGGCAATTGAGATTGTCAAAGAGACAGAGATAGGCAAAGTAAGAAATCATCCCCAGAGGGGTTGGCCATGCTACAATCACGTCTCTATTCTCCTCTCAGGATTTTTCACATGCAGGCACATGTGCCCGGAGTGATGTTCAAGTCAAGTCCAGGACTCAAACTGTGGTCCGCCTTAATCTCCATGTCATCTGCTGGCTCTCTAAGTTTCTTTAAAGAATGCCTTGGTGCTTGTACCAGCAGTTAGCATAATGGCTATGTTGCTGGACTCCCATGTAGTTGACCTCGGTTAGCATCCTGGACCCGGTGGCTTACAACTCACACCGGGAGGGTGTGCGTGTGTGCCCAAGATCCCAAGAGGAGAATGGAGGAGAAGGGATTGCGGCGTGGCCATCCCCCCTGTGGGGTGATTTCTCACCTTCTGTCTTTCTGGCTCTCTCTGTCTGTCTGGTGAGCGCACACGCCCTATAGCAAAAACCTCTCCAAAAAAAAAAAAAAAAAAAAAAAGAATATCCTGGTGCATAAATATTTGCATTCCCAATAATTTCCTTAGGCATAGGATCAAGTGAAATTGTTGAGACAATGGTATATTATACTCATGATAAGGTTTCTGTTATGTTTTTGTGAAATTATACTCCAATAATGTTGTAGTCACCATATTCATTTCAGCAGTCTGTTAAATGCCTATTTCATCAAATTCTCATCAAGAATAAGCATTATGAGTGTGTTTTAATCATTTAAATCTAATTGGAAAAATAGTATTTAATTATAATCTCATTTTGCATTTTTTGACCATTTTGTAATAATAATCATGTATTTACTGTCTGTGAATTTCATGTTTGCTCAGAAAATTTTCTACAGCATTCCTCTCTCCCTCCATTTCTTGTATATAAGAAAGAGATAACAATATTTTGTACCTCATAGCATTTTGTGAGGGTTAAATAATTACATGTAAATGTCTTAAAACAATGAGTATTATACAGTTCATTAAGGGTGCTATTTTTCTTATTATTAATATTGTTAAGTCATTTTCTTTACTTGTAAAAGTTATATATTAAGAATACTAGTACTTTCTTGCCATAGTTTATGCAAAGATATTTTTCAACTTGTTTTATTTTGTTTTGCTTCTATTTTCTGTTTCCCCATGCTATTAAACATGTAGAACTGTCAAATTTCTATCTTTCTATCCTTTGTGTGACATAAAGATTTAACCTTGGGGGTCAAGTAGATGGTGTAATGGTTACGTAGCTGGACTCACACATAGTCAACCATGCTTCAAGCCCCGGATCCAGCGACTTCAAATGCATGGTGGGTGCATGTGTGTACATGCCCACGATCCTAAGAGGTGAAAGGAGGAGAAGGGATCGCAGCATGGCCATCCCCCTTGCAGGGGGTGATTTCTCACTTTCTGTCTCTGTCTCTCTCTGCCTCCCTGGCAGGTGCACATGCCCCATAGCAAAAACCTCTCTTAAAAAAAATTAACCTTGGGTCAGGCTATGGTGTGATGGCTATATGAGCAGGATCCCACATAATAAACTACACAATTTGAGTCCCAGACCTGGTGGCCTGAAAAGCATGCTGGGCATATATGCATGCCCAAAATCCTGAAAGGAGGGAAAGGTAGAGAAAAAGGAATCATGGTGTGTGACTATTCCTCATGGGCCTACTTTCTCGATCTCTCTCTCTCTCTCTCTCTCTCTCTCCTCTCTCTCTCTCTCTCTCTCTCTCTCTCCAATAAGCACATGTACCCTTTGACAAATTTTTAAAAATTAAAAAAATAAAATTAACCTTGTATAAAGAGAGGTTTGATATTTGTACTTGGCTCCTGCAAGGCAACCTCCAAGCTCTTGTAATGTTCTGCTTGATAATTCAGAGTATCTGTGGTTTTCTCAAGGCCTTGGGCCACACAATATAGTTTTTGCTTATGTGATTTATGGTTAGGGCTTTCAATGCATGTGATATCAACTCAGTCTCTGAAAGAATGTAGACTAAGGTCATGTAAGTGGTCAACCATGCCTATGTAACTGGGGCCCCAGTAGAACATCAGGATATAACTGACTTCACAAAGGGCACAGACCTGCTTCAAACTCCAGCAGTTTACCTTCAAAAGGTTTGCTGTAGGGGCCAGCAGGTGGAGTGATGGTTAAGGTGCTGGACTCCTACATGGCAGACCATGGTTTGAGTCCCAGACTTGGCAGCTGGCTTTCTCACTCTCTCTCTCTCTCTCTCTGATGAGCACATGTGCTCTATAGAAAATCCAAGGGTAATATAAAGCAAGAGTGTTTTTTGTTGTTGTGTTTCCTAAAGAAGTATTTCTTTGATTTAATATTATTAGTATACTTTCTTGCCTATTAATTCCTTCAAATGAACTTCTTTACATGGCTGGTAGGGCCTTACCTGCAAATAAACTTGATTTGAATAACCTCTACTCATATTTGGTCTGTCTCTGACATCGATGGGACTCAAATATTTTTTATTTTATTTGATCATGTTAGCTTTCCCCCATGTACCATTTCATTTCTTTCACTTTTAGAATTTGGGCAACCAGTCACAAAATATTTATCAATTTGAGACTATTTCAGCCTCGTTACCTAAGGAAAAACTGCCTACGACTTTTCGTGTGCTTAAATAAATAATTTAAAACTTAAAGGCTACATATACCCTGGCACTCTAACAATATCAGATAAGTCCAAAGTGATGTTATTTTTCCTGTTGTTATTTAACATTGAGATCCACATCTCTGATATCTACAGACTGCTGCTAAGTAGAAAATGTCATGCCAGTGTGCAAATATATATTGGATGTGTGGATGTTTGTGGAGAATTCAGTGTGGTGGGGAGGTTAAGGGGTGGTATATTTATCTGTTTAAATTCCTAGCAGGGTAAGACTCTTCTCCTAAAAGGGAGGGTGACAATTTTTTTTTTTTTTTTTGTCTTCACAGCATAAACAGAGACTGCAGCTGCCAGAAGAAAGGAAAGCTGATCCCTGCACAGAGAACAGAGACAGAAAGTGAGACAGAATGTGTTACATAGTCTGTCTCAGATTTCACAAATAAAGGCTAAATCCTTAAGAATGCACTTCAAGAAAGTACCTGAACTGAGACCAAGGTTTCATAGTAAGAGCCATCTACGTAGTGAGATGTAAAATAAACTCAGAGAAAGCAAAGCCATGGGATCAGGAAAACTCAGGACACACAGAAGAGAGGATTTTGAGCAAATCAGAGCTAGAGATTCATATATCAGAGTCCACTATTTACCTTTATTCTGTAGAGTGGTTTGTATATAACTGTTTATAGCACTTCTCATTTATAATTTTTTCATGACAGAGTATGGAACTTCTAAGTATTAACACTTTCAGATACTGTTAAATATAATAAACTCTTCTAAGCATATAAACATATCTGGATGAGGAAATAGAATCAAAATGCTTCTCCCAGAGTGGGCAAATGCATATAAGCAATTCCTTTTTTCTCTGCAACCTTTTAAAAATGTTGACATTCTATTAAAAATGCCTAATATATGTAACAGGGTAGGCATCTACCTTTCTCTATTGAATCAGTGTATACCTGTATAGCATACAAAATGGTTTACACTAGCATGACTAGAGTGTATATTAGTCCATTCATAGATATTACCATATACATAATCATCACCAAATAATCTTTCATTTTTGTCTTTTAAATTTTTCCCTATTCCCTCCTTTCCACCCTCTATTATCTGCCTCCTCATATAGTGTCTCTAGTATTCATAGTTGCCCTTTCTGCTTTTATAAAAGTTTTTCAGTTTCTGCCATAGAGTGCAGACATTCAGTATATATTAAGTGCAGACATGAAATGCCTCTCTTTCATACTCTGGCTTGCTTCACTTAGCATTACATCTCTCATAGCTGTCCACTTTGTATCAAATGTCAGGATCTCATTGTGTTTCCATGGTTGAGTAGTGTTCCATAGTGTATATGTGTCAAATTCTTTTAATCCATTCATCTATTCTTGGACATTTGGGTTGATTCCATGTCTTAGCAATTGTGAATGATACTGCAATAAACATAGATGTACAAGTGGTTTTCTGACTGAGAGTTTTCCCTATCCTTAGGGTAGATACCTAAGAGTGGAATGACTAGGTCACATGACAATTCTATTTGTAGATTTCTCAGGAACCTCCATATTGTTCTTCCTATTGGCTTTACTAATTTACATTTTTATCAACAGTGTTGGAGGGTTCCCTTTTCATCACAGTCTCACCAGCACTTATCATTCTTTCTTTTTTTTTTTTGGAAAGGTTTTTGCTATAGGGCAGAAAGACAGAGAGAGAAAGAAAGCGAGAAATCACCCCCCAGGGGGGATGGCCATGCCACAATCTCTTCTCCTCCATTCTCCTCTCAGGATCTTGGGCACGCACGCACATGCACCTGGCGTGACTTTAAGCCACCGGGTCCAGGACGCGAACCACGGTCGACTACATGGGAGTTCAGCAACATAGCCATTACGCTAACTGCTGGTCCCTCTTTACTTTTTTAGTCTAAGCCATTCTGACTGGGGTTAAGTGGTATGTCATTGTGGTTTTTATTTGCATTTCCTTTATCATAAGAGATGTTGAGCATTTTTTTCATAAGGTTTTTGGCCACTGATAGGCCTTCTTTGGAAAGTTGTCTGTTCAGATCATTTGCCCATTTTTAAATTGGATTGTTTATTATTTTGCAAGTAAGCTGCTTGAGTTCCCTGTAGATTCTGGTAATCAATCCCTTATCTAAGGGATAGTATCCTTTTTAAAGAAAAATTTTCTGACTTTTGTTCTCCCTTTGGGAGAACAAAAAAGAATATAGTTATTAATTGTGTAACTGAGCCATTAGAGTACCAAAATGACTCTTGTACTTAATCTTAGGGTTTATGCTCATAGATTAAATCTTAGGGAAATTAGTCTTTGGCTTCTATCTTTCATTTCACAATGAGTCTTAAAGGAACTAACCTTTTGCCTGACTCACAATAGGTGGAGCCTAATGTTTAGCTGAAGGAAATTAACAATAACCTTGTTGAGTCTTTACAGAAACCTGGCTGTTGGTTTAGGAATAGGAAAGACACTACAAGTCCCCTCCCATATGAGCAGCTAAGAAGATTTTAGCAGCTCAAACATTATAAAAACCACACCTAGACCTTCTAAACCAGGATCTAAGAGATATCTTGACTGACTCCATTTGCTTCTGCTGCTTTGTTAATCATTGTTTATCTTTAAGTCCCTTGCAAAGAGTCAAAACAAACCGTTTTGCCCTTCCCTGCTTGTCCAAAATGAAAACTGCCCCCTTGAGCAGTTCTTGTCCCCTGAAGTTATCACATCTTGTGACCCTGTTGAAGACAATGACCAGACCACCTAGCTTTCTGTTCATTTTTGTCCCAAAACAATGAATAGCTTGCCCATTATTTCCAAATGTATTTCACACTGATCTCTTCACCTATACAGGTTTTATATTTTGTCCAGTACAGCAGAGATGGTTATGCACTCTGTTCTGCTCTCTCCTTAGTGTTGGCCTCCTCTGATAAATTCTTTCCATATTTACCAAGTTTTATCTCTTTGCCGTGAGGAACACCGGCCTGATTTTGGGCCTCCTATCAGTTCTGGTGTTGGTTCTATGGTCTTATTACTTCTGGTTGCAGATTTATTTTTTTCCTCTTAAATGGTCATTAATTTGCATTCTCTTGAACTTTTATGCCTTTTTCCATAGAGTGAATTCCTTAATACTCTTCCTCAGTACCAGATCTAATGTTTCTTCTGGTGGTATTATAGATATACGTTTGGCAAACTTTCTATAGAAATAGATATAATAACAGCCCCCTAATACAAGAGTAAGTTCATGAGACTATAGTAAACAGATTTATAACTGATTTTTTAATAAGCACTTTTTCCCTCTTGGAACCCATTTTCCACATTTGCAGCTAGAGAAAATTTTGGGGGAAAAATTATGGTGGTAAAATATACATAGCATAAATTCTACCATTTTAAGTGTACAACTCACAGAGCCATTTAGTTCATTTACATTGTTGGGCAAAACCACCACTGTTCATCTCCAGAATTATTGTTTTCTTCTCAAAATTAAAGTTTCACACATACTGAACAGCAACTCACCATTTCTTCCTCCCTCCAACCCCTGGCAATTGCCATTCTACTTTATGTTTCTGAATTTAACTATCTAGATAACTCATATAGTGAAATTATACAATATTTACCTGGATAATTTTATTTACATTATTTTTTAAAGATTTATTTATATTATAGCATAGGTCATAACTTCATTCTTTTTTAAGGGTGAAAAATATACCATTGTATGGATATGCCATGTTTTGTTTATACATTCACTCATTGATGAAAAATTGAGTTGCTTCGGGACCAGCAGTTAGCTTAATGGCTATGTCGCTGAACTCCCATGTAGCCGACCACGGCTCGAGTTGTGGACCCGGTGGCTTAAACTCACGTCAGGTGCATGTGCATGCATTCCCAAGATCCCGAGAGGAGAATGGAGGAGAAGGGATTGTGGCATGGCCATTCCCCCTGGGGGGTGATTTCTCACTTTATCTCTCTGTCTCTGTCTTTCTGGCAAGCACTTTGCCCTATAGCCAAACCTCTCCAAAAAAAAAAAAAAAAAATGAGTTGCTTCCATCTTTTGTCTATTGTAAATAATGCTGCTAAAAACATTTTTGTGCAAGTATCTGTCTAAACCTGTGGATATATACACAGAAGTGGAATCGCTGGATTATATAGAAATACTTTATTTGATGTGTGTATGTACATATATATATATGTATGTGTATATATACATATATATGTAAATAAATATATATATATGTATGTGTGTGTGTATATATATATATATATATATATATATTTCATATATATATATATATATATATATATATATATATATATAATTTGCTATAGGGCATGTGCATTCACCAAAGAAAAATTGAGAGAGAGAGAAAGCACTTTCCCCATGGGGTGTGGTCATTACACAATCCCTTTCTCTTCACCTCATCCTCCTTTTGAAATTTAGGGCATGTATGCACATATACCTAGGATATTTTTCAAGTGGCAAGGTCTGGGACTAGAATTGCACAGTTACCCATATGGAATCCACTTGCCCTAACCACTATGTCAAGAGCTGATCTTCTAATGTTCTTTTTTCAAGAAACTAACATACTGTTTTAAACCGTGACTGTACCATTTTTTTTCCTTTTTAAATTATTTTTACTATTCTTATTTCTCTTTTTTATTAATTATTATTATTTATACATTCAATCACTATACACCATTTAGATTTTTTTTATTATCTATTTTTTTATTACATTGAATTACATATAACTTTACAGTGTATTACATTGCTTTTTCAAAAGGGAATGCCATGCATGTCAGTCAGTACAGAGACATTAATCTCCCCACTTCAACATTCAATATCTTTCCTATGTTTCCCCCAATCATTATTATTATTATTCTAATTATTTTTTATGATAAACATGATTTTTTTTTCCAATTATCAGATCATAAAGTTCCCAACAATAGGAAACGTAGACTGCACTCAGGGCTGGACCAAGGGTGGGTCTCGTGCAGCATTTAGATTTTAAAGAGACTTTGTGTACCATTTCATATCCCCACAGCAAAACAGAAAGATTTTAATTTTTCCATATTCACATCAATATTTAATTTCCTCTTTTCTTTTCTTCCTTTCTTCCTTCCTCTTTCCCTCCCTGCCTTTATCCTTCCTTCTTTTCCTTCTTCCTCTCTTTTCATTTTTTTAATAATAATAATAATTTTCTGAATGGGTAGGGGCCAGCAGGTGATCATGGCCGACCGCAGTTTGAGTCCCAAACCCAGCGGCTTGCTTTCTCACTTTCTCTCTCTCTTACTCTGTCCCTCTCTGTTCAAATTAAAATAAGTAAATAAATAGATAAATACATAAAATAAAGTTCAATAAAATAATTCTTAATAAAATAATAATTATCTCTATATATGAACAACGGGCAGACTGAGATAGAACTGAAAAAAGTTATTCCATTTGCAATAGCCACAAAAAGTATAAGATCCTTAAGGATAAATATAAACAAAGAAGTTAAAGACCTCCACAAAGAAAACTATGAGAAGATAAAAAAAGAAGTTGAAAATGATACAAAAAAGTGGAAGGATATCCCATGTTCCTGAATAGGAAGAATTAATATAATCAAAATGGCAATTCTACCCAAATTAATCTACATATTTAATGCAATCCCAATCAAAGTACCAGACACATTCTTCACAGATCTAGAACAGACAATCAGAAAATTTGTCTGAAAAATAAATAAATAAATAAATAAAAATAAAATAAAATAAAGGGACAAGCAGTTAGCATAATGGCTATGTCACTGGACTCCCATGTAGTCGACTGCGGTTCGTGTCCTGAACCCGGTGGCTTAAAACTCACGCCGGGCACATGTGCGTGCATGCCCAAGATCCCGAGACGAGAATGGAGGAGAAGGGATTACGGCATGGCCATCCCCCCTGGGGGGTGATTTCTCGCTTTCTATCTCTCTGTCTCTCACTGTCTGTCTGGTGAGCGCACACACCCTATAGCAAAAACCTCTCAAAAAATAAATAAATAAATAAAGGGAAAAAAAAAAAAAAGAAAATTTGTCTGGACTCATAAAAGACCTTGTATTGCCAAAGCAATCCTGTACAAGAAGAGAGGAGTGGGCAGCATCTCACTCCTAGACCCAAAAATATACTACAAAGCTGTGGTAATCAAAACAGCATGGTACTGGTACAGAAACAGACAGGTGGACCAATGGAACAGAATAGATTCCCCAGAAATAAATTCCCAAACCAGCAACAGGGCCCTTGGTGTATACAGTCTATTATACTATTGACAATATCACCTGTAACACCTTAAACTTTATAGAGATAATACATTAAATTCTCATGAGGGTTTTCTTCAAACCGTCACATCTTTTGTTTCCTTGCCACTTATCATTTTCCATGTTGTGGTACTAAATGAGAGTATTTTTAAGTTTAGTTGCAAAAGTAGCAGCAACAGGCAGTCCTTCCATTTTTTTTTTTTTTCCTGAGGAGAATGAGGACCTGGAGGGATCTCTGGGCACCAGTGAGCACCTGACTTACAGCTTACAGCAATACCTTGGCATTAGTCTTTCTTACAGTTTTTAGTAGCATTTCCCCATTTAGTATGATGTTAGCTATGGGATTTTCATAGATGGCTTTTACTGTGTTGAGAAATGTCCCTTCTATGCCAATTTTGTTGAGAGTCTTAATCATGAAGGGATATTGTATTTTATCAAACAGTTTTTCTGCATCAGTTAATATGATCATATGGTTTTTATCTTTCTTTCTGTTAATATGGTGTATTACATTTATGTTTTTGCACATATTGAACCACTCTTGCATCCCTGGAATAAAACCTACATGGTTATGTTGTGTAATCCTTTTAATGTATCATTGGATATGATTTCCTAATAACTTGTTGAGAATTTTTGCAACTATATTCATCAGAGATATTGATCTGTAGATTTTTTGGTTATGTTCTTGCTATTTTGGGGATGAGGGTGATGGAGGCTTTATAAAATAAATTTAGGAGAGTCTTTTCCTTTTGGATCTTCAGAAATAGTTTCAGTAGAATGGGGATTAGCTCTTTTTTTCTTTCTTTTGTTTGTTTAGTGTTTTGTTTTGTTTTTGCTATATAGGGTGTGTGCACTCGCTGGAGAAACAGAAAATGAAAAATCATCCCCCGGGTGAATAGCCACACCACAATCCTTTCTCCATCATTCTCCTCTTGGGATCTTGGGCACACACACACACACACACACACACACACACACACTCACCTGATGTGAGTTGTAAGCCACCGGGGCCTGGACTTGAACAGCAGTTGACTATGTGGGAGTCCAACGATGTAACCAATTACACCATTTGCTGATCCCTCAGTTCTTCTTTAAAAGTTTTGCAGAATTCAGATATGAAACCATTGAGACCTGGTCTTTTCTTTGTTGGGATATTATTTATCATTCATTTAATTTCATTGCATGGAATTGGTTTATTCGGTTTTCTGTGTCTTCCTGAGTCAGTCCTGGTAGGTTATATGTGTCCAGAAATTTGCCCATCTCATCCAGGTTTTCTTGATTTTTGGCATATAATCTCTCAAAATATTCTTCAATGACATTTTGTATTTCTGTTACATCTGTTGTAATATTGCCTGTTTCATTGAGAATTTGATATATCCGGTTCCTTTCTCTATTCTTAACTAGTCTAGCTAATGATGTATCAATTTTATTTATCTTCTCAAAGAACCAGGTTTTGGTTTCATTTTTTTTTCTGTATAGTTTGATTTTTTCTTTCTTTTATTTATTATTGTTTCATATTTTTGCTATATGGCACATGCACTCACTGGAGAGACAGAGAGACAGAAAGTGAGAAATCATGCCCCAGGGGGAGAGGAGACTAGCCATGCCACAATCCCTTCTCCTCCATTCTCCTCCCAGGGTTTTGGGCATGCATGCATATGCACCTGGTGTGAGTTTCAACCCACTAGGTCTTTGACTCAAACAGCAATTGGCCATGTGGGATTCCAGCGACGTAACTGTTATGCCATATGCTGGTCCCTAGTACATTTATTTTCTATTTAATTTATTTCTATTGAATCTTTATTATTATTTTCTCCTGGTATTTTTTTAGTTTTTTTTTTTTTTTTGGCTGTTTTTCTAGTTACCTGAGGTGTGTTGTTACATTGTCTATTTTGCCACCTTCCCATCCTTTTCTTATGTGCACTAATTGCTCTGAACTTCCCTTTTATGACTGCTTTTGTTGTGTTCCATAGATTATGGAAACGTGTGCATGCGTTATCATTGGGCTTGATGAATCTTTTTATTTCAATCTTATTTCTTTAGTGGTTGTGAAGTCATTCAGGAATAGGTTGTTTAATTTCCATAAGTTTGTTTATTTTCAAGGGATTTTTCTGAAATTACTTTCCAGCTTAATTTTCTCATGGTTGGAGAGGATGATGGATATAGTTTCTATGGTTTTGAATTGTAAAAGTTTGCTTTGTGCCCTATCATGTGGTCAATCATCCAAAAGATTCCATGTGGGGGTGAGAAAAAAATATATTTTGTGGTTGTTGGGTGGAAAGTTCTATAGATGTCTGTCAAGTCCATTTCATTTGTGGTGTCATTTAGATCCTATATCTCTTTGCTTATTTTTTTGTCTAGATGATCTGTCCAAAGGAAATAGTATGGTGTTGAGATCCCTAATGATTAGTGTGTTGCATTCTCTCTCTCCCTTTAAATCTAGTAGTTTCTCTTTCATATATTTGGGTGCTCCTGAGTTTGGTGCATAGATATTTATGTGTTATATATGTTTGGTGAATGACCCTTTTAGTGTTATATAATGTCCTTCTCTGTCTCTTCTCACAGTTTTTATCTTAAAGCCTATTTTGTCTGATGCAGCTCACTGTTGCAGCTCCAGCCTTTTTCAAAAGTTTTCATTTGTGTGGAATATTTTTTTCCAGTCCCTCACTTTTAGTTCATGTATGTCTTTGTCCATCAGCTGTGTTTCTTGTAGGCAGAATTTTTTTTCTTTTAATCTTTTCAGCCAGTCTGCTTCTTTTCACTAGTGAATTCAATCTATTAACATTCAGCATTAGTGGCAGTATTTGTGGATTTTTCCCTGTCATTTTGTTAGCCAATTTTATCATTGTTTGAATGCCCCTGTCCAATTCTTCACCTTCTGGGATACTTACTATTTGGATATTTGGGCTTTTGATAGTGTCTATTATTTCTGTATGTTGGCTTCATTTCTAAAAAAATATTTTTCATTATTTTTGGTGGATTTTTATATAAGTCAAAGGTTTCAATTCAGATATTCTGTCTTCTCTGGGGTCTAGTATGATACTAATACTTTAAAGGGAAGTCTTGATTTTCTGTATTGCTGTCTTCATCTATTGACGTTCGGACTGGTTCCTTTTATGCTATTTCCTCCTTTGAATCCTGGTAGAACTTTCTTGTCTCTGTCATGCTCAATACTCTGAACTCTATTTCTGACATTTCTGCAAATTCTTTTGTGCTGTCTGTGGTTGAAGAGGTATTGCTCTGTTCCATTGAGGGAGAGTTGTTTCCTTGTTTTCCCATATTTCTTTTGCCTCTGTGTGGTTTCTAGTCATCTAATGGCATAGACAATTCTTACTTTACTGGTGTTAATTCTATAGTGTCGGGGAAGAAGAACTCTACTTCTTAAATGTATTCTTGATAGAGGGCTTTGTCTTCCAGTTAGAGAAGTGTGTATATAGCCAGCTTTAGGTGTTGATGCATTTCCCAGTCTCTTGGGAGCATATGTACCTGTGGCTGAGCTGGAGGGTTTCAACTGGGGACGGGACTAAGAGTTCCATAGCATGCTGCAGGGTTCAAAAAACTATGAAGTCAGAATATTCCTGGGTGGGCAGGTAGAGGTCTAAGGTGGTCTTCCTGTCTCAGTTGTTCTCTAACTGCCACTCTAGTATTTTCAAATTACATGTTTTGGTTTCTTACATAGCCTATTGGTTATTTAATAGCTTATTTATTTATTTATTCATTTTGGCCTGAAGGCATGTGTGCTTGCTAACAAGAGACGAGAGAGAGAGAGAGAGAGAGAGAGAGAGAGAGAGAGAGAAAAAAGCACCCTCCAGTGGGATATGGTAGCACTGCAATCCTTTCTCCTCCATTATTTCATCCTGTTGTGATGGGATTGGGGGCATATATGCACATGTTCCTAGTGTGTTTTTCAAGCTTCTGAGTCCAGGACTCATTCCATGCAGTTGGCCGTGTGGGATCTGGCTACCTCAAGCACTAGGCTATGGGCCTGGCGCTATATCAAAGCATTTTGTTTACTATCTATGCATTTCCATAAATTTTTAATTTCCCATATTTCTTTCTGAGCTTAATTTCCAATTTTGTTTCTTTTTGGGTGGAGGACACACTCCTATTATTTTAATCATTTTGATCCATTTATATTTATTTATTTACTTATTTATTTATGTTTGCCAGAGTGTTTACTTGTGCCAGCAAGTGAGAGAGAGACATAAAGAGAGAGAGGGAGAGAGAGAGAGCATTCCTCAATGGAGTGTGGTCACACCACTATCTTTTTTCCTCCATTTTTGTACCTCATCAGAATTTAGAGCACACACCCACACACACACACACACTGGTGTGATTTTCACGCTGGCATGGCTAGGATTCAAACCACAATGGGCCATGTGGAAACTGACTGCTGGTCCTGATTTTAATTCTTTCCAATTTTTGAAGCTCATTCAATTGCTGAACATATGGCTTATCCTAAATAATGTTCTTTCTGCATGTTAGAAAAATATGTATTCTGCTTTGGCTAGATGGAGTATTCAATAGTATATTAGGTTTATTTGGTTAATAGTAGTTTTGAACTTTTCTATTTCTTTGTTGACCTTCTGTCTAGTTTTAATTAATTAATAAAAGTAGAGTATTAATATTTCCAACTATTACTGTTGAATTTTCTGTTTCTTTCTTCAGTTATTTCAATTATTTTGGTTCATGTGTTTTAGGTCTGTTGTTATGAACCTATGTTCAATGATATGTTTTCTTGACGTATTGATAATCTTGCCATTATAAAGTGTTCTTTATCTCTAGTAAAAAGTGTTTTCATACAGTGATGTCTGATATCAGTGGTGCCAATTAGCTATCTTTCATTTGGTCTTTTGTAACATATCCTTTCCATCCTTTCACTGCCAAACCATTGTGTCTTTGAATTTAACATTTTTCTGTTGTATTTAGATGGGTCACTTTTATTTTTATCTATTACATTGATTTTGGCCTTTTTATTGGGGTGCTTATAATCAATTTACTTTAGTGTAATTACTATTTAACAAGATTTTTATTTGCCATTTTGCTATTTTATTTCTATATCTTAATATTTTACTTCTTGGGGCCAGCAGATGGTATGGTGGTTAAAGGCAGTGGACGCCCACATGACTGACCATGGTTCTAATCCTGAACCTGGCGACTTGCTTTCTCATTTCCCCACTCTCTTTCTCACTCTCTCACCCTACCCTTCTCTGCTCAAATAAAAATAAATAAAAGTAAAAATAATTCTTTTAAAATATTTTATTTCTTTTTTCTTTCATTATCACTGTACTACTTCTTTTTTGTTAAATACTTTCTACTAACATTTTTATTTTCATATTTTTACTATATTTTCTGAGTTTTATTATGTGGTTGTTCTGCAGATTATATTTAGCATTTTAAATAGTAACATTCTAGCTTGTATTAATGTTAACTTAATTTAAACTACATACAAAACTTTTCCCCAGTATAATTTTTAGTCCCTTGAAGCTGCTCTATCATACGTTGGGTGGCTTGTAAACAGTAGAAATTTATTTCTCACATTCATAATATTGACAAGTCCAAGATCAATGCACCAGCAGA
This sequence comes from Tupaia tana, assembly GCA_026018925.1. NCBI lineage: Eukaryota > Metazoa > Chordata > Mammalia > Scandentia > Tupaiidae > Tupaia > Tupaia tana. Next base: position 59,883,717 of record JAKSZU010000009.1, on the reverse strand, counting down.
TTCAGTCATGTGAAACCCTACTTTTCTGGTTTATGGTGAATGCCTCCTTGCTATGTCCTCACACATTGGAAGGAATGAAGGGGATCTCTATTTTTTTAAGAATCATTTATTTAATTTTATCTATTTTTTTATTATTATTATTATTTGCTTTAGGGCATGTTCACTCACAGGAAAGAGGCAGAGAGAGAGAAATTGAGAAAACAGGCCATCAGGTCTGGAACTAAAACAGCAGCCAGCCATGTGGGAATCCAGCACCCCAACCACCATGCCACCTAATGACCACTGGAGAGGGGATTTCTATTATAGGGGCATTAATTCTATTCATAAGAGCTCCATCCTCATGACCAAATCACTTTCCAAAGACTCTATTCATAACACAATCCCTTGGGGGTTATAATGTCAACATATAAATTTTCGGAGGGCACAGAATTTCAGACCATAGCATACTGCTCCTTGGGACCCCCAAATACATGTCTTACTCACACAAAAAGTAGTTATTCCATCCCAATAGCCTGCAAAACCTTAACTCATTCTAGCATTAATGTAAAAGTCTAAATACTACAGTTTCATCTAAATTAGATAAGGGTGAGACTAAAGGTATAATTTATCCTAAGGCAAATTCCTCTCTTGCAGAATCAAACAAATTGTATATTTCCAAAATATAGTGGTGGGAAAAGTTTAAGATAGATATTCCAGTTTTAAAATGGAGAAATGGGAAAGAAGACATGAGTAACAGGCACCAAGTAAGTCTGAAACTCACCTGGGTAAACGTTAATGCTTAAGTTTTAGAGGACAATATTTGACTTGATGTTTTGCCCTCTATACTCATGAGGGTATAGTCCTACCTTCCAGACTCAAGAGGGTGGAGATCTTACCTTCCAGACAAAATGGAGTGATGGGCCTGCCACTACAGTTCTTGACTACCCAGCTCCCATGGCAAATCTCTGCCTGTTGCCCTCCAGTGGCTCCATCTCCACAGAAGTTCTATGCCTGAATCCTGTTCCTACTGTTCCCTGAATATGGAATCACACACTGGTGACTCTAACAGTTGGAGAGTATGGGGATTACCTCACTCACAGCTCTGCTTGGCATTCTCCTAATGAGGGATCTCTGTGGTAGTCCCACATTTTTTTGGAGGGTTTTTGATATAGGGTGTGTGTGCTTGTCAGAAAGACAGAGAGAGACAGAGACAGAAAGCAAGAAATAACCCTCAGGGGAGAATGGCCATGCCACAATCCCTTCTCCTCCATCTTCCTCTCAGGATTTTGGGCACGCACACACATGTGCCCTGCGTTAATTTAAACCACTGGGTCCAGAACTCAAACTGCAGTTGACTACATGGGAGTCCAGCGAAATAGCTATTATGCCAACTGTTGGTCCCAGTCTCACAACTTTTTAAAGACTTTTTATATTTAAATGATTGATTTTTTTAATTACCAATACCACCATATATAGAGAGATGAGCGAGGTATCTTTATTTCTTGTTTTCTTCCTTCTTTAACAGAGTCTTAATGATCTCTTTCTTGGACTGGAGGTGCTTCTCAGATGCTTGAGTGCTTTTTTGGTCTTAGACCTGTGGGCCTCAGCCTGGTCAGTTGGGAACTTCTTGTGGGCCATGTCTATCTACAACCTGTAGTTGTGTTCCATGAGAATCTGTTTTTGAGCATGTTCCCTTTCACCTTTAGGTACAGGCTGTGGTGCATGTAGTAGTCAAATCTTAGATTTCATAGTATCTACTGAGTAGCTGGTGTAGAATCCTCATTCTTCTCTTGCAGATTAACTTGTCTGGAATTCTAGCATTGGCTATACCCTTTTGTTTACTTATGATCATATGTTTACCTTTCTGATGGGCCAATGTGTTTTTCGGGGATGAAGCCCAAGAATGGATAGTCATGGATGGGCTTTTGGATAATCAGTTTCCAGATCTGCAGACACAGTTGGCATTGGAAATGTCATTGATCTGTTTGAGTTCCACCCACACCTTCTTTTTTTTGCCACAGCAGAGGACATTGGAGGCAAGCCTCTCTGAAGTCCAAGGATACCCATATTTGTGGTCACAGGTGAAAGGAAAGAATTCACTCTCGGACCCACAATTGTTGTTAGGGCATTTGCACTTTGGGCCTGTGATAGGGTGGCAACTTTGATAATTTATGAATTCCCTTTCAGGTCATTCTTCCATTGTCTTAGACAATATTTCCTAGATTATGTTTAGATGGTTGACTAATATCTTTATAAGATGGTCATTTGCCACACCTACCTTTGACATTCTCTCCCAAACATACTTTCTCATTCTTTGCAATAATACTAGGTTGTTGGGAAAGCCATGATGTATTTTTCTATGTAAAAATGCATCATACCCTTTACAACAACCCAATAGATAGTCTGAGACTGTTCTAAGTATTTAAATTCTATTTCCTTTATTATGAACAAGTCTGTCTTTTTTTATATAATAATCTTCACATTCTTTTTTAAAAAACGTTATTTACTTATTTTATTTATTATTCTTTCTTTTTAAATTTTGCCATAGGACATGTGTGCTCACCACAGGGAGAGAGAGAGAGACAGAGAGAGACAGAGAGAGAGAAAGAGAGAGGAACAGTGAGAAAGCAATCAACCAGGTCCGGGACTTAGATTGCACTTGGCCATGTGGGGATCGAGTACCTTAGCCACCACACTACCATCTAGTCCTAACTATTCTGTCTTTAAATAACATCTCTCTTCTCTCATTTTACCAGAGGCAGCCAAGAGAAGTCAAGTCACACCTTCAACATTGCTTAGAAATTTCCTCAGGCAAATATACAATTTCATTGCTCACAAGTTCTATTTTCCACATAAAACTAAGACACAAGTACAATTCAGTCAAATTCTTTGCTACTCTTTACCATGTTCCCAGCATGTCCCTCATTTCTGTCTGCGACTGCATCAGAATGGCCTTTACTATTCTTATTTCTATCAACATTCTGTTCATGACCACTTAAATAATCTATAAGATGTTGGAAGTATTCTCTACGACTCTTTTCTTTTCTTTCTGGGTCCTCATCAGAATTATCCTTAATAGTCTATTCCTGGAACTTTATGTTTTTTCTAGCATGCACCTCAAAACTTTCCTAGCCTCTACCTATTACCCAGATCCAAAGCCACTTCCATACTTTTAGGTATTTGTTATAGCAGCACCCTACTTATAGTACAAAATTTCTGGCTTAATCTTTTGGGTTGCTGTTCACTGTTTCTGGCAGCCATGATTTTTAACAATTGCTTCTGATTGTTATTTTAATTATATCTTATTTGCTATTTCCCTTTTTAAAAAAAAAACTATAGATGAGCCAGCAGGTGACATGGAGATTAAGGTGCTGGATTCCACATGGTCAGCTGCACAGTTTGGGTTCTAGACCTGGCAACTTGAAAATCATACCAGGCACATGTGCATACATACCCAAAATCCAGAAAGGTGAAGGTGATTGGAGGATAAGGGATTACTGTATGGCCATTCCCTCTGGCAGGTGATTTCTCTCTTCTCTCTCTCCTCTCTCTCTCTTTCTCTCTCTCTCTCTCTCTCTCTCTCTCTCTCTCTCTCTCTCTCTCTCTCTCTCCAGTTCTGGTGAGTGCACATGCCCTATAAAAACAAAGACCATCAGAGGACATAATGACTACATCATTGGACTTCCACATGGCTGACTGTGATTCAAGTCCTGGACCTGGTGGCTTGAAACTAATGCCAGGCACGTGTGCATGCATGCCCAAAATCTTAAGAGGAGAATGGAGAAGTGATTATGGGGTGGTCATCCCCTTAAAGGGTGATTTCTCACTTTCTGTCTCACTGTCTCTCCAGCAAGTGTATGTGCCTTATAACAAAAATTATTCCTATTATTAAAAAAAAAAACATATTTGGGGTACTTTATATTTCTTGGGTCTAGAACTTTGAATGTCTCTCTGAGTTTGGAAAGTCTTCTTCTAGGATTTCATGGAATAGATTATCAATGCCCTTACTAGCCTCTTTACCTTCTAGGATACTTATTATCTGGATGTTTGGACATTTAATGGTATTTAGTATTTCTTGTATATTATTCTCATTTGAGGGGACTATTTTCTCAGTCTCTGTGGTGAATTTTTCCAGTCCAGTGATTCTGTCTTCTACTTTTGAGATTTGATCTTCTGTATGATCTAGCCTGCTTTTAATACTTTCAAAGGATGTTTTGATTTCCTGCATTACAGCCTTTGTCTCTAACAGTTGCATTTGATTTTTTTTTGGTGTGAATTTTCTCTTTCAGATCATGCAAGAACTTCCTCACCTCCTGGAACTCCTCAGCTTTTTTCTCCTGCATCCTGGAGTTCATTGTCTCTTTTCTCTTGCATCTCTGTTAGCTTTGTCACTATAAATATTCTAAATTCTTTATCAGACACTTCTGTGAGTTCCATTGTACTGTCTGTGTATGAAGAGGAGTTATTCTTATCCCTTGGGGGAGAGGTATTTTCTTGGTTTCTCATGTTTCTTGTCCCTCTGTGATGATTTGTGGTGATCTGATGCATTACACGTTTCTTACTTATTTCTTGAAGTTCAATCTGAGCATTCAGAGGTATGCGGGAGACAGTGATTAACAATTTCGCTGCCATTCCATTTTTCTTTCTTTGTGTGGTAGGTTCAGTGGGAATTGAGGAATGTTTTGACCCTAATAGCATTTAGACGTTTGGCTATGATTCACTTAGACTAGTCTTGTGTAGATTAGTCATGAAGGCTGAGCACTCAGTGCATGAAGGCTGAGCAGCAAAGTGATGAAGGTAAAAAACAAACAAACAAAAAAAAACAAAAACAAACAAACAAAAAACAAAAAACAGAGGAAAAGAGAGAACAGAAAAAAAGAGGTTGAAGTCTCAGTAAAATAATCTTCATTAGTCTTATTCCCTGAAAGCAATAGTTCATAGTTCCAATGGAGGAATCATCTCTGGGGGCCTGAGCTTTTTGCCTCTCCACTCTAGAATGGGGGCTGGAGAGTGAAGTCTCAGCAGAAATCTTCATTAGTCTTATTTCCTGAAAGCAATATTTCACAGCTCCAAGAAGATCTTCTCCAAGACACATTATAGCCAGATAGACCAAAAACACAAAGACAAGATACTAAGATTGACAAGAGAGAAACATCAAGTGACCTGCAAAAGGTATCTCATAGGGCTAGCAGTGGAAACAATGCGAGCAAGGGAAGAATGGGAAAATATATTCAAACTGTTAGTTGAAAAATAATTTCAACAAAGAATACTATAGTTGGCAAGATTATCCTTCATATGGGAAGCAAGGACAAAAACATTCTCAGATAAACAAAACCTGAAAAAATTTACCAACACCAGAGCAGCTCTCCAAGAAGTTCTGAACAGAATGCTATACTAGGAAAACTAAATACAGACACACAGAAATAAGAGTTCAAAAACAACTAAGAAAATGGCCAACTTAATGGTAGGAACAAGTCTGGGGTTGAATGTTATCTTCCAGAATTTAAATGGAAAGATCAGACCACAACAGATAATAGATTAAGTACATGAGACTGAACTGGTGAAATAAAATTTTATGACTTTTGACTAAAACATTACTGATTTTCTTCTATGCTTTGTTTTCCAGATTTAAGAAGTTTTGTCTTCTCTTGAGCTGTCCATAGGTTCATATACCTACTATTTGAACAGAGTTCTAACCTGTTTCCTGGCTTTAAGTCTTCACAAAAGTTTTCTGAACATTTTTTGGTTATGATTTATTAAAACCAGAACTGCCTTTCTTGAAATTAAAACAAATATTAAAAATAAAAAACAAAACAACAAATAATAATAATGGTAATAAATAAAATTGAATAAATAATTATTAAAGGAAAAAAAGTAATATAACTATTTTCATTTCATGAAGTCATTTTTCCTTTTATATTTTTATAGATTTACCCTAATATTTACAATATTTCATTTGAAATCATTTCTCTTCTGCCTAAAGTGCATCACTTAGAATTTCCTATAGTCTCTTGTCTGCAACTTTCATGTTTGTATCTTTATTTTATCTTGTTTTTGAGAAAATTTATTGAATATGAAAATTTAGTTTACAGTTTTTTCTCTCAACACATTGACAATATTACTCAATGATCTTCTGGTTTTCCTATTGGCTATTTGAGAAGTCTTTTTTATTCCTTTTAGGGTGATCTGTCTTTTCTATCTGACTTCTTTGAAGATCCTCTCCTTTGTAGGGGGTGAATTCATTCCGCTAATTCACTTTGCCATCTAGATTTGTATTTCTTTATTTAAAAAATATTATATTTTGATAATTTTCTAATATTTGCAAAGTGGAGATTAAAATTTAATTTATATTAATTTAATTAATCCCCATGTATATAAATCATTTCCCCTTCTGTGTATGTTTATCTATCTATCTATCTATCTATATATATAAATAAAATCATCTCATTGTTAATTTTGTTTTATGTACACCCACAGCTACCTATACCTCTCAATTCACAGATTATTTTTAAACAAGATATAATTATCATTTTTTCAAAAATTTTTAGTATCTCTGAAAAATAAAATTATCTTATAAATACATAACCATAATTCATATTCATATCCCACATTTTAGTAATAATTTTTAATATGATCCAATATGCAACCAACATAAAAATTTATTAGATTATCTTTTAGTTATTTCTTCCAAAAGATAGATTGAAGAGAGAGAGCAGGAGACAGAAAGAGAGAAAAAGAAAGTCAGACATTTCTACAGTGTCTTCATGCCACGGTCTATCCCTAGCTTCATTTAACCCATATCATGGGTACTTGCACATGCCCAACATGTACAGGATGGTCCCAAGAAATAAACTCGAAATGTGAGTCCAGTTGTGTTAGCGTTACAACACCATATGGCCATGTAATGTATCTTTTTTCCTTTTAAACTGAATTGGCAGTATGAAATAGCATCTGTATTATAATTGGTTGATATATTTCTTAAGTCTTTTTAAATATATAGTTCACCCTTCTATACATTTTCTTTTTCTTATAATTTATATTTTTCTTCTATAGCCTAAATTTTCAACATGCATTATATATCTCTTTTAAGTATCATGCTTGGGATTCACAGGGATGCCTGAAAGTGCAGATGATTGTCTTTTATTAGTTTTGAGAAAGTATCCGTGATTATCTCTTTAAATTTTGCCCATGCCACATTCTCTCTTTCCTTTCCTTCTAAAAGTCTTATGTTTATACTAATCTTCATGTTTCTTAATCTCTGATCTAACCAAAGAGGATTTGTCTTTGATTCTGTTGGGCATCTGGGAGCAATATTAATTAGGCAAAATTTTAATTAAACTCCAAATTTTATGTCCTTTGGATCAGCAGGTATGGAAAATTTACTTGCAAAGGCATATGAATGCAGCTTTGTTGTTATAAATTGTCAGTAGAAATGTAGCTTTTCCTTTCACTTAACATGATTATTGAAGACAGACAAGTTTTTTAGTAGTCCTCTAGAGGTACAGTTTTATTTCTAGTTCAAACTTAATACTAAAATTAGAGCACTTAGGAGCCCCAACTTTATTTGAAGAGGGAAGTTTGACTCCCAATCTTGGTTGGTTCATGGGATTTTTTTTCCTGTACACCTTTCACTGTGAGTTGATGAAAACTAAAGTATAAGTTTATCTGGTATGAAAGATATCTTGACAGCAGACCAAATTTCAGTTTTCTGTTTTTATTTTTATTATTGAAGATTCTGAATATTCTCACTTTCTTACTGGCTCATTGATAGATTTAAGTTATTTTTTGAAGCACATTTCATCCAGTATATTTAGTTATTTTCCAAGAAAAGTAGGTCAGGTATACATGTACATTTCTTTTTGGTGTTTGCCTTCTAAATCACACAAATGTAAAACCTAGAGCTTCAATTATCTAGCACATAATTCTTTGCCATGTATAGGCAAACAAACAAGATATGCTAAGCTGATTTTACAGTCTTGCTTTAGCCCGCTTGCTATCTTCCTTGATGGAAGTTAGTTTATATGGTTCATCTCTATTAGTCTAGCCTAGAAAAGGAAATTCTTAGTTCTTAAAAATATTATCTATTTCAGAAATTTTACACTGCTTCACTAGACTTCTTGCATCAACGAATTATGCAGTTTTAGGTGAGTAAATTAATCCCTGTGAGCTTTATTTTTTATTTGTGTAAAATGGAAATATTAATCTTAGCCCAAAACCCATAGAAGAAAAAATAAGAATGTGTCTTGTAATGGTAAGCTGTTATAATAATGCAAGATGTTAGTATGACTTAAACAGAGTACCTTCTTATCATCACTTGATTACCCTGTTTAACAGTGTTTGCTTTTTTGTATTAAATAGCTTTTAGCAATATTTTACAAATTAGCGATAGCTTTTTTGACCTCAATGGTTTATATTGTTTCTTATTTAACTAATGTCTTGCTCTATAGTATCTTTTCCTGCAAAATGATCAATAATTATCTATGGCGATTTGATAATAAAATATAATTTACCATGTTTGAATATATTCTGTAATGAAAGAATCAAAATTACCTTTTTCCGGCATATGAAGTACATAAAGAGGAGCAAATGTCTATTCTGCATATATTGGAGTTATCACTCTTATTTATTAACCTTTAAATTTGGGTTCTATCTCTGGATCTCAAATTTACCTGTGACATATGATGATTTACATAGGTTTCCCTTAGTGAACATATTTATATATCACTGAGGGAAATAAAAATAGAGACTTACAAATTAAATTGCCACACTGCACTGTGATTTCAATATTCACATATGTATATTTTGACACATTATTCATTGCTTTCTAAACATAAAGTAATACTTAGTTAAGTATCCAACTTGTTTACAGAGCAATCATTACCTTAACAAGGCAAAAATGAAGAATACAACAATTATAAGTTTGACAAAAATTATGATATGTATTCATTGTGCCATTTATAATAAATAAAAATATTACTTTAAACTAAAATGAAAATTTGAGATTTGTTGTTCTTATTGTGTTCTGACTCTCAAAATACTATACCTACAGGATGATTTCCCATTTCAAATAACTTTACATCTGACTCTAAATCTTTGAAAGGATAAATAAAATGCTAAAGTCTACCAATCCTCAAAGTTAAGAAAATTGTCAGATATATAATGAATCAAGTATATATTTTAGAAATGACAGGATAGAGGGACCAGCAGATGATGTAATGGTTATATCTTTGGACTCCCACATTGTCAACCATGGTTCAAGTCCCAGGCCCGGTGGCTTGAAACTCATAAGCTCATGCCAAGTACATGTGCATAGATGCCTAAAATTCTGAGAGAAGAATGGAGGAGAAGGAGTTGTGGTGTGGCCATCACCTCTGGGGAGTGATTTCTTGGTTTCTATCTCTCTGTCTCTCAGCGAGTGCGTGTGTCCTATCGCAAAAATCTCTCTAAAAAATGACAGGATAGGAACATTTACTGTGCTACTTTAACTCAAACCAAGCATGTTAAGGAAAGCAGAGGGGTGATGGCATGTAGTCTAGTGGTTAAGGAGTTAAAATCCTAGCCTTAGCAACTTGAAACACACTCTAGGAATGTGTGCATATGCACTCAGTATTTCAATAGGAGAAAGAAATGAAGAAGGGATTGTAGTGTGGACACACCCCACTAGGAGTTGCTTTCCCCCCTTCTCTCTCTGACTCTGTTTCTCTTTGGTGAGCACACATGCCCACTGGCAATTAAAAAAAAAAAAAGGAAAGAAAAGCAGAAGCAATTTATCTACATCATAGTACTTAAAAACATCAATCATTATAGATCTTTAAAAATAAGCATAGCTTCAAGTTATGAAGTTAAAAAAAATAAGACAGGATGGGATTTAGTTCCATCTGAACATAATTTGAAAAGTTAGTACTTTCATTTAATCCTGTTTTTGATGATGGCTTAATCAATAAGGTTCCCAAAGAAAGTTTAAAAAAATAAGCTTCCATTTTCAAGATGCTTGGGCTCAGTTAATTCAATTCACTTCGAGACATTTATTAAGTTTACTATGTAAAACAGACCTTTCCAAACGTTATATGTGAGTGTTTCAAAGATGAACAAGAAGTGATTCTTACAGTCAGGTTGTTCTCAACTAATATGGGAGTTAGACATATACGTACTAACTCTAAGGCATGCAAGAATAAAAAGAACTTAAGAGAGGTACAAAATACTGACACAATGATGGAAGAAGAAATCAGTTCTGACTGAAGTTAATCAGTCTTACATTGAAATCACCAGTAACTAATATAACCTTATCTCTATGTAATATATATATCATCAATAAAAAACATTCATTACCTATATTTCAAAGTGAAAACGCAATATACTTGTATATTATTTTCTTATTTATAGTTGCTGAATATGAGTTAAAAACATGCTATATTATCTGAAATACCATGCAACGCTTATACATACATTTCAGTGGGTGAAAAATATACAGAATAAAGCTAGATTTCACTTGTGGAATGCTAGATGAAATGACTGTTTATTATAGAAATTAAAGCATATTTTCAGTTCAGACAATAATAACTCATATTTCTAGAAATTTAGACATGGAAGGATTCATAGAGGTCATCTAGTCAACCTCCTTATTTTATACATTAGGAGTTAGGAACCAGAGTGGTGAATAAACTTTGTGGAGGTCAACAGAAAGTTACTGGTAGAACTGGGCTTATTCTCAGTTTGGTACCGCCTACCAAGCTGTTTCACAAGAGCTGGATAAGTCTATTTACAATTAATGTTGAAGATAAATTTTTAAAGAACGAATACTATTTCATATAGATGGATTATTAACCTTTAACACATATGTTAGAGTCTGTGAAACTGAAATAATAAGATATCATTAAAGTTATCTGGAGGCAGGGAGCAGCTCCAGAGCCCAATGTTTAAGACAGGCAGATCCCACAGGGCCCACTGTGCAGCTCTAATTCTGGCTGTGGCAGCTTGAAAAACAAGCTCAGTGCATGTGCTTACATGTTGAGAAAGCACCACTCATGGGGCATGGTCATGGTCATGCTGTAGCCCCTTATCCTCCCTTTTGAGATTTTGGACACACATGCATGAACACACAACCAATTTGTTTCTCAAGTCATTGGATCCAGGAAGTGGTAGGCCATGTGGAACTCAGCTGTCCCAATCACCAGGCTGTGAGCTGGTCTTGTCATGGCAACTTTTAAGAATTATTTTTGAAAAATCTTAGTAGAGATTTTCATGCATGTACTGGCAGGTGCCTGATTAAACTTTTAGGAGGTCAGTTGAAGAAAGTCTAGAGAACTGGAGTTTCTGAACAACCTGTAAATTGATACACTATTTTAAATTCAGTCATATTCACCTAGCCCCACAATTTAAAAATATATATTTATTTAAAAATCTGGATATGTATTTTTTCTGAATTAGAATGACTGCCCCTAGTGAGGAACAAGAATATTACAGCTGAATCCTGAAAAACATTGGGGTTGGGATGCTGACCTGTCACATAATCAAAAATTTGTCTGTAACTTTTAACTTCCCCCAAACTTAACTATTGATGACCTACTGTTGATGGAAACCTAACCGATAGCATACAGAGTTCATTAACATATATTTTATGTCATAATATTAATGTACTTATTAAGTAAAGTAAGAAAAATCAAATTCTATTAATAATATCACGAGAAGAGAAAATACAGTGTATTACTGTATTTTCCAATATATTTATTGGAAAAAAATTTGTGTAGAAGTGGACCCTGCATAGTTCAAACCTGTGTTGTTCAAGGGTTTTTTGTACATGTTTAAGGTTGAGCTTGCAAAGATGCTTTTATGACTAGATTAATCAGAAGAGTTATCAAGATAGACAAGAGCTCAATTATTAAAGAAAGTACATAATACAGAGAAATAGACAATAAACAAAAAATATAAGATAGTGATATGTATAATATAGAGAATTAAAATAGGTTTCTAAGATATGAGTATTTTACTTTGGCTTGTCAGAGTTAAGTTTCTTTAATAGAAATAGTATTTGTATTGAGATCTGAATGACAAGAGGATACAGATTTATGAAGATCAGAAGGAAATAGCAAAGACAAAGATTCAATTTGTATACAAATAGTGTATATTTTTTAATATACACTAAGAATATGTACTTACTCTTTTATCAGAGCATATAAGAATGAGTCAGTTATTGAATATTCACAAAGTGTCATCATTGGTCAGCATGCATTTTTACTAAAAATTCTAATATATGAACTAACACTTGGTGATAACAAAGCAGACTATTTGAAACTAGGACTTTATTTTCTCAGAAAACAAAGACTATGGTTATTACACATATTTCTTTTTTTCTTTAAATTGATTTATTTTGCATTCTTTCACTGAACATCACCACAGCTTACAAAATGTGATTTTCCAGTTAGAATACACTGCAAAGTGGCTTAATAATACATGATACCATCAAAAAATAATTTTCCATCTCTTGTTTCTTGTATGTAAATATTTCCCCCCTATTTCTCACCTTTTGCCCTTTCCCATCCTCCTCCCACTCTGTCTCTGGTATCTGCTTTCCATTCCTTTATTCTTTCCCACATTTCATTGATTCACAAAATATCTTAATTAATCTAAATATTTTCAATATTTTCAATAGTAAGTTCAGCTGATATATATATATATATATATATACACATATATATGTGTATATATATATATATATATATATATGTATATATATATATATATCTGTGAACAAAAGTTAACTTTAGGCATGAAACTGTGGGTAGAATGAATATAGTAGCACCTAGCTGAGACTATATAGCTTACTGTGGTCATTAAACAGGTTTTTATTATTATTATTATTATTATCTATGGGGGACTTGTTCATTTTATTAATGATTCAGATCCATAAAAAAACATTTAAAAAAAGAAAATGCAAAGATGTAGACTAGAATTTCTCAATATTTAATCCATAGGATTTATATGTGTACTGAAGATATTAAAATATTCATAGCTTTAAAAATAGAAGTATTTATTGTTATTTATTTACTTTAATTGCCAGAGGGTATGTGCCCTCTCCAGAAAGACAAAGAGAGACAAAGAAAGTGTTAGTTTTGACAAAGAACTCAGAAAACAACTATCTCATACAAGAAGATTTTATTCCAACCAGCAGTTTTGAGGGGTCTGAAGTTCTAGAAACTTCAGTCCACCATGCTGAAAAGGCATGATATCCTTATATATGAAAAGTGAAGGAGTAGGGTCACAAGAATGGTGGGCAGGATATGGACTTTGTTCTGTAGAGAATTTTGTTGTTTTTTATTTGAATTTCCATAAATGCCTAACCAAGTGCTGTTCTGCTTCTGTAAACTGCTCTCAGTGCCCCAGGAAAGTGTGGAGTCATGCTCATCCTGACCAGTTCCCTGAGCCAGAAGCTGCAGGCTTCAGATAGCAAGATTGGTCCAAGTCAGTTCAAACTGGACTCTCCAGGATGTGTGAAGCGCGTTTAGCTCTCCCCTGCTGCACAGGTCCTAATAAGCTTGCTGTCATGCTTGTTTGGGGTCTGGAATTTGGAGTCTGAACTTCCCTGGATCCGCCAATGTAATAAGCCTGAGTATTCCTACTCACTGAGTGGTGCTTGGTTCTCAGCAGTCTTGTTTCTGCAACATTTATGGTTCCTTGACCAGGAAGCCAATTGTGCTGACCCTTTGAGCCACTGGGTCCGTTGAGGAGACCTGCTGGGATGGAAGGGCCCTGGAGTAGAATAAGGAAATGCCACCTAGTCTTTTCTCAAGTCCTACTTCATTGGGGCCACTGACACTCCACACTGACCAACTCCAACCAGACTCCAAAGGAGAGATGGACCAACACACTGGAAACTCTTTGGGATCTGATAAGTCCTTGGGGATGTTGGACCCAGTCAGGGCTGCCAAGTTTGGTGAAAGAGTATATTGATCACCTTCTACGGTCAGAGAACCACCAGATAGGAACCTTCCAAAAAGGAAGTCACTGTTTTTAACTTTTGGAATGCATAGTGTATGAGTGTAAATATGACTGTCTATGTAGTTCCATGGTTTCCAACTACGAAATCTGTTTGGATCCTAAACTGCATGCTTTGGTGACCTCATAAGGCAGCACTTGACACTGGGAGATTACATCCCTTTCATTGTGCCAAGTCTGAGCTGTACTGGGCTGATAAAGCTAAAGGTACACAATTGTTCCTGTGAGGGATGTGGCCAGGCAGATGCCTGACTGGTCATCTCTCTGGAGGGGTCATCCATCCTTGTCTGTTTTGTGACAGTTAAAAGGAGAGACACACAGGGAGGAGAGTTTTTCTCATATGTACAAAAGGCTTTTCTGTCCCCAGGCTCTTGGCATTACTTTATTCTAAGTCTATTCTAATCTGTATTTGTCCCAGGATGACTGAGATCAATTGTTGTATCTGTCAACCTTTGTCTGTCAAACTCCCGTTTGACAAAAAATGGGGGATTCAAGTTGTCTCAGCTTTTCCTTCTTGTTTAACAGAGAGTGAGAACCCTCTCCTCTTGTACTACCTCTTCTGTCACATACCAGCTTTTCCCCAGGGACCTACTCATGGATTTGGTGGAGTGGAGAGAGTTCAGTCTGGGACCCATTGAGCCTTCTCCACAGTCTAGACCTCCTCCAAGTGTTGTCAATCTCCCTCTTTATCCTCTCTAACAGACTCCACAATGCTAAGGTTGCTGTGTTGTCTCCTGAAGAAGCTACAGCTAAAGTCACTGCATGGCCTCTTGTGGGATCCACCAGCTTAGGTCGTTGTGTCATCTCCTGCTAGAGCCACCAGCTCAGGTTGCTATGAGGTCTCCTGTCAGAGCTACGAGTCAGGGACTCTCCCAAAGTGGGGAGGACACTGTGATAAACTTTGGAGTGACTGTGTGAATGTGTGTAAAATGGAGACTAGGTATCCCTAGATTCAGTAAAGCCTGGCAACCTTACAGGCTTTAGCTCTAATGGCCCATCTCGGTCTGCAAATCAAGAGGGCATTTTGAGAGTATCACACTTAGGAGAAATAGAGATATCAAAAATATTTGGGTTAGGGAACCAGCGGTTAGTGTAATGGCTATGTCGCTGGACTCTCACGTAGTTGACCGTGGTTCGCATCCCAGACCCGGTGGCTTAAAACTCACGCTGGGCACGTGTGCGTGCATGCCCAAGATCCCGAGAGGACAATGGACGAGAAGGGATTGCGGTGTGGCCATCCCCCTTTGGGGATGATTTCTTGCTTTCTGTCTCTATGTCTCTCTCTGTCTGTCTGGCAAGCGCATGCACCCTATAGCAAAAACCTCTCAAAAAAAAAAAGAAAAAAAATATTTGTGCTATAAGGATGCTAACAGGCAATGATATGGGCATCAAAAAGTCAAAGCCCACCATCTTTTATTGTATCATTCAAATTTTCAAGGAACAAAAAAAAAGGGTTCCCCTGGAGAGTATGGTGCAAAAGTAACCTAAAGGAAACTGGCTCTTAAAGTCCTAATGTGTTATGCCTCTATGGAAATTCACAAAAAGGATGTACTCTTACAAGTAAAAGTTTCTGATAACCTAATCATTTAACTGGTTAAAACTTTCCAGTTTCTATGGAGAAACTGACTGGCTTTCTGAACTACTAAGCTAAGCATTAAGCAGAGCCAAAATTAACCAAATGCAGAAAGCTATTAAACAGAATTGTATGCTAAGTAGCCAATGCAATACTCCTGATTTAAAGAGGTAAAACTGGTATAAAAGAATGTAAATCCAATGCTAAGCATAGACTCATGGAGAGTATGGCTGCCTGGTCTTTCCTGAGTCCTCCTTTGAGTTAACATTATTAAGTTGGTATGTTTTGAGTATTCTATAATTACTCTTCTATATTTTATAGGAATAGAAGATATTAGGTTGGTCTATAAATGAGATTGTTCAGTTCTACATTGTGAAATGTGTTAAATCAGATTTCATTGTTACTGTTGTTTGTTTGCACATGCTCATAAACTTATGATATGTGCTAAAAATTAAAATTCCAATCGATATGAATATACATATTGATATTAATACATACAAGTTTGCAAGCTTGGTAGCTCCTCTGGGAGATATCAAATTCCCTAAGGTGAAGGAGGTAGCCCTATAATAAAGATACCAGAACTGACTATGGAGGGACTCCTATACTGGGGACAAAAGGCTAGGGAATGTCTGTTCAGGTACTTAGTAGGGTGAGAATCTCAAGGCATGAGATGGGATGAATTAAGGCTGGAACTACTGGCTACATTCTCCTTCCTGCCTTCTTGCATTCCCTAAACTTCCCCTTTGGACTCTCCCCTTGGCTACATTCTCAGAGACTTGGATCAGGAAGTTTATCCATAAAAATGAAAGTTTAAATTAAAACTGCATTCTCCAGCTAGAGCTCTTGTATAATTGATGAGGCAGATGCTTTTTAAAACCTGAAAACTGGACTTTGCCCTCCTGGTAGTACTTAACCTCTCCTTAAAGGATCTATGAGAGCCTAGATCCTCTTCTCAGTATAGGCTTTCTCTCAGAACAGAACAGATATAGACAAGTTCTTAGGTAACTCAGAAAAATGTTATAACAAATTGGCAAATGCACCTTAACCTTTGACTTATCTTAAAAGGCAACCAAGACTCACTTGTGATAATCCTGAAGGCTGGGAACTTCCCCTGAGGACGGGATTTGGAAATAGCCCAGATCAGAGCCTCTGCCTTGGAAGAGACTGTTTCTAATGTGGGCATCCTGGGCACTGGACAAGGTCAATGACTAGCATCCTCATATCCCACACTAGGGCCTTGTCCCCAGTGTGGAGTTGCTCACTAGAGATAAGAATGTCCTGAGTTCAAAAGGGAGCTCAGGACTTCTAAAGTCCATGCTGGCCTCCGAAATCAACAAATGATCGGTCCAAGACTCCAACAGCTCCCCTTGGACATCTGACAATCTCACTGGGCAAGCCTCAGGTTGTGGTAGGGGGGCCTCCTGGACCAAGAACGATAAGGGGCATGCTTAAAACTTAAAAACAAATGTGCCGCCTGTGGTGACCTTGTAGCCCTGTCCCCATAGCAACTTAATAACTCTCAGTGACCTTGTAGCTCTGATAGCAACCTAGCAACTCTGTAACTTCATGTACGCCTGTGTATCTAACAGTCTGGTAGCCCAGCACATTCCTACATAGTTCTGTAATAGCCTTTTACCCAATCAAAATTATGTAAAAATATAATATGATGATATATGGGAGACAAAGAAGCTAAAACAAATAAAAGGAAGTTCAAGAAATTTATCATTCAACCTTGGGTTGTGAATCTGCTGAGCTGATGCTACCAACATGAATAAATCATTGTTTTCTTGCAAAAATGCTTGATGTCCTGTTTCTCTCTCACTGAATATCCTGCAACATTTCTGGTGCATTGCTCAGGAAAGAGGAGAGTTTGGAGATGGTTTGCTTCCACCTCTTTTGTCACCAGGGTGCAGCACCTGGAACATTGGGAAAGATGACTTCATCTGGTGCCAGCAGACCAGTTGTTCCATAGGAGAGAAGCCTTTCCAGTTGACCAGGGTAGATCTCCTGGAAACACAATGGGACCCAGTGAGACTCAGGAACCAGCTCAGGGAGCACCACTCACAGTATTGGTAAGAACCTGGGTTCATTTGAAACTAAACTTGCCTCCCCAATGAAGAAGAAGGGGGAGTTTTATCACCTCCCCATGGTGGGCCTAATGCTCTCATAGTATAGATGAGTGGAGACTGCCATACCCGTAACTATTGGACAGAGGGTTGGATAGATGTCGTGTGACTGTGGATGAATGACTGTGAATGAATATGACTAACAAGTGCAGAGTCCTGATCCACAGTTCTATGGTGATCCTCATACACCTTATGGAGGCCCTCCTCAGAGGGATCCTGATGTGTGGTTCATATCCTCCTACTAATGTTAGAGGCACCTGAAATAAATCTCCAAGGGAAGTGGCCTGAGATGGTCAAATGGAGGAGTCCAACCCGGCGAGGCCCCAGGATCTGTCTGAGCCCCCCCGCCCCCGACCTTTGAGCTCCGCTTCCGGTCGGATCAACATGTTGGCAAGGCCACTGTTGTGCACCCCCTGACCTTGGAACAAAACTTGGATCAATTAGCATGTCAGCAACTGCTTGCTATTTGCTCCAGAAAACTGGTAGCCTTGCTGGGAAGCGACCCCCCTCTGACTCCCCAATTTACTACTATAAAAGAATTGCATAGCTCTTTTATACATCCTGAATATATGATAAAATTTTCCAGGAACTCGCCCGACTGCTCCCCTTTGCTATAATCACCTACTATTAATTACAATGCTTTATCTCCATGGTCACAGTAGAGGGTGGGCTGAAGTTCTATCTAGGCAGAAATGATCTTGACCTTTGGAAGGCCCTTCAAAATACATTTAAGGTAAACTTAATCCTTTCTTTATGCAAAATAGGATTAGGCCAAAACTGGCCCAGGACCACCACCCCGCCCTCACCAAGCGAAATAGACAAATATTTTAGGACTCCTCAAATTAAGTTTTAGATCCCTATAAAACTATGTAAGTATCATTCTTTATTAAGATCCATAGGAACTAATATCTATTCTTGAGATTTTCTTTTCTCAGAGCCATTCCTAGTAATCACAAGATGGCTGCTGCGCCGCTGCTTACCGGAACCACCTTCCCGAAACTGCATTCTATGGAGACCCACCTACAATTGCGAAAATGCACGAGACCCACCCTTAATCCAACCCTGAATAGAATCTATGTTCCCTTTTGTTAAAAACTTTATGAGCTGATAATTGAAACACATAGCCCCTCTCCCTTTATTTGCATGTAACACATTTTCAATAAAAAGGCACAATTATCCCTAGCAGTTGTCACTCCCCGGAGAGCGATCTCTGGGGTGTGTCCGGCATAGGATGTGCATGAAAAGGCACCGAGGCGTCTGTCTTCTGTTTACCTGCGCCGCCTCCATCGAGATAACCCACCCACGCCAAGGCTGGTCCCTGGCAGTCAAAGTGATTGTTACTTTTATCTTTTCCCTCTTCCCTTCTTATATGTGAATGTCATTGTTTAGGGAGAGCTCACTCTCTTAGAGTGTATGGTGGGGGGGGGGGACTTTAGCCAGGAGTATTCAGAAGATTATAGTATTAAGTTAGCTCCCAGAAGACTTTGAGCATTCTGTAATATAAATTGGCACTCATTCCTAGTGGGCTGGCCCTCCAAGGGGTCACCCCCATCCCTCGGTCACTGCTGCCAGCACACCCTGAGCCAACGGAGACTGGAGCCTCAGCCATACCCCAGAGGCTGTCCCCCTTAATCATCTGAGATGGTCCTAACCAAAGTCACTATGGTGACATAACTTAACCCCTTATACTCTGGTCTGAAAACACCAGAAGAGTCTTGCTGGTAATCAGATTCAAAGGGGCAAAAGTAAAATCCTCCACTATGGAGAAGAAAACAGCAATTGGCCTTAAGGAATTGCATTCAATTTGATTTATAAAAAGAGTGCTCATACAAATGAATTTAAATGCTCTTCAAGTTCACATGACAACTAAATAAGCTGGCTTCAAATATGATAAAATGAAAAAACTTAATAAATGAAAATCTTCGGTTTCTAACATATAATTTTTTTAGGGCTTATTGATCAAGAAGCATCATACTTGTTTTAATAAGGTTATTTTAATAAATCAGGTGGTAATTATAGGTTATGTGTTATATATTATGTGATGAATATCTGACCAACAGGAAAAATGAATTAATGGCTAGTCTTCTTTAATATCATGTTTCTCACAGATGATCAGGATATAATAGTCAAAGAAAAATTTCAAATGCTATTAAATAAGACTAATTTTTTTTTTTTTTCGCTATAGGGTGTGTGCGCTCACCAGACAGACAGAGAGAGACATAGAGACAGAAAGCAAGAAATCACCTCCCAGGGGGGATGGTCACGCCGCAATCCCTTCTCCTCCATTCTCCTCTCAGGATCTTGGGCACACACGCACACACGCCTGGCGACCGGGTCCAGGACCAAACCGCGGTCGACTACAAGGGAGTCCAGCGACATAGCCATTATGCTAACTGCTGGTTCCATAAGACTAATTTTTCTGAAGTTTAATTTTTAGCTCTCTTATGGTTCAGTTACGAGACTAGCAACTAGAATCTGTAAAGAGTAAATCTTGTAACTTTAAAAGTCATATCTGGCTGCAATAATCTGTCTTGTCTTTTGTCTTCAGTTTTGGTGTTGACAGACTCTGAGTTAACCCTTTTTCATCCCTAAGGTGCTCATAGCTTTTTGTTCAGGGTTAGTTGCTTTGTTTAATGCTTTTCCAAAAAGTTTTTTTTTTTATAATTAAAATCTCAAACTGTTATGTCTTTAAAGAAATTTATAAAAAAGAATGGAAAAAGGATATACTCTTGTAAGTATCTAATCATTATGCTGGGCAAAAAACAGTAACAACAATAATAATAATAATAGATAAGTTTCCAGTTTCTATGGAGAAATTGATTGTTTTTCTAGACTGCTAAATCAACCATTAAGCAGGACCAAAATTAACCAAAAGCAAGAAAATATTTCAATAAAATCACATGCTTTAATTATTCCTATTGTCCATCTTTTATATTTTACAAAAATGAAAGATACTGAATTTGTCAATAGGATTGTCTTGTTTTATATTGGGAAATTTGTTAAACAGTTTTTGTTTGTTTGTAAAATACATATCCATAAGTTGCTGGTATGCACTAAAAGCTAATGTTGATAAGAGTTAAAAATATGGTATTACATTTGCCATGTCATTAACTATGGCTTTAATACTTTGGTCCCACAAAATTGAGGGACCAGCAGTTAGCGTAATGACTATGTCGCTGGACTCCCACATAGTCAACCGTGGTTCGAGTCCTGGATCCGGTGGTTTAAACTCATGCCGGGTGCGTGTACGTGCATGCCCAAGATCCCGAGAGGAGAATGGAGGAGAAGGGATTGTGGCATGGCCATCTCCCCTGGTGGGTGATTTCTCGCTTTCTGTCTCTCTCTCTGTCTATCTGGCAAGTGCACGTGCCCTATAGCAAAAACCTCTTCAAAAAAAAAATAATAATTTCTCAGGGCTGAAAGTTTTATTCCTAACTTCTCCCTCATGACAAAACCCCTTTATGAGGGCACAAAGGAGGGACACCATAGCTGCCTGAGGAAATTGAAGAGCAGACCAGGAGGCAAAACTCATAGCATCTGGAGTGACAATAGGACAAATGTCACTAACAGTCGTGCTGTTCCTATGCTCAGTAGCAGAATGGGTTCCCTAATAAACGAGAGAAGTTACCTCTCAGGTGAATAGAAAAAGTTTGCTGATGGCAACCTCAGTTCCTGAGGCCCTGAGCCCAACTTTTGTTAAACAGTTCCACCAGGAGACACACCTTCCCAGGCAGCTCTCAAGACTACACTGAGACGTGGTGGTGCCCACCCTATGGCAAAGATTACATTGAGCCAACATTCCAACATTTCTTCACCCCTTGACTCTCTTGCATATAGCCCAGATGTAAATGTAGCTGAGATAGTCCCCTTGATTTACCATAGCAGTTTCATGATCTTGGGAATGTATTTCTGACCCAAAAACACCATGCAATCTGATCATCTGGAGAAAGCAAGCCACAGCTCTGGAGACCTGAGAGGACTGTCACGCTACTTTAGTCACTCCAGAAACTGACTAATCTACGCATGGCAGAAGCTTGAGGAGTTAACTATCTGACAAAATATATCTATAACCTACATCTCTTTTGTCCTCATAATAGTTTTGTTGTTGGAATGCACTGTCTCCTTTTGTCATTGTTTACTGTTGCAATCCTAGCCCTTGTCCTGGCCATAGGACTGGCTGAAGTTACCCCTGCTGACTAGAGCTGTAAGGAAAAGGTTTTACTAAATGTTTGTGTTTCTTATGTGGATAGGATGTTTTGTTATTATTAGGTGCTTCTTATCTGGACCTGTCTTTTGGATACAGGTACTGAACAACAAGGGCCCTTAATGTACTAGCCAAACAGCAGAGTCAGATGTGCAATTCTATTTTTCAGAATTGTTTGATTTTACATTACTTACTAGCTTCTGAAGGAAGAGTTTGTGGAAAATTTAACTTAAGTAACTGCTGCCTACAAATAGATGATAAGGGAAAATTCATAGAAGAAATAACAAGTCAAATGAGAAAAATTGGTGATGTTCCAATCCAAACCTGAGGTGGATGAAATCCCAATAAATTATTTAAAGGATGGTTTTTTGGAGGGACTCAAGACCCTTGTAAGTGCAATGCTGATAATTCTGGGAGTTTGTCTGATCCTCCCATGCTTGGCACCCCTGGTTATGAGAACTGTCTCCATCCTCATATAGGCCACTATTGATAGAAAGACAGTTGCACATTTAATGATGTTATGGAAATACAAACCCCTAAATCAAGATAATTTTGACCCTAATAGGATTTTAATATCAAAGCAGGAATGTGGTAGAGGGGCCTTCAGGACCAAGGAAGATAATGGGCATGCTTAAAACATAAAAACACATGTGCAGCCTGTGGTGACCCTGTAGCCCTGTCCTCATAGCAAGTTAGCAAGTTTTACTGACCTTGTAGCCCTGATAGCAACCTAGAAACTCTGTAGCTTCATGTACACCTGCATATCTAACAGCCCAGCAGCCCAGGAAATGCCTACATAATTCTGTAAAGATGTTTACCTTATCAAAAGTACGTAAAAGTATAATATAATCATATTTGGGAGACCAAAAAGGTAAAACAAATAAAAGGAAGATCCCCAAGAAATTCAGGATTCAGCCTTTGGATGTGAGTCTGCTGAGCTGGTGCTAGCACACAAATAGATCACTGTTTTCTGGCAAAAAGCTTTGATGTACTGACTCTCTCTCACTGAATATCCTGCAATAAGGTAACCCTTAAAGTGGCTAATAAAAATTAAGATTACTTTAAAAAATTTGTGTCCAAATCAAAGGTTGAGGTTGTTTCTAAAAGTACACTCATAAGGAAAAAAAAAAAAAAAACAAAACAAAAAAAACCTGGGGGGAAATAATAGCAAACAGGTTGGCTGACCGTGCAGCAAGAAAAATTATTATGAGACCTAGGTGGGGGAAGATGCCTGTAGGAGTAACTAGAGTCCTGTTGTTGCCAGAGCTCCTTACCCTGTGCAACCCTGTCAGCAGCAGATATGTAACCTGCACCAGAAACAGCACCCAGCAGAGGCTAAGCCAGCCCCCTGGAGTCCAGGATATAGGAACTCCCCCTTACAAGGCCCTAGAAGTGGATTTACTGAAGTCAATCCATGCTGAGGCTACCAGTATCTTGGTACTAGTCTGTATATATTTGGGTTGGGTTGACATATTCTCCACCAGAACAGAAAAGTCTCATGATGTGGCCAAGGCATTGCTCAAGGAAATTATCTCTTTATGTGGGCTGCAGCTGACTATAGGATCAGACAATGGGCCTGCCTTTGTCTCTGAAATCTCTCATATGGTGGCAAAGAACTTAGTAAATTGAAACTCCACACTCCCTTCCATCCACAAAGTTTAGGGAAAGTTGAGCACATGAACCGGACTCTCAAAACTTCTTCAGCAAAGGTACGCTAGGAAACTGGGATGACTTAGTTGGACCTGTTACCTTTAGCTCTCCTAGGAGTCTGCTGTAGCCCTAAGAAATCTGGCTACTTTCCTTTTGTATTTTTTTTTAATTAATTATTTTTGGAGATGTTTTCGCTATAGGGCGCGTGTGCTTGCCAGATAGACAGAGAGAGACAGAGAGACAGAAAGCGAGAAATCACCCCCCAGGGGGGATGGTCACACCGCAATCCCTTCTCCTCCATTCTCTTCTCGGGATCTTGGGCATGCATGCACATGCGCCCGGCGTGAGTTTTAAGCCACCGGGTCCAGGACGCGAACCGCGGTCGACTACGTGGGAGTCCAGCGATATAGCCATTGCGCTAACTGCTGGTCCCCCTCCTTTTGTATTTTTGTTTGGATTCCTCCCTTCAGTCATTTGTAAGCTAAAAGGAGACACTGGGCAGATAGGTGAGCTAAACCTGTCCCAATATTTGCAAGTTCTGGGGTGTGCTCTTCAATACATAGTACAACACTTCATGTTCATTCTGGGTGCCCCATAGATGCTTAGGGTACAGAATACTTGGGAAACATTGGGAAAATCTCTTGTGTCTGGTAATTTAGTCATTAAATAAGATGAGACTAGCTGATGGAAGGCTAGCTTAGTTTTGCTTTTCTTTGAAGGAAAACACCTTAAATAAATAGCCTGGTTTTCCATAACTAACTCAAAAAAAATCGTTTTGCAGAAATTAGGTAAATGTAAATGGAGTAAATGTTTGTAACTAAATGTGTCAGTTAAATTAAATATTAATAAAAATGCTTAAGTTATTTCTAAATACTAAAGCATTAATTATTAAGTAAAATTTTATTTGTATTCACTTAAGCATCTTAATATAGTATAAAGGAAGCTAAATATAATTGAATCCATAAGCAATTATATTATTAAAAAATATAGATAAAACTAAATAAATATAACAACTAAAATAAAAAGGAGTTCCTTCTACTAGTCTGCATGGGGCTTCACATTATTATACTGATGACTCCTACTGCTGTTGAAGTTACTCTGTAGATCTATCACACTTGAGCCAAGAAGACTGCCTCCACAGACTCACCAGGGCCTTGGTCTATAAAAATAAACCAAGAAACTTTCCCTGAAGCTTGTGGACAGTTTACGTCCCTCTAGATGATACCTCAGAGACAAAAGAGCAACAGTCCTGCTCTAGTCACTCCAGAGGCTGACTAGTCTACACATTTGGAAGCAGAAGCTTGAAGAACCTATGGCCTGCTTTGGTTACTCTGTAAACTGATCAATCTCTGCATGGCAGAAGATTGAAAATACATCTCCCCAGGGAAGCACACATGAGCTGACCCAAGAACTCCTAGACCATTTGTAATAATCCCTTAATCGTAATCCAAATTGCTATAATCACTTTGGTTTTTGCTAAAGGTCTCTCTGTTACAGCCTCAACTGAGTAGAAATGGGATGGAAAGTTCCTGCTAATGCTTTTCTATCTGTCATGTGTAAGATGCTTCATCGCCATTCATGGCCTTTAACTCAGGGGAGTCCTTTGGCCATGGTCCCTGTCATTATGATTATCCTACTTCTCGCTGAGGGAAGTTTCCAAGTTTTTGGAGCCAATTTACCAGCCTGTTCAAGATGTATAAATGTGTCCGCTGGCGTAATAAGCCTGAGTTCTCCTACTCTCTGAGTGGTGTTTGGTTTTTAGCAGTCTGTTTCTGAAACAAACAGGCAGTTTGATTAGGATATTTGCCATTATCAGCCCATGTGTGGTCACAGGCTGAAACAGTTTTATGGTTTTGTTTGCCAAAGATGATTGTATCCGTTTCCTTATTTTTTGATGAGAAAGTCCCTAAAACCCATTCAGGGGGCCATCTAATAGAAAGTATGCCCCAATCCCGCATGGTTACACCACAATCCTTTTTCTGACATTTTCCTATCATTTCAGGATTTGGGGAACTTACACACATGTGCCCAGAGTGTTTTCCAAGCCACCAGCCCTGAGATTCAAACCAAGGTTGGCGATGTGAAATCTGGATCATCATACTCAGTACTTAACCACCAATCTATTGGGGTGGCCCTAAATTTATTTTATTTCTTTCCTGAGAGTGAAAAATAAATGTTACTGAACTCAAATCAGATTAATGTGTCCAAGCATTAGAAACAACTATAGCTGTCTATAGACATATGGTGAGATGAAATAAAGTACAGCTTTATTGCAACGTTCAAAGAAGGAGATCAGGCAGCTCATGCTGATAAGACCTAGTCTCCCTGAGGTGTTCTCCATGTGCATTTTTAAGGACAAAATTAGGGGCCATGGTCTAGGCACATAAACAGTTCAATGATTGTTTCAGGGATGGTATGATTATCTAATGGGCATTCTCCATTGTCAAGGCCTTAGCAAATGAAATTTCTGTTCAGATTTCTGGAGCCATTCAGTCTGGGGTCTTTGTGCTCACAGCTAGCAGTTTCTTTTCTACAAAACATCTTACATATCAAAATTAAAACCTTGGGGCCAGCAAGTGGCATACTGGTTAAGGTTCTAGACTCCCTCATGAACTATCACAGTTTGAGTCCTGGACCCAGTGGCTTGAGAAAACATGAGAGACAGGTATGTGAGCAAGCCTAAAATCCTAGGAGAATTGAGGAGAAAATGTAGAACCAGACTGCCAAGAAATCAGACGCCACTTGGAGAGTAGGAGAATTCAGGTTTATTAAGCTGGTAGATCCAGAGGAGTTGAGACTCTAAGTTCTGGGCCCCGATTTGAGGTAGGGTACGGGGTTATTTTGTTTTATAACAGGGAAAGTCAGCACTACTGGCATGTAGGAATAGGCAATGGATGGCACAGGAGGAAAAGGCTGTAACAGTTACAGATCCTGGGAATTTATAAGTCAGTTATTTACTTGTCTTTGAACTGTGACAACCTCCCCTCCCCTTCTTAGCTAGCTTTCAGCTGTTAAGCATCTTCCCCTTTATTAAGGGGCTGGCCTTTAATTGCCAAGCTGTATTGCTTATCTTGTAGGTGGCCATTTCCTGTTTTACTCCTCCCTTCTGAGTCTCCTCAGATCTCTGTTAAGGAGAGTCAATTGGTCAGTATATCATCCAAGACACAACCAGCATCTGATACTTCATGGCTTCTGTCCTGGAGGAGATGAAGAAGATAATGAAGTTTAATATGCATAGCCCAAAGGTTAAGACTAAGAGTACTGTTAAAAGGGGGTCAAATAGGAGTAGTAGCCAGAGAGCCCATTGCCAAAGGCCGCTCCAACCATCCCCAGAATCTGCAGCA
Source organism: Tupaia tana (assembly GCA_026018925.1). Taxonomy (NCBI): domain Eukaryota; kingdom Metazoa; phylum Chordata; class Mammalia; order Scandentia; family Tupaiidae; genus Tupaia; species Tupaia tana. Next base: position 59,856,849 of record JAKSZU010000009.1, on the reverse strand, counting down.
GCCTGTCTCCTTTTTGTCATTTGGTCACGGAGTTGTTGGGCCATATTCCTAACAATACCAGACTTGTTGGCATAAAAACAACACTCTTGTCCCAGGAATAAGCAGAAACCCCCTTTTTCCACTGCCAACAGATCTAGTTCTCATCTGTTCTAAAGACAACTTCTTACAAGGAATCAAGTTGATCCTGGAGGGTTATTACAGTTTGGGCCACCTGTTAAATCCTGTCTGTCAGTTCCTGGGTCATTTCACGGTAACATGCTGCCCAGGTGGCTATACCCCCTATTCTGTCCCTACTCTTGCTGCAATGGCCAGACTAAGGAGCAGAGAAATGACTTGAATAGCCCTTTTTACCCAGAAGTTAGACTTGTGCCATCAAGGAAACTTCTACAGTTTGATTACCAGGTATAATATGAATCTGGGGCACTAGGATTGTCAATGCACATATTCCTATTCAGTTAGCTGGGAGATACTGATATGAATACAGACCACAAATAAAATAGACTCCCTTGCAAGGGCTGTAGGTGACATTAGTGCTGTGCTGTCTATGGGGGTCATCTGGTTATAATCCTTCTTTAAAGTTGGTTACCTCAATCCAACCAGTGAGATTTTTGAGACACCTGCCTGCTAAGTGTTCCAGCTTTATATGCATAGCAACTATGCCGAAAGAACTGAGGTGCAGTTAGTTCAATCAACCTCAGTTAAGTTAAAGTCTAATATATGAGTGGTAGGATACTGGGGTAGGGTAATCTGTAGACACAACCAACACCCCTCGGCCAGCACAATGCAGGTATAGTTTAGTAAATGGAGGGTGGCATTGAGCAATTGAACCATTCTGGGGGCCAGCTGTGAGAGTCATCAGAGTCAAGGAATGTGGAGAGGGTTCCGGGGTTGGCTGTTTAGGACTATGGTTCTTTACAGCTTTGTCAATTTCCTGCTGGCACTCCCGGTCTTAGAGCCCACCTCTATTACTATAGCCCTAATGAGTGGTCACAATCATGCAGAGATGTTTGTTTCTCAGTGGGCATTGGTATCCAACATAGTCCCCTTTTGATTGGGCTACTCTGTATGCCTTATTGTTATAAGAGCATTTTCAGGTCTTTGTCTGATCCTAACACCCTGTTTGGACAAACGTTTCAATTGTGAACACCAACTGATCAGTTCCCTCAATGATGAGGAGTGGGAGGCCTGGAAGGATTTTAGTGTTTTAAACCCCACCCTGACTATCTTTATACATTCCGAATAGGCTGGCAAGCTGGCTCTGGAAACATAGGATGGCTCTCAGCAAGAAATAGGATGATTATAATAACAGGGATTATGATTGAGGGGCCTTTTTGACTTAAAGGCACTGAATTGTGATAAAATCCCCTACATATGACAAATAGAAGAACACTAGCAGGAGCTTCTCACACTATTTCCAATCAGTGGGAGCTGTTGCAGCCAGGCCTATAGCAAAGACTACAGCAATCACAGTGAGGAGAATTAGGATCAGGGGATTATTACACATTCTGAGGGCACTCAGGACAGTTCATGTGTGTCTTCTGGGGAGATGAATTCTCAATCTTCCACTGTGCATAGGTTGGTCAGTTTTTGGAGTGACCAAAGCAGAGATGTAGATTCCTCAGGCTTCTGCTGTACATAGAGCAGCTAGCGCAGGAGTAGCTGCAGCAGCACTGTAGTCCTTTGTCTTCTAGAAGGTCACCATCAGGGGCTTGTCAGATGCTTCTCCACTGACCAATTTCCCGGCCCCTCTGAAGGCGTTGCTGACTTGACCCAGATGTGATGCACCCATGGTGTGATACCTGCAACTCTAATGGCAGCAGGGGAGATGAGAACAATAGCATATGAT